>CM070598.1:14686641-15299537 GCA_036346395.1 Hsuehochloa calcarea
AATACCGTAGCCTTCGAAACACACATGAGTCGGAGGCTACGGTACATTTTTATATGATCTGCATGACACATATTTTTCTCAGTTGGTTCATGTACAAGATAAAAGCTTATCTAGCCTGTCATACAATACAATATTAAATAATATCATCCACATAAAACTGATAAATTAACAAAGAGTGTCCTATATGATCGGGGTACATGTGATAATACCCCCTCCTCCTTCATCCCGATTGCACATCTTTGGTCATGCAAGAGTGTAACCTGCCAAACACAGGTATCTGCAAGGGTTTGGTCACGCCATGTCACGCGGCATGGCAAAAACACTCTGTCATGGCGCTGTCCCCAGCGTGGGCTAACCTGCCAACACATCCCATCCCAATTGCATGTAAATGGAAATGCCATCATTTAATTGTACCACACAGCGTGTCATATTTAATAGATGATTGTTTTGATTTTATTGTCAATCCTTTCAATACATTGCATGTTAGTTCACCACTAGTTATTGATCACACAAGACTGGAAGTCAGTGGATGACACGTAAATGCCAATATCTGCAAGGAACAATAAACTAGGATGTTTGAGAAAAAGCTTGCGTGGTGAACTAGGCTTGTACCAAGGGACTAAATAAATAGTTCACTAAGGGCTTGTGTGGTGGACTAGGCTTGTACCAAGTAACTAAGCAAATGGTTCACTAGGCCCCTCGCATCCCATCTGGGAATTCCTAGGGAAAGCCGCTGCGTTGGCGCTGGGAATTCCGGAGGACTTGTCGAGGCGCAACACTGCAGGCAAGGGGGGACAACAGCGACGGGCGATAGATGTGCGGAGGAGGGAGGCCGGGTGGTGGCCTAAACCCTTAATGAGTGTCTCTTACCTAGAGTACTCATGTGTTACTAAACTTTCCACATTCCAAGTCACATGAAATCATGAAACCCTAATTTCAGAAACCTAATATTCTAATTTTTGAGACCCAAACCCTTAATTTTTGAGACAATTTCAATATAAAATCCTGGAAAAATTACACAATCAATTCACTGTGTAAGGAGCCTTAAAAAATTCATAATGCTTGGACCTCATTTTCTATATTAAAAAATTGCTACAAACAATATACATAAATAAATTTTTGAGAAAAAAATCATAATGTATAAAATTATGGAAAAATGACACAAGCAATTAAAATGTATCGGAAGGCTCCACAAAAAATACAATTTTTGAGCTCATGTTATATATTTAAAATTCTTACAAAAATATATACTTCAATGAATTTTTGAGAAAATTCATGAAAAAGGGCCATCACACGGTGGCTAGGAGATTTTGGGCGCCACAGTGCTCCACCGCGCGGTGCTTGTGTGGTGCCACCTCCACCGCACAATGATAGTGCGATGAAGGGTACGTGTCGCATTGCTGGTGCGTCTACGCGGTTACCATGCGGTCTAGAGTGCTATTATTGCAAATACCATGCGCCGACTGCCATTTCCACAAATCTAGGCGCAAAACGCGCCAATATCACCAAAAAATCATAGACAAAGGGAGGTAGTCGTAGACAATACGGTGCCTTCTGTCTAGTCTTTTTGTTCTCATTGACATCAGATGTATGATTGTTTCTTATTCAATGAAGTTTAGAAGCACAAACATTTCCTGAGAACAAAACAATTTGAACATAAGGCTAAATCAATATATCTTGAGATATGACAACGCCACAAGATAACACCAAAACGCCCTTATGTAAGCTCTTTCACTAGCGAAAAAAACACTTAACCCGTATTTAGCAAGAGGGTCACGACATGGTTGTGTGGGTTTAAAGAAAAATAGTTTCAAGTACATGATTGTGATTGTGAAAACTTCAATGACCCAAAGTGCTTCCTGGTCCCACCTGCCAGCAAATTAGAAATGCCCACGAGACAAAATTAGGGTTTGCTTGGTTCATGCCATATGCTAACCCTACCAAAATCAGGCATGACCAAAACATTGGTAATGTAGGGGTGTTTGGATTGCAACAACAATAGCTGCCAAATATTTGGCAAAAATAGCAAGGCTTGCATTTGGTTTCAAGCCAAATGAATTGTCAAATTCTCCTATCAATTATCTTATTAAAGTAGAGTAAAAAAAACCACAATGTTCGCTCTCAACGTCTAGAAATTCGTATATTATTTGACGAAAAAGATAAAGATCTATACCATCGATCGTGGTGAGTCCAAATTATAACAGTCTAGATTAAAAGAAATAGTCAATGTCATGTAAAATAAAAACTGAAAATCGGAATAAAAACAAAAAAAATCAACAATTTGATTTCTATATGAATTCCTAAGTAAAACGGTCCATATCAGGTACGAATAAATTGAAATTCAAAGTAAAAATAAAATAGAATTAGCAATTTGATTTCCAAACAAATTTCTAAGCAAAATCCCTAAATAACTATAATTCAGAATTTTTAAAAAATGGAAATTAGATTTGTATAACGAAATACAACAGAAAAAATAACTAAAATTCGTAGTAAAAAAATAAAATTAGTAATTTGATTTCGATACGAATTCCACTAATTAAATTTGGGAATAAAATTTAAAACTAATTGGCAATTACATTGTATACGAAACAAAGTCAAAAGAAGCCACCATGTTCGCTCTCAAAACCTACAAATTTCCACATTAATCAATGAGAGGAGGACGGAACTTCTGCTGGCGGCGGTAAAGTTCAAAATCCGATGAAGTGGAGGCGAGAGGGTAGGGGATACTCCGGGGATGGCTTGAGGACCTTCGAGGCACACCATGACGCACTTGAGGAGGTGAATAGGTGGCCGCAGAGGGAGATCAAGTGGGCAGGTGCTCCCGCCGGAGTGGAGGAGGAAAGGGAAGCGGCAGCTCAGGTGAGCTCCGAGCACTTGGAGGAGAGGAGGGGGTAGGGAAGGAGGAAGGCTTGTGCTGCTTTTATAGAGGAGGGGCAGAGCTCGAGGAGACAACACGACATGGGGTAGACACGGCGACACATTCTGTACGGGCGCGACATCGGCAGGCGCCGGGCGGAGCGCTTGACGCGTGTGGCATGGGTGGGTGTGCGGCATACGGGGGTAGCGTGGCACGCGACAACGGGTGGATGGGCGCAATGTGGCGCGCAGGAGCAGACGGCGTGGCGTTGCCGACACGTGCAAGGGTACAACCAAGGGAGGAAGAAAGAGAAAAGAAAAAGGAGAAAAAAACATAAAATTAATTCAAGAAATTCAAGAAAATTCACCAAAAATCCTTGGAACCTGAATAGAGTGAATAAAATTATTTTATATTTATTTGAGGTTTATTTTAATAATTCAAAAAAATCATTTTCTAATATTTCAATTTAAGCTTTAATTAATTCAATAAAATTCAAATGGTTACTTTTGATTTTTATAACTTTGAAAAGGCTCTGAAAATTGGGATGTTACTTTTAAACTTAATAAAATTATTTCCAACCTGATTTTTAATTTTTTGCACATAATTTATTTGAACTTTGTAGAAAATAAGGAAAAAACTTTTTAATTACCAGAAAATTCAATAATTTAATTCAATTTCCTTTTTAACTTCAGATCCAAGAAAACACAATAAATTTTATTTTTACATTAAAAACTAAGAAATTAAATATTTAATTTTCTTTAAACCAAGAAAACTCTTTCAAATCTCAAAGAACAAGAAAACTCTTTTACAACTCAGAAAATAAAATAAAATGATAACTTTATTAATTTTATTTTGGTAACAGAACTTTAAGATGTTACAAAGTACCCCCTTAAAAGGAATATCGTCCCCGAGATTTGGAGAGGCCCGAAACAAAGTCTGGAATAGTAGGTTTTCAACGTCGGTTACTCGAGAGTGTTATGGAAGGAGATAAAGAAGATCAAATGGGATAGAGCAAAACAACACCCAAATGAAAGAACCAACTCAAAAGTTTTTCAGATAAACTTAATAACTTTATACAACGATCTACTCGATCGAGACTCTTAATCTGGTGAATCGACTCAATACACAAAATGAGCACTGGCAAACTTAAGCTATATGGTTGGGCTGACATCACAAGTTTTGCTTACGATCTTCGATGGATCTTGCATGTTGTACTTGAATGGTATAGATGACTTGATGACTTTACGATGCTCTCTTTGTTAGATGCATGTCTTGTGGTCTTGAACATAATGGTTAAAAAATCATGTGACAGTCTATATAAACTTTCAAGGGAAAGAGGATCCATTTAATGCTGTAAAATAGTGAAGAGATAATTAGGTAAAAAAGAATTGCTATGAAGAATCTAAGGATAGATAGATGACAAGATAAGGAGAGAACAAATTATTTTTCTTGTTATATAAAATATGTTTTGAAGTTTTTCAACTATCGGCCATTCTAACTAGGTCACGACCTACAGTCAATACGGCTCTGATACCATATCTGTCGGACCCAGGAGTAACACCCTAAATCCTCTATGTATTCTGAACTGGTCCCATAATCAGTAGCTAGCTCACACAGTAAACAAGAATGACAACATCCATAAATCGCACAACTTTATTAATAAATATGTAACACCCTGGCTATTCGGAAGCCAAAATGTCACGCAAACCTATCAAACTACTAAGCATAGCATTAAAACTAGATTATCCAGATTCAATCAACATAAATTCCTAAGGAAAGACAATGAACGATCACTAGAATCATGGTAAAGAATGGATAAACGGTCATAATACCACGAACAGTCAAACGATACTAACATAGGATTATTACAATCTGGAACTTATTTCAACAATTTGACTTGACTGAATGGCAAGAATAATTGTTCTGATTGGATAAAAGTGAAGTGTAGTGTGTCGAACTACCCCACCAAATCATCTTGTCGTCTTCCTCAATTACCTAATTAAAACATACAAAGCAAGGGTGAGTCGAAGACTCAGCATGTACTAAACAAGAATAATCAAGCATGGAGTGGACAACACAATTCAGTTGAATTACGAATAATTATTGGAACACATACATGTACGTATGGAATGAATACATGAATGGATGAAATGTAAGAATGCATTGAAGGTATGGACTTATCGATTGATATATCTGGGGATAGCGAGTGATACACCGTCGGTGTTCACTTAAGCCCGTACTTCACAAAGTACGGGGACCCAATCACCGTATGAAGAACGTTTCATACGAGTGTCCAAGTTGCCACATTGGAATGGTGGTCAACACTACCCACATTGGAATGGTGGGTTTTCAAATGCCCATGCTGGAATTGATGGATCTTTCAAATGCCCATACTGGAATTGATGGGACTTACCAAAAGAATCCACTTCCGTGGTCATAATGAATTTTATGAATGAACATGATGATTTCTCATGGTATGAATGAATAACACACATTAGTGGAAAAGACACATGGCATTCAACAACATGTGTAAACAAGTATAAGTATGTATTCACACTCAACATAATGTACCAATAAGGTCACACTAGTCACTTGCAGTATATCAACACCATGAACAAAGCACAAGAACATTCATGTAAACAACATGTCATTACGCATTCCTTTGAATTCAACACCAGTTAACATACAGTACTTGCCTTTCGCGTTGTGACTCGTTAGTAGGCAACGGAGGTGTTCTCACACATGATGCCTCGCCGCCTACACAAGCATGTTCCCAAAATAAGAACAACGATATAACACTACTACCGGTGTTCTACAATAACCCCTGACTATCCAATATACCGCATAGACCCAAAATGAAACTAAACTATTCAGCCAGATTTCAGCCCTTTTGAGCGGCGGTACGAGAAAATTCACCATTAATTATATGTAACTCTAAAAGACCTGAAACCAGTGCTCACTGAATCTTAACAGATCAGGCTACAAAACATTAGTTGGCGGAATCCCCTGATTCGGCCAAAACAGAGGGCTAATTATCAGCTAAACACAACCCATCTACGTCCGTCCGAATACGATCGAGATAAAGAAAACGGCGTAACTTTCAACCTATTGATCCAATGAGAATGATTCTTATCAGATTGGAAAGATAATTTTAAAGGCTAAAATAACTTAGTTGGGTGAAGGTTCTGATTCGGCCCCTAATTTGAACAAAACCGATGGACAAACCCATCGACCTCGGTTTTCGACAGACCGGACAGTTCGTAATAAAAAATTCATATCTCCCAAACTACAGATCGGATTTTCCTGATCTCAGTGCCAAAAGAAAGCTAACGTTCCCAGAAATAAAACTCTAGAAGGGTAAAACCTCAGATTCGGCCTCTACAGTAGTCTAAACAATAGATGAAAACACTAACATTTATCTACCCAGAATTCAGAACAGTGGTAAAGAAAATATCATAACTTTCATTATACAGATCCAATGGAGATGATCTTTATCCGCTTTCAAATATAATTTAAAGGGATACAATAACTTATTTGGGTGGAGGTTCTGGAAATTCCTCTAACTAAACCAAAACCTAGGATCAAGCCGATGATCCTTCTCGTCGATGACAGAGAAAAGACGTACTAAAAAATCATATCTCCTAAACCGTAAGGCGGAATCACGTGATCTCGGTGGCTATGGAAAGCTAAGAACAATACCTACAACTTTCTAGATAGATGGACAGGACAGAAAACGAACACATCTTACCCAAAATCGACGCACAAGGCGGTGCACACGAAGGGGGAAGGGGGGCGGCGGCTCCAAAGGGGGGAGGGGGAGAGAAATGTGGAGTTTAGGGTTTAGGGGGTGGGAACCCCCCCTTATGGCCGGCCACCACATGGGCCCCTCGGCCGTGGCCTGTGCCCAGTTGTCGAGTTTATGGAAAACCCTTCTATTTTTCAGGAATTTCTACTCCTTTAATTGTCTTTTCTTTCCCGCTTCCATTCAAATTACTCGATTCGATTCTTTACTCTTTTCGTTTCCGGGGTATTACAAAATATCTTAGTTTATTACAAGAAAGGCTTACGGTCCAACCATAAAGAACACAGCGAAGACGAAGAAAATGTAGTAGAGCCCAGCTAATCTGCCATAGGCAATCGACTAGGGTATCGGCCTAGTCGTCGAGATCCACACTGGCGGTGAAGTCATTCTCCTTTGAATAACATTTTTATTAAGCAAAGGTGAGTACAAATAAATGTACTCCGCAAGTTACACCCAATAACATATTATAATGCATGCAATGATTTATCAAAGGAAGGCTCATATGGTTGAATTTGCATAAAGCAATGTTTTTTTAAAAAATATTTGTACTAAGTTCTAAAGCAGTTATTTTATAACTAAAATTTATTTTGTAAATTCTCAAATTTTATAGTAGGATAACCACCATATATTTCTGGTGAAGGATACCCTCCTATCACATGGCTAGCCGCTTAATTTCCCAATTGGATAAACTATCAAATATCATTTGATAACATCTTTTGAAATCAAAACAAAAATCTAACTTTGAGTGGCTTTACTCAGCATGTCCATGACCGTGGACACGATGATTTGAATAGTTTCATACTCTGTCGAGGTTGTACAACTTTACCCACAAGAGATAATCATCTTATAATGTCCGTCTGACACACTTCTGTAGGTGTGCAACTAAGTGCTTATCACAAGGCCTTTAAAATACCCCATCCCAACGTAGTTATGCCCGCTAAGTTTTTGCTTCCTTTGAATTGAACCATCCACTCGAAGCACCCTATTGAGCCATGTGGGAATATATAAAAAGTAGGTCATTATGACACCCACACAACCAGATGACACAACTACAGTGAAATATTATAAATTAATTAGCCTAGCATGTCCCACTCCAGACTTGTGGTAGTACGGTGGAGATTTGCAAGATGCGGCTCGAAGACCGGTCCTTAACTAACTTGGGCGACTTCCAAAATAACCATGTGTCTCGACCATTCCCGAATTGAGCCTCTGTATAAACTTGAACCCACCAACTATTTATTTCACTCAAGTCTAAACTAATTTGAATTTTATTTCATTTTTTAAATCATTTATAAACTTCCATGACACACTAGTGCCATGGATACAATTTAAACAACATCTGGTTTTTTGGTTGTAAATTCCCAAATAAAAAATTTCGGGTCTAAGCATGGCTAATCTTAATTTTCCCAAAATATTCTTGTTTATACTATTCCATCCACTATATTTTATCTAAGGTGAAAAGGGAATGTCAATTTCAAATTCAATATTGGTTGTAGAAAGGCAAAGGAATTAACTAGTAATTTAAAACATGAGTTTAAATTACTAGAGTATAAATAAGCATGCAATAATAGTTTAAAATAGAATTTAATAATTTTTAAAACTGGCATCAAATATGATTAAAATATGTAACTTGCATCGCTCAATTAGTCGTTGTTCTGAAACGACATCGAAATCTGGTTCTCCGAAGTCGTCAAAATCTATTCACGAAAATAAGCTAGATTCAAATAAAATAAAAATAAAATAAAATGAAATTAACAAATTATAGAATTAGTATTGATAGAAATATACCGAGTTTATATGAATTTAGGAGCAAGAGTCGATGGAATCGGAGTTCGTATGAAGTAGAACGAACGTTCGGAAGTTTGCAATCACATGAAATGATATAAATTATTAAAAAGAAAGAAAGAGGGGAATATTATGTTCTCATGCTTTCCTTGTAACGGAGCAAGCAAAGGAGAGGATAACAACAAGGGCCCACTTGGAAGTTAGACAAAGAAGAGGGAAAGAGAGAACTGGATTGGGAGGATAACAGAGGGTCCTACAGTCATGGAGAGAGAAACACAGTGAGCACTTCACAAAGAGAATAGAGAGCCAGAGGTGGTGCACGGGGCAGGTGGTGGCGTCGGCGAGGGGAAGGACAGAGGCCAGCGGCAAGGGACAAAATGGACCCCTGTGGGGGTTACCTACCCCACGGTGGTGGCGGCGGCACCAAAGATGGAGAATGGCACACAACAGGCGATAGTGCTAGAGGGCAGCGGCACTCCAGCGGTGTTCGGGCGAGGAGAGTGCGAGCGCGACGTAGAACATGGAGCAACAAATCCAACGGTGGTGACGATGTCGCCGGACGATCAACGATGAAGACATAACGCGAGAAGGAAGGAGCTTTGGTCGGCGGCGGTAAAGCTCAAAATACGGCGAGGTGGAGTGGAGAGGGGAGGGGATACTCGGGGATGAGAGGAGGACCTTCGGGGGAAGACCGTGATGCACTCGAGGAGACAAATGGGTGGCCGGGGAGGGAGATCAAGAGTTGAGGTGCTCCGGCTGGAGTGCAGGTGGAAAGGAAAGCGGCGGCTCGGGTTAGCTCCGGCGCAGCGAGGGGAAGGAAGAAGGGTTGCACCGCTTTTATAGAGGATGGGGCAACTCGACGCGACAACGCGTCATGGGGGAGACGCAGCGACACACTCTGTGCAGGCGTTGCATGGGCAGCGCCAAGTGAGCGTGCAAGTGTGGCGAGGATGGGTGCGCGGCATGTGGGGACGGCGTGGTGCGCGGCAGCAGGCGGAAGGGCGCAACATGGTGCGTGAGAGCAGGCGGCGTGGCGCTGGCAACATGGGCACAGGCATAGCCATTGGAGGAAGAAAGAGAAAAAGAGAAAAGAAAAGGAGAACATAAAATAAATTCAGAAAAAATCAAGAAAATTCCAAAAAAAAAATCCTTGGAACCTGAATAGGATGAATAAAATAAATTTAGATATATTTTAAGTTTATTTTAATAATT
This sequence comes from Hsuehochloa calcarea, assembly GCA_036346395.1. NCBI lineage: Eukaryota > Viridiplantae > Streptophyta > Magnoliopsida > Poales > Poaceae > Hsuehochloa > Hsuehochloa calcarea. Next base: position 14,696,298 of record CM070598.1, read on the forward strand.
TAAAATGTTTTTATTTTCTAAAATTTTAGTTTTAGCTTTAATTAATTTAATAAAATTCAAATGGTTCCTTTTAATTTTTAAAACTTCGAAAAGGCTGTGAAAATTGGGATGTTACTTTTGAACTTAATAAAATTATTTCCAACTTAAATTTGGCGTTTATTTTTGGACGTAATTTATTTTTAGTTTTTTGTAAAATAGGAACAACCTTGTTAAATTCTATAAAATTCAAGAATTTAATTAAATTTCCTTGTTAACTTTAGATCCAAGAAAATCCAAGAAAACACAATAAATTTTACTTTTTATGTTGAAAACTAATAAATTAAATATTTAATTTAATTATTTTCTTTAAACCAAGAAAACTCTTTGAAATCTCATAAAACAAGAAAACTCTTTTGCAACTCAGAAAACCAAATAAAATAATAACTTTATTTTGGTAATAGACCTTTGAGATGTTACAGGAACCCTAGCAGAGAGGAGATGAAGCATTGCATTGAAGATGAGCTATGGACAATATGGAGTCATTGGATAGTTAGGAATGTACCATCACTGGTGAGGGGCACGTTGTGATCAGCGATGGCGGAAAGATTCTCCATATCGTTAAACAACGACTAAAGCAGACATACTGATATTAGTTATGATGGGAGGTCGTCGTGGTTAATGAGGAAGCCACAATGTTGAATTGATCAATGTCGAATAAGAGGAGCGTCTTACACGAGAGAAGAGCACGTCGAGCATGTATAACATCATGCATGTGTATGTACATGCATGTATACGTACAAATATACACAGGATCGTATAGAATCAGAGGAGCAAAAAACTTGGAGTAGAGATGGCATAGCCGTAGGAAATATGCTCAAGTTCACCGGAGAGAGCGTGACACGTATCCCCAGCTGGATTGATGACAGTTGCATGTATATGTGCGTTGATGTCACAATGGTTATGTAACATACATTTTCAAAAAAAATCAAGAGAAAAATTGTTTCAATTTCGAAAATTTCCCAAGTTTTAAACCTCAATTTCAAAATCAAAAAAATCTCGAAGTTGGATTTCAAAAATCAAAAAAGCCTCGCGTTCTTGCCTCGGCTCCTCAGGGCCTCGCCTTCTCGGAGCGCCGGCAAGGCGGCCCGTGCCGGCGCCGCCACCACCTTTCGCCACCTTTTGCTCTCGCGCCCGCTCGGCTTCTCCGCAAGGCGCTTCTCCTCGGTTTCAAGATCGCCACACCGCCGCGCTCGCCCGGTCTTCCATCGCCGCGCCGCCGCCTGCTTCTCCCACGCCACGCCGCCGCGCCTCTCCCGCATCTCCGCTACCTCCACCGCTCCTCTCTCCCCCAAAGCTATTTAAGCTGTGCGCCCCTTCGCCTTCTCCCCCCTTCGCATTCGCCTCCTCCGCACCTCCGGCAGCCGCTTCGCATCGCCGTCGTCGTCTTCTCCTCCGCCTCCGGCCTTGTCCCCGGCGCCGCCCGTGCCCTCCCCTTCCTCCTTCCCGAGCCCCCCCCCCCTCCGCTCCCCGCTGTTCCCTCCCCTTCCCTCCTTTCCCCCTCCTCACCGCTTATTCCCCCGCCCGCCCCCTCGTCTCCTCCGCGCGGCGGAGAAGATGAGGCGACATTCAACCGAACGCGTCACCTTCTTATCTGACGCTCGCGCATGCGCTGACGAGTGGGCCCCACCCACAGCGTCGCCCGTGACGGTGACAAGTGGGCCCACTTGTCACTGTGTGATGCCATGCGCGTCCGTTCATGGAACCGGTCCACGCACTATAGCGTGCATCAGAGCCACGTGTCGGCTCGGGGGATTTTCGGTTTTTCTGATTTTCTGTTTATCTGATAATTATTTATAAAGTTTCAAAAATCCATATCTTTTTCATTATAACTCCAAAAATTATGAAACTTGTGCCCAAAAATTTGTAATTTCAAAGCCTATATTTTGGTACTGGTTTGATTAATTTTTTTAGTTCATTTATTGTGGATTTTGAATTTATTTGTCTTGTTTGCTTATCTTTTTATTTCTGGTGCGATCGTCTGCGTAGAGTTCAAAGAAGCCGGAGGTTCCCATTTCGACCAAGTTCAATACTTCCAAGACCCCCTAGCCTTTGACCCAGGCGAGTCAACACTTTGACCATGTTGAACCTATATTTTATACAAATTATGTTCTTTTTAAATAACAAGCTGCATGCTTTAATTTTTATGCAAATGTATGTTAAATGGTCATAAGGTAGCTAAATGCCCACTTGATTATTAAGTAATTATTATAACATGTTCTTTATAATTGAATCCATTGATCCTTGTCACCCTAGTAATTATATAGTAACCTATTAGTTATAGTCCGTACTCAAGTGCCATGCTAGCCTTGCTTGAGTACTGGGATATTTACCACCCCAATCATTATCATTTAAACTTAAAGTTTGTTTTGGGCGGTCATTGGGGTAAATGACTAAAATGGTTGAGTTAATTTGTTTTACTCTTCTCAAAACCCTAAAAACTTGCTAATACCCCATCTGGGCGAATGGTACATTGGAGGGTATGTGGATGGGTACTAATGTAGCCCAAGATATGTTGGTATATAGTATGAACCGCCCAGATAACTTTAAGGACTTAATCCTGTGATGACCTCATATTGTAAAACAGTACAACCACAAATCTATAATGGTGTCGACCTGGCCAAATAATTTATACCCGTCAATACGAGTTGCACCAGGTAGATGACTCGTGATGTCGTAAGCCTTTGTGGCGAAGGGTCGGAGTGCACGCGAAGGCCGTTTGATGGCGCAAGGGGGGGTCTGGGGCAAGGGTTGACGCGGGTGTGAGAGCGTAACCCACCTCAGTTGAAACCTCAGCGGGTGTAACGAGTACTGAGGGATGCATTGTAAAGGTCTTGTGATAATCTCCCATTGATTCACATGTCCAAGGAAACGTGTGAGTATATCAAGCCGATTATCTCTTGTGGGTAAAGTATACAATCTCTGCGGAGAAATAAACTGTTCGAACAGCCGTGCTCACGGTCACGGGTGGACATGGGAACTTACAAGAGTTAGTTCTATTTCAAAAACATTTGTGGGTGGGTTGAAAGATGTGGCGGGCTCATCCAGCCCGTGTGTTGGATTTTTCCTGGGTAGTCTTACTCAGTGCTGATAATAGGTGGATGTGACCATCAATAAAAATAAACATGAGGTGGAGGTAACCTCCCCTGATATTAATAATGCACAATTATTCTCTTTTAAGAAATCATGATTTAGTCAAAATGCTAAGTGATGAGACTTTCTATTATGTGTATTTACAAATGTTGCTTTGTGCAAATAAAATAACCCGAGCCATCATTGATTAGCCTTGCATGTATATTACTGCATGTGTTGTATTGGCTAGCGAGCATGTTAGTTGTGCTTATTCTCACTCTTTTCCCCGAAACCCCCAGAATCCGCAGAGCAGGACGACTACGCCTACAATGAGGATCAAGAATTCGACGGTTAAGACCAAGGCAAGGAGTAGTTAGATTCGTAGGCTATGGCTCACCACAGTCTAGTTGGTTCGCTGGTACTTGTGTATGGCCAATATTCTCCAAGTCCTTGAATAATATCGGTGGTACATAGGGCGCCACAGTCGCTTGCATGTGGGGAGTCGTGTTGCCCCTTTTTGCTTCCGCGCTTGCCTCTGAATTTTATGTAATGAACTTATTTGACCTGATCGGCCCGCTTTTGTAACTCGACCCGACGTGGTCTATTTAACTATGTGGTTGTAATATTATGTTTGGTATGTCCCGTGATGTATGAAATGATTCAGCGATGTGTAGTATGAACGCTACCTACTGATCTAGGGAATTAGTAGGTAGCGTGGTGATTTTACAGAGGATTCTGGATTAAGGAAATCCAGGCCCAACAGGTTAGCATTAAGAAATAATTAAAGAGAAGTACAGATAACTATATAGTAAAGTATTGCATTGGAAGGGGTAGCTGATGAGAGAGATCGATTAAGATTTGGGTTTATTGTTGGAGGTTGACGCAAAAAATATAACAACGAGAAGGGATAGAAGTTACACAGTTTGGTGGGATAGCCAGCGTGTGAGAAAATATAAGTTCAATGTAGGTCGTTTATGGTGCATCGGTGTATGCATGAACAAGATACTCTAATACATTATACCATGTAAACTAATAACATAATTCGTCGCACACATAATCAACATATTGCTTGAGATTAAATAGAGGTACATGTGCATACATACAATTTAGAAAAAAAACTAATAGAGTAAGAATATGAGCATGCAATTACATGATTTATGCATGATGAAGAGTGATTAGTTTATAAGAACCCTAACAACTTATTTTGCTAAATGATTTTCTTCCATCAAAGCACATACTTTAATTGTGTTCCCCAGGTTGTAATTTTTTTCAAGCTTTTATTGTCGTTTTCAATATTTATAATATCTTAGAAGTCTAAATAGCCTATAAGAAACAAAAATATATTATCAAGCATTTATAAAAACTTCAAAACAAATCTAGCCGCGCAAATGCACAAGTCACCCTGCTAGTTTGTGCTTATGACACATGGGCCCACATGGTATATAATATTTGAAGCGCCAATATGTAGTCAATATAGGTATTGATTTGTTGATCTCGTCACAAGGAATATTATGATTTTAAAATATTGTAAACCAAATACCTAGTTTAAGAAATACTAGGGTTTGAAGTTTGTTCATCGAACAATTAAAGCATTTAATGCAACCAATCTCCAGCTACCACCCTAGTGAAGCATTGGCTCATTTAGCATCGTTTTCAAATGAAATAGCAAATGTATCCTCCATATCCAAAATGATAAGATCGACACCGCGGTAAGCTACGCAAACGACACATCCTCTATTGTGCTCTCGGTCCATGGAATCCATGTACCTCCCTCACAGTCCACGAAAGCCCACCTACCGCGTTTTGCATCTGCGGTAGGCCACTTATCGCCCACCTAGTCCGCGGTAGGAACGTACACGCACCATGCTTTCACGGACTAGAAGCACAACAAAGTGGGTTTGGCACTTCCGCAGACTGGGAACGCTTTCGTGGACTAGAAGAGCGGCAAGTAGGTTCTGCAGACTGGGAGCGCGATACGTGTCCTACCTAATCCGGTGTGGTACTATTTTTATAATTTAATACAAGCAGGACTATTTTTGATATTAGAAATTAAAAAAATATGATAATTCAGCCAAAAGACTATGACCAAAATTTTGGCGACCGAAGTCACCGAATCCTTCGCCCGCAAATCGGCCCGATTTTGGCAGCATTTATACGCCTTACCAAATTTTATTCGGCATGCCATGGTAAAGATCCAAATCTTATTGTCTTCACCAAATTTTGAGGGTTTCACACAAAACAGCCCCTTCAAACGCGGATTTCCCGGACCAGAGCCCAGCGCTGCCAGCTTTCGCGTTTTTCTTTTCCCGCGGCGCCATTACGAAAAACTCTTCCCGCCGGCGCCCTCCCCGCGGAGCAAAACTCCTCTCATAAACCTTGCCTCACCCGCCATTTCTCCCCTCCCCTATCACCTCCACTCGCCTCTCTCTCTCCCCAATGGCGACGCGGCCGCGACCCTCTCCGTCCTTCTTTGGCGGCCTCTGGGCCCGGGAGCTCAGCGGCGCCATGGGGTCACGTCCTTCCGCGGCGCGGTTGCCGTACCTCTCCGACCTCTCCTCCGATCCCGGTGGTTGCGGCAGCGGGGTCATCGCCGTCGAGCACTCCGGAGATCCCGCCATCCCTTTCTCCATCTCCTTCTGCAAGGTGCGCCTGCCATACCACGGACCACCCGAGACCCCCCTTCGTTTTCTTGCTTTTTGCAACATTAAGGGTTTATATTTGCGGAGACCGACCGTTCGATGAACTGACCTCTCGCCCTTCTTCAGGCCGCGCAAATCTCTCACCTTCTGGCGGTCGCCGATGAGGACGGCTACGTTGGCCTCTACGACACCCGTCGGCGCTTCCCGTCCAGCTCGTCGTCCCTAGATAAGTCAGGTTGGTTTGGGTTCTTGATTCTTCCCCACTTTGATATAGTGATCCCGCTGTCTGATTGAGATCTGGGATGTTTTGGGGGCTCAAATTGGGTGGATGGTGCGATTTGTTCCAATCTGAAATCGTGCTCTTCTTGCAGCTGAAACGAGGGTGTCCGATTGGGTTGCTCACAACAACGCAATCTTTGATGTATTCTGGGTCAAGGTAACCCCATTTACTTGCAGTACTAGAAATAGGCCAAAGAAATATGGTATAAGCAATCCCTGAGTTTCTTCTCAGCATTATGCGCGTCTCTCTGACGAAGTTACAATCTTTGCGTTTTATTTATTTAGGAGGGATCCCAAATACTGACTGCATCGGGCGATCAAACTGTAAGTAACACAACATGATCAATCAATTTGTTAAGTATATCATGATACCAATGAATTTGTTCCCTGGTTCTGCAAAATCTCACTGCGATTGTTTGCTCTGTATTAGGTAAAGATATGGACTGTGGAAGATAGGAAATGCCTTGGTGTATTGTTAGGACACACCGGGAGTGTGAAGTCGCTGTCATGCCATTCTTCAAATCCTGGTTAGTGTCATCTGGCCTGAATTTATTCAACCTAGTTTGATACATTGTGTCAGCAAAAGTTAGTTAGGAACTCCACACTCAAGTGGTTTATTGTCTCTGCAGAGCTTATTGTTTCTGGTTCGAGGGATGGCTCTTTTGCTCTTTGGGATCTAAGATGTGATCCCAAAACTCCAAATGCTCATGGTGAAGCGGGCCTCATGTATGTTGCCTTATAGCTAGTGCAATTTAAATGTTCCGTTTCAACTACAATGATCATGAATGCCTGTAGCAATGTAGCATTTTTCTCTGAACTCAGAATGTGTCACATGCTAGGTCTTCTGCTGTTGTCAAAGAAGCACACAGTCCTACACAAAGGAATCGAACCAGGTCTCGAACAAAGGTATCAAGTCTGTATGGAACGATTTTTGCTGGGGATGATCGTAAAATCTCTTAACTTTGGTTCATTTGCTGATATTGGTGATCTTTAGGCAGCTTCAACGAGTATCACATCAGTTCTTTATTTGAAAGATGATATCTCCATTGCTACTTCTGGAGCTGCAGACAAGTAAGGCATTTTCCCATCCATTTTATCCTGCATTCACTACCCAGTTTCATATAGTTTATATGGCTAATGATGTATTGTCCGTTGTACATTTGAATAATGAATATACCACTCTGAACACAATTCACCTCATTTTGTAACTTTATAGCATTTAGTTTTTTTAATACTAATCTTGTACATACAAAAAATGTCTGCCAGTGTTGTCAAAATATGGGATACACGAAACCTTAAATCGCCTGTGTCCAACAAAACTTCTCAAGCAGCAGCAGCACAACCTTTGGTAAGCAGCTAGCAATTGGTACAGAATATGTTGATATATCAATTTCAACACTTACTGATCCTTTGTTTCAGAAGGAGGGGGTGAAACATGGGATCTCTTGCTTGTCACAAGATTCATATGGTGCGTACATTGCTGCATCATGCATGGATAACAGGTAAAATTATACCTAGCCACTACACAGAACTGCAAAATTTCCATGGCATTGCTGAAGACTGCTTTTAACTTTGTAAGCCTTTTAGGATCTATTTGTATAGTGTTCTCCATATGGACAAGGGCCCAGTAAAGGTTTACACTGGGAGCAAAATTGAGTCTTTCTTTGTCAAGGTCAGTGAGTTATAAACTGAATTAGGTTTTATTTTTCAAGCTGCATATACTTGGTTTGTTTCATGTCTATTTCATAACACCTGTTTTGGTGCTCAAATGCAGTCTGCTATTAGTCCTGATGGGACTCACATTCTAGGTGGTTCGAGTGATGGCAATGTATACTTGTGGCAGGTACTTGTTGCATGCCCCTTTATTTTTTGCGTGTTACTTGTTGCATGCACATTACATGCTCTCTTACATTCAATTCATGCTAATATTTTTTCACTGACATAGGTGGATCAACCTGAGAGTGGCCCTATAATTTTAGAAGGCCATGAGGGTGAAGCTACTTCAGTTGACTGGTAGGATCTATGAGCAATTATAACTTTTGTGAAAATCTCACCGATACTATAATGCTCATGTTTCAATATGAATTTCACAATTTTCAGGTGTGTATCAGAGGTTGGAAAGATAGCAACATCATCTGATGATTCCATGGTGAGTAAGCTTGCAAATTTTGTTCCAATGCCACTTTGTTGAATACTACAAAATTTGGATCCATCTCTTTTGCTATTACACCTATATGTTGCGGAAGAGCATATGTAAACTGTAATGCTCGTTGACATATATTATGCACAAAGCCACAAAGGCAAGGAGCAGTAATTCAGTTAAGAAAACAACTAATAACTCTGTATCATATGTATCAGGTTCGCGTATGGAATACCAAGAAAATGGATTGCACCAACATAAGCTCCCCAACGGTCATCCGGAAGAGGATAACCGTACCAAACACTGAATGCCGAAGATCTGCTAGCCATGAGCGAGGTACTACTTCAAGAGATGATGTAGCCTGCACTAGTGCCAACGGTGAATTGCCAACTGGTTCCCACTCTCCCCTTCAACCCAGAGTACTGGAGTTCGGCACACCGGAGTCTGCAAAAAAGAGAGCCTTTGGGTTGTTTCAGGAGGAGCCCTTGGATACGAGGAAGAGCCCAGAAGCTCAAATGAACAGCCCCTCTTCAGTTCTAAGCCCGCCTCCTTCGCTGAAAAGGAGAACAATTCGGGACTACTTTGCCAGTAGCACATCTTGATTCTTGACACTTCCTGACAAGTAGACAGTCTCATAAATTCTTAGCTGCCTGAAGAGCTTTCTTAACTTATGGTGAGAAGCTCATTTTTTCTGCCTGAACTTCCTCTGTTCATACTTGCTAGATGCTTACAGCAATCCTAACTATCTTCCTTTTCTCCTTAGCAGGACCAAGTGTCGGTTCAATCGTGAAGAGCTGCAAATTTTGGAAAAATGTTATGTGGAGCTGTAGTGGCTATGTTCATGATATCTTCTGAAGTACAGTTGTACACAATATATTGATACAAAACTATCACCCTTTTGCTCCTCTTGTATTCTTTCTATTGACCTTAGTCTTACATCATTATAGGAAACTTTCAATTTCTACTATGTCCGTAGCGCTTTGTTAGTAAAGAAACCATGATACACTCTGCCTGTAGTAAAATTTTCCTGCCATGTTGATATTGTGTCTTGGAACATGATATTATTGTGCTTAGTTCATAACTTCATGCTTGCATGAGCTGCTGCGGTTCATGACTGTATACTGCCTGTTTGCCTATGGCCTGATCAAGATAAATGAAGATTGGTTAGCTTAGGGTATCTCTAATAGTATTGTCTTTAATTTTGTTATACTAATTTTGTGTTATTGAAAGACAGATTTAGAGATAATATCTTTAATAAACTGTTTTTAACAAGTTATCTCTAATATTTATATTAAATTTATAATATTCCCACTTTTTTACTTTTTTCTCACATGTACTGGTTTTTTTTCTTTCTTGGTTCATACGTAGAGATAGTTGTTTGAAGAAGAGATAATTTTCCTTCTCTCTCGTAGTTCTCTCTTTTATCTAGAATTTTATTGATTTGAAAGAGCTAACTGGTGACTGACATAGTACTATCGGAGTATGACCAATCATGCCAAGTATTTTGGCTTCGTTAGAATTAACAATTGCGTTCCTACCGGCTGAGTTAAATGGCGAGAACTCCCTGTGCCTTCCCGTGCAACCGAAACTTGCAAAAAATAATACTAATTTTCTGGTCGAAGTCCTGTGGTCTCTTCAGCCCCTCATATGTATGGGCAATCTGACCAAGCCTCGACTCTTGACTGCTATAGCCCTGGAGAATGACTTGATCTTGGCTCAGTTATGAGTTGAGATTGTCATACCACTGGTTACCATTTCATACTGATATAACTTTGTTACAGAATGCGCTGTGCCCAAAATAAACTGCAAGACAAGGTCGATCAGCTCAAATCAGTCTGATCTTTCGACATCACTTCACGCATAGCACTAATTTTTAGTCGATCAGCAACCACGCACCATGCTATACGTACTCTTCCCTTGTTTTAACCTCACCAAGCCATGCTGGGAAGGTCTTCTGTCTCATGCTGTCACGCGAGCACACCATCTCGGCTGTCATGCATACACATTACATATATACTTCGCATACGTCTGACAGCCGCGGGCTCCAACGCCGGGCGGTGTCAGCCTCCTTGACCGGTGTAACCCATGCAAGCCTCCACCCCACCACGTAACCCCTTCTCCTCCCTACGTGTCACCGCTTCCGCCACCTATATATGGCCAGCCTGGCCTCTCTCCACCCCGGCCACATCTCCCTTCCGTTCTTCGATCTCCAACGCAACGCAACGCTGGCTGCGCAGCAGGCGCTGGAAGCGAGCAAGGTGATGGCGGAGCGCGACCACCGTGGCACCCACCAGCGCCCGGCCGTGGGCGACACGGTGAAGGGCGTGCTCCCGGACAAGGGCCCCTCGGCGTCGCAGGCGCTGACGGTGGCGACGCTGTTCCCGCTCGGCGGCCTGCTGCTCGTGCTGTCCGGGCTGGCGCTAGCGGGCTCCGTGGTGGGGCTCGCCGTCGCCACGCCGGTGTTCCTGCTCTTCAGCCCCGTGCTGGTCCCGGCCGCGCTGCTCATCGCGCTGGCCGTGGCCGGGTTCCTCACGTCGGGCGCGCTCGGGCTGGGCGGCCTCTCCTCGCTCACGTGCCTAGCCAACACGGCGCGGCAGACGTTCCAGAGGACTCCCGACTACGTGGAGCAGGCGCGCCGGCGGATGGCCGAGGCCGCCGCGCACGCGGGGCACAAGACGGCGCAGGCCGGGCACACCATCCAGAGTAGGGCGCAGGAGGCGGGCGCCGTCGCTGGCACCGGCGGAGGCGGAGGCGCCGGCGCGAGGGCGTCCTCCTAAGCGGATTTCGCACATGCGCGCATGCATGCCAGGGCCGTGCAGCGCTGTCACATCATATATATATAGCGGCAATGCGGCATGCATGCGAGCGGAGTGCGCGTAGTGAAGTGTGGTGTTCACCTGCTGTTTCGTACGAGTGGTGCGTGCGATTATATGGGTCTTGCACGTCTGCCCGAGTGTGTCCGTCCATCCGTGTTGTCATGTTCGTACGTATATCTGCCTAGGGCTCAAGTTGTGTTGGATCGGCTCAGTTCCGAGTTGTGAATAAGTTTGCCTGCCCCTCTCTGTAAGGAAAGAATTGCATGGTGACTCTATGGCTGTGAGCTCAATCCGCTTCGTTACGCGTCGCTCCTTGGCAAAGACGTTTCAGTGATCTTGTTACCCTGGAGGCTTAAGATTGCCACCCCATGCATGATCCATATTTTAACACGTTTCTACCAAGTCGATCACGCAACGATTTTCAGTATTTCAGATGCATCTTACCCAGGAAACGCGGCTCGGGCTGTCCGATCATGCAGATGCAGTATCAACGTCGGCCGTGTCGTCAGGGATCTTCTGTGCAAGTAAGGAGCGGGCCGGAACTGATAGATTCCTGTGCTATTGGCCAAATGGAGTTTTTGTCTCCATCTTCCTGCCGAATGGCTACCTATTGCTTTCTCTCTTCTTCCTCCTCGTTCTTTCTTCCTCTGTTTCCCTTCTCTCTCTCCCCTGGTGGACTTCTTCGGTGACGCCTCCGGTGATTGGGCCGCCCCCTCCAGCGCCGTGCCCAGCCAACTCGGCTGCGCTAGGCTCAGCGTCGCTTTCAGCTCACGCACGACCTCTTCCCTCGCTTCGGCCCGTTCGCTCGGCCTGACACCGCGTCGCTGTGGTTCGACCAGCTGCGCCTGCGTGTGCGCTCGCTCACATGCGGCCCGGCCCGTGCCGCGCGCACCCGCAATTCCTCCTGCGGCTCTGACCGCTCTGCGGTTGGGATTTTTAGCAATGGTGATGTTGTGTTACCTTACTTGCACATGCTCATGTTACTTTGATTGATTATTTGGGTCCATAACATGAACATGTGTGCTCAGGCTAATTGCTGAAATGTTAATACGCAGACAGATGCTTGTTTTGCATCCTCGTTTATATTTATAGACGGCAAAGACCATGGGTTTACAAGTAGTACTGCAGATTTGCATATAGGAAAAGCGGTTTTAGACTGGTTTATCATATCACCTCAGTTTATCTTATGCAGATACTTCAAATTAGCATTAGGCACCATAATAACAAGTTTCAACAAAAAAAATATAGGGAATTGCCCACTTCAGGTGTATTCGGGTACCAATCTATTCATGTTTTAATGGTGTGTTCCAAATCACCCTTTTCGCTTGAACTTTTCATGGTATCATCCTATCTTCTCCCTTTTGCTTGTATTGGCTGATGAGGAGCTGATGGCATCTGCGAGTAAGATATTTGATCGATTTGACTTTGAGCCAATAGCGGCTGCTAGGCTCGGTAATAAGCTTGCAGACTCTGCCGATATACTTGTGAAACAAATGCTGTTAGATGCGCACATGCTATTCTGAAGAGCATTTGATGTATGAAAACTGCAGCTTCTTGTCACCTAAATTGTCTTCTGTCTCCGTGGGGGTTCAACAATCGTAGCTATTATTTGTCTACTTAGAATTTACATTGTCTTCCTGTTTGCCTTTGCTGAAATCCACTAATTCTAGGATTTTAATCCTACCCATTTTTCGTAGTTCTAGCTTACAATTTGTATTTGTGTTATGTTTCTCCGTGGGTTCACTGAAACCATTAGAAAGTACTTTTGTCTCGGATTTGAATATTTTACGGTACCTATTATGGGTGATTTCAAAGAAAGTAAACTGTAATTTCATATACAAAGTACATTGTACCTCGTATAGCCAAAAAAACAATATGCAGAACTTTCCTTGCCATGTTTCTTAGTTGTCTTGGATGAAATTTCCATGCAGACTGAATGCACGCTATTGGGTTACTTTTTCCTTCAAACTGTTGTTACTCTATTCTTTTTTTGTAACATATCTATGTAAAAAAACTCATGTTCAAATGAACTGTATAGCATAATGTTTTTAGGTCAGATTAGACTGTTGTTACTCTATTATTTTTGGTAACATATCTATGTAAAAAAGTCATGTTCATATGAACTGTATAGCCTAATGTTTTTGGGTTAGATTAATTGTGACCAGTCATCCTTCGTGCTCCCCAAAAAAACTCATATCATACTCCTGAGTTGGTCCACTTCTGTCTACATTGTTCCATGTCCTACATTACGACAATTGCTCATTGAATGACTTGCTACATCTGCATCCACATATATTTAAAGATTACAAATTCTTACATGCTACACCATGGTACCGTTGTCAAACATAATTCATCTGTTTCATGACACTGTCGACAACAAATCTACTAACGCAGTGAAGCGCATTTTCTGATCTAGTGTAATTCTACCGAGAGCTATTTTAACACACACCAGGCTGTCCACATAACAATCTCACGAGTCGCCATCCGTATGCTCCAAAATTCGTGCCACTCTCCTCTCTACGACGACTTTCCCTCCCAATCCTCCTCCCCAAAGATGCGCCACCGCCGTCAGAGCTCGCGCCCTCGCCGCTGTGGCTTGGGATGGTTATCAGCTGTTGGATCAGAAAATACCACCGATCGCTCTGAGACATCGCTCCAACGTAGCCGTAAGAGCTCGCCGCCGCTGTGGCTTGGGATGGTTATCAGCTGTTGGATCAGAAAATACCAGCTCGGATCGTTGCTACAGTACATCACTCCAACGTAGCCGTAAGAGCTCGCGCCCTCGCCGCTGTGACTTTGGATGGCTATCTGTTGGATCAGAAGATAGGTATCAGCTGTTGGATCAGAAAATACCGGTTTAGGTGTGTTGCTACAGTATCCCCACTCCCTCCAAAGTTTAAAACAATGTTTGTGCTATCGTGATTCCGATACGATAGTTGTTTACAATACTTATCCATGGTGCTGCTGCAGTGCTTTGCAGTTCTCTCCTCACTGTTTTCCACTATTTGGTACACCTCTAACTTGCTTCTTGCAAAACAGAGATCCGGATTCTGGTCCCTCAAGCTCTGTCTCTCTCCTCACACTTGACTTCGCCGCCGCTTTATGATTCTGTCTCCACCCTACGTGCAATTCTCTCCTCTCACACGACACCATCTTCGGCAGCCGCCCTTGCCATCTCCAATCACTCCCACTCCCACTGCCGCTGCCACTCTCTTTCCCTTTCGCCCTTCCGGCGACAACAACCTCGATCCGACGTTAGAGAGCTTCGGTCCAATACTTTGCAAACACATTTTTAATGGTTTTGCTAAGCTCACCAGGGTCGGTGGGAGCCCCACATTACCCACTTTTTGGGGTCCTTGCCATATAAGATTCATAAACCCCCAAAGATGGAGTGAGTTCTCTCTTGACCTGTGGTGTTCTCCAGTGTTGGCGCATGTATCTTATCATGCATGGCAAGGATCTTCTCATGCACGACAATGATCTTTTCATGCGTTTGATTGTAGATATATTCATTTATTTGTTTTATTTGGTTGCCAACTACCTAATGTAATCTTTCTATTAGTTGTCAACCTTATCTTATACACATGTGTATAAATATCAATGAATGGAATACCACAATCCATGGGGTTTCTTCAAAACTTACATAGCATCAGACAAGAAATGATCCTGATACTTTCCACCTCCTCTTTCGCAACCTTCTTTCTCCCTTGAGCCACCTCTCCATGCCGGCCATGGGAGAACCGTCTGATTCTACTACCGTCGCTCAACTCTGGGCACAGACCAACAACGTGCACATCAAGATGTTTGTGCCCATCATCCTTGACTTCTAGTGCTCCAACTACTCCTCTTGGCGCATGTTGTTTATGGTGGCCGTGGGAAAGTTTGCCCTCGATCATCACATCACCGACAAGGATGCCAAACCCGCTGACACCAACTTGAAGCGCATGGACTGGACTGTCCTCTCCTGGTTGTATGGATCCATTTCTCCCTACATCTTGGACATCGTCATGTCCCCCACCACCACTACCGCCAAAGTCTGGACCAAGATCGAGAATTTGTTCTGGGATAACAAAGAAACCCGGGCCATCTATCTCGAAGAAGAATTCCGCACGGTGGTTCAAGGTGACATGTCTGCTACAGATTATTGTCACAAACTGAAGACCTTGGCTGATGCTCTCGGTGACGTCAGTCAAGCCGTCTCTGGCGCCACCTTGGTGCTCATCATGATCAGACATGAACCTAAATTATGATAGTTTGGCTACGCTTTTGACCATGATCACCCCCTTCCTGAGTTTCATCTAGGCTTGCTCCTACCTCATCCTCGAGGATACCAAGACCACCTACACTACACAGATCTCCAACGCTACCGGCCTCATCGTCAACTCGTCATTCAACCCTAGCGATGTCCAGAGAACTTGGCGGGGCTACCCCGCCGCACCAAACAACGACTACCCCCTGTCGCACCACACCACCGCGGCACCAGCAAGGGCAGCAAGAAGGGTGGCAAGGATGGTGGTAGACCATCTTCTCTGCAGGTGCCATCGTACTACAATCCTTGGACTAGTGCCATCCAACTTTGGCTCTTGTCTCCTAGGATTCTTGGCTCTCCTCAAGCGTTCCTCTGCCGCATAGCCTGCCATAGGCCCTGCCGCAAGCGAGGCATGGCTTGTCGCAACAGGCACTCCAAGGCCCCCAACAGGGTTTCTTCACCGTTGTGACTCCCTATGGCGTGTTGCCTTTTGCCTTGCCAGCTCTACCCTCTCCGGCCTTCCACGCCGTAGGGATGCCTAGTGTCAGCTGGCTTGACTTATGGTGGTGGGTCAGCATGGGACACAACTAGCCTCGTCAACGTCCTCAACGTGATGACGGTCCGCCCTCCCATCTGAGAGTGGTACATGGACACTGGTGCCACTACTCACATGGCTTCCAGCCCCAATAATCTTTTTACCCCTTCCGACGAGGATCTAATAATCCTCATTTTATCTTTTATCTATAATTCTTATTATGGGTAAATATGATGTCACATAGTCCCCAGAGATACCCCTTATCTATAAGGGAGAAGCCCAATAAGAGGTTGTAAGTTCTTCTACAATCACCCCCACAGTTGTAAGTCTTGCTACGACTATATCATGGTCGTAAGTCCTTCTACGACCACTACATAGTTGTAGGTCCTTCTACGATCGCCACCGGTCGTAAGTTCTTCTACGACCAGGTAAACTACGACCACCTTATAATCAAACCTACAGGCGAGTGGGTCTAATTGATTAAAGAATCCGAACGGTCTGCACGCACTATTATTCCGCTTATTAATGGTGTGTAATTATCCCATTATCTCTGGAAGATAATTGCCAGACGGCGTGAAGAAGCCGAGGCGCCGTAATTATCGCCATCATGCGCCAAGCATCGGATTAATTAGGCGATCTTCCGCAGGCAAAATGGCTACTTCTTCACGACTATATAAGGGCATCGATCGAGAGATAGAAAAGAGGGCTAACAAGAGCTAGTCAAGTAGGAACACAAGTGCTATTCTCTCGTAATAGTCTTAGTCTTTACTTGATCATCAAGAATACCATACACACAGATTAGGTTATTATTCTCTCCGAGAAGACTCAACTCGCCTAAACATCCCGTGTCAATCCACTCGCGTGATCTTATCTCTAGGAGACCCCAATCAAACAATCTTTACGTAAGATCGGTTCTAATACACCGACAGCTGGCGCCGTCTGGGGATCTTCCGTAATCTCTTGTCAACATACTTCTTTTTCCAATCTCATGCAATCATGGCAGGAGAATGGAACGAGGAGAACTGGTTTGACTTGGCAGACACGCAGACATCGACATGGATGCCTGTTTCGACTACGAGCCGAGTGATGCATCCGCCGATGGTGATGTTGCTCCGAGATTGTTCTCCAGAAACCATCCCATTAATGGAGTTGAGGAGGATCCTTATCCCCACAACAATACGCCCAACAGAGGAGCCAATTCTCTCAAAGGACAAGGGTCAATCCGACCAGACCGCCCCTGTGAGGACTCACAACACGACGAGAGTTCTTTCTCCAAGTGTTCAAGTCCCTTAAGACGGTCCGACTTGGTAAGTCAAGTTCGGGAGCCACCATTCCAGACTCCACCAAAGATCTAGTGATCCTCTCTCGTGATAACTCCAGAGGGTGGGATCAAGCATGCTTTTCCTACAAATTCACCATCTCCCCGCAGATCTCATTTGCGAACGGAGACAGCTTATAACCCGAGTTCCCCACCGAGGGGATTACTCCAAGTCGCCAGATGGTGTCCTCGAGCACTCTCAAGCGGGAGGCCTCGAGCGCAAGTGAGAATCATCAACGGAGGTCTTCGCCCTTCCCCAAATCGTGGTCACCTCATGGAGGCCGAGATAAGAACACTCCTCAAGATCACACACCGCGCCTCGTGGTAATGGCAAGGGCACCACCGCTGGCGAGAGGACCAACACTGATGAACGCGAGGAAATCCTCGACATTCTCGCACTCCACTAAGAAGGCCTCAAAGACCCGATGAGGAGGATTTTGATGTCGCCAAGAAAGAAAATTGCAGCCCGTAAGAACTTGCTCGGGCGATTCAACATCACGGAGGAGGTACAAGAACTCCAGACATCAACGACTTGCTCGAGAATCCCAACCAAGAGCTTGCTCGAACGCTGTGGTACGATCTCTTTGTCAAGAGATTACGCAAAGACTTCGAATCGTGATGACAAGACCGAGGTACTCATCGACAACATCTGTGTAGTCGAGCAATACGACTTCCTCACCTACTACCAATCGAATATTTTCACGAGGAATCGACACGCCATAAGTCGAATCGATCCCTATTCGAGAAATACCTTCGATCACCAAGATCAAGAAGCCCCTGAGAGGTGATCATTCACCACTTCGACAAAGAAATTCACAACGAGTGGAATACGAGGAGTATTCTCCTCGAGAACCGAGGCCTACTACGTAACAGTCACCTGCACGGTATCGTCAGATACGATCACCGGTGACATTAACCCTTCTTTTCTACAAAGAAGGCGCCAAGAAGTGATTACCGGATGCCGCATTTTCGCCGACCTTCGAAAGCTCACGCCACCTCATTTTCGACCAAAGGAACATGGAGAAATTTGATGGATCTCAAAATCCCATCGAATTTCTTCAGATCTATACAACAAACCGTCCGAGCAAAGCAGGAGGAGGAGAGCATGTAATGGCGAATTACCTTCCGATCAGGTTTCAAGGATCCGCCGATCGTGGTTATTAAACCAACCACTCGAGTCGATCTACTTGGCAACACTCTCGTGATCTTCTACAGCGAATTTCCAAGGCACATACAACCGCCCGAAAAGAAGACGACTTGCACCGATAAAAGTAACAACAACGAGACTTTGCGCCAATTCATCAAACGCTTTAGTCGTTCAGAACTCAATTCCGAAATTTCGATTCCTCCGTGATCGTGGCTTTTAAGCAAGGAGTCCGCAGAGAAGAATAACGGAGGACATTGCTCTAAATCCTCCCAACATCGCTGTCGAACTCTTCGAGATGGCCGATCGATATGCAATCGCTTCGAGGCAATGAGTGGAACAACACTATCGATCGAGAAACATATACTCCTCGAGAGCCGTGAAGTTGGTAAGGATAAAAAGCAAAAAGTCCAAGAAGAAAATAAAGAGTCAAAACCACAAACCGCTGGTTCCAAGGAGGTTCGCCGTGAAAGATGGAGAGCCCTAAACCACCAAGTCGCACTCGATCAAGGCAAAGGTAAGCTACCGATCGTAGGAACGACAAACCAAGGTGGTGTCCTTTTCATAAAAAGGAAGGACATGACCTCCAGAATCGCCGAAGTTTTCCAAAGAAAGCTCGAGGACTACTACAACTAAGAAAGCACCACTCCCTACTCGAAAGGTGTAGGACATACGAGTGGCCAAAAGTCGCTTGATGATGAGGAGATGCTGCCCAAGATCCACAACATACCGCTGAGCACATCTACGGAGGATCATCCAGATACGACTCCAAACGACAACTTAAAGTCACGGACGAGAGGTAAATTCTATACATACTCCTCTCACAATAAATTACCAAGTGGCGGAAGTTACCATCTCTTTGAGAAGGATGACCGCCCGATCACTACGAGTCGATCAGTCGATATCCGATTAGGAATGAACCCACCATCAACAACCGTCGGTCAATCGAGTGTTGGTTGATGGTGGCGCTTGAACATATTATTTACTAATGCCCCGGACGAGATGCAAGTACCAGATTAAAGGTAAGGCCAGACGATACTCCTTTCATGGAATTGTACCGGTCTTCACCAAACCTATTGGCCAAGTTTTCTTCCTTTAACATTTGGCTCACCAAGTAATTTCGTGACGTAGAAAGTCTCCTTTGATGTGGTCGATTTCGACACAAGATATAATGCCATACTTGACGACCAACTTTGGCAAAATTCTTAATGGCTACTCATTATGGGTATCAATGTCTTAAGATGCCAGTCCCAAAGGAGTGATCACCATTCAGGTGACAAAAGATGGCGATAGTCATGATCGCCGATCCTCGAGATGGTTGGTCAAATACCAACTCGAGATGAAAGTCACTTCGACTAGCAAGTCGGGCTTCAAAGTCGCACCAAAGCCGAACGACTAAGTCAAAGAGGTTCCTCCGACGCAGAAGAACCTCAAGATCGCTCAGACGGGAGACTTCCGACCCCAAATAGGAAGACGCCTCATTACCTTCCTCCGAGCTAACGCAGATGTCTTTGCGTGGCAAGCATCCGACATGCCCGAGTCCCTGTGGAGGTGATCGAGCATGTGCTAGCTTTACTACCGATAAAGTACCAGAAACAAAAATTACGGAGATTTGCCCCGATCGACGAGATGCTATTAAATCGAGTTGATAAGCTACTTAAAGCGTGCTTTATAAGAGAAGTCAACCACCCGAGTGGTTGGCTAACCTCAGAATGGTCAAAAAGTCAAACGGCAAATGGCGATGTGCGTGGACTTTACCGATCTTAATAAAGCTTGTCCAAAAGATGATTTCCTTTACCTCGTGACGATCACCGTTGATTCAACCGCAGTTGTGAGATATTAAGTTTTTAGATGCATATTCGATACCACCGATCAATATGTGTTTAAACGATGAAGAAAAGACCGCATTCATTACTCCATTTGGTACCTTTGCTATGTCAAAATGCCATTTGGTCTAAAGAATGCCTGCTTCTTTTCAACGCCTAATGCAATCGACTTTTTCATCTCAATTAGGCCGAATTTGGAAGCCTATGTTGATGATCTAGTCGTAAAAAGCATTAAGAGACTTAATCATATCACCGACCTACAAGAAACATTCGACAACCTCGTAAAGCACCGCTTAAAACTCAATCCGAGAAGTGTGTGTTTGGAATTTCTTCAGAAAATTGCTTGGATTCCTAGTATCCGAACGAGGAATCAAGCAAACTCGAAAAAATAAAAGCCATCCTCTAGATGCGCCCTCCAAACACAAAAAGGAAGTCCAAAACTCACTGGGTGCATGGCGCTTTAAGTCGCTTCATCGCACGACTAGGAGAAAAAGGACTACCTTTCTTTAAACTTCTCAGAGACATGAAGGTTTTGAGTGGTCGAACGAGGCAAACGCCGCTTTGAGGATGTCAAGAGGTATCTTTCGAGTGCTCCTGCTCGTTTCTCCAAAGCCGTAAGAGACGCCTTAATTTACCTAGCCGCCACGCCACAGCAAAGAAGCGCAGATTAGTCGAGAACGTGAAAACGCATAACGACCGTTTATTATTACGCCGGTTTTACACGCCTAAGGAGCGCTACCTCGTGTCCAAAACTTCTATATGCCCTCCTCATGTCTTCGAGGAAATCATGCATTATTTTCAAAGACAAAATAGTCAGGCTGCCCGAGTTTCCTTTGGGAGCAATCCTCCATAATAAGGAAACAATGGACGATGGCAAATGGTCACGAACTTGGGAGTTCGACCTCCATTTCGTGTCCCGAACGGCCATAAAATCCCTGATCTTGGCGCACTTTGTCGCCGAATGGACAAACTCGAACTCGCTCAGATCCCCAAGACGATTCCCACGATCGCTGGATGATGTACTTTGACGGTCACTTACTTTAAGTGGCTCTGGGTCGGGTGGTCCCGTATCTCCTACCGGAGAAACCTTAAAGTATGCCATACAATTAAACTTTCGTGCTACTAACAATGTAGCAGAGTACGAAGGTTTGCTAGTCGGCATACGAGCCGCGAAAGCACTCTCAATTGCCGACTACTCGTGAGAGGAGACTCTCAACTAGTCGTGAATCAAATCGAAAGAGTACCAAAGGCTCTAACTCAACAATGGCTCGGTACTTATCAAGCACGTAAGCTAGAAAACATTTTTAGGTTTCGAGGTACAATTTATCCTCGAAGGATAATTTCTCGCATCAACTTGCTCGGATGGCTTCTTCCCGATCCACAAGCACTAAAAGGAGTTTTCTTGAGCAACCCAAGAACCGCCTCTCGTCGAAGAACCGTAAACACCTCCTCTTGAGATGGCCTCATTAGATTACGAGGATACCGGATGACTCCCATCTACGAGTATCTTTACAAGGGTTCCAGACCAAGATGATCTTGAGGCGATCGATTATCCCAAAAGCCAAAATGTATACTTTGGTTGAAGGAGTCCTCTATAAACGAGGAACCCAAGGAATACTCATGCGATGCATTCCGCAAAACGAAGGAATAACACTCCTTCACGATATACACAAAGGGCATCTGTGGGACGATGCTTCCTAGTAACATTGGTTGGTAAAGCCTTCGACAAGGTTTTTATCGCCTACACCAGACGATGCTATGGAGGTGGTTAAAAGTGTGTCCAAAGGTCAATTCCATGGTAGATGATACACCAACCATTTCAAGCATTACAAACAATACCTCTTTCTTGGCCTTTTGCACTGGGGCTTGATATCCTAGGACCGCTTCCCAAAGCTCCAGGAGGTTTCAATTCCTTTTGTGGCTATTGACACGCTCACAAATGGATCAAGTCGAACTCAGAATCGATAACAACTAAGCAAAGAAAAGGTTCATGATGAGAAGCGAATTAGTCGATTTGGAGTTCCGAGCCTGATAATTACGCATAATGGTAAACACTCGCAAGTGCAAAATTTCGTGAATTTTATGACGAGTTGGGTACCAAGTTATGCTATGCTTCGCTGCACATCCCCAAAGTAATGGGGCTACGAACGCAAACGCCAAATAATGCGAGGAATTAAAACTCGAGTCTTCGATCACCTTGTTAAGCGCCGGGGCTTGGGTACAAGAATTACCTTCTATATTATGGGCGCTCAGACGACCACCAATGAGCAACAGAGAAACACCATTTTTTCTAGTTTTCTGAGTCGGCCATGCTTCCTCCGAGCTAAAATTGCGGTCGACACGAGTTGAAACCTTCAACAACTCGATCAGAACGACTTCGAGCAGATGACATTAACCTACTCAAGAGAGGAGAAACCTAGCCTTAATCCGCTCGCGCCTACCAACAAGCCCCCGCAGATACTATAATCGTAAGGTCCAACCTCGCAGCCTTTGAGGTGACTTGGTATTGAGGCTCGCCAATCCAAGTCTAATCGAATAAACTTTCCCTAAATGGGAAGGTCCTTACACAAAGGGTCGGGTAACTCGCTGTGTGGTCAGCACGACTAGCAATGGAAGATGGACAGTTCTCTCAAACTCTTGGAACATCGACCGCCACGCAAATTCTATGTGTGACCAGCTCGTGCAATAAAAGTCCGTGTTCTTTCTACCTCTTTTTGCCTTATTTTTGAGTAGAGTTTTTTTAAATCTTTCGACTATGATATGAAAACACCCGCTTTTTTTACACCGCCAAAAGCGAGAAACGCTATCCGGTCGAAACTTCTCTCTCTCGCATGTGGTTCTCGCCCACTAGAAGGAATTTCCTAGCATCGACTGCTACTCATTTTTTCCGCCAATACAAAGAGCTCGGTTTTATCTAGTCGTAATGTTCTCAAAGCCAACTCTCTCAATCTTAGTCTATTTTTTCAAGAAATATTCTAAGCAGAGTGCACTTTTTACATTTGTTCGACCACCTTGGTGTACTTGATTTGTTTTAATCGGTCAAGGAAGAGACACACCTAGTCAAGTCTTTCCTCTCTCGCATGTGGTCCCGCCCACTAGAAGGAAACTTCCTAGTGTCGCCGCCTCCTACTTTTGCTATCGAAAAGACTTATCAAGTCCACCAAAAAGGACGAACGAATGACTAAAGTACTCTAAGACGCTTGTTTAACTCAAGTTGTCGTTCTTGGTTTGATTAAACTAGTCTGAGATGGGAACATCACCTAGTCGGTTTTTCCTCTCTCGCACGTGGTCCCGCCCACTAGAAGGAACTTCCTAGTGTCAAGTCGCTTCTACTCTTTTCGACCAAAGGCTTGACAACCGTAATAAAAGCTATAAGTTAAATAAACTCTCTTTGTTTTCGTAAACCCCATTTTTAGACACTATTTATTTAGATTGTCTAAACAATCTAAGCAAATAGTCGGGGCTAGGATAAAGTTATTAATTTGACTTCAATTCTTAGTCTTTCATTCGCTTATTATCTTTTGAGTTACTAACTACTCGACAAGATGATTTTCGTGAAATGAGGCGGATCATATATTACTCATTAACAAAAATTGTCCGCTTTACAAGGTAGTTACAAGACTACTCAAGGGGAGAGCCTAGCCGCATTTCCTCCGCCACCTTTTACCAATCGATCAGATTTCTCAATCGACGACTTGCCTCGATTCAGATACCAAGTCGGCTTCGATTGGTTTAACATTAAGGGGGTCTTGAGCTTTAAGTTTCGCCAAAGCGAAACTCATCGCAGCCTTCGATCGCTTCCTTATTGATTCAAATTTTGATTAGTCTTCGAGTGGTCACCATTTCTTGCAATTTTCCGACTTGTTCCCCAATGGTACTTGTGTGAGCAGCTATGGTATCTTCTCGAGGAGTTTTTCCTCGTAATGTAGCTCACTAAGCACATTGTTCAGAGAGTGATGTTGCCTTGAAGACTAGTCTTCATCGACTCCATCTCCCGTTGGGTACAAGTCAAGCCTCGCAAGCTTCTTGTTTTCACCACTTGTTCAAAAGAATAATATCGGCCAAACAAAAATATACTTCTAGAGGAAGATAACACAAAGATAATTATAGGTAAAAGCTTTTTCTTACCTACTAATTGAGAATCCAATTTCTTGACCTCTTCTCGATGGGAAGCAATAGTTTCAAAGATGCTTTTGCTCCCATGCTCGATGTCCTCTCAGATTCATCTTAGCAATGCGATGACTCATTGCGATTAAGGTCTTTGCTTGGATTTCACTCGAGGCTTCTCATTGGGCAAGCAATTTCAACAAGAAATTGGCATTAGAAAAGGGAAAATACTCAAAAAGGATAATGTAAAGATTTACTTACTCGTTAATCGAGTTCTAAAACCTCGAGTTCTTGATCCTTATTCGCAGAATGCGAGAAAACTCCCGAATAACCAAAGATTTTTCTTGAACTTTGTTCGAGCTTCCGTGATCTCTTTTCTTTATCCGAGAAGAAAGGAGAGTCTGTAAAGGTTAAAGATCAAAAGCGCCTTAAGTTCGTAACTTATCGCTTATTTTTTCCCCGCAATCTTTAGATGCAGAGACAGCCTCAAGTCTATCCGAGAGGACTAATACTTGCTCCTTAGCCTCCTCGACTCTTCTTTTCACAATGAGTGAGTCACTAAGGTCTTCGTGATCACCGCTTAACCTACAAAGAACAGAACGAAGATAAACATCACCAATGGTTGTGAGTACTTCTACAACCACCGACCTAGTCGTAAGTTTTTCTCGCGACTAAGATATGGTTGTAAGTCTTTCTACGACCACTACCGGTCGTAAATAGTCGTAAGTTCTTTTCGATCGATACTTCGTCATGAGTTTCTTCCATGACTATTCTCGTGAAACATTTTACGAGTATTTAAGTCAAAAACAACTATGAATGATAAGTGACTTACCACCTCTCCGCCTCTCACAGAGTAGTTCTTTCTCTTGTCTTAGTTTAAAAGTTGTCGATGATACTCACCGACAACAAAGAATTTGCTCCGAGCTTTCGCAAAAAGAAAACAAAGGAGAAGGGAAGGAAAGCCACATATATAAGTATTCAAGATACTTACATTCATAGTCGCTCTAGCAAAATCGAATATACAAGGTCCGGTGTCGCAGCCTTATCTATCCTCGCGACTTTGTCCCACCACACCTTCTCGAGGCGCTGTCAAAAGTATTCTCCGTATTGGGAATATCTTTGGGATGGGGACTCGGCCACGAGATTTGTAAGCGTAAGACCCTACGACGGAGGCAGCCCAAAGAAGTCACCACGGTTGAAATTTTCTCCTTCCGTTCTCGTGATTTCTCTTGGGTAGGGAAGGAACGCCCTACGATTTCCTTCCCAGAGCGGTGCGCAGTCGGTCACCACCTTGACCAGAGGCTTCCACACCGCCTCGTTGTTTCTACGACTTTAGAGTCGAGCGCCACCTCAACAAGAATACCGCACCTCAAGAGTCGAGTTACGACTTCATCGCCAGCAGATGTGGAGACACTGGGAGTCTCGACTTCATCGCCACCGGGCCAAGGGTGATGTTGACCACCTCCATTGCTATCTCTCCAAGAGTCAAGGGATAGCAATGGACTTCTCAGCAGAAGCATTCCTGGGTCAAGGAGTCTGATCAAATAAAGAAAAGCAAATCAAAGTTGTGAAAAGAAAAAGGTAAATGTCGTTTTACACTTCAAGACATTTCACATACCGCACTCGGTCTTAACCAGAATTTTGGAGCAATCCTCCCAACGGAGGACCTTTTTTCTCCACGACCACGCCCGTCGAGGTTCAACACTATTCACCACGACCACGCCTCGTCAGAGTTTGAACAGAACCGAGCTCGTTTCTCGATCTTCTCGATGGACGAGATCGGTCTCGACCATTCCGTATAAAGATCGCCTCGCAGTGTGTTGTGCCGATGCAAAGATCGCCCTTCATAAAAGACACAAAATCCTTCCAGCTTCTCCCTTTCAAGTTGCTTAATAAAACTAGGAGTGGCACCAATCGCGAAAGATTCCGTGTCATAATAGAAGGGTACCTTAGCCTTGCGAGGTTTGCGCTGAGAGGTTCAACCGCTTCAACCTCCTCGGCTTCGACGGCCGCGCCTCGCTTCAGATATAACTACAATGCCGCAGCCTTGTAGAGGGTTTGGTCGAAAGACCGTAACTCGAACTTGCTCCCCTTGTCGGCAGATTTTACAAGTCGACGCCTCTTCGAGGGAGGAGCCGAGCCTTTGTCTTTCGACAACCCAATACTAATAGTCATCGTAACGACTTCTTCGTCGTCTCCGGCGATTTTCCATGCCTACTTTCAGAAAGCAAAACAGTAAAAGAAGAATCACTAATTAGTCGTAAGTTTTTCTACGACTAGTACCAAGTCGTAAGTTTTTCTACGACTTTTCTTGATTGTAAGATATTCTACGATCACCATTAGTCGTAAGTATCTTCTACGACTATAAAGTCCTAAAGAAAGAATCGATTTGATTACCTTTAGGCGCCTATCCTTTCATCTCATGACAAACCGCAATGACTTGAGGAACCGCCCTGAGTGGCGGGGACTTCTCACGATGAGTCTCGACTGAGTCAACCTCACTGTGAAAGATCCGTAAACAGATAAAAATATTAGACAAGGTTGAGAAAGACCAAACGGAGAGCTAAGTCGACAATTGCTTACCCTCCTCGTAGTCTCTCGTGGGGTCTCTCTCCCGAGTACCTCCACATAGGAGATGCTCGCTTCTTCAGAGGACTAATTCTGCGGTGATGAAATCCTTCACCACATGCCATCCGGCCACCCTTCTTCCTTTAAGTCCTTAATGGCTTGAATATAAGGGCTAATCCTACTGATATCTTCAGGGTTGAATCCCATGAAGATTTCTTTTCAAAGCAGCCTTCCCCATTTAAAGAAAGGTCGCCTTCAGAGGTGACCTTCCAAGAGAACCACCTCTTCCTCCACCGCCACGAAGACCGAGTGAAACTCAATGTACTCCTTCGACTTCGAGTCGTGGAGCTTGCATCACAGCCTTCCGGCGATTCCGGCTTGTCGAGCCATCCCATAATAATATTGGAACACTCGAGATCCGCTGGAATCCCTGTGTACGCCGCACAGATACACGAACACACTCAACATGGTAATGGAATTGGGACCTAAGTTCACCGCCCACCCCAAAGTGTTCGAGTACTCATCAGAAGAAAGGGGTGGGCAGCAATCAAGGCCGCACTCACAATACGCTTGGAAGACGGGATTTGCCCATTTTCCCCGATGGCCAAGGTCGCCGATAGCCGAATCCACTTCACCGAGCCTTCTTCGAATCTTCCCAGATCGACCAAAATCTTGATCTTAGCCGCATCCATCTCCGATTCCTCCCATTCGTAAACTCTCTTGGCCATTTCGCTAGAAGCAAGAAGTTTTTTTGGGTTACGGCGAGAAGATGAAACCTAGTCGAAGACGGAGAAAGCAAGAGCTCAAGAACAATGGAGTGATTTGGGGAAAGGTAAAACCCAAGTCTACCTCCCGTAAGTTTTTATAATCAGACGATCTCCGCCGCTTGAAACCGCTCTCGCTATAGGCCTATGAGAGATGGTTGTACCG
Organism: Hsuehochloa calcarea; assembly: GCA_036346395.1. Classification (NCBI taxonomy): domain Eukaryota; kingdom Viridiplantae; phylum Streptophyta; class Magnoliopsida; order Poales; family Poaceae; genus Hsuehochloa; species Hsuehochloa calcarea. The sequence goes on from CM070598.1 coordinate 14,723,957, forward strand.
CCGGGAACCGCTTCATCTGACAAGTCTATGAGAGCCGCTGCAATTCCCGGATGGTCCGCTCGAGAAAAATAGGTACGTATTGTCACCTCCAAGCAAAATTACTTTCTTGACCAAGTCTTTCTAGTCGAAGGAAGTATCAATCGGAAGAGTTTTTCTCCGATTCCCTACTACGACTATCGACGGTCGTAGGGGTTTTTATGACTTTTGATAGTCGTAAGCAACCTTCCCGACCAAGCAAATTTCTCGTCAAAGTAGCACTCAAATGTCGAAGAGTTTTTCCTTCGACTAACATTCTACGACATTCTCAAGGTCGTAAGTCCATTTACTAAACCTTTACCAAGTAAGTTATTTTCACTTGAAGTCGGGGCTAGATGACGAGGATCTAATAATCCTCATTTTATCTTTTATCTATAATTTTATTATGGGTAAATATGATGTCACATAGTCCCGTGAGATACCCCTTATCTATAAGGGAGAAGCCCAATAAGAGGTTGTAAGTTCTTCTACAATCACCCCACAGCTTGTAAGTCTTGCTACGACTATATCATGGTCGTAAGTCCTTCTACGACCACTACATAGTTGTAGGTCCTTCTACGATCGCCACCGGTCGTAAGTTCTTCTACGACTGTAAACTACGACCACCTTATAATCAAACCTACAGGCGAGTGGGTCTAATTGATTAAAGAATCCGAACGGTCTGCACGCACTATTATTTCGCTTATTAATGGTGTGTAATTATCCCATTATCTCTGGAAGATAATTGCCGACGGCGTGAAGAAGCCGAGGCGCCTGAATTATCGCCATCATGCGCCCAGCATCGGATTAATTAGGCGATCTTCGCAGGCAAAATGGCTACTTCTTCACGACTATATAAGGGCATCGATGAGAGAGATAGCAAAGAGGGCGAACAAGAGCTAGTCAAGTAGAAACACAAGTGCTATTCTCTGTAATAGTCTTAGTCTTTTACTTGATCATCAAGAATACCATACACACAGATTAGGTTATTATTCTCTCCGAGAAGACCGAACTCGCCTAAACATCCCGTGTCAATCCACTGCGTGATCTTATCTCTAGGAGACCCCGAATCAAACAATCTTTACGTAAGATCGGTTCTAATACACCGACAACTTCTGCTTCATTCAATGTGACAATGGTGGTGAGTTCAACAACAACACTCTCTGCACGTTTGCTGGCACACATGACATTCTCTTGCATTTTTTCTGTCCTCACAACTCTCAACAAAATGGAAAATCTGAACGTGTTATACACACAATTAATGACATTGTTCGAACCCTCCTCTTTCAGGCTAGTATGCCTCTAACTTATCGGATAAAGGCCTCACATACTGCCATATACCTCCTGAACTGGCTCCCCTCTAAAACCATACACCACATTGTTCCCTTTCAGTCTCTCTTTGGGACTCCGCCGTCATATTCTCATCTTCATATTTTTGGTTGCCTATGTTACCCCAATACGGCTGCTACTATGTCCCAAAAGTTATCACATCATTCTCTTTCGCATGACTTTCTCGATTATCCTCCCAATCATTTTTCGTCATGTGACCTTCTATGAATCCACCTTTCCCTTTGCCTCTCCACCAAATCCTCCTTCTTTAGATGACTGTGACTTTCTTCTTGAACTGTCTCCATCGTCGTCAATTCCCCTTGTCAAGACACCCACCGATGTACCCCCTACCGCGGTCGTACTCCTTGCCGCGATCACCCTTCCACAACAGCCCTCGTCCCTGCCGCAACTACAATTGCCCTAGTTGCGGCACAGCCTCATGGTCCTCAAACTCGCTCCACGTCTGGGATCCACCTTGGCCCTTGTGAGGAACTTAACCTTCATAAATCTTCCACTATATCCCCCATTCCCAAGTCGGTTCATAGTGCCATCAAAGATCCTCATTGGCACTCGACTATGGTTGATGAATTTCATGCTCTTCTCTCCAACATTACTTGGGATCTTGTTACTCCTCCTGCCAATGCAAACATTGTCTCAGGTAAATGGGTCTTTCACCGTAAACTCAAGCTGGATGGATTGCTTGAGCGGTACAAAGCACGATGGGTTCTTCGCGGTTTTTCTCAAGAGCCCAGTATTGACTTTGACAAGACGTCAGTCTCGTTGTTAAGCTCACCACTATTTGCATTGTACTCTCCATTACTCCCTCTAACAACTGGTCTATTCATAAACTCGATATCAAAAATGCCTTTTTGCATGGTACATTGTTTGAGGTCATCTATTCTCGTCAACCCACTAGCTTTGTTGATTCTTATTAACCAAAGCACGTTTGTCGTCTCAACCGTTCTGTATATGCACTCAAACAAGCACCCCGTTGAGATTGCATCCCATATTACCTCTCTTTGCTTTCATTGTTCCAAGTTTGACACTTCTTTGTTCATACACTCCGGTTGAGATTGCGCCACATACATTCTTCTATATGTTGATGACATCATTCTTACAGCTTCTACTACCATCGATCTCTCCTGTCTCATTGCCGCTCTTCGTTTTGAGTTTGCTATGATTGATCTTGGCACACTCCACTATTTTCTCGGTATTTTTTGTGTTGTTTGACCTAGCCGACATGCGGTCCTGCAAGCCGGTTATCACTCCGATACTTCTTCTAAACTTTCAGCCAATGCCAAACCATCAGTTGTTGATCCAACTGCTTACCGTAGCATCACTGATGCTCTTCAGTATCTAACAGTCACTCAGTCCGATATCTCGTATGCTGTGCAACATATTTGCTTGTAGATGCATGATCCTAGAGAGAGTCGTCTCATTCTTGTGAAGCGTGTTCTTTGGTATATTCAAGGCACTTTGCATCTTGGTTTGCACCTTTGTCGTTCCCCTTCTTGTGATCTCGTCACCTACACCAACGCCGACTTGGCTGGTTGTCCCGATACACGACGCTCTATTTTTGGCTACTGTATTTTTCTCAGCGCGAACTTGGTTTCCTGGTCATCTAAATGCTAGCCTACCATCTCGCGCTCCAGTGCAGAGGCTGAGTATCATGCTGTAGCAAAGGCTGTCGCCAAGTCCGCTTGGACACGCTAACTTCTACAGGAGTTGCATCGCCCTCTTGCAAAAGCTACCATCATTTTATGCGACAATGTTAGCGCGGTTTACATGACCGACAACCCGATGCAACACCAATGTACAAAGCATATTGAAATCGATCTTCTGTTCGTCCGTGAACACGACGCTTTGGGTCATGTTCGTGTTCGTGTTCTTCATGTACCTTTGTCATCCCAATTCGCTGACATCTTCACCAAGGGACTACCGTCGTCACTCTTCCTAGACTTTCGTCACAGTCTAAATGTTCGCGATGCCCACGCCGAGACTACGGGGGAGTGTTAGCACATGTATCCTGCCATGCATGGCAAGGATATTCTCATGCACGACAATGATCTTCTCATGCGATTGCTTGAAGATACATTCATTGAATTGTATGATTCAGTTACCAACTACCTAATGTAATCTTTCTATTAGTTGTAAACATTCTCTTGTACACATGTGTGTAAATATCAATGAATGGAATACCACAATGTGTGGGCTTTCTTCCTAAACTTACATCGAGGACCTCAAGCTAATGTCCCCATGTGCGCAAAAACAAGTGGTGGCATTTTTGTATACGGGCTTCCAAGTGATTACAGGTCTGCAAATGTTATGATGCCTCACTGGATTTTGGTAACTTTAACTGACGCCTATCACCAATTTGCTAAAACCCCCCACGCTTCTCGAAATCTCAACGAGGCCCTGATGGAATCATCGCCACACTTTTTTGTGTTCACATCTTTTGTAGAAAGGCCCTTGTGTTTCTTGAAATTCTGCTGAGGCCTTGGACCCTTCGGACCATCCAATCAATGCCAAGGGGTAGATCCGCTGTCCAACCGCGCGCTCCTCTTCCTACCTCCTCTCTTGACCCCCTCGCATCGCAGAGGCCGCCTCCACCTCTCGCTCTCGCCTCGCCTCCTTCCTCCTCTCACCCTCGACATCACCTCGCCTCCCGCCTCCTCTCTTTCGATCTCTCTGTTGCCGGAGCTGGCCTCTCCCCCGCCACCTCCTCTTGTTCCTCCGCCCTAGCCTCCTTCCCTTCTTCCCCGTCAAAACCCTAGCACACCCTAAACAACACTGCCACCATCAATATGCAATCCATCGGAACAATCCAGATTTGGTGTCCATGGAGTGGTAGGTGCCCTTCCTCTACACACCTCCTAAGATTCCCCTTTCTGCGAGTTTAATCTTCTCTTCTTTCTTGCCTAGGTACCTTCGACTGGTCGATCTACCATGGGGGAGCTTGATTTCACGCTCCTCTCATGTTTTGCTGCTCATCTGTCTACCGCTGCTTGCTCGGGTGAGTAAAGATCTAGGTTTTCCTTCAAGTTGTTCACCCATTCCTCGCTGATGCGGTCGCTTTGCTTGTGAGACCCCGGTTTATCGGGCTTGTAATGCTTAACCGTCCATTCGGTCCTAGCATCACAAATCAGATAATCCGAGACTCGAGACATGTATACTTCCCAGAAATACAGTATACACACCTCTTTACAAAGTTCATGCATCAATTCCATTCATTCACATAGAATCAAAGCAAAAACAACAATCCAGAAGATAACATAAATAAAAGATAGTTATTACAAAAGAGAGGCCGACCGGCCAAACGACATATACATAAAGAAGTTTAACAGCGGAAGCAAAAGTGTCATAAGATGGCCATAAACAAAAGAGCCAATCAGTGTGCCTTTAACCCACAAGGCAACCGACCGACCGCCAAGCTAGTCGTCGAATCCACAACACATTTCACAAAAGTGAGGCCCTTGGGGCTCACCTTCCTCCTCAGAATAAAGAGCCCAAAGAAAGCCGGGTGAGTACTTTGAATGTACTCGCAAGACTTACGTGTAGACTAACAAATCTGTACATAGCTATATGCAAGCTTTTGAGTGGCTACAGATGTTTCATTTTCAAAGACAAAGCAAACTTTATTTGCAATAATGTAGTACATTTAGAAGCAGGTTAACAAATCAGTTTTTAATGTTCAAATAATCGCAAAAGACAACAATATAACAGTAGATAGGGAACAACAACAATTCTGGAAGTGACTAAACCCTTAGTCACCACAACAATAGCATGAATTACCCATTCATACCACCCATGTCAAGTTTTAATTTAAAAGGTTGAAGTCTAACTCTTGCAAAACCTAACCAAGCGTGTCCATAACCTAGGACGAGGCTATTCAATAGTTTTATCCCTACAGGTGTACCAATGTACCCACACGCTGTAATCGCCTTTTTGCCAAGCTATTAACACACTTCCAAGGTATGCAAGACGGCTAAGTCCTACGAGACGTTTCCAATATTGTGAATTACTCGAGCCACCAGATGGATAGAAACCCATACGCTGTGTCTGAGTCATCGTAAAGCCTCGGTCAACTACCCTTCCTGTAAAGCCTTGACAACTACGACGCTCCTCGAGGTGGAGAGCCTACCGGAATCTCCACCACCGACACCCAACACAAGAACACGACCACATATCATGTTTCACACAACACACACAACCCCCTCCTGCGACTCTGAGATAACCCACGCCAAAGTACTAAGTCAAGAGAGGTCCCATATCCTCTCTCGTGGTTAGCACGCAAAAATGCTTGGAGAGTGTGACACAAGATGTTCGGTCCTTGTTGACTTAGGCAAGACAACCACAAACCCAATAACCCACCATCCGACCACTTGCCCAAGTCTAAATCAGTTTTCCATTTTCAGATTTTGTCTTTACAAAATAACCAAGCACAAGTGCTGGACATAATGGCATAATAAGTAATGTGTGATCAAGATCATCGACTACAATCGATGATCGCCCATTGCTACCGAAACTAAGCATTTCTAAGCAATTTCAAGTCGGAAGCTACTATGTGACCGGAGTCCCTCCATCGAACTCCGACTACAGCAAATAACCTAAGCTCATGGTAGTAGAGGATAAACAAGTCCTACAGATTATGCAACTATAGGATACTAACCATAATTTAACAACAAAATAGCAATGCATACATACGAGTTGAAAGCAATATAGTAGACTTGAGAAATAATAGGATTAACATGATCAAACTGCTTGCCTGCTTGCTGTGGGTCAAGATGTGGCTGGGGATCAACAATATTGTCGATGTGCTCTTCGGATCCTAACGAGAAGGCGAAAAGCAACCGATAAGAACGAATAAAGTGCAAAGACTCAACAGCAAACTTTCTCTGAAAATTCTGAAAATTTTACAGTAGCAAGATACTGATTTAAAAAGGATTTAGCAACAAGAACCAATTGATCTGGACTCTTAATGCCAAAGATACGACCAAAAGAAGGTCTTACGACCAGGTAGTGGTCGTAGCAGAACTTACGACCACAACATAGTCGTAGCAGGTCTTACGACTAAGCACAAGTCGTAGAAGAACTTATGGCTCTGACATAGTCGTAGTAGGACTTACGACTAGGTACAGGCCGCGACAGAACTTACGACTGGGTAAAGGTCGTAGAAGGACTTATGACCACGCCATAGTCGTAGTGAGACTTACGACCATGGGGGTGATTGTAGGAGAACTTACAATCACTTGGTAGGCCTTTTCCTTATAAATATAAGGGGTACTTCTGGGGACTACGGGACGTCACATTTACCCATCACACATCGCATCCGGTCGAAACGACCAAGTTACGATGATCGGTCGAATTTCGACCACGCAGGCGCCTCCCGCACGCGCTTGCTTGCTCGGCGGCTTCCCGACACACAAGCGCCACCAAAGGCGTGGTTGAGTGCCTAAAGGTTTAATCGGCTTGACTCGCGCCGCGATCGGCCTGAGTATGGTCAAGAACAGCAGTACGACCACGGAGTGCGGCCGAGTAGGTATGGCTCGGGAGAACTCTCCGAACGGGCAATACCAAAAGAACAACGAAAACACACCTAAGCTCCTATAGGGCAATGCGAAAGTACCTGAGCTGAAGAACGACCAGAGATCCACGGAGTGGCTCCGGCGACGAGTAACCGAACGGCGGTGGTAAGGTCCTCACTAGGCCACAGCGACCTGAACAAAGAGAGAACCAAACCGAGCGAGGGTTAAGCTCCAGAGAGTAAAGGGGGAGCAGAGGGGGCAAAGACTTGAATAGGAAAAACCCCCGCTGCACCGCCTCCCCCGAAGTTCCACACTCAACGATGGCGGTCGAGGAGATCGCGTGGAACTGCAGCTCAAGCAAGCGGGTGAGTGCTAGCTGGAGTTGCGGAAGTGCTAAAAGAAACTAAGGGTGAAGCAATGGTGCTTAAATAGCCGGGGATGGCAGAGAGCAATGGCCGGGTTCTTCCAGTCGGGTCAACACTGCCATGAGAGCACTTGAGAGCGATGGGAGCAGTTGAGTCATGGCTCTCTGAGGGATGAGCGCGACAGGCATTTAATGCGCGCAGAGCTAGCCGTTTAAAGGTGGACATAGAGTGGATCGCGACGCCATCGCTTTTCTCCTCTGCAAGACGCCATGGCGAGCTCACGCTACGGACAGAGGAAGGAGACGACTCGTTGGTCGTCGGATTGAAATCGAACGGCTGGGTTAGATCGAGCGGATTGAAACGACTCTGTCGTTCGGCTGGTCAGAGACCGTTCGATGCCGACCCAACGGCTGAGTTAGATCGGGTGGTTTACAACGACTCCATCGTTCGGCTGGTCGAAGACCGTCCGATGCTGATCCAACGGCTCACGACCCTAGCGCCCGAACGATCGAGTTGGTGCAGCTTAGTGGATCGACCGAGTCATAGCTCGCCCGAGTCCGACTCGAACCTACTGAATAAGTGCAAACCGCTAGGTTTGAATCCTAACATCTGATTTTTGAGGAATTATTTAAGGTAGCAAACAAACTCCAAAATTTATGAAATTTTAACTGGAGCTTGCTGACTGCAGGAGAAACCTCCCATAGAATTTTTCGGGGATTTTCATGCACTGGAACTTTCTCCAGAATTTTCAGAAGAGGAGAAATAGGGTTTGACCAATTTTGACTTGCCTCCAAAATTATCAAATAATTTCTAAAATTCATGAGATAATTCAGAGGTGTTGCCAAGCCTCACTAGAACTCAGGAAAAATGTTTCCATGGGTTTGGCACAAGATCTTTGCCACATAGGTTTTTGATTGTAGTCCATTGAGGATTCTGATTGTGATTTCCATAATTCCTTAATCACGAATTACAGAAATGATCAATGGCTCCAAGATGCAAGAAAAGTTTTAATTTCTTTTCATTTTCTTACATTTGGAACACAAATCCATTTTTGGGATATTACATTACTCCTCCTTGTGACATCTCACCACCTTATTCTTCGTCATCGCTGCTATTCGCAACAATGGATTTTCTGTGTGGCCTCCCCACCTTCTTCTCCGTGGTTGCTTTCAACTCTTACACACCGGCATTGGATCAATCTCGTGGTCCATGACATGACCCTGTTTACATGTTATCATGTTGCCCATTACAATGTGCACACGATCAGACAGTCTCAGAGGCGCGGCGAAGCGCGCTTGACCTTCTAGTTGTAATAAAAGTCGCTTGTTTCCGTTAGGCCGCAATCAAGTACTGGCCGCACAATCATATACGTGCATGTGGAAAGGCCAATAATCTCCCAACCCAGCGCAATCGGATAACGATACGACTTTCTCTCCTCCACTCGACATCTCACGATCCCCTTCCCTGTGCGACCTGTGGCACCATCGCCGCCGCCGTCGCCCCCATCTCCTTCCTCCCATGTGAGCAGCGGTGCCTGATCATCTTCCCTTGCACTGGCGCCGGTGCCCGATCCCCTTCCTCCCGTGCGGACCACCGGGTCACCTTGGCCTTTTTCCGCTTCATGGCGAAGTTTGCTTTGGATTTGAGGCAAGGGCGGACCTACCATGTTGTGCCGGTCTGGAACCCCCCTCCTTCGTCCTCCCTGGACCCTGGTAGCATTATAGTAGTCGGCGTCGGAGAAGACATAGGCGTCGGAGAAGAGAAGACATGTTGTTGTTGCTCCGTTGCTGGGCCGTGGGCTGACTTTAAGTTGCTGGGTCGTGGCCCAGTTTTCCCTCTCCAATGGCCCAACTAACCTCATGGCCTCAAGTGGCTAGTTTCCAATCGAGGGAGCAGCCAAGCAGGCGAGGTCGAGCGACGAAGCCAGGGGCGTAGGCGGGCAATGCTGGTGTCGGGCGGGCGCGACGGCGGGTGGTGTCGCGCGGCCGTTCCTAAGAGCGCAAGCGGCGGCGGTGCTAGCACCGGCGACGTTCGGCCGGGCGGCTGCCCCGGACGGCGGCGGAGTGGGTGGCGCTGGGCCAAGACTCACCAACTCAATTCAGGATGTTGAGGAGGGGCAAGGAGCAGAGGGGGCCAAGGGGCAGCCGGGTCGACATATGCTATGGCCTGTGGTTGGCTACGCGGCGGTAGCATTGTCAAAATCTAAGGTCAGTGAGTATTCAAATCATAATTCCATTTCCATTTATTTTTGACAGGTTGCTTCTTTTATGTATCAACTTTGTTCAAATTATTATATTAGATAACTTAATGGCAAATTATTGAGTAAGCTTTATTAGTGAGCTATTTCTTGATGTCATAACTTTATCTTCATCTGGTGATTCTATTTAGCGTCGTATACTTGTATCTGTGGGATTGCAATATAGTTTGCGTTGGAGTTATTTTGCTTTTGGATCCACGTCCTCAGTCCGCCATTGATTTGAGGTGCCTGTCCAGGGTCGCCTTGCACGCGTCGCGTCGGCGTCGTCGATGAAGAGGAATTGTAGCTCGGGGTGGTGATTGAGGTAGCCGAAGCTCGACGAGCGTGGCGACGCTGCAGGTGAGCATCTTGGGGTGATGCTCGTGCACGAAAGCGCGGCGGTGTGATCCCATACCATTCACTCGTGGAACCAAACAAAGCGAGTAATCATCCACTACACCGTCAATCAATCCCCTTGTAATCCCATTCCCCTTACATTTACATTGCCATTCTCGAACCAAACACACCTTAGTTCAGTTACTGCTTTGTATGGCCATATCTTCATCTCTCTGATTTAATTCTTTTTTACTGATGTTTCTTCCCGGGATTTTTACTTGAAAGTCGTGTTATTTTACAATACATATATACCTGCTGCTTACAGAAGCACGATTACTCGCTGCCTTGAGGTGCTAAAAGACATTTCAAACATCGTCAGCACCCAAACCCATGCTTCTGCTTCCTGCACGTAGGCCACATATGGGGGATCTGTGATGTTGTGGTCTGGACGGGGATCCATTATTCCATGCTGGGCCATGTTTACGCTCGCAAGACACTCCCAACATACCAAACTTGGGCCCGTTTGGTTGGCGGCTGTCATACCTAACTTTAGACGGGTGTAAATCGAATCTGAGTTATTCAGCATCTGAATTTGGCTGATGGCAAATATAATTTAGATTTTTTTTTCATCCCATTAATAATTTCTCCCCTATTTATATTCATATTCGCATAAAAAATATGAATACGGATATGGTATGACCTTTTGCCATCCGAAATGTTATTTTATCCGCACTATTTATATATTACATATAAATTTTTTATATATATATATATATATATATATATATATATATATATATATATATATATATATATATATATATATATATATTAATGCGGGCTCCCACCTCTAAACCATTTAATCACTTTGCATACTCCCACCTTCAATGCACCTTCATTAATGCGTCTTCATTAAATACTATGCATACTCCTACCTCCAACGGTCAAGATTGGTATTAACACCTTAGCACTGAATTACCCATTATCACTAGATACATTCACACACACACACACATATTGCAATATGGCTAATTAGTTAGATGAGTATTTTTAATTTAATATGAATTCATGTTTTAGGTGAAATAGATAAACTAGAATGATTATGTAAGTTACGAGGATATCTGGATCCGGCCGAATTGAGTAGGTATTTGATTCATATTTGTATTCGTTACAACATTTAATTCATATTCGACAATATTCAAATTTGTATTCGTATCTGTTTAGAAAATACGAATACAGGAAGACCACTATTTGATTTGTATTCGAACCGTTGACACCTCTAGTCACACTTGTGGCTCGCTTAACTGTGTGGTAAAATCAAGGTGTTTGGTTGTTAGCCACGGCTAAAGTTAGGCATGAAAAAATTTATATGACAGCTGTTTTGATTGCTACCACAAAGTTTGGCAAAAATATATGGTGGTTGTTTGGTTTGCAACTAAAGACGGTTATGATCACTCAAACCCCAGAGTGGGGAGATTACCTGTGACGCCCCGTGCCATCACTACTTTGGTAATGATAACAACTTAAGTATTATTACTTGGCAAAGCTATGCTTTCTCGAGTAATGACCCTAATCAAACTGTTGCAACTGAGAAATAGTTAGGACTACCTTCACTTTCACACCTGTTAGCCTTAAGGCCGAGATTGTGGCATGAATGAAGTGGTATGAAGTCCTCCAAGTAATAGCCCCATCGTAGTTGTCATTTAGTATTGCTTTGACGTATCCGAATCGTAGTTCTAAACAAGTGGATTAATAGCAAGTGCGAGTACTTTCGTACTCAGCAAGTCCATATTACAAAATTTGAATGCATGAATAATCATCTATATCCTATACTATATCCTCTAGCATCAACATCATCCAATTTTCAGGATTTTTATTGAAAAATATATTTTAGGAAAGAGCATTTAAAATGTTGATTTTCACTTGTACCATGGGAAAGAGCTACTGGTAGCTCCCATAGCCTCTAATCCAGAAGACAGGCGTGAATCACATTTTAAAACTCAGCATGTTGTGTCGCTTTACTTTGATGGCCATAGGTTCTTTCATATTTCCTTTGATACGATGTCAGTACGAACAAAGCATTTCCCCCTATCTTGTATATTATACCTCCACTAGTCATTGTGTCGGGCTTCCAAACGTGCCACTCGGCCCGCGCTAAATATAGGCGCGCTAATGCACTTCATCGATATTAGAATGAGAGCTTCATCACCCAGCCTAGTACGCGCTAAATATAGGCGCACTAATGCACTTCATCGATATTAGAATGAGAACTTCATCACCCAGCCTAGTACTATGTACCCATGTAGACTGCATAGTAACTTCATAGGGTAATGAGCTCAGCCTCTAAACCTGAGGTAGGAGATGGTAGCGACCATGGGATGACGAACAAGTATACGAGTAATAGATCGAGAAAGGGGTTGGTGGTAGGATCACAGGAGAAGGCGGTTGCTGCTGTAGAATATAGAGAGGTCTCCAGATCTGCATGTATGAGAGAAAAGGGAGATCGGGAGAAGGAATGGATGGTGGATATGGAGAGGAAAGGGATGTAACGAGACGTGTATTACCTGAGAAGAGAGATGTGGCAGCGAGACAATCCTCAGAAGCTCTCCGTGGTGGCTATGATGGTGGTGGTGAGTAAAGTGTGAGAAGGAAGGAGATAGAGGGGTGTCCTTAATCAGAAAAGACAGATAATCTTTTAGCATTGTGGTATGCAAAAAAAAAACTGCGATGTTCTTTTTCTTATCACACTTGCAACAACAAAAACTCAAATGACAAAGCCTTCTAAATTTGTATAAAGAACTGTAGACACCTAAATCTAGTAAAAAAAAATCAAACAACTACCTAAGGAGCTCTGACACGGCTAAACTTATGCGTGACAACTTTAGTCTGCAAAAAAACAAACAAACATGCCCTTGGTTCCGCTCGTGACGGCCGAGATGCCGCGGCGCACTGGGGTTGCCTGGACCTCACAACTAAAAGCTTAGTGCCGTTGCGACGAGAAATCAAGAAGAAAATTCGCTGTGATAGTTACTGTGTGTGTGCGAGTGTAACGCCATCTACGCTGATGCTTACCTTTAGGAGTCCATTAGCAATGGTAGTTCATGTTTGTCTCTGCATTGACAGGATCTTAGGGAGCACCTCAGAAAAAAAACAGAATACTGCAGAAATTTCCACAATGGTTTGTATGGAAAAAGCAATTCATTGTACATTTGTAGCAAGCTTATCTTATTTCAAAACTATAATTTCAAGAAAAGAAATCATTACAGTTCGCCAGCAAGAGCATGGTATTTGTAGTGGCCTCAAGCAAACTCTTGAAACTAGAAAATACTTCCTTTTTTAAGAAAGGGCATAAGCGGCTGCTATGGCTTTCTAGGACCAGACGCAGGCATAAAGGAAACAAGAATCATGTCGCTGATACGTATGAACAAAATACTGGTAGGAATTCGAATCAAGATCTGGGGATAAAGAAGGATAAGATTCCAATCTCACAGCAGCACACTAATATTCGCCGCATCATCTCACTCACATTTGGCAAATAAAAATGTGCCAGGAACTATAGACACCGTACACCCACTAACTCTGAAATCTACCAGTCAAACAGAACGCTCATTACATCATCACACGCGTGCACAGGTGAAACAATCTATCCCATGGAGTTTACCAGCCACCACCAACCATTTGCAGCAACTCACAAGCTTCCCCAAGGGCCAAGACAGTAGCAAGAAGCCAAGAACACAAATGGGAATATTTGAATGTTTCAGATGAAAAAGATTTGCGAGTGCAAAGCAATTGCAATGTAAGTTCAATAACAATATTACATTATTACAAACATCATCCAAGGATTATACAGGCCTCAAGATCTGACCAAAACAAGGCCATAATATATTCCTCCACAAATGGTGAAGCGAAAAAAAAAATACTTTGGTACTCGATAGACTACTATAGCATGCCCAGTAACCACTTATACCATCAGTACATCAAGTATCAATATCATAATAAACAAAATAAACACCACTTGGGAAAGGAAAGAATTCTGACACAGCAAACGTCTTCTTTTTAACGGGGTTAATTAACAAAATAGATAACTTTTTGACTGATGAACTGAAGCTGCCGGGGTGCGATTCTACCTGGGTCGGCCTTGGAACAATCCCAATTGAGGTACTTCACTCTTTAACCTACTGGAACCTCAATAATGTATATGATTTACCTCCAAAATTAAAGAAAACCAATCTCTGAATCACCACCTTCAGCTATCCATCCTTGCTTGTTGACCACCTCAATGAACAGAAAAAATAACTTCGAATTCATTAACTAAGAATAATAACTTCTCACACCTTCCAGGTTCATTGTACTGTCTATGTTGCTAGACTACCAATCTGCTGATCAAGCTGCATCTGCTCAAGCAATGCTCCAATAACTGCAGCTTGGCCATGTCCATCCAGTTGTGTGTTCAGACTACCTTCACCACCGCTTACACTGGGAGGCATTTGCGGTGAAGGTCCAACAGAGTTAATGGATTCAGCTGTGGTAACTTGCTTCTCTGGAGGAGATTCCTTAACCAGCGTGTGTACCCACGAGAGATCTGGATCGTCACCACCAGATCTCAGCTCAAAGGAAGATGACCGGCGGAGCTTACCCAATTCTTCGCCATTGACGCCCCAATCTGGTGCCCCTGAGGGAGATCCCCACTTGGACCATGATGAGCTTAGAGGGGAGCCAACAAGAGCCGATGCTCTTGCAGCACTAGGGCCAAGATCACGAGAACTGAGACTCCTCATTGTCTGCTGCTGCTTCTCACGCTGCACAAGAGCAGCAGCTAGATGGGAGCTCATTGGGGACCCCGATTCGACACATCGAGGAGACATCCGGCCAGGGGAGGACATCCCAAGTGATGCTTGCAGCAGAGATGAGTGTGAAGGCAACTGCTGGTTTTCCGCAGCTGTTGGGGAGAAGACTCCTGTGTTGATTGGTGAAAGCAGTGCTTGCTGTTGTTGCTGGAACTGATTAAGGATAGCAGCCTTGTGAGAAGGTGAGAACATAGCACCTTGATCAGCATTACTGTACCTGGGGGATGAAACCATCTCAGCTGAGAAGAGATCATCCAGGTTTGACGGATTCAGGGTCTTGGTCCGAGAAGTGTGATTCCCTGTGGATGAACCAAGACGCGAGTAGTACAGATCATTTATAAGCTGGGAATCAATATCCTGCATTTGGGAGTAGTCATCAGCAGGCATATCTCTTGCACTAAGTGAGGTTCGGAGCCTGCTCGACTGAAGGTTGCTGCCCGGAAGGTGTAGTATTGGAACATTTGGTTGTTGCCAGCCCAAAGAAGGGGGCATCCCATTGCCTGAAGGGGACATTGGCGGAGTAAATGGGGACATGACTGCCGAAACTGATGACGGAGAACCAGGCATCAAGCCCATTGCTGCTGCCATCTCCATTGCAGCTGTTGCTGAGGCCCTTGGGGATGGTACTGCAGATCCAGTAGAAACATATAGTGGGCGGAGCTCATCAGTTGAGTGGGCAAAGAAACAGACACGACGATTACAGCTGGTGCCATCCTTGCAAAGGCGAGTACGGTACTGTGCTGGATGGAGCCAGCACTCGAACACCCCATGAGCATACTCACACATGTCGCCACGCCGGCACACACCCTTTCTGAAGTCAGGGCACGGCACACAACTGTAGTGATACTTGCGGGGATCCCGACGCCGAGCATTCTCCCCTGGGTGGACAAAGGGGCACTCAGTCCAGTCATGCGAGTATGCCCGCGAGCATGGCCTGATCTTAAATGAGTACATGCGGAACTCATCAGACGCATAGATGCTGTTCTTGATATCTGGAAGGGACGGATCCACTGGATATTCCTTCTTCTCTGATGTTGAGACTCTCGGCAGGTCTGCAAACTTTATCGTCATCATTGCAGCAGCAGATGGAGAACGTGCATCTTCTGCAGTGGGGGATGACAAAGGCGGCGAGATCGAGTTTGTGGCCCTTGTCACCACCCGGAGTACGCCATGCTCAACCTTCGGACATCCAAGAAGATCTTGGAGGGCGATCTTGGCATCAAACATCTTTGGCGGAACAGAGATCACATCAGCCGGACGGCACCCGGAGGCATCTGTACCTTCCGCGTCAGCCCCAGCCGCGAGCAGCAGCTTGACAGCCTCAACAGCCGACGGCGAGCCACCAGAGGCGGCGCAGTGGAGGGCGGTGGTGCCGTCAGGGCTGCAGCAGCAGTTGACGTCTACGGAGGGGAGGGAAAGCAGCAGGCGGAGCGCGGCGAGGCTACCGTAGGTGGCAGCGACCATCAGCGGAGTGCGGTGCTCGAGGACCTTCCTGCGGCCGTACCAGAGGCCGGCCTCGTCCGCGGCGGCGGGCGGCGCGCGCTCCAGCGCGCGGCGCAGGCCGTCCGCATCGTCATCAGCAGCGAGCTCGAGGAGGCCCGCGAAGGCGTCGTCCGTGTCGACGGTGAGGTGCTTGGCCATCTCGGCGACAGCAGCGGCCGCCGCCTCATTCTTCCTGGGCGTGGCGGCCGCCGCGCCGCCATCGACGCTGGCCGCGGGGGACGCGGAGATCGGCGTGCCGTTCATCTGGGCTTGTCGGATCGTACCAACTGAAGCGACGGGGAAAACAACAGCCAAGAAACCAGTCAAGGCAGTCCTAATCAGCACAAGAAATGGACTAGAAAACCACCAAATCGGAGGCAAAAATAGAACGAGCAAGAAAGCGAGAACCGGGGCAACAAAGATAGAAGCACAAACACAGACTCTCCCAAAAATCCACAAAAATACCCTAAATCTTTTCTTAAAATAACCTAATTTTGGGCTAGCTCAGGGCTTCACCAAGCTCTCAGGCCAGCCAAGAAACAGCAAGCAAGTACCACTCCCCGGCAGCTCCAGCCACCAGATCGGGGGCAAGAAAAGGAAAGTCCAGCCTACCTGTTGACAGCAGCTTGCGATGCGGAAAACCATCTCACCACGCCAGAAGCGACCGAATCGACCCAAAGATCTCCGAAATCTCCATGAAGAGTTGAAGACCAAATCGGGAAAGAGCAAATAACGACGGCAAACTTGTGGTAGGAGGGCGTCTCGGGGAGGCGCCGGCCGCCGAAGCTTTCGGGGGAAGGCAAAGATTGGGCCGATTTATCTTCTATCCGGTTCGCGATTGTTGGGGAGAAGAAGCTTGGGAGTGTGCGCGAGAGAGGAAGGACCGTAAAAAAGGGGAAAGTGTGGAGAGAGAAAGGAAGTGGGGGTGTGACTTTCGGAGTTCTCGCAGAAACACGCACCTTCTTTCTCTCTCTATCTCTATTCGCAGCAATTATAACCGGTGTAAATAAAACGGAAGAGGAAACGGATAAATACTGGCACCGATAAAAATCATTTGGTTTACCAAAGTATTTTCTAGATGCAGACCTGTATATCTTGATTATACTTTAGAGACCAAAAGTGGTTATATTTGAAGTTAGTCGCACGACACCAAACTGTGCCTTCAGCAAGTTGGAAGGCATTTTGATTTACTTTTACATCGATTTTCATAACATTAAAAGATAGGCTCATTGCTTTGATGTTCTTTTACATGGGTAGTTAAACTCATATTATTTTAAAATAATATTAATTTAAAATATAATTATAAAAATAAATAGTCTATTTTTTCTACAAAACTAGGTGTTTGGAATATAATGGAAGACATGGGCTTAACCACCGGCGATAGAGGGCTCAACAGTACCCAGTGCTTCTGTTGTCGCCAGTTGAATTGACGGTAGAGATTCTTAATTTTTTAATTTTAAAATTAGGAAAACCGTCATTTTTTAATTCCTCTCCACTCCTTTCGTATTGAATATTTTTGAGCACAAATTTTATCAACAAATCACACTGATATTATATAACATTCAGCACAATATCGTAACAGCTTTTTTCGACAAATCAAAATTTGTACTGACTATTTTCGAGTGTATTTTTTGTCGATAAATCACAATAACATTACATAATATTCAGCACAACGTCATAATATATTTTGTCAATAAATCACAATGACATTACATGACATTCATCGCAGTGTTGTCACATACTTTGTGGATAAATCACAATGATATTACATACCATTCAACACAACGTCATAACACCTAGTTTTTTTACAAATCAAAATGATATTACAAAGCATTAGACTCCACATATTTCAACTGGATGAACCTTTCCGTGGCCGTGACCTCAACGTTTGTCATGTGGACCGCCTCGAGTAGGGCAATCGGATGAGGTCTCCGTGGCGACGTCCGGACTGCCGATGTCTCATTCGTCCTATGGATTTCTCGTAAGATATTTCTTGAAGGTGTGCCCAGACTCCCTGCAAATAGAGCACTTCTTCATACAACGCCCGGCTTCTGCTTCGTCCATGTCGTTCCTGATGCGTCGTATCTGTTGCCGGCCAACCTTTCCCTTAAGCCTATCAATATCCGCGGCCCAGATAAGTTGATCACAGGTCGAATGGCCAGTGAAATAGCTAACCACGGCGTAACCATACATCTCTGCATTCCAGGTTTGCGTCACCTCATCCTTGTTGAAATAGTCATAGAGGTACTTACCGGGATGCTGCGCTGCCGTCGAATATACGGCCATGACATGGGAGCAGTGACTATGCAGAAGAATAGGCTTGTTGCAAGTGCATACACAACTAGCGCGGTGTAGCGTATACTCGTGGGTGATTCTCTGGCGGTTCGTCCCACGACGTCCTTTATCCATGTACATTATCACGAAGCGAAACTCCCTTGTGCCCATGTTGAATACCTAATACATCTCACTCTTTTTGCTCTTCTCCTCCATGTACTTGGTGATTGTGGCGGAGCAGAGTACTTTATCATTTGCCATGGAGAGCGACACGTTGTTGCTTTTGTTAATAAAGTAATTTATGGTATCGTGGAGAATTGTCTCTACAATACTAACCAAAGGGAGGCACCTTGCGCTACGCATGACCCAGTTGACACCTCGGCTAGATTGGTTATCATGATACCATATCAAGCACCACGCCTGTCATGTAGTAGCGACCACTTCTCCTTAGGTTCGTGCTCAATCCAATCCGAGAAGCATGTCACCTGCCCCCTCGTCTTCCTCATCACACTGGGACCATCTGTGGGTAGCAGCGGTAATGCTTTGGGGGCCTGGTCAGTGCTTTGGGCAGTCCTTTTCGTCGTCTTTTTTTAGTGCGTCTGGGTCCGCACATCAAGAATATTCCAAAGTGCTTCAAACATTCGCTGCTGGTTCTGGTTGCACACCTGCTTGAAAAGGTTCATTAAGTCATTGTTGTGTAACTGCTTGTAGAAGTTTGCACCCAAGTGCCTTATGCACAACTTGCTCTGCAGATTCGCCCATGGAAGTGGTTCGTTATCTCCTTGTTGTAGCTGAGTTAGTGCATTCAGCAGGTCCGCATGTCGATCATGTATAATGCATACGTTAGGACGACCCTATACAACATAAATACTCAAATTCCTTAAGAACCACAACCATTTGTCCGTGTTCCTGTCCGTCGCTATTGTAGTCAGAATATGGCCCTTGATACTTTTCAGTCAGGAATGACCATCCACGCACAAGATTGGACGACAGTACCAGAATGGATTGATGCATGGACCAAAGACGAAGATTGCTCGCTTCAGTATCCTCTTATTGGCACACTTCGGATGCGTGGAATCTTGAATGTCGATATGAGTGCTGGGATTCCTGTCTTGTATGACTCAGAGTAGCTTGGGGAGGTTGTGGTAGGAGTCCTCGAACGTACCGAACCTTGATTCCAATGCCTCCTGTTTTGCCCTCCACGCCTTGTCATAGCTGATGTGTACTGGAACCTTGACTCAATCGTCTGAATGATGGATCGTGGCTCAAAATCTAGATTATCCACGATCTCACCGTAAATGAGGTTGGCCATGAAGCCTGATGATAGGTTCTTGTAGGATTGCACTAACTCAGCGACAACAAATGTGTAGGGGCCACTATAGAGCATTTCCAGTAGGTGTTCCACTTAGGTTGAAATGCATGCACTTGCTAAGGGCATCCCTCTATGTTACACTTCACGTCATAACATCTTGGGTTAGACTTGACAATGGTAAATGTACGCTGCACCTACAAAGCTCAGAATTTGACTGCCTCCTGCACGACCTCCTTGCATTTGTACATAGCTCATTGCCTGACCTCGCTCTGATCGTACTCCCACGGCACATGAAAGGCTTCATTAACGACAGAGTTATCAAATTGGTATGTATTCCACTTGGATGGAGCTGTCTGCTGGTCTACATCATGCTCATCGTCGGATCCTTCGTCTTCTGATAATACCATGTAGTCCCGGTCTTCGAGATTCACCATTTGCACTAGGGCTTCCAGTTCATCACCCTCATTAGCAAGCCACTAGCTTGCCTGACTGAAGGATCTACTTCCGTAGGGTCTTCATCGACAACATCAGCAACTCTAGGAGCTTCGGCCATTGTGTGCGCCGCGCTGTGACTGAAATCCCTGACTTCTTCTTCGGCATCACCACCCCTTTCTTGTTCAGTCGCCGTTGGAGGAGTGGGCTTGACATAAGCCTAGGCCAGAAGGATTAAATCCCACCATTCCTCCCTCGCCGTGCGTACATATGACTATCATGATCTTGTTCCCTTGAGCTGTACTAACTCCCAATATGTGCGCTGTGTTGCTTCGGGGGGGGGGGGGGGTGCAAGACAACTCAATCTCATATCATATACAACATGGTTCAAATCGAATGAGTGAAACAACCACCGTATCACATCGCCCTATGTACGCTGATTTGGTCTTTGCAGGGGCACAGTCGCCGATCGGAAATAACGCAAATCAATCCCGTCGGGACCCTCAAGATCAGTCCCCTGACCGTAGTAAATTTTGAAGTTGGTGGCGTCCGACATATTTAACGTACTGCACCATAAATAAGATTTCCACGATTAACCACATATCTAAAACTAGAATACCCACTAATAAAGATTATGTATAATATACTACACTATGTAACTGTACATCCAAAACTATGTAATCGATTCGGTTAAAAAAATTGCCTGAAAAGTGGGCGATCGGACGGGCAACGCTTTGCTAACTTCTCTTTTTTTCTGAATAAAAGTGATTTTTTTTTAAAAATTTAGGGTTTCGAAGATCTTTTATAGAGAAGATTATGTCACTATTTGGAACGGCGACAGAGACTTGTGGATCTCTATCGCTATTTGAACTGATGACAGAGACCTATCGCCAATTCAAATAGTGACAGAGAGCTCTAGATAATGTTGAGTCTCATGTCGCCAGAGGCTAGGCCCCTCTCGCTATTCCAATTGGAATGACGACAGGGCGTCTAGTTTTAAAAAATTAACTATTTTTTTATAATTATCTTTTAAATTAATTTTTTTGTTAAACACAAGTCCAACAGCTGGATAACATGGATTGTACGACACTCTCACAAAATTCATTTGCAATCATAAACATGGTGTCAAATGCATATCTGAAATCATACTTTTCTATTGCTTCTTCCGCAATAATAATGCCTTGTTTGTTTCTTTTCGTACGTGGCATCCTTGTGTAGGGTTATGCTAACTTTTGTCGTATCATTCCTTTTTCAATGGATGTCCCCGAGGCTAAAATGGACTTAATGGAGCACATAGCTTAGTTGAGCCTGCATGTGTGTTTTATCGAGCAAAGTAGAGTACCAAACTTTGCTAAGCTCTGATTTTACATAGCAAAGATCAATCACTTTGAAGTGAAAACACAATGATTTCTAAGTTAGTAAGGCCCTGTTTGGTACAACTGTGGCTATCTTGAAAAGCGGCTTCCGACTGTGCTGTAGGTTTTTCCGGCTGCGGGCTGAATGGTTGTGCTTTCCTGATTTGGTGTTTGGCTGTCTAGCTTTTAGGTAGGCTGGCTGCAGCTTTCGAGATGTGAAATGTCTTAAATGCCCCCGAGGACAGTAATGGCTTGTTTGAGTCGTTTAACACAATTAACAACATTAAACTACATTTGAAAACATGTAACGACATTTAAGAGCATTTAACGGTATTTAACAATAAAATCCTTCAGAAAGCATGTCAAAATAATCAGGACTAAAAGATCAGTCCCTTGTACAAGGTTTATAAATTAGCGAGTACTCCATACAAAATGATGCATATATCTTCCATCTATCCTATCGTCATACTACCAAAGTCATTGCAATAGCGTCACGGAGGCCGTTCATGTCAACATCATCCATAACAGTTGTATCATCGTGTGCGTTGAGGTTAGTGGACATGTCCCCGTCTACATAATCCTCATTCCTGTCTGCACGAGCAAAATCATTATCAATCAAGGCACTATCTCGAATAAAATTATGCAAAGCCGTTGTTGCAATGATAATTTTCTTTTGCTTTTGCTCATTGTAACTTGGAATTTTCAGTAGAATACGCCACTTCATCTTCCAAATACTAAACGTACGCTCGATGACATTCCGAAGGGAAGAGTGATGAAAATTGAACACCTCTTACAGTACTATACACTACCTACTTCATAAGGTAAAAAAAGGAAACTGAGATTGCCTTCCAGCACTTCAATCATACATACTGACGTTTAAAAAACCTCTGCTGTTAGATTCAGTGCCAAGAACAACTAGAGGGAGTGGTCATCTTAGTATTCGAAATCTCACAGCTGGCTTCATGGGTGTCAGCTTCAATACATCATTCTAAAACCAGATGGCATTAAGGCCCTTCCAAATGAGGCTCAAGGATTATTACAGCACGCAGAGACATAGTCACACAGATTAGGTTGACATTTGAACACAATTTCAATCTAATTACTTCTCTTTTTTTTCTGAGAGTATGTAGATAGAAATCTTTTAGAACTTGTTTGGACAAAATAAATATACTTACAAAAGACATCCCAATGTCAAATCTAAAAAAATGTAATTGTCTACCTCATTCTCAGAAAAGATGCTCTATTCTCAGGAACTAGGTAGCGTTCAGCTACCAACCAGATACGGAATCGGATCATAGAACAAGTCATAAAGGGGAATAGGCTAATCCAGAATCGCTCTGTTGGTGTAAGAGATATAATAGGAACGAATCATTCATTCTGTCAGAGAAATCAATCAAAATAGGTACTTGGGTTTACCAGCTTGAAGCAAGAATGCAAAATGTATGTTACTGCAACGATAGAACGGAAGGGATCAACATGGTACAATGCTTATCCCCTAAAGTGAGTAAGCTCTACGCGGTGAAATCTCATACACACCGGAAGAAGCGACCTACCATCACCAAGGGAACAAACGCTACTGGGCACACTAATTGCGACCACATCACCGACTAATAACTCTAGAAAAGCGAGTTCACGTAATCCACTCCAAACCGGGATGAATTGGACCGTTGCTCGCGAATTGGGGGAAAGTGAAGAAGTCGGGCTTACCAGAGATACTCGGATCTCCGGAGGCAAGGAGGAGGTAATTGGGTAATCGGAGGACCTCGAGCCTCCGTGGTGGTCTGTGCCGAGGAGCTCAAGACAGAGAGCAATGCCTCTGAGGCTCGGTTAGGATGGGAATTGGGGTCGCCGTCGGCTCATACCAATAGAGGAGAGGA
Organism: Hsuehochloa calcarea; assembly: GCA_036346395.1. NCBI lineage: Eukaryota > Viridiplantae > Streptophyta > Magnoliopsida > Poales > Poaceae > Hsuehochloa > Hsuehochloa calcarea. Next base: position 14,747,342 of record CM070598.1, read on the forward strand.
AAGGGGCAGTTAGGTAGCACTTCTGTCACTATGGGACTGCTGCGGCGTCGAGGGTGGTGGGGTGGGGAAACCTGGGAGGAGGAGCGGCGACGGCGGCAGAGAGGAAGATGGGGAAGAGCATACTAACAGACGGAGAGCTGTCGTCGCCGGCGTGGGAGGACGAGGAGGAGGAGCGGGGTGGGGAGGGGGGTTGTGCGGGGAGGACCGAGGACCGAGGGGATGTACCTGGTCCGGCACCGGTGCCTTGGAGGTGCTCGCGCGAGGGAACCGTGGAGGAGCCGGCAGCCGTGGCGTGGGGAGTCGGAGGCGAACGCGAGATTGGAAGCGAAACGGCGCCGGGGGAAGAGGGGAGGAGCGGGGTGGGGAGGGGGAAAAGCGGACTTAAATACTGGGTATGAGGTGGGTAATTTTTGCGAAGTTTGGAGGTATTTTTGGGATGCTGGGGGTGGGAAGCGGTGGGAAGCATCTCAGCACTGGCTTTCGGCTTCCATGTCTATTGATGGCTTTGAGCTTCCGACGAAAGCCAGTAAAAAAACGAGCCATTTGTTTCGGCTTCCGGCTTTTCTCACTCAAAAGCCAAAGCAGAAGCTGTGCCAAACAGGGCCTAAGAATAATGACCTGCTTACAGGTCGGTGGCGGTGAAAAAAGTATTATGTAGTAAAATTATGCTACTTTTTGTCATATAATTCCTTTCTCAATGGATGTCTCCGAGGCTGAAATAGACTTAATGGAGCACATAGCTCAATTGAGCCTACCATGCGTGTTTTATCGAGCAAAGTAGGGTATCAAACTTTGCAAAACTGATTTTACAGAGCAACTCAAACATGGGTATCTTGGCTAAACCTGAGTATTTATTTTACTACGACTACTCAAATTTTCAGCCATTGGATCTAGTTCCAAAGGATCCTACCTTTTCCCTAATTCATATAAATTCCCCACCTTCTCTCCCCTTTTACAAACCCTAGCTGCCATCGGATCCACCACCGTCTCGTGTCGCCTCCTAACCACTCGAGTATGTCACCCCCGTCTACCTCTACCGCCCTCCTCCGTGCCGTGGCTGGCGGCACCACCGTCGCCTCATCACCCCGTCTCCTACTGCCCTCGTCCCCTAGCTATAAATTCAGGGTTCCAGCGAACCCAAACTCTAAATTGGGTCAACCCTCGAACCCTAAGGTCACGTTTGGTTCGGGGTTAAGAGGTGGGTTAGGGATTTAACCCACCAAACAACCTTGGGTTAGGAAGAATTAACTTACCCCGGTCAAAGCCTTTTAATCGTCTTAACCCACGATTAAGTTAACCTACTAAATTAGTGGAATAAGCTAACCTAGCCCAACAAACCCAAGTTTTGTTTTTTCTTCTGCTAACATAGCTAACCCACCTAATCTAGCCAAACAATGTTTAGATTAACAAGATTGGTTGCCAAACACAAAATTTGGGTTAAGCTAACCTAGCCGGGTTAAGGTTAACTAACCTAATTATCTCTACCCCAAACCAAACATAGCCTAACTCGCAATAAAGTTCGTCGGAGTGCTGTCGTCGCTGTCAGAGACGAAGTCAGAGTGCAAATCTCGAGGCAAATCATATGAATGAAAATTCGAGTAGTCCCAAGGTAAAGATATACTCGAGTACTCTTTGCACTCCCCATCGATCATTCTGAAGTGAAAACATAACAATGGCAAGAAAAGTAGTAGTATGAAGAAATTGTAACAACGAGTCCATCCCATTTCCCTTACCACCACGACTGCACAAGGCAACCCCACGTTTCCCCCTTGTTTATTCTGGGCTGGGTAGTCGGTCTCAAAACTGGCATGCCGCTGGTAGATCCAACTCCAAGCCGATAGCCGCGACAACAGCAACGACCGCTTTCTTCCCTCCCCTACCCACACCCACCGCTCCACCGGTTCACCGCTCGATCACCACCACCGCTTACTAACGAACCCCACCTCCCCACGACAGCCACCCGCTCGAGTCCAAGTGTGCGTCCCTTTCGCCTTCTCGAAATTTCCGTAGCTCGCATCCTTGTCCACACCCTCACCGCGCAGGTTTTACATAATGGCCCATGTGGCATCGCGCTTGGGACGTGGCGGCACAGGCAGCAAAACGAGTGAAATGGTTGTTGGGGGGGATTGATCGAACACCGTGACGGCAAGCACGATGTGTGGGGATGGGCAGCACGCGTGGTCCCAGCCCTGGCACGGCTGAAAGCATCTAGGCCCTTAAAAATGATTTTGGTAATTAATGACAACAATGTGTTATGAGACTAATATATGTGCTAAGATATTTTAAAGACTTAGTCCCAAAGTTTGAACGATGATATGGAAATGGTAATGCATAGATGATAAAAAGATCGACATGACTCAAGACAAAGGTATTATGAAGCCTAAGGACTCTTTTATAGTTTTACCGATCTCAGTGATTTGTGGAAAGACCAGATTTATATGCTAGATGCCGTACTATAAAGAGAGATCATGGTTAGTAGCTTGAGGATCTATTTTTGTGCCATCTTGATCAACTAAGAGATATACATTGCATTTAGAACAACATCCGAAAAATCTTCAGTAAAAATTGGTATGACCGCAGTTGATAAGTGGTACTACCAGATTCTAGTTGGCGGTACGTAAATTCCAGAGAGTATGTTTTTGAGAGTTTTTCCTCCCCTGAAAATTTGGTAGAACCGATTGAGCCGAGCGGTACTACCGCCGTGCGGCGGTACCAGACCTTGTGAGTGTGGTAGTACTGTACCTTTTTTAACGACTAGTTCAGAAGCATTTAATGAACAACAGTCGACCATTGAACAATAGGTACGGTAGTACCGACCGATCAACGACGGTAGTATCGCACCTGCTGATTTTTTCAGGGAAATATTTGTAACGATCGAATTTATCGTTAGGAGCTATAAATACCCCTTCACCAGCATCGAACTCAGAACCTTGGACCTCATTGAGTACACTTGAGTCTTTGGCGCACTCTCCTATACTCATTTGCTCATATTTCACATTTTGAGTCAGTTGAGAGTATTCAAGTGCATATGCATCATTAGTTGATCTCTTTAGCACTGGATAATTCTCAAGCAAGCACAACGATTTGTTACTCTTAGTGCTTGCCAGCACCTAGATAGCTTGGTGGGAGTTTGTTCGGTGATGTCTTCAAGAAGAGTGTAAAGAGGCCTGACAACGGTTGTGATTGATTTGATGCTCACCAACTCCGGAGTGGAGGAAGAGCAATCCTAGTGGGATTGGGGTGTTTGAGGCTTAATTCTTAGAGTCGGTCCAATTCGTTTGGACTTACCTCAACGTGGACTAATGAAGACCGATAAGTCTTTGATACCACGGGAAAAACATCGTTTGTTTTCATTGTGATTTTTCTATATTGTCTTTACTATTTCCATATTTACATTTCTAGCAATTTATTTGTGTAGAATTGGTTAGCTAGAATTGTATTTAGTATTGACATAGCTTTAAGGTGTCTTAGCAAAAGCTTAGAATATATCAATTGAATTATGCTAGAATTCTTTATTTAAGCTATACTTGTTAAAATTGTTAATTAGAGTACAAGTTTTTAGAAACCTCATATTCACTCCCTCTAGTCGGTCATCTTTGATCCTACAACGGCATAATTACAAACTCATGTAACTTAGAAAGGTGCCCCGCACGCCCAGCAGGTGGTGGTGGCTTCGGGGGATTTCCCATCCAACCTTGTTCAGGAAACGAAAACGATGGGTGGTGAGGCCGTGACGGCTTATTTGGTCGGAGGGAATTAGTGGAAGGAAACGGGAATTTAGGGGGGCAAGAGTTTTGTTTGGTTGGTGGACATGAAAATTTGGATGGATGGGGATTGAGAGTCCCAACTCCCACCATTTGAAACCGGTGGTAGGGGTGAGAATTGAGAGTGAATTATCGAGCAATAGATCTCAACTCTTTGTCATCACGTAAACTAAGACATCTAAAAAATTATAAAGAAACCCCTCACAATATCTTATCTCTCTCAGCAAACAAAAGACTGAGAATAAAAAAATCAAACTCACATGTCTCATCTCACTACAACCTCCCGTCCGTAGACTTCCACTCCCTTCCCAATTGTTGCGAAATAGGCCGTGAGGGGTTATCGCGCCGGGCAAAATCCAGACGCGGCATGCGACGCCGGGCGTGAGCTGTGAATCATGGCCCGCTCATTGGGCTGCCATTGCCAACGTCGCAGATATTTGGTTGGCCGCAATAGTGCTACATAAAAGTCGGACCTGCTAAAATTTTTAGCACTAACTAGTACTTAATTTTCCCCATTTGCCAGTACAATCTAGGCATATTAATATGACTAGGTTTTGACTCGTCTAGGCTTGTTTTGAAACCAAATAGCAAAGTTAGTCTCTTTGACACTTGAAAGGACAAAAATAACATTTTTACTGGGCAAAATCACCGCAAAAAGACCACCTGTCGTGAACCCAGATCGCAGCAGATCATCTGCCGTACACTCAGACTGTGGTAGGATGGTTGTCGCGTGTGCTTGCACACTGATTTTGCACAATAAACTATTATTTTTATATTTTTATTATTTCGAATGCGAATGAATTCCTACTGCAACTCCTCGGTCCTCCTCACCTATAAAATGGAAGAAGGCAACTGCCGTGTGTGGCAGGGCGGCTGGTGAGCTGCTTCAAGTCATCATGTCTTCGGCCGTACTTAGATATCGCTGATACGTTGATAGTACAAAATCATAAGCAACACGTCAATGGCCTCATATAGGGTAGCTTAAATTAAAAGAAAAAAATGGTAATCATGTATGATGCGCGACATCAACTAAAAAACATGCAGGTTTTGAGGCCGCGCATGTCTGTTTGGAGCAATACAGCGCAGATCACTCTATCCTAATAATTTTGTTAACAGGGCCAGGCATTCGCTATTGTCGTTTGTACGTTAGGGGCAATGGGCATAGCCAATCCTAGTTAATACTGAGTTGTTGGAGTAAAAAAAATCCTAGTTACTAGTTGGTCAATTGGATGGAGTAGAAAAGAAAAGACCCCACCATGTTGTTCTCCAATAACTTTCTTCGGTTGCTTTTGATCATGATCATTTTAGAACCTTACAAATCCTACCCGATCCAAGCAAGACCCGTAAGCTTGTGTCCCTACACACCAAAATAGACGGGCACTCCACTTGATTGTAGCGTACCTTCGACGAGATGGCGTCGACATGTCCGGTGAGTTCGGCAAGGACATGGTGGTATTGCCCGCCGATCGCCACCCCCCCCCCCGGCGATATACACAGCACATTGTGTCTGACCCGGCAAAATGGACTCTTTCGGCCCATAGATCCAATGTCGTTATGTCCATTGATTGCCTCACTGCAGCCTGGAGGCCCTCTCTCTCTCTCTCTCGCCTGTAGATTTCCTGTTCTTCCTTCCTGAATATACAACTTACATAGTAGATCAGACTCATGGAATAACATCAAGCAGAAGGCGACCTTTCGTTCCCTTCGTCATATTGGACAGGTTACTTCAGAAATTCAGTTCCAACACCTGGCAGATTACTCCAGAAACAGAAATTTATTCAGTCATTAGAGCTTGGCATTCCAGGAATACAACATCTTTTAGGGACTACAGGTAGACAGGTTACAAGCATATACAGACGGTAGTATCCAACAACTTGCAGGGAAGATGGGAGGAGATTAGGTCACCTCGAATACTATTTATGCCAGGGATGCTAGGAAGGGTCCGCAAATCCACGGGTAACTAAGACCAACACCACCAAGATTATTTACAGGGATGAACATCAAGTTTGAGCATGTCGAGTTGTGCTTCAGACGTCGTCGGCATGGCTTCCACCCACATGAGCATCATGTGTAACCCAGTCGTCACTCCCGTCAGGACCTGACACCATGAACCTGCTCAGCCACAAAAGGATGATTCCAGTGAATCCAGACTAACATAATGTGGTGAGTGAGTTGATGCACAACTCTTAAAATTGACTTCATGAATTTGTTTGAAAAAAATAAACCATCACAGAAAGATATAGACGATCACCTCTCCAAAATAAATTTTCCTTCCTTGTACTTCTGGCTCTTCTCATGTGCAGTCTCCTAGGGTAGGGGCACCATAGAACTTAGATGCCAGGCAATACACAAGATAATACAAAATAACCATCACAAATCTTACATATTTCCATCCAACAATGGATCCGCAGCCAACACAGAAGATATCAGAAACAGTATGCATTCCTGTGACCATCATGCGATCCTCTTTTACTCCAGCAGTAACATTAACACTGCCCATAACAGACGTGAGTTAAAGACAAATCTGCTGGCGGACAGAGTGCTGTAAAGAGTACAGCTCATCTTCAAACACTACACCTCAATCCACCAAAAAGTGAAATGGATAAAATTGGACTAAATGGCAGGATTGCTTTGCTACCCTACCGGACTACCAAATGCCACATTTGTTCCTCTGTATGGTAAAGAACTTCATAAAACACCATAAAACTGTTAGCTCTCTGTTATGTCAAAGGACACTAATAATACATTTGTTGTTGCTGCACCTGAAGTTTGAACAGTAAATGCCAGTCCCCCACTACACTGGAGTATTCGCAATGGCAATCTATGGATATATGCATTTCTTATTAAAGCCAATGTAAATATGTGTTTTGCCTACGATTAGGCTTATCTGGTTCGTCTCCTGGTTAGGAGTGGGTTTATATCAGATCCAAATTGAGGAGACGATAGCTGGTGCATATGATGGAAGATCATGACTGGCAGTTTGATAATCCAAATCTAATCTCATGGAAAGGAAGCTCGGTATTGGGAACGAGAGTCCAATATGGGAAAAAACCTTGCATGTTTTGTTTCTATGTGCCCATCTACCTTTCATTTTCCAATAATGAATCTCAGTTATCAGCATTCAGTGGTAACTAGTAGGTGATATAGTTGATACACAGAAAGCTTGCTGATCCAGCAAAGAGGGTGGACGCAAATCAATTAGGGAAATTGTGACATAACTTGTAGTCATCAAAGAATCGGGGATAGAGGCTCTGGAAGGTTCATGGACATCTAGTCATCGTATTGTTGTATGCAAGTAACTAGCTGTTTGGGGCTGCATCGTAGATCAACTTCAAACATATGGAGTGGTGGTGTACGAAGTAACTTTAGCTGTTAGGGATTACATAGGAGACTAACTTCGAACATGTTGAGTGTTGTTCTATGCAAGTAACTTTAGCTTGTTAAGGACAGCATCGGAGATCAATTTCAACAGAGATAAGCATCATCTAGGATGGACAATCTTAGAATCAGTATCAGAACCCACATGAACTACTCCTGTATCATCCAAAGCTTTCTCCCCACAAAAAAGATAGGCCGTGCATCCGGCGTCTCTAACATACTAGATATCCATCACTCTTGAAAAGATGGGAATAATAGAAACAGCGATAGAGAAAAAGGCTGAAACCACCAGTCCTTGTCTCTTGGATTCTTTACCTTTTCTTTTCTAGAGAGTAATAGGACTTAATATTTGGCTATTGAGTACTATAGCATTTGTCCATCCAACCTCTCATTCATAATTTAGTAGAGTTTAGAGGGTTCCTTCTGTCTTCGTGTTTTACCGTTCCTCATCCTAACAGTGGTTTTTCCTCACTCCTTGTCTGAACTCTCAAGCACATTCCTAGTTCTCAAGTTCATCATGGTTTTAAGGAGTAGGTATGGTTCCGGGTGTCCGAATCCCTGCAAGGTGGGGAAACCACACGCCGCAGTGAATTGCTCTCAATCTCGCCTTGTAGAACATCGAATTAGCGACACGACGAGCAATCACCTAGCAGATTCAACCAATCAAGCAAAGAAGGGCGTTGCATTTCCCCCAAATTCACACACAACGCCCAGCGCACGCAACCTAAACCCAGCTACATCGACGAACAAATCGACGCAAGAGAAGGCCAAGGGGGGCAGTGGCCACTTACACCTTACTGAAGAGGTACGCCTTCCCGTTCTTGCAATGGAAGTCCTGCCAGAAACGGAAAACACCGAAGCAGTCGCTCTCACATCCGCCGTGACGCCGAATCGACAAGGAAGTTGCCAGGGGTGGACGAAACAAACCTTGGAGATGATGTCGGCGGCGAGGCCGAGGTGGGTGTGGCACTGCTTGCAGCTGTAGACGTTGCCCTCCAGGTGCATCAAGAAGAGCCGCCCCATCGCCGCCGCCGCCTCCTTGTCGTCGTGCCCACCGAACTCCATCGCGATCCAAGGCGCAGTCGGAGTTGTTTATGCTGGGGTCTTTGAAGTGACCGCAGCAAGCAACTAGGAAGATGGGGATGGGGTGGGATTTGGGGATGGAATGGAATGGACGGGAAGGTATGACTCATGATAAGGAGGAAGAGCGTGGTGTGGTGCGTCATGCGTGCGTGGGGTGGGCGGGGGATTAGTGGTCGTGGTAAAATGGGCGGCACGGACGGACGGCAGTCCGTGAAAGTTGTGTGTATGATAATTTAAATACGATTTGAAGAGTTCTTATGTTATGTTTCGTCAGCACTAGCTTACTTAGACTGTCGGACCGTTTCCGAACAATTTAGCCCGAAAATGAAAAAAAAATTGATTTTTTTTCGAAAGAAACTAAAAAATTCCAAAAAAAGAAAAACATATAGAATTCTTAAATATATATAAAAGTTGTAAAAAATTAAGATAAACATATCGAAAATGTAATAAAGAGCTTTACTAATATTGAAATGTGTATCTCATTAAAACTTTTGCCAAGTAAAGACTCAACATAAGAAAACACTGGCAAAGGAAAATGAGTGCAACATATAGCTCTATATATATCTTTATTCTAAGTGTCATTGTCGAGGTACAGATTTTTGAACACGTCCGATAACTATGTATTTTTCATATAGTGTTGTATTCGCGAACCAGCTTGTTCCCAGTCCTTCACGGTTAGAAGTATCTCCGCCACCTCACTCGTGAGATGTGTTATTCTCTCTTCCAATATTCTTATAGAAAGACTGAAAGCAGACTCGAAGAAAACCGTTGAGACATGAACAGTTAGCACATCACGTGCAAGGATGGCTAGCACAAGATATGTTAACTTATGGGTATGCCACAATTTCAAATTTTCTAAGCCCTCTAAGTCGAAATCCACTGTATCGTTGTCCAGATAGGTGGATAGTTCCCCACTTCTTGGGGTTATTCTTGGTTGAGAAGGCGGTGCTGTAGAATAAGAAGATCTGGACATAGAGGAAGAGCCACCAAAGATCTTGCTTAACATATTTGTCTTACTACCGAAGAAAGGGGCTACTGGAGGTCGTTGCAAGCGGACTCCCTGGAACTTATTTTCGTACCATTGGTAAACCTCGTGTAATCGTGAGCGCACATCTACAAAATAGTTAGAATAATCTAGTCCTACAACATCACTAAGAAAATCAAGAACATTAGCAAATGCTTCAATTTTACCTCTAGGATCTAAATAAATGCAAATGTATATAAGAAATGGATTTCTCTCCAATATTTAAGGTATTTACTTTTCATAGCAACAATAGCGTCATGTAAAATTGAGTTGTTTTCATACATTTTCAATTAAGTAACAATCTGTAAAAATACTATGCACAATAATAGGAGATGATGGATAGTAGACAACGGACAAAGCAACAATGGTCTCATAAATTAAAAAAAACTGTAGTATCTTCTTAGCAACGAACCAATATTGCTCAGTCAATAGTACACTACCGTTAGTGCTCTGATAGTGTGTTCGGATAAAAATAGAAAAAAATGCTCTTATATGGTAAAAGACTCTTAAGCATCATGTAAGTAGAGTTCCATCTTACCGGCATGTCCAAACTGAACTTTTGTGGACGTACACCTATTCCCCTGCAGAAGTTCTTATATGCTGCTATTCTTAGTTAGAATTATTAAAGAAAGATGTCGCATCACAAAAAGATTTAACATATATATTCAACCTCTTTAAACCGGATTTGACTATAAGGTTAACAATATAACAAGCGCATCGCTGATGTAGCAAGAAGGAATCAGTGTATGTACTGAAGACTGGAATAAGAATATCCATGGCCTAAGAGTTCGCAACGACATTGTTTAGAGTAATTGATAATATTTTATTTATAAGGCCAAAGTCTTCAACGACTTTGATAATACAGTCCACAACATTCTCAGTTGTGTGTGCTACATTAATTAATTTGAAATATATAATTATTTTCTCCATTACCAGCCATCATTAACGTAATGAGCAATTAAACTAAGATTATCCTCCCTAGCACGGTCACTCCATATGTCTGAGGTCAGGGCCACCGAAAATATGCACGTAACAAATTTATCCTTTAATTTATCACGACGTTTATTGTAGTACCTCATTTCCTTATGTGTCTGCCTTGGTTGTTCTGTTGAAATGCTCCAAGACTCCGGATGTAGATGACCCCGACCTCTTTGCTCCAGGGATCGCCGACGAAGATGCTGTTGTAGAGCCTGATGATGGAACTCCGCCTTGCCCTTCTGGTAAAACCTCCGGTTGGTTTGAGGCAACCGTAGCCTCCACCATGGATGAACATCCTCAGATGAAATTCTGTACTCACTGAGAGTGAAGATATCATAATTTTCCATCACGACAAATGTGAAATCAAAACCAATGCTAGTATTATTTTCAGCTCACCATAACAAAAAATAACAATAAAAATATGCAAAAACATAGTATTGTACCTCTTTTGATGACTTGCTGCCGGAATTTGAATTTCTCAAAATTTAGCATAATTTTTTTGAATTTTGCCAAATTATCTCACAATGAATTAAAATTTGCACAAGAGAATTTGAAAGAGAGATTAAGGAATGGATGCGTGTTGAATAAGAAGAGTATGGTGCCCATTTATAGAAAACAAATTGAGATTTTTTTTTAATTTTCTTTGCTATTTTTAAAACCACAAACGGTTGGAATTTTGAAAAAAAAAATCCGAACGTTACGGGCTAAATGGGCCAAACGGGTTGTGTCGTGTTGCGCCGGGCATGACCCAATGTGCTCATTTAGCCCGTAACAACTATAATGCCGCCGGGCCGTGCCGTGCCAAGCATAGCCTACCGTACCATTTTGGCCTGCAGGCAAACCGGCACCATCCCCTACCCCTAAGTCTACGTGTGCGGTCGTGCCCATGAGCTACTGCCCGTTGCCAGCCTGCCGCACTGCACGTCTGCGCTCGACCATCTTCCTTCGCCCACCGCTCCCTCGCCTTGCCTCCTCCCCGAACTGGTGGCCACCTCGCCCTCGCCCTCCTCCTCATCGCCGGCTCCACCCCGCCCTTCTCCTCCTCCACGTGCACCCCGAGCCCGCCGCGGTCGCGTCGCCCTACCCTCCCCCTCCTCCTCATCGCCAGCGCCACCCTGCCCTTTTTCTCCCCGACCCCGCCGCGGCCGCGCCACCTCGCCTTCTCCTCTGTTCCTCCCTCCCGTCCAGACTACCGAGCGGCGCTGCCTTCTCGGCTTCTCCTCCCTCAGTGCCGGGCGTCGGCGTCACCCCGTGGCCCGCCCTCCCCTCCTCTGATTCCTCCTCCTCCTATCCTTCGCTCCCTCCCTCCCCCATCGGCTCGCTTCCTCAGTTCCTCCTCCGTCTCTTGTCCTCACTCCCTCCTCGGTCGCTGCCTTGCCTCGGAACCTCCGTACGCGGGCCAGGTTGGTCGTGCTGGCAACGTGCCTTGCGTGGCACAGCCTGACACTGTTCGTGCTGTGTCGGGCTGGCCCACCGTGCTAGGGTTGTGGCCCAAGCATGACATGGGGCTTCGTGTCGGACCAACACAACCCATGAAAAGTGCGAGCCATGCCGTGCCTGGGCCGGGCCAACAGTGTCGTGCCTTAGGCCAGCTTGGCCAGCACGACCCATATGGCCACCACTAGGGATTACGCATCCGCTGTCATTGCATTGGCAATGGGCAGAGGATAACAGTGTCGTGATATTGTAACGATCTGAGTCGCCCGATTCGAGAAGAATGGACCAGATCAAATGCCGCAGCGTCGCTACAATCTTTTTTACTACATTACTTTGCTAAAGTAATAGACACAATCTCGACCTTCGCTTTCTGATCTAACGACTGCTTCATAATGTCACGGTACTATCAGAGGATTAATGTTCGTGGGTGGGGTAGGGTGCGTGGAACGCACACGGTATGAGCTAGAAGCAAAGTTGTCGCACTGGATCTGGTCGCCTGGCTAGGGCCTGTTTGGTATAGCTGTTGTTTTTCTGAAAAGCACCCACTGATGGCTGAAGGGCTGAAAGGCTAAATAGATGAACGATTGAGCTGAAGACGTTTGTTGTTTGACAATCTGGTTTTTAGGGTTTGTTTGAGACAGCTTCGGCTTTTCGCTAGGAAAAGCAGGAAGTCGTCCCAAATGGGTGGCTTTTAGTAGCCGCTTTTGGAAAAACTGGCAGCCATATTGAATGTGAAGGCTTCCCACGGCTTCGTCAGGTTAGGGTTCCAACTTTACCCATAAAGTTGGAGAAATTTACCCGTCCTACAATGTATATAATCCCAAACCCTACCTGTTCCACCCCATTCCCCATCGCCCACCCTCACCTCTCCCTCTTGCACCTCTTCCTCTTGTGCCGCTGGGTGTCGTCTCTGTTCGCCCCGCGCCTCCTCCGACCGGTTCCCTCTTCCCCCGCCCTCGACCGCCTCCTGCCCCCTGCAACCGATGCCACCCCGACCGACTCCCTCCTCCGATCGGCGCTGCCCCCGACTGCCTACCTCCCCCTCCGACCGGTGCCACCCCTGACCGGTTCCGTCCGCCCCCAAGTGCCTCCCACTACTGCCTCCCTCCTCCGATCGGCGCTGCCCCCGATAGCCTACCTCCTCCTCCTATCGGCGCCACCCCCAACCGCCTGCCCCCTCCTCCTCCCTCAGCGTCGCCGCCCTTAGACCCCCCTGTCGGTCTCCCTCGACCAGCCCCGCCGCCTCGCCCTTCTTCCACCACCACAACCACCACCCCTCCCGTAAGCTCCCTCGTCCTCCCCTTCTCTTCGTAGCTTATCTCCTGCCAAGAATCTTGCAGAAAAGGTTGTTGTGATGATTTATTGATGTATAGGCATGTATGCAGAATGTGACTTGGAGTTCAATTCCTTTGTGCAGATTTGTGCTAATTGATGCATAAAGTTTTACAATAGATCGATCTGGTTAGCAAATTTTGATAGGATATGCTCTTATGGTTGTAGTTTGTATATATATGTCAAATTGACGACGGTAGAATGGTAGTTCAGGCAACATCACGTTCGTATGGAAACGGTTGTTTCGATGTTATTCATTTAGCAAATGCACTGACTGCATGTAGAACTTGACTGCACTCATATAATTCCATTCTTTTCAGAGATGTGTGAATGTTCAGGAGCTAGGACCGTGTATAATTACCTTTTTTCAGAGATGTTTATATGTCCATACTATAATTGTTCAGTTGTATAGATGTATATTTCCATTTTTTCAGAGATGTATAGATGTTCAAAACTCTGTTAATTCCTTTTTTTCCAGAGATGTTGAGATGTTCAGGACTGTGTAAGTCCGTTCTTTTTTCAGAGATGTGGAGATGCTTATGACTGTATAATGAAATGTTGTTATGCTCCGTGTCTATAGATATCTTAGTGATGAAATGAGTGTATGTGATTTGCACTCTGGCAAGACTGTTGAGATATATTTCTTGGACAAAGATCGATAAAACTCTTCCTGACATCAATTTTTTCATGAAAAAGGTTATCATATATACACAAAATTGCTTGAGTGCATGTGCAACAAGAGCTAATCTTGATAATCTTGTGTGGGCTTGTTCATCTGATCAATTTCTCGCATTTTATGTAATTAGCAAAAGGAAGTCCATTTCTTTCTCCATATTATTCATGTAAATGTTCCATTTTAATTTCTTTGTCCATCTTATTCATGTTTAATGTTTAAAATTACATTTGTGTGTGAATGTGCAAAGGGAAAAAAGCAAATGCACTCATAATGCCCCCTTAAAGAGCAGCAAACAAGCCATCATTTCACTAAGGGGTATGTGTAAGATCGATGTGGCCGACTAGAGGGGGGTGAATAGACGGTTTTAAAATCTCTATCGCGCTAAACCAATATGTAAATGCGGAAGCTAATAGCGAATTGGTTTTGCTCAATTAAAACCTAAATCAACTAGGCACAACTAAGTACACCGACAATATGAACACAATACAATATGAGCAATCAAACAAGATATATAAGCAATTAAAGCAAGAATGTAAATTGCTCAAAGTAAAACACAAGTAAAAACAAGATGACACGATTATGTTTTACCGTGGTGTTCAGAGACTTGCCGGTCTCCCCTAATCCACGTTGAGGTTAGCCCAAACAAATTGGACCGGCTCCACTAATTAAGCCAATACCTCCGAGGTAAGTCCAACACTTGGACCGGTTCCAAACCGAACCAACACCTCGCTCAACTATGGTTGCTCTTCCTCCACTCCGGAGATGGTGAGCACCACACCACTCACAAATCGCCGGGTCTTCTCACAACCTTCTTAAGAAGATCACCGCGCACGACGCCTCCACGCCGTCTAGGTGTCGGCAAACACCAAGAGTAACAAATCCGAACTTTCACTTGAACTAATCAAGTGTCAACGCTCACGTGGATACACAATCCACTACCTAAGGCAACACATGCACTTAGGGTTTACTCTCTAATCTCACCAAGTGCAACACATGCACAAAAGAGAATAGAGGCTTGCTCTTAGCTCAAAGAATGAGTATGTCACTTAACAATAGCACCAGCAACCTCTCCCAATCGGCCAAGGTGGCTATATATAGCCCACACACAAAAACTAGCCGTTGGGAGACAAACCCCTGAAAAATCAGGGAAATCGGAAGTTCCGCCGTACAAAGGCCGGAACTACCGCATGAGAGAGAAAAGCACAGCAACGGCTATGTCAGACGAGAAACTAGCCGTTTGATTTTTAGTGCGGAACTACCGCCAACCAGGTTGCGGAAGTTCCGATCTTCGGAAGTTCCGCTCAACACATAGCGGAACTACCGCACATCGAATTTTGGCTAAGTCCCCAAAATGGTGCTTCTCTGGAAAAAACGAACCGCCGGAATTTCGGAGCAACCGATAATCGGAAGTTCCGCCAGAACACGGAACTTCCGCGACTTCAAAATCGGCTAAGTCCCTAAACCGACGCTCGGAAAAACGAGCGCCGAATTTTGACAACCGATAATCGGAAGTTCCGCCAGAACACGGAACTTCCGCGACTTCAAAATTGGCTAAGTCCCTAAACCGACGCTCTGGAAAAACGAGCATTGGAAATCGGATCGTCCGGGCTGCGGAACTTCCGCAGTTAAGACACCGGAACTTCCGATTTTCCTGACAGAAAATAGCAATGGCTTTTTCAACAACTTCAATTTCAAAACACATTTGCCAATTGATAAGCCATGCCTACAAGGATCACAAGCAAGATTCCCAACAAGTTACAAAACACATTTGCCAACTTTTGGAATCATACCACAAGGAAAAAGGTACATGGACTTACACCATTTGCAAAACACATTTGCAAACTTTAAGTCACATGCTACAAGAAATCAAACATGAGCATCAACTATTTGCAAAACGCATTCGCAAATAACAGCATCATGTCATAAGACTAAAGTGCATGGACTTCAACCATTTGCAAAACACATTTGCAAAGTATAGTCCCATGCTACAAAGATTGAATGCATGAGCCTCGGCTATTTGTAAAACACATTCGCAAATAATAGCTCCATGCATAGATGAGCTAGAGCAAACACAATGAGCTATCAACACATGACTAACTCATGCTACTAGTCAAGACCCCTCTTAATAGTACGGCAATCCTATACTAGCAATCCGGTCTATCAACCAAACACCAATACCGGTAAAAGACTAGGAACACATCCTTAGCCCTAGCTAGTCATACCTTTGCCTTGCATCTTCTTGAAGCTTGATGACGCACATCATCACTTCAAGTCCGGGTCTTTGACTTTGACAATCATCAACACATGATGATTTCTTCACTTCAGGATCTTGTCTTGAACATCATCAACACATGATGATTTCTCCATCCCGATTCTTCACATGCATCAACGCATGATGCATTCCTTCACTTCACCTCCATCAACACATGATGGGTCTTCTCTTGTCTTGATGATCAACTCATGGTCATCTCTTCTTGATAAGCATCAACTCATGATGCATCATTTACACCAAGCTCTTGACTTGATGATCAACTCATGATCATCCCAAGTCTTCATCATCCCGAACATAACCTATATATCCAACTCATGGAAAATGTTAGTTCCACAATGTGATCATCATTAATTACCACACCATACCATTAACTCATAATGGTGGGACAAGATACCTCAATCTTTCCCTCTTTGGTAATTGATGATAACCACTTAAATTCTCATAAATTTAATGATGATAAATGAGAGAACAAATGAGTATATATAAACTACACAAGTTATATTTACTCTAACATGAGTATACAAGAACTAC
The DNA here is from genome assembly GCA_036346395.1 of Hsuehochloa calcarea. Taxonomy (NCBI): domain Eukaryota; kingdom Viridiplantae; phylum Streptophyta; class Magnoliopsida; order Poales; family Poaceae; genus Hsuehochloa; species Hsuehochloa calcarea. The sequence goes on from CM070598.1 coordinate 14,763,817, forward strand.
ACAAGTTCTATATACTCATAACATGAGTATATACGACCTACACAAGTTTTGTATACTCAAAGGTTTTGTTTCAACGTAGAGATCCCAAATATATGTGGAGAATGGAATATGGATCAATACTAATGAAACCACAAAGTATAGGATAAAACTCCCCCTAAATGTGTGCATACACAAATGTGTAATAAGGTCATATGCACATATTCAAGTTTAACTTAAGGTTGAGTTCAATCCTATATTTTGGATCCGAGAGATGCAACAATATATAAGATTTAGATGTCGATTGCATACCTCGTTGTGTTTCACCTTTATATCCAAATGAGACTACACAAAGATAATACTAGATAAAAGAGTTAGTCTCATATTTGGATTTGTCATTAATCACCAAAACACTCCATTAACTCATAATGGCGGGTCTAGATCTTTCAATCTCCCCCTTTTTGGTGATTGATGACAAATCCATTATCAATAACAACATTTGGATATTCATAGACATAAGATAAGAATTTAAACTAATGAACTATGTCTATGCATCATATGAGGTGAAACATAAAGCTTTAAACAAAAATGCATAAAAATATATGCTTGCACAAATAATGCATTTTCCTCTTTTGACATTTTTACACAAACCAACCATCCAAATGAAGAGTATTGATAAAAACATTCTCCCCCTTTTGGCATAAATCACCCAAAAACACAAGATAAATCTTAGCCAAAAGGAGCCTTTGCAAATCGATACCTCTTGCAAAATAAAAAAAAAATTGAGATTGGTCACAAAAAGTATGAATCGAACTTATATGACCAAGGGGGAAATTTTGTTCTCAAGATATGAGAGGAGAAACAAAGATAGGTTACAAACCTATTGATCATAACATTATCCCATTTTAAATCAAAACATTGAGAACCACTTGAAATGATAGTTGAAACATATTCAACTAACCTTCCCCTTTTTTTTAAAAAAAAAGAAATTTAGATAATCTCTCATTTTAACAATTTTCACAAACTATGTTGAGAGAGATTTTCATAAAAATTTGACAGAATTTCTCTTGTAAATAAAAGACATCCATGACAGGAGACAAGTAAGATATAATCAACCACAAATATATTCAATCATAATCATATCTCATCCACATCTCATGCAAAGACAAATCATGACATAAAAATCACATCTCACACAGAGTAGCAAAAGATAGCATAGCCAAAGACAAGGTCATACAACCAAGTAGTCATAAAAGATATTACAAATTTTTTCAGTACAAGGTCTAAAGACCTAAATAGAACCGAAGGCTACTGCTCAGCAGGAGGGTCTTGAGGAAGATCAACTGGAGGAGCAACAGGAGGATCAGCAGGAGGACCACTAGGTGGAGAGCGAAGGCGACGCCGTCCAAACCGAACAGGTGGAGGAAACTGCTCTGCGAATCTGGCTGATAGCGCGTCAAGACTGGCAGTGTGGGCGTCAAGTCTGGAAGAGGTGGCTGCCTCAAAAGCATCCAATCTGGAAGTGGTCGCCGCCTGAAAGGTCTCCTGAGACGCCTTCATCTCCAACAAGGTAGCATATATTTGTTCCATAGTGGCTTGACCTTATGGAGGAGCAGCAGCAGCAGCAAGTTCAGCTTCAGGTTCTTCTGCTGGAGGGCGCTGAAGATTGGCAGGAATTGGAGGACCTTCTCTTGGCTTATAGAATTTATGGGCTGAAGGTGTGGCTCCATTATAACCAGTCTGACGAATGATCAAGACCATAATATATGGTGCAAAGTTTATCCGTTTGACTCGATCATTCTTTGTGCCTGCTATCTCCCTTATGATGACATCAATGACATCAAATTTTCTTCCATGCATGATGCAATCCAAAATGTTCCACACATGTCCCCTAATTGCATCATAGTTCCCGCTCTTTGGTAAAAAGGTATGATTAATGATCCGGTTTACCAAGCTAGGAATAGGAAGAAGGCCTGTTATCTTACCAGGGATAAATCTCTGTGTAGTGTCATAGAATTCAGTCCAAGCTGACAGAGGGAGAACTGGTCTATCATAGATTTGCTCAAATTCGCTTGACTGGATATTCAGTGCATTTTCAAAAGCACGCTTTGTGCAAGAATATCTTACTGTCCCTATCATCCAAGTGGGCTGAGAGAAGTCAGAGGGAATGTGCACAGTGGCATAAAATTGTCGAATGATCTCATCACTGTAGTTGCATTTAATTGCCACAAAATTATGGATTCCAGCTCGCTGAAAGAGCCTATAGGTACCCTCATATTTATCAAGCCCATTGAGATAGGACCAATTAATGCACTTGTGATCAGCAAAGGGCTTGTTTGGTCCATAGAAAAGATCATAAACTTGCCTCTGAAATTTTGTATGAAATCGAGGGTCATAACAATTTCCAGGAAGAGAATATTGATATTTAAGCCGAAGAAGAGTGTAATCGTCTGCTGTGAGTGACTTAAGATCAATTTCAAGCTCTTCCGCCTCCTAACTCCTCATCGATTGATTCGCACCCTTCACCGATGCACTTGCTTCGCATTTTCAATTTTCGAGGACTCTCTTTGATCCTCAATTGCTTTCAATTCTTCCTCATTTCTTGAAGAAGATGGGCCTAAGAATGAATAGTGCTTCGGGACAGTATACTTTGTCCTAGGCATCTTCAAAAACAATAATGAATGGAGTGTCAAAGGATGATTCAAAAGGAAATGAAAAACTCTGGTTCTGTCAGGATAATCGGAAGCTCCGCACTTTGAACTCCGGAACTACCGCACGCGGAAGTTCCGCGCTTTCAACAGCGGAAGATCCGATTTTCCTGGCCGATTCTAGGGTTTATTGATTTTCGATGATTTGAATGGATTGAATCCACAAGATAGATGCATATACATCATACAATACTGAATTAATCAATTTATCCAAGAATCTACCACAGATTTCATCTACATTTCCATTTTTCCAAAATCTCAAACCTAGGGTTCATGGAAGGCTTAAATCCAAAAAGGGAATTGGAAATACCTTGAGGAAAGGAGAGATTGAACCCTGGAGAATCAATTGATTGGACGAGATTGATGAAAAACCGAAGAAATGCCAAGGATTTCGGTGGAGTTTTTGAAGAGAGAAGAGGAGCCTTCGGGAGAGAAGAGGCGGCGGCTGGAGGAAGTGAGAGAAAACGGAGGAACCGTAGGGAATTAAAGTCTCTCAACTACCGGAAAACGGAAGTTCCGCTTTTCAACAGCGGAAGTTCCGGACATCGGAAGTTCCGCGCCTTGGAGGCCGGAAGCTCCGATTATCCTGATGCTTCTGAAGGAGAACTGGAAGCTCCGCAACTCAACAGCGGACGTTCCGGAAAATGGAAGTTCCGCGCCTGGGATGCCGGAAGTTCCGATTATTCTGACTTTTCAGGAAGAGAGCTGAAATAGAAGATTTTGCAAATAATCCTTAGTTTTTGCACTCAACCAAGTATCATTCAGGATTATTATGCAATGAAAAGACTAATGTCTATATAAGAAAATAATTTTTATGAATTAAGTTTTGATTTTGCAAATGAAGTCTCATTTTCATGAAATTATTCAAAACAATCTACAATGAGCATTTGGTTGATTTTAAAGCATCAAATTTTATGTATGAGTCATAAATACCATTTTGAACATTTTCATATGAATAATTTTGGTTCATATGGAAAAACTCACTTAAGTGCTAGAAAGTGACCACTTAGGTCAAAGTAGGATTTTGGACGAATTTCAAAGTCAAATAACTTTTTCTAGGTTGGTCTTTTGGAAATATTTTTAATACCAAAAATGTTTAGAATAACCAACTCTAGGATTTTTTCTTTTGTTAAGATTTTCAAATTCCTTTTAGAATAGATTTTACACAAAAATCTAGTCTTGGTCAAAAACAGGATACTATAATATAGGATTTTGGCTAGAATCTCATTTTCTTTTAAAATAGGTTTTTCTTGAGCCAAAACCTTTGGAAAACATTTGAAATGCATTTGTATACATTTTGCAACTAGTTTTTCAAAGATTTACTAATAGTTATAAAATTTTTGACTTTTGGCTAAAAGGCTTATTTTTGACAAACAATACTAGCACTTAATTTATTTGGGCACACTTAGGGATGTGATATACATGATAATGATTTAGCACTCCCCCTTAATGTGCCACATTCATCTTGCTCAAGATATTAATAATGAACATTATGAACATAGAGCAAGAACACCCCTTTTTAAAGTGATTTTCATGAAATGCAACCTACACAAGGCATAAGGGGCTAGATACTTCAATATAAGTACTTGTTACCGTAAGGGCATTGGTTCTTGATGTGAAACGATTATCCTCAAACTTGGCTCCAATTTAATACATGATGAAATCCATCTTTATATGAATAAGCCAAGCCTCCAATGCCTCTCCAAGTACCTATTAAGCATTTAAGCGTATTTTGGTACCCAATACTTGGTTGGGTCCACGAATGTTAGTCACAATAGATTTGGGCACCCAAATGGCCCTTGGAATAGTTTTTGGTGAACTAACAATTCTAGCAAACACATTGCCATTAATATCCTTCCTAAGTTTAATAATGATCATTATAAATGATGGGCTTAGGAGTGATACCTTTGGGACAATCCTTACTAAGATGTCCCTTTTCCAACAATTGTAGCAAGTTGGGACTTTGCTTCCCTTGCTTGTCTTTATCTCTTGCTTCTTGCTTGGCTTGCCTCAATTTTGAATGTCTTGTCTTGACATCCTTTTGATTTGGGCACACCGAGGCATAGTGGCCCTTTCCGTTGCATCCATGACACTTGACATATTTCTTCGTATGTCTCGCGTTGTGCCTCGTCTTGCTATTCTCCCTTTTCTTGGGAGTGAAGTCGATTCCACTCTTATCTTGCAAGCGTTTTTGCTTGCTCAATATTTCGTCAAGAGTGGCCTTCCCTTTTTGGCTTCTTTCCAAGTCATTCTTCAAATTTTTGACTTGGGCCTTGAGCTCATTGGTTTCCTCTATAATGTTAGTATTGACAAGCATAGAGGAAATGGGAGCATCTACTTTTGAGCAACAAGGTATATCAATCAAATCCTCACATGAGGTGGATACACTAACCTTAGATGACATGCATGAGATAGAAGCTATACATGGCAAATCATCTAATAAATTACATTCAATGCCTATATCCACCTTAGAGCTATTTTGATTATTTAGGAGGAGAGCTTCATGTTCATCTTTTAAAACATCATAATTATTTTGAAGAGAGACATATTCTTTCTTCAAAACTTTGAATCTTAATTTCTCCTTTCCTAAATATTCATTTAGCTCTTCTAGCATATCCATCAACTCATCATATGAAGGCTCATCGTTATCATTTACCTCATTATTACCTTTGGCCATAAAACATTGAGTTGATGAGGATGGAGTTGAGGAGTCCTCATTTTCGTTGTCGGAGCTTGAAGTTGAGCATTCTTCTTCCGACATCCATTCTTGTATGAAATCGTCACTAGTTGAAGTGGACAATTCATATTGATCTTGAATATATGTCCACATCTCATGAGCTCTCTTGAGATTGCATATCTTATCAAACATATCTACGCTCAAAGCACTAAATAAGGCGTTAGTAGCTTGAGCGTCGAGATGTAAGCATTTCTCCTCCTCGATGGTTGGAGAACAATGATCCAATGGAGGAGAAAAGCCTACATCTACAATCCGCCATATTTTCGGACTCATGGCCCTAAAATAACAAGACATGCGGATTTTCCATTGAGCATAATTTGTGCCATCAAATAGAGGTGCTTCACCTAGGTGCGCTAAATCTCTAGTTGCCATCCTTTACTATCTAGACGGTTAAGTCTAATAAATGAGAGACCAAGCTCTGATACCACTTGTAAGATCGAGGTGGCCGACTAGAGGGGGGTGAATAGGCGGTTTTAAAATCTCTATCGCGCTAAACCAATATGTAAATGCGGAAGCTAATAGTGAATTGGTTTTGCTCAATTAAAACCTAAATCAACTAGGCTCAACTAAGTGCACCGACAATATGAACACAATACAATATGAGCAATCAAACAAGATATATAAGCAATTAAAGCAAGAATGTAAATTGCTCAAAGTAAAACACAAGTAAAAACAAGATGCCACGATTATGTTTTACCGTGGTGTTCGGAGACTTGCCGGTCTCCCCTAATCCACGTTGATGTTAGCCCAAACAAATTGGACCGGCTCCACTAATTAAGCCAATACCTCCGAGGTAAGTCCAACACTTGGACCGGTTCCAAACCGAACCAACACCTCGCTCAACTATGGTTGCTCTTCCTCCACTCCGGAGATGGTGAGCACCACACCACTCACAAATCGTCGGGTCTTCTCACAACCTTCTTGAGAAGATCACCGCGCACGACGCCTCCACGCCGTCTAGGTGTCGGCAAACACCAAGAGTAACAAATCCGAACTTTTACTTGAACTAATCAAGTGTCAACGCTCACGTGGATACACAATCCACTACCTAACGCAACACATGCACTTAGGGTTTACTCTCTAATCTCACCAAGTGCAACACATGCACAAAAGAGAATAGATGCTTGCTCTTAGCTCAAAGAATGAGTATATCACTTAACAATAGCACAAGAACCTCTCCCAACCGCCAAGGTGGCTATATATAGCCCACACACAAAAACTAGCCGTTGGGAGACAAACCCCTGAAAAATCAGGGAAATCGGAAGTTCCGCCGTACAAAGGCCGGAACTACCGCATGAGAGAGAAAAGCATAGCAACGGCTATGTCAGACGAGAAACTAGCCGTTTGATTTTTAGTGCGGAACTACCGCCAACCAGGTTGCGGAAGTTCCGATCTTTGGAAGTTCCGCTCAACACATAGCGGAACTACCGACATCAATTTTGGCTAAGTCCCCAAAATGGTGCTTCTCTCGAAAAACGAATCACGGAATTTCGGAGCAACCGATAATCGGAAGTTCCGCTCGTAACACGCCGGAACTTCCGCACTTCGAAAATCGGCTAAGTCCCTAAACCGGACGCTCTCGGAAAAACGAGCCGTCGAATTTCGACAACCGATAATCTAAGTTCCGCTCGTAACACGCCGAACTTCCGCACTTCAAAATCGGCTAAGTCCCTAAACCGACGCTCGAAAAAACGAGCACCGGAAATCGGACCGTCCGGGCTGCGGAACTTCCGCAGTTAAGACACCGCATCTTCCGATTTTCCTGACAGAAAATAGCAATGGCTTTTTCAACAACTTCAATTTCAAAACACATTTGCCAATTGATAAGCCATGCCTACAAGGATCACAAGCAAGATTCCCAACAAGTTGCAAAATACATTTGCCAACTTTTGGAATCATACCACAAGGAAAAAGGTACATGGACTTACACCATTTGCAAAACACATTTGCAAACTTTAAGTCACATGCTACAAGAAATCAAACATGAGCATCAACTATTTGCAAAACGCATTTGCAAATAACAGCATCATGCCATAAGACTAAAGTGCATGGACTTCAACCATTTGCAAAACACATTTGCAAAGTATAGTCCCATGCTACAAAGATTGAATGCATGAGCCTCGGCTATTTGCAAAACACATTCGCAAATAATAGCTCCATGCATAGATGAGCTAGAGCAAACACAATGAGCTATCAACACATGACTAACTCATGCTACTAGTCAAGACCCCTCTTAATAGTACGGCAATCCTATACTAGCAATCCGGTCTATCAACCAAACACCAATACCGGTAAAAGACTAGGAACACATCCTTAGCCCTAGCTAGTCATACCTTTGCCTTGCATCTTCTTGAAGCTTGATGACGCACATCATCACTTCAAGTCCGGGTCTTTGACTTTGACAATCATCAACACATGATGATTTCTTCACTTCAGGATCTTGTCTTGAACATCATCAACACATGATGATTTCTCCATCCCGATTCTTCACATGCATCAACGCATGATGCATTCCTTCACTTCACCTCCATCAACACATGATGGGTCTTCTCTTGTCTTGATGATCAACTCATGGTCATCTCTTCTTGATAAGCATCAACTCATGATGCATCATTTACACCAAGCTCTTGACTTGATGATCAACTCATGATCATCCCAAGTCTTCATCATCCTGGAACATAACCTATATATCCAACTCATGGAAAATGTTAGTTCCACAATGTGATCATCATTAATTACCACACCATACCATTAACTCATAATGGTGGGACAAGATACCTCAATCTTTCCTCTTTGGTAATTGATGATAACCACTTAAATTCTCATAAATTTAATGATGATAAATGAGAGAACAAATGAGTATATATAAACTACACAAGTTATATTTACTCTAACATGAGTATACAAGAACTACACAAGTTCTATATACTCATAACATGAGTATATACGAACTACACAAGTTTTGTATACTCAAAGGTTTTGTTTCAACGTAGAGATCCCAAATATATGTGGAGAATGGAATATGGATCAATACTAATGAAACCACAAAGTATAGGATAAAACTCCCCCTAAATGTGTGCATACACAAATGTGTAATAAGGTCATATGCACATATTCAAGTTTAACTTAAGGTTGAGTTCAATCCTATATTTTGGATCCGAGAGATGCAACAATATATAAGATTTAGATGTCGATTGCATACCTCGTTGTGTTTCACCTTTATATCCAAATGAGACTACACAAAGATAATACTAGATAAAAGAGTTAGTCTCATATTTGGATTTGTCATTAATCACCAAAACACTCCATTAACTCATAATGGCGGGTCTAGATCTTTCAGTATGTATGCAACTATTTGTATAACTTATTTTGATGAATAAATTAAACAAACCGCAACATGGTTCGTTTCACTGAGATATTTGATATTTTGATTTTTTTAAAAATAATATTATTTTTATTAAATAATTACAAAAATAAATAGTCAAAATTTTCTTTTTACAAAAATGATCATCTGTGGCCATTTCAAGTGGCGATAGGCTCATGTCGCCAGTTGAAATGGCAACAGGAACCCTATCGCCTTGGAAATATTTCGATTGTCATTTGAATTGACAACAGGAGCTTGTCGCCCCCTTTGGCGACACAATATAAAAATAGCCCCATTCGGTGGCGCAATAACAAAAATATGGAAGTGTTATTTTCTAATGCAATTGTCAGTTTGTTGAACCGATTTATTTGATAGTACCGAACGAAATCTTAGAGAGATAATGACTTGTGAACGAGGGTGTGGTCATTTCACATATGGAAAGGCTAGAACTAGGGTGGTGTCGGGTGTCGTGATGCTGACTCCCTCGCACTGTTACCTGTACACACAACAAGAACAAATAGTATTGAAATATGAGACTAACATAATATAAGTCGTACACAAATTAATATTTATATAACATGACTGGTACATCTATTCGCGAGCCCTCTTGAGGCGTACCCCACGTGTAGGCCCTGGCCTCATCCTGGGTGGCTGCGGGCGCTGGTGTGAGTACGTCAAGGGCTCTGGCGGCCGAGGTACCCTACCGATGCGAGTAGCCTGAGGGGTGTCGTGAGAGGGTACTGCGTCTGCTGGCTCGCTCCGAGCGCATCGTGCAGCCGTGAAGCCCCAACGGAAACCTGGCTGCTCTCGCCATGCGAAGGCCCACCTCGCTGTAGTGCCCACTCCTGGTCAAACTCGTAATCCTCGGAGTGTGCTCCCTCTTGCGACACCAGCTCCTCATCCTATAGGGGTGTACGACTGTCGAACCCGGGAGCGAAGGATCCCAGATTCTCTGTGTTTCATACACTAGTTCAGGAACATATAATATACGCAGTTAACAAAAGTGGATAGCATAACCATAAAACTTCATTCATTAATACTAGTTAAAGATTGTTACAAAAAGGGCATAAAGCCAACAAGCACAATACAGTGGAAGCAAAAGCAGTAAGGTAGACCACACGATTCGCCACAGGCAATCGTCTAAAGGGCGTAGCCTAGTCGTCTAAGTTCTCATTCTCCTCGTAGTACTCTTCTCCTGATCAACAATTTATTAAGCAAGAGTGAGCACAAACAACCATGCCCCGCAAGTTACACCCATAACAGAGTTATAATGCATGCAATGATATATCAAAGGAAGGCTTATAAAGTTGAGTTTGCATAAAAGCAATGTTTATTTCCAAATATCCATACTAAGTTATAAAGCAGTTATTCTATAACTAAAATTTATTTTCTAAATTCTCAAGTTTTATAGTCAGATAACATTCATCAACGAGTGGTGAAGGGTACCTTCCTATCACGAGGCTACCCGCCCAATTCCCATTTGGATAGAAATCCAAAACCATTTAACAAGTCTTTTGAAATCAAAACCAAAATCTAACTTGGAGTGGCTTTGCTAGCATGCCCAGGACCGTGGACACAGCTATTCGAATAGTTCATAACACTCTACAGAGGTTGTACAGCTTTACACACATGCCACAACTTCTCTAATTTGTTTGGCATCTGTCAATACCACTGCTCACTACCTTAGTTAAGTAGTCTAGAGTCCCACCTCGCTAAGATTTCGCTCCCTTTGGATAAGAACCCAACGGGTTCAAGCCTTTTCTTACGCTAGGTGGGAATACATAAAAGTAGGTCATAAAGACACCCACACAACTAGATGACACGAACATGGTGAGACGTTGCAAATTAGTTAGCCAGATTCTGTCCATTCAGAACATGTGGTAGTACGATAGGACTTAGCAAAATGCGCTTGAAGACCGGTCCTTAATTGACTTGAGCGACTTTTCATAAAACCCATGGGCCTCGGTCATAGAAATGACTTGATCCCGTGCATCAATGTGCACCATCCAAACATCTATTTTGCCCAAGTCCAAACCAATTTTCGTTTTATTTAAGTCAGCACATTTCATAAATTTCTATGGTATAGACCATACCATAATATCATTTTAAATCATAGTTGAACTTTGGCAAACTTTCCCAAATTTAATATTTTTGAGCCAAGCTTCGACTAAGCATATAATTTTACAACATGTTCTAGTTCATACTAATGTACCAACTAGCTTTTAATATGGTGTCAAGGGGTGGATGCATCAACATTCAAGTTTGGATGTACAATGGAATTAGGAATAACTGTAACTGAAAACAGGGATTTAAATTATTTAAATTTAAATACGCATGCAATAATAATTTAAAATAGAATTAATATAATTTGAAATACTGGGATTCAATATGATTAAAGATGTAACTTGCCTTGCTCAAATGCTTGAGAATTTATTTCTTCGCAATATTCAGGTTCCTCGAAGTCGTCGAAATCTACACATGAAGATGAATCAAATTCAAATAAAATTCAAATGAATTCAAATTAACTCCAAACTAAATAATTTTAGTGTAGATAACTAGATCTTGAATTTAGATTAATTTAGAAATTTGAATAACTCGAATCGGAGTTCGAACGGAGGAGAACAGACTTTCGGAAGTTTGGAAATACATGAAATGATGAAAAATGGATTTTTTAGATTTTTGGAATTAATTTTCTATAGGGAAATCGATTTATTGTGTCACGATGATGTCAGCAGCTGGATTTATGAATTTTGGTCAAAATTATTTTCGTAAAGAAAAATACTTGAGTTATTGACATGCGGGCCCCACGCTGGTGGACTGGGTCCACGGGCGTGCACCGATCCACAGTGGACCCGGTTCGTGGCACAGGGCTATGCCATGCGTGCCTGGCCACACGGGCAGCCATGCAAGCGAAGGCGGCTGAGGTGGCACTAGATGGCGAGACGGTGGCAGCGAGGTGGCGTCGACGTGGCGGTCACGTCGGCACGGGAACACCGGCGGCTCGGGAGCGCATGCTCGCCAGCACTACACGCCATGGCGAACCCAATGAGTGGTGTCAAATGGATGAGTGCGACGAGGGGGACCTGGTGCACAAGGTTTCGAGGACACAGAGAGAGGGGTTCACCGGCAGTGACGAAGGAGGCAGCGGAGGCGACCGATCGAAGGCGGCGACGAGGTCTCGACGACGCTTTGGCGATGGCGAGGCGCGCACGGTGTAGCCCGCAACCGTGCGGTGCTGGAGGTGAGGACGAAGGCGGTGGAGGATCCTCAACGGCGGCAGAATCGACGGCGGCGCGAGCTTCGACTGAAGCTTTTGGAGCTCAAAATCCCAGCGAGTGAGGGTGAGAGAGAGAGGGAGGGAGAAGGGGAAAAGAGAGAGGAGAGGGAGAAGAGGCGAGTGCTCGCCTTTATAGGCGCTGAGGAGGAGAGGGGGATTGACGACATGGGTGCATGGGCAAAGTTTCGGGAGCAGGGCATGGCATGGGACGCGCAGAGTGACAGGGGCAGGTGAGGTGAAGAAAATAGGGGGGAGCGGGGGTGGCGGAAGACCCGACACTTAATGCTCGTTGACAGAAGCGGTGAGGATGAGCGAAGACGACGGGCCGGGGGAGGCAAGCTGACGCGACCACAACATGGGGCAGAGGAACCTGCAACGACGAAGTCACTATTCTAACTCCGTGGGATCTTTGGGGTGTAATTACCCATTATAAGAACTCATAGGATCTAATCTTAATAAATTTGTTAAAGTTGCTCCTGATTTGGCTCAAGGAATCACACGGTATAAGAACTCATAGGATCTAATCTTAATAAATTTGTTAAAGTTACCCATTATAAGTATGGGAGGTCTATAGACCCACGGTTTAATATGTGGCCATGCCACGGATAGCTCACATTGGCAGCAGAGGGTCCGCAAATCCCCAGGTAACTAAGACCAACAACACCAAGATTATTTACAGGGATAGCATCAAGTTTGAGCATGTCGAGTCGTGCTTCATCCGTCGTCGGCGTCGCTTCCACCCACATGAGCATCATGTGTAACCCAGTAGCGACTCCCATCAGGACCTGACACCTTAAACCTGCTCAGCCACAAAGGATGATTCCAGTGAATCCAGACTAACATAATGTGGTAAGCGGGTTGATGCACAACTCATAGTCACAAGGAACATGGGTCAACCGGGTCGAAGAACAGGATCGCGGGACGTAATACATCACTTTTCTTTCTAAATTACAAAGGAATGGTGTACCATGTTCCACGAATTCTCCCCAGATCGATGAATCAGGTACATGGGATGCAGCATCGACCCGTGATCCCTGTGACTATGGCACAACTCTTAAAATTGACTTCATGAATTTGTTTGAACAAAATAAACCATCACCAAAGTTATAGACGATCACCTCTCCAAAATAATTTTTCCTTCCTTGTACCTCTGGCTCTTCTCATGTGCGGCCTCCTAGAGTAGTTGTAGGGGCACCATAGAACTTAGATGCCAGGCAATACACAAGATATTACAAAATAACCATCACAAATCTTACATATTTCCATCCAACAATGGATCCGCAGCCAACACAGAAGATATCAGAAACAGTATGCATTCCTGTGATCATCATGCGATCCTCTTTTACTCCAGCAGTAACATTGACACTGCCCAAAACAGACGTGAGTTAAAGACAAATCTGCTGGCGGACAGAGTGCTGTAAAGAGTACAGCTCATCTTCAAACGCTACACCTCAATCCACCAAAAAGTGTAATGAATAAAATTGGACTATATGGCAGGATTGCTTTGCTACCCCCCTACCGGACTACCAAATGCCACATTTGTTCCTCTGTATGGTAAAGAACTTCATAAAACACCATAAAACTGTTAGCTCTCTGTTATGTCAAAGGACACTAATAATACATTTGTTGTTGCTGCACCTGAAGTTTGAACAGTAAATGCCAGTCCCCCACTACACTGGAGTATTCGCAATGGCAATCTATGGATATATGCATTTCTTATTAAAGCCAATGTAAATATGTGTTTTGCCTACGATTAGGCTTATCTGGTTCGTCTCCTGGTTAGGAGTGGGTTTATATCAGATCCAAATTGAGGAGACGATAGCTGGTGCATATGATGGAAGATCATAACTGGCAGTTTGATAATCCAAATCTAATCTCATGGAAAGGAAGCTCGGTATTGGGAACGAGAGTCCAATATGGGAAAAAACCTTGCATGTTTTGTTTCTATGTGCCCATCTACCTTTCATTTTCCAATAATGAATCTCAGTTATCAGCATTCAGTGGTAACTAGTAGGTGTATAGTTGATACACAGAAAGCTTGCTGATCCAGCAAAGAGGGTGGACGCAAATCAATTAGGGAAATTGTGACATAACTTGTAGTCATCAAAGAATCGGGGATCGAGGCTCTGGAAGGTTCATGGACATCTAGTCATCGTATTGTTGTATGCAAGTAACTAGCTCTTTGGGGCTGCATCGTAGATCAACTTCAAACATATGGAGTGGTGGTGTACGAAGTAACTTTAGCTGTTAGGGATTACATAGGAGACTAATTTCGAACATGTTGAGTGTTGTTCTATGCAAGTAACTTTAGCTTGTTAAGGACAGCATCGGAGATCAATTTCAACAGAGATAAGCATCATCTAGGATGGACAATCTTAGAATCAGTATCAGAACCCACATGAACTACTCCTGGATCATCCAGAGCTTTCTCCCCACAAAAAGGATAGGCCGTGCATCCGGCGTCTCTAACATACTAGATATCCATCACTCCTTGAAAAGATGGAAATAATAGAAACAGCGATAGAGAAAAAGGCTGAAACCACCAGTCCTTGTCTCTTGGATTCTTTTACCTTTTCTTTTCTAGAGAGTAATAGGACTTAATATTTGGCTATTGAGTACTATAGCATTTGTCCATCCAACCTCTCATTCATAATCCAGTAGAGTTTAGAGGGTTCCTTCTGTCTTCGTGTTTCACCGTTCCTCATCCTAACAGTGGTTTTTCATCACTCCTTGTCTGAACTCTCAAGCACATTCCTAGTTCTCAAGTTCATCATGGTTTTAGGAAGGAGTAGGTACGGTTCCGGGTGTCCGAATCCCTGCAACGTGGGGGAACCACACGCCGCAGTGAATTGCTCTCAATCTCGCCTTGTAGAACGTCGAATTAGCGACAAGACGAGCAATCACCTAGCAGATTCAACCAATCAAGCAAAGAAGGGCGTTGCATTTCCCCCAAATTCACACACAACACCCAGAGCACGCAACCTAAACCCAGCTACATCGACGAACAAATCGACGCAAGAGAAGGACAAGGGGGGCAGTGGCCACTTACACCTTACTGAAGAGGTACGCCTTCCCGTTCTTGCAATGGAAGGCCTGCAAGAAACGGAAAACACCGAAGCAGTCGCTCTCACATCCGCCGTGACGCCGAATCAACAAGGAAATTGCCAGGGGTGGACGAAACAAACCTTGGAGATGATGTCGGTGGCGAGGCCGAGGTGGGTGCGGCAGTGCTTGCAGCTGTAGACATTGCCCTCCAGGTGCATCAAGAAGAGCCGCCCCATCGCCTCCTCCTCGTCGTGCACCCCAACTCCAAACCCTCGCGATCGCCTCCGAACCCACGCCCCCTCGAATCCAAGATTAGGATAGATTACTCGGCTTATGGGAGGTGTTTATGCCGGGGCCTTTGTACTGACCGCAGCAAGCAACTAGGAGGATGTGGGCAACTAAGGGGATGGGGTGGAATGGAATGGACGGGAAGGTATGATAAGGAGGAAGAGTGGTGGGGTGGGGTGGGGTGGGGTGCGGTGCGGTGCGTGCGTGGGGTGGGGTCGCGTGGGACGCACCACGTTACGAGCTAGAAGTAGACCTGCCTCGCTGGATCTGGCCGTGTGACTAGTGTCGGCGTGTCAGATCCAGTCCACACAGGTCTCGAGTCTTGGCCAACGTCTCTGAATGCTGGTCCGTGCTATCTTGTACTGCGTTTGAATTTCTAATTTGATTCAGGGGAACTAAACTGGTTTCAGAAGAAAAAAAACAGTGGAATTGTTATATAGATAAATAATGCCACAACACGATAGACAAAAACTATAGCACCACCCCAATCAATGTTTATTATGGATAATAACACTTCCACATGTAAAATAATGTTTTTGCCCTCGTAGTCTATTAAGATCACCGTAAAAGGTGTGCTAGAGGAGATCGTGACGCTAACGAGGATGAACACGCAAAGATGAAGTCACCGTTCCAACTCTGCAAGATCTTTCGGGTGTAATTACACAGTGTAAGAATCTATAAGGTCTAATCTTAATAAATTTGGTTAAGCTACTCCTGATTTGGTTCATGGAATCACATAAATTATGTGAGGTCTGATAGCTCACATTGGCGGCAGAGGGTACCGTGGTGGCACATAAGTTTTTGCAAAAAAGAGAATTACAATGTACGTCAGGGACTGTCACATCCTATTGCATGTTCTAAAGAAGTTCTTAAGGAATTTCAGCCAAATAGTTTTACGTTAACCACTTCTTTGATGTTCCTGTTCCGAAACATATATTTTATTTTACTTTATTATTCCTTTGGCGATGACTACGTTTAAAACCAGAATGTTGCTGAGAAAACATCTGATAGTTCGAAGAAAAAAGTAAGGTGTCTAATTTTTAGCATTTACCAATTTATATATATGTACTTAAAACAGAGGAGAAAAAAAGCGACCTAGTAGCCACATGATTGGTCTTGTATCATCTGAAGCGGGGTTTAAATTTTCAATTTTTTGGTGGAGTTTGATAATTTTTAAACAAAGAAGTTGTTATTTTACTCTAGGAATTCTAGCCAGTTAGCTGTACATTAACCACTTGTTTGATGTACCATTGTTCCAAAATGTATTTTTAGATGTTTCAACCAAAAATTGCCTGTTAATAGGTTAACAGCAATTGAACCATTACAACATTTATAAGACAAAACAATTGCCGATATTGTTTTGCACAAATACATGGGTCACATACTATCAGTGTTAGCCTTGACAATGTGTGTAGAAGGAGAAAGAGTATATGCCTACCACAATAAAATTTTGTTCCTCTGTTCTGGACAAGACATTTCCTTGTTTGAAAAAGTCTTCAATTGTTTTCATTCGACCGCAATTTAGGTAGCCTGCTAAAATTTGTTTTATGCCTTTTAGTTGTTACAGGAGAGCCTGAAGTATCGTTTATTGAGCTCTGAAGGTGACCTTGGCTCATGGGGTCATGAATATGTGAGGTAAGAATAGTGCTACAAAAATATATTTGTCTTGTAGTTGGTTTCATTTTTCTTAGGTAGTTGCTTCTTGTCTTAATTAACTGTAAAAATTACAGTCTTGTAATAAATTATCTCTTCCAATGTTTGACAATTTCTTCTTTTGCCATTCTCAATTCATCACTTGCCGAAAATCTATTTGGACAATGTATCTGCTAATGTAGAATGGTTCGTTATATTTGCTCTCTATTGTGTATATGCTAATGTACAATGGTTACTGCTTTTCTACCTTCAGTAACTTCTATATAAGTCGAGACTCTCATCGTAGCATAACCTAACATTCCAACTCATTCTTTCCTATTATACGTTCCACCATACATATTGCCATCTTCAAAGAGATATTCCCAACTATAGGAGTTTACTATTATGCAGTTACATAGACAGATCGTGTTGATCAGCAGGTTCAATCGGCCATCTCCTCGTCGCTATTGATGTTCCCAATAGCATATCCGTAGCTTGGTAGAGTGATGATGACCTTCTCCTCGTCATGACCATTGCCATTGGTATGCTCAAGGCTTGCTACAATCATAGCGTTCTCGTTGTTGTTGCCATTGCCCATTGCCATTGGCAACCTCTTGGCTCACTACCACCACGTCCATCTTCTCGTTGCAGTAGCCATTGCCACCGGCAACGTCCTCATGGCTTGTTGGGATGACAATAGCGTTCTTGATTTTCTTCATGTGTCCAAGGAAATGTCCCCCGAGCGCCTGGTGACTGCCGAAGCACCCCCTGCATATGTTGCAGTGGAAGCGCCTGGAAGCTCCCGAGTCCACCGTGGTCGTCTTCGCCACCGCCATCGCCACCATAGCCGGGTGCGACTCCTCACCCACCCCGCCATCCAGACTCCTCCTATTGCTGCACTTGTTGCTCCTCGCTTCCTCTTCTTGCTCGGGGACCCTAACGTTGGCATGTGCGTTGCACGGGGAGGATGCTGTCTCCGAACCACTCGGCCTGGCCGGTGCCAGCCGTGGTGTCAGGCCATTCCGAGCCTTCTTGTGTGACAACGAGGCATCAAAGATCTCCCGGAGAAGCAGCCTCTTCCTCATGCGGCCGTCCCTGCTTCTCCACCCGACATCGCATCACCATCATCACTGGAGCTCGGGTCGTCCTCCGCTTGGGCTTGCCTGTCCACCAATGCAGGTTGGCGCGCGAGGAACACGTAGCGCTTGATGTCGTCATTGGAGTCCGAGTCATCATAGTAGTCCTCGCCGACGGCCATCTGCTCCTCCTCGTGAGCCTCCCTCTTCCCGGACAAACCCCAAGTGGTCGCGCAGATCTTCGTGCTGCTTACCAGTCAGCCATGCGATCGGCGTGCAGTATGGACATGAATTGGGTAAACGGTACGTCCAGACGAACGGAGTGAGAGTTTTTTGTCGGACGGCTCCCTTTCCTTCCCTTCCTATCGCCTCTTCTCCGTTCCGCTACTCCTACTGGAACAGCAGCCAGAGCTACGTCATGACCAAGAGCTAGAGCCGATTCGTCAAGGAGAAGCGCCTCAACGCCGGGGACACCGTCTCCTTCTGCCGTGGCGCCGCCGAGGCCACGCGTGACCCCGCCGTGTCCAGCTCCGGCTCGTCGCTCCAATCAAGAACCTGCTGTTTCTGCTGATGTTGCGCACATTTGCGAATAATGTTACGGCCCATTCAAAAGAATGTTGTGTACTGTTCTTTTGAATATTGCAGATGTACAAAAAAATATTGCATCTGTTGTAAAATAATGTTTCATTAGTACAAAATAAATGTTACGCACTGTTCACGACGATGTTGCAATTTTTTTCCTTCCCTAAATTGACTAAGGACGTTCCAGAAGTTCATGTTTCTTTTTGAACAAAACGAATGTTGCGGACCATTGCAAAAAATGTTGCGGCCTATTCAAAATAATGTTGTGTACTGTTCTTTTGAATGTTGCAGATGTATAAAAAAATATTGCATCTGTTGTAAAATAATATTTCATCAGTATAAAATGAATGTTGCGCACTGTTCACAGCAATGTTGCAATTTTTTCCTTTCCTAAATTAAATATATAGACATCTACTTGTTGCATCTAATTTTTTTGTTTCAGGAAGATGCAGATGTTGGTTACACTATGGTGGATGTTGGGGGTGAAGAATGTTGTGAACGAGAAGAAGATGAAGATGTTGTGTGCTGGGAGGACAGCGGGACGACGGATCACGAGATGGACGGCAGATCGTGCCGTACGGACCTAGCGCTCGGACCGTACGTCCGTACGTCTGAGCGCTAGGCGTTCCCCATGAATTGTGGGTGTGTACCTAAGGTTGTTAGGGGTGAAAATGGGTGGATAATTATCGCCTGATTCAACGCTGTTCTGAAAAAAAACCTGCTCGGGGTACCATTTCGTAGTTCTATCCACTATTATATGTATCTGTATCCGAAAAATCTCATAGAATATGGAATAAAATATGGGAAGAACAAGATCCGATCTATATTTGTATTTTATAGGATATCCGATAAATCAAGAAAATGGATATCCGATAAACATCAACATCCTTTAATATCCTCTATGGTTTTCTAGTCATATACTAATATATAATATGAATTTACATTTGATTATGTTTATGTTGTTAAGTAGGATAAGTAATTCTTTAATAGGTAGTATAATTTGACATTTTCGTTTGTGAAGTTATATCTTTTATTTATGTGCACACTATCCGTCAAGTTATTCATGACCAATTTAAATCCGATTTGCATCTGTCTTGTGCTCGTATCTTGAAAATCATTATTCGTATCTATATCCAAATATGAATTCGGGTAAAAATATGGGTTAGGATACGACAAGAGCAATATCCATCTTTATCCGACCCGTTTTGTAACATCCCATTTTTACCCTTTTCAAAAATTTATTTCAAATTAATTCATTCATCGTGTTGGACTTCTTTTGGAGTTTTTGCATTTATTTAAATCCAAATCCAAAATTCAAATCATATTTCCATGATTACCCTTTATGCTACAGTTTATAAAATGTATGACATTAGATAATGTCAGTAATCAGGAAATAAAATAAAATGGTTAAAAATTATTTGGACTAGGGCGAGTGTCATGAGTTTTGACTGTCTCGCCATGGTCGATTAAGAATTGACGCTTGTGTCTATTTAAACTGAGCAATATTGTACAATCACATGTCCTAAATGGAAAGGACCTGACTGATTAATTTACTAAGTACATACATCTAACCCGCATGCTGTAGATGGTAGGAGTTACCTGGGTAGTGCAAATGATGATAATCGACGTCCATATCTGTCTGGGCTTGCGTCGGACGATGGTAATTGATATCCATATCCGGGTAGATTATTCTCCACAACGGTGAGCTTAGGTCGATGGTAAAATACGTTCATGACCTGGTGTTAAGCTCATCGGCGTGCTAATATAAGGAAAAATTATTGTAAAAGCCTTGTGATAATCGCTTAGTCACACGCTCTAGGAAGCATATCATGGCCAACATTGTAAGTCGATTATTTCATGTGGGTCAAGCTGTATAACCTCCGCAGAGTGTAAAACTATTCGAATAGTTGTGCTCACGTTCAAGGGCGGGCAAGGTGCGTTCACACATGGTAGATTTTAGTTTTATTTTAGGAATCTAGGAGTAGTTAGAACTCTTGGATTGTTGTTTTGACAGTTAGAGCCAGTTGGACAGCTAAAGCCCTACTCATGAAAACTTGGTGGTTAGAGTCACATTACTAGTGACTGATAGTTAGAACCTTCACTAGACAATCAATTGAATTTAATTATTGAATCTACATTTATCAAATATGCTTTATGAAAAATATTTAAACATAAAATATTGCTTTATGCAAAAGAACCCTATAAACCCAATTGTTAAAACTATGCATATGCATATTTTTCCAAGACTCGCGGAGTACTTTATGTACTCACATCCTACACTCAAAATAAATATCAGAAGTCTTCAATGATGCCGATGAAGACTACAACTTCTACATCTACGGATTTGATGAAGGGCACTAAGAGTAACAGGCTGCGCTCCCAGTCGAATACATGTGGGCGGTTCGATAGGCCATCTCGGAGTTTACTATTTTATTCTTTCCGCTGTTGTGAGACTTAAGGTCATGTGACTTTTATTGTAATAAGTGATCATAAGACTGATACTCAGTTGTTTATTAATATTATTCCGTGATTCGAACTTGTTATCAATGTTGTATCTTCTGTGTGAACTAACTACTAATCAGAGACTGATACAGAAATACACAAAGTATTCAGATTCAGAAACCAGTTCGGACACATTTTCACCCTTGAGGTTATTTATGTAGACGGGGCTGGGCTGGACGGATCGGTGCCTGGTGCGAGCAGAGAGACGCCCGTGCCGGCCGGGCTGACCTTGACTCGGACTCGTATGTGTTTGCTGCCTTCTTCAGACGGAATTCCAAGAAAGAGGTGGAGACCGCGATGGAGTCCTAGGCTTCCGCGTGCGCTCTGTGATGGACGGCTGGAGTGCGGTGGCTTGTGAGTCGCGAGGCTTACGCGTTCGATCGGATGGCTGCGAGTGCATCATGTGGCTTAGTGTTGTAGGAAATTAAGCCGAGTCTTTCGGTAATTAATCTATCCACGCAATTCTGTAGGTAAACCGGAACAGAGTACTCCCAAAGCACTGCAGTTTAGAAGTTGAATTCCATTTGAAGCTTCTGTGACATCCCATTTTCGGATGGCAAATAGTACCGACTATTTAATTTTGATTTTCGTTGTTTTTCAATTCGTCGCTTGAATTTCCAAAATTCCCGAGCTCTCTTTAAGCTCGGGTTTGTGTTTCAAACCCATCCTCAAATTCCAAATTCAAAATTCAAACTAAATTCATCCTTTTTCGGATTTTGGACCCCTCCTAAAATCTTGCCCCTTATTTTTGGGCCAGCCTCTCCATTTTGGACCACTTGTTTTTCTCCCCCATCTCCTTTTTCCTCCCGGGCCGAATCTTCTTCCCCGGCCCAGCCGTTTTCCCCATTTCTTTCGCTCGGTCCGGCCCGGCCTGCTCGCGCCTCCTTTCTTTCCACAGCCGGCCCGCTCGCCTTATCCATTTATCGCCTCTCTCCTGTCTCTCTCTTGCATCGCTCCCCTCTCTCTCTCCCTTATCCTTTCCTCCCCGGCCCACGGCCCGACTCGCCACCTCCTTCTCCCCTCAGTTCCTCGGCCGCGTCGCTTCTTCCCCAATCCCTCTCTCCCGAGCGCATCGCCGCTTCACTCCATCCCCTTCTCCCCAGATGCGCCGCCTCCACCGGGTATAAAAGTGCCAGCGCCCTCTACTTATCCGACCCGCTTCTCTCTTCTCTCCCCCTTTGGTAAGTTTCTCCAGTACCCCCTATCTTGAGTTCTTCTCCCTCATTGCCGACCGAGTGGAGCCCCGTCGGCCGCTCTCGTCGCCGCCTCGGGCCAACTCCGTGGAACCAGAGCACCTCCTCAACGTACTCGTGCCGCCCTCAGGCTCCGACACTCCTCTGCCTCCGCCAATGCTCGGTGAGCTCCCCCTCTTTTCCCCAGCGCCGAGTTGCCTTCCCTGGCCCCGCCGTCTCCCCGGCCGTTGATCGCCGCCGGCAGTAGTCACTCAGCCATCATCCGAGCCTCCTCCTGCTGCCCCTCCCTCCCCCTTCTCCCTCTTTGCGCCCTCTCCCTCTTAGTGCCCTCTCTGCCTCTGGCCGAACCCCCCTCTCAGCCGAAGAACCTTGGTAGCAATTCAATCTGGTGCCTTGCCCTTAATTTCTGCCAGTACTTCCATTCATTGTTAGGCACTGAGTTGTGATTGTGAATGCATGCTCATCTGTATCAATGTGTTGTCAGTGAATGAAAATTGTTGCCAAAACCTTGGCCTCAGGCCAGATGTTGCTTAAACATTGAGACAATTGTGTTGATTATTGATTCCCATATCAAAATTGTTGGCAGTATTGATTGATGTCTATTGCTCATCAGTTCTTCGATCATTTGATGACAGTGAACTGTTGTGATTATTGTCTGTGATTAATACTTCCCCAGTTCAGAGTTTTGTCAAGGGATCATTCATAGTTGTCGCTTTGAGTGTTGTTCAACAGTAGGCTTTATATTAATCTGACTTTTGTAATTTGGCGCTTTAAGTCAATAGTTGTTTGGTCTAGCCATTGAAAGCTTGTATGATTGATGTGGCAGTAGGTTGTGGCAGTAGATTGAGTGCTCATTTGGAATTTCTGTCAGTTGAGTTTTTGTGTCGTAGAAGTTGCGATCAATTGTTATTCATCCATTTTAATTACTAACGTTTGATTCATAGTTATTTCCCCAGATCATAGCGGTAGCAATAAGGTTGCAAATGATATGACAATTGAGAATTTATGCAATAAGGATAGTAGAATGTTTTGCTGGTATTAAATTGATTATTGATTAATTGTCTATGATTACTGATCATCGGTATAAGTGTTTTGGTAGTAAATTGAATTGTTGATTGTGATCCTAATCATTAGGGATAGCTTTAATCTTCAGTATCAGTATTGTCTATTGGATTTGTTAATCAATTGTTAGCTGTTGGTTAGTGTTTCGTCAGTAGGTCAATGATTGTTCAAAGTAATGGTATTTGGTGAAAGCTGGAAGTATTGATTTGATTGATTTATCAATCCGTATGGTTTAGCAATGATTTGTGTTCTGGCATCAATTAGCTGATAGCAGATCTGTGCCTTGTTATGGTAGTAGGTTGTAGTAGTAGGTTGAGTAGCTAGCAATTGAATCGTTGTGTATTATTTGGCAGCTGAGATTGGTATAGAATTGTCATTGGATTGTGTGTCGATCTGGTGTCCTAGATTTGGTGTAGAACCTGTAGTTAAGATGCTTTGCCACCTGTAGAAGTACAGTCTTGCAGTCTTCCGAATCCGCAGTAGAGCATTCCGGCAAAAGCTCCTTTGACCTTACCTTCCTTTGTATCCTCCCTCTGGGCAGAAATTCTATGTCATTCCTCCTTTCACCCAACTGGACGTTTGACTCTGTCAAACCTTCTAGTGTCGCTCAAACCCTTCTCTCAAGCCCGTCCCCCGCAATCTTTCTGAGGCTCTTGTATTTTATTGGTATCTTGAATTATTTGGATTTATTTGGTTTTTCAATCGTTATTGCGTAATTAGAAATCGAAGTCGAGAAGGAACGACGACTCAAGCAAATCCAAGATTCAAGCAAAGACGTCGACCAAGACTTCGAACATTTGTCTAATCAGGCTTTGAGTAAGATCAAGGCCACGGTAAAATAGCCTAGGTGAGTCAACACTTTGATCATATTGATCCTACATTTTATGCAAATTATATTCTTTTAAAATATCAAATTGCATGCTTTAATTTCTATGCAAATGTATGTCAAACACTCTAAGGTAGTTAAATGCCTACTTGATGATTAAATAATTATTATACCATTTCCTTGAAAATTGAACTCCCAATACCCTTGTCACCCTAGTAAATATCTGGTAACATACTAGTTATAGGTCATAATTAAACGCCATACTAGACTTGTTTAAGTACGGGGGTATTACTACCCCAAATCATCATTCTTTAATCATGACAATTATTTTGGGTAGTCATTGGGGAGAATGACTGGGCTGGTTGGATAATTTATTTTATACTTCTCCAAAACCCTAAAACTTGCTAATACCCTATCTGGGCGGATGGAAGGGTGGTGGGTGCTGTCGAGCACGAGAATGGTTGGTATGTGGTAAGAACCGCCCAGATAATCTTAAAAATTTAATCCTGTAACGTCCTCCAATTGTAAAACCGTACAGCCACAAGTCTATAATGGTGTCGACCTGGCTAACTAATTGGTGTCCACCGGTACGAGTTGCACCATTGGAGGGACACCCCTTCACCGTGAGCCCACGAGGCTACGGGTTGGGGTATGCGACTTGCGGGACCCTAGGCATAAGTCGTATGGTGCAAGAGGGAGTCTGGGTAAGTGGTTATCGGGGCCCACGGGAACGAAACCCTACTCAGGTGAAACCTTAGCGGGTGTGGCAAATACCGAGGGATACCTTGTAAAGGCCTTGTGGTAATCTCCCCTTGATTCACATGTCTACGGAAACGTGTGTACATATCAAGCTGATTATCTCTTGTGGGTAAAGACGTACAATCTCTGCAGAGAATAAAAACTGTTCGAACAGCCGTGTCCACCGTCACGGGCGGGCATGCAGAGCTTACGAGAGTTAGTTCTATTTCAAAAACTTTTGTGGATGGGTTGAAAAATGTGCGGGGCTCACCTAGCCCTTGATTTGGATTTCCCTGGGTATTCTTACCCAGCGTTGGTAATAGGTGGGTATGACCACTATCAAATATAAGCATGAAGGTGGAGGTAGCCTCTGCTTTTATTAATTATTGTACAATTAATCTCTTTAAAAATACAATTTGGTTAAAAAAACTAAGTGATAGGATCTTCTAATATCTGTATTTATAAATGTTGCTTTACGCAAATAAAAGAACCCGAGCCATCCTTGTTACACATTGCATGTATATTATTACATCTGTTGTGTTGGCTCGCGAGCACGGTGGTTGTGCTCATCCTCGCTCTTTCCCCAAACCCTCAGAAACAGGAACCCTGGAGCTGTCGATTGCATCGAGGATCCAGAAGTCTGAAGACCCAGGAAACGTTGAAGCGTAGTTTAGTCCTTAGCTGTTCTAGTCTCACCTCAGTCTAGCTGACTCCGTCGGTTCTTGTGTACCTCCTATATTGTCCGAGGTTTTTGGATAATATCGGGCGTACACGGGTTCCCCAGTCACTTGCCTGCGGTAAGATGTGCCCTCACCTCTTTTGCTTCCGTTGTTGCTTTCGCTATCTTTTGTAATGTATTCATTTGGTATGTTCGGCCCCTATTGTAAAAATTAACCCGAAGCGGTCTATGTAAACTCTGATGTGTAAATTAATGAATGAAATGATTTTACGCTATGTATGGTTTGATTCAGCAATGTGCCTGTGAAGTGCTATCTACTGATCCAGGGAATAGCACAGTAATTACACAAAGAAATCCGGATGGAGAAATCCAAAGTCCCACAGCTTCACTAATCTTGTTCCCATGTCATCAGTATCTTGCATGCCGTCCGAGTAAACCTGCCCATCCACATCCACATCCATCATCCATGTGTGTATCTGCTTCTGTAGTTATTCCCTTCAGGAATGGGAGTGGCATGACCTGACCGCTCCCAGTTCCATTGGTGTAAATGCTTATGCAAGATGCGTTGCCCTCATTAAGATTATTCAACACCTGCCTAACATCTTACATTGATTATCAACCGTTTGCATAAACATCATCCAATTGACAGTTTTGCATTTGCCAGAGAATTTGCGCGACATATTAAACACTTTGCATTGTATGACAAGGATGAAGGAGATCGGCGATTATTTTCTTCAATGCGCCAGCTTTCATCATACATGTGGCGCCATGTGATTTACCGCAGCAGCACTGCAAAGAAACTACCAGTTTCAATTAGAAAAAACAACTTGCAAAGGGTTCTGCTCTTCCTTGAGCGTTTTTTAGAAAAGTTTTGAACGGAAGAGCCACATGAAGTTTACGGCTGGTCTCCAAAGCTCCATGAACAATGAATCAAACAGCAGAAACCTGTATTTAACTTGAAGAGAAGAGAACATTGCACCACACAAGTCCAAGTCAAGGGACTCATGGTGCAATTTATTGTTAAGGAACAAGCTCAACATAGGGACTAGCTCAAAAGAAATGTATAGTTGACTGTTACTCTTCAGTCTTGACCACCCGCCAAGCTAGATAACCAATGATCCGGATAGATTTTTTTTGCTATGCATAAATTGTTTGACCATTTGACTGCATACATGATACATGTAACTTTTTATAGGAAATGCTGCGGTTTTGCCAGAGATAACGAATCATATAA
Source organism: Hsuehochloa calcarea (assembly GCA_036346395.1). Lineage (NCBI taxonomy): Eukaryota > Viridiplantae > Streptophyta > Magnoliopsida > Poales > Poaceae > Hsuehochloa > Hsuehochloa calcarea. The sequence continues at coordinate 14,790,736 of CM070598.1, forward strand.
TCAAGAAGGATCCAGTCAAGCATACAACCGAACATCACTGTCAGCGAGAAAGCCTACAGGGACGCAACCCAACACAGATGTTCATGAACTTTTCACACTAATCCTCTTCTGATATGTCTGTAGAACCAGTTACGATCTCGCCCCAACTGATGATATTTCCATTGAAGATGCCATTTTTGTCATTACGACAAGCCATTTCCTCATGTCAATGTCACGCCCATGGTAAATTTCGTGAGCCGGAAGCATAATCTTATTAGTGCCGTACTCACAATGAAAGCAACGACCTATTGCGGAAACAAATTAAAAAAGCATCACGAGTTCTGACACATAAAGGAAGGACGAAAAGGATCATCGGGTCCTGTCTTCTTTTTTTTTGATCGGGACATCAGGTCCTATCTTAATAAAAGGAGAGATACATCGATCCTATACTAACATAACAAAAAACTAAGAAAAAAATGCGGTGATTGTCGAGTGCATAAGTTATGTGCTATGCATAACCAAATAATATAAACACTAGAGGATATATTATTTGGTCATATAATTCCTTGTATCTTTTTCTTTCTTCTATGTAAAGTTATGTAGGGCAGTGAAAATCTTTCCTGTTGGTGTTGACAATATGCATGTCAAAGCAATATCGTAATACTGCATGAAGAGAATCTGATGTGAAAATCTTAGAAATTCAGATCATGGCTTACCGGCGTCTCCTGAAGACACCACTACTACTGGCCAGCAGGACAACTCATCGTTCACGCCTTCATCACCATTGCGACATTCGGCAAAGGAGAGCGTGGGAGCTGCATTAGCAGAACGCTAACGTCTTGGACTGGCCAAAAAGATGATATGAGAGTACTGATATTTGCGGACACCAATTCTAACGACATTCGCATTCACGCCACAGATAACATGAAGCTCGTATTCAGGGTCCTGTGCATAACAGGGGCAGCAAATAAGTAACAGTTCGCAGCGCCATGAAGATAACCGAAAGGAAAGAACCAACCAACCAACCGTAGTTAGCAGTGCGTATTTCTTCAATGCAGTGTGAACCATTCGGCACACAGAAGTTTGCTGAGCCTTGAAGTCTTCCCTTTTGCCTGACAAGAACCTTGAGGCCGCCTCAGAAAGCGCCTGCACAGGCTGCAATGAACCATAGCAAGGGGAAGATTCCGGCGACAAGGACTGGGAGATGAGCCGCACATCATTGGAGGAGAGAGTGCCACCGGCTTGCAGCAGCAATGACTGCCCGGCAGGGAGCGCCGTGGCAAGATTTGGCACAATGAACTCCACATGTACATCGGGATTTGGATGCCGTGCCGCGGCGGCTGCAGCCGCCTTGTATGCCTTGCCGGGATTATTGCTCCTAGAGTGGCGCGGCGGCTGCAGCCTTGTATGCCTTGTATGCCATGATCGGAATTCGGAGCGACGCGGCGCGAGCTGGGGTTTGAGATCGAGGTGGTGGATTGGGGGAGAAGGCCGAGGGGCTCACAAACTGTTGCGTAAAATTTGCAAACCTAATTTAAACCGTCTATTTCGGAACGAACGATCCCGATCGAGTTTTTTTAAGTAACCTGCATAAGATCTTTATAAAGAAAAAAAACCTCCCATAAGATCTTGCACGGCTAATACAAATGAGTTGGGCTCCATTTAGAATACGAGAATTTCACATAAATTTTGTAGAAAAATAGTTGAATTCCCGTATGAATCAAAAAAAAAGTTCCAAACGAAACCTTATTGGTTAAAATCATATAATATTTTTTTATATAAACATGCGTAACCATAAGCAAAGAGTTAAATTCTAATGTGAAGGGAAAATAGCTCTTTACTTAGCAATGCATTATGAGCGGCGGGTAGAGAGATGATTAAGCTTCCCGTTTTGCACCCGAACACATGGATAGCTGATCTACTTGATGAGAATATGTTTAAACCAGATGATACATCGATAATCATATGTAGCATGTATGCCCTTTGGACGACACATAATGCGAGAAGGAATGGCGAAGTACCGAGAACTTTACTGCAGTCGGTGAGTTGGGCAAAGGATATCGTCGTCGAGCTCACTCAGGTGAAACCACCTAGAGCATCTTCTGCTTCTGGTGCTGTGGTGGTGAGGTAGGAACATTGGCGGCCTCCTGGTCAGGGTGTGATCAAAATTAATGTGGATTCTGTATTCTCTAACAAACAGAAGCAATGACATGCCAGGATGGTGTTCGTCTAGCTGTGGACTGGAATTACTCCAGGAAGGTAATCACCGAGACAGATTCTGAAGTTTTTGTCAATCTCTGGAAAAACCGAGCAAACCACGCCGAGCTGCTGTTGCTCAATTCTTGGGGAAATTGAGGAGCTTAGCAGGGGTTTTATAGAGTTCCAGTGTTGTCATGGTGCAAATACGGCGGCTCATCTTTGTGCTAAACAAGCTTCTTTAAGTAAACAATGGTGGCTGCTGTGTCTGTCCGGAGCTCTTGTTTGGCTGCACTTCATGCCTTGCATTTGTCAATGGCTCTTCTTCGACTTTGCGCCGCTCCCCGCGCTTGTTAACCAATTATTGTTTGTGAGAGAGCGTCATAGGTGTTTCATGTGGTGTTAGTTGGCGTTTGTCTCAGCCTGGTGTTTTATGTGTTTCCATAGCGTTTCTAACGGGACTCGTTCATGTCTACAGTGTTTTCTTTTGTGGGGTTGGTAATATCTTCTCCTTAAAATGAATAGTAAAACTCCTATCAATGTTTTTTTTATTATTTAAAAAAAGTAGACAATGGTGCGTGATGTAAGACCGCCATGCTCTGGAACTGAAAATAACGGGAAGCCATCAAACCGTATTATTTATCGGGCCTTGGCATACGGGCTGGAAGGCGATGAGGACCGGAAGACGGCGCGGGCCAACGCAGATAGCTGGGCTTCACGGCTGCGGCGGGCAAATAGCCTGCTCCGCGAGGAGAAGCGAGACCGCGATATCTAGGCCGGTCGGCCGCTCTCGATACGGGCCCACGCACCCAGACACCGCACCGCACGGGGGCTTGCGCTCGGCCATCTTGGGCCTAATTGTGTGGTGAGATCGTGAGAGGCTGCTGTATTTGTTGCCGATATTGCCCTCCACGCGCGGACTGTTTCTCCGATCTGCCCCTCTTTCTTCCTCCACAAGCACTCCCCTCCCTCGCGGTTCCATCACAAAAAAACCCCACTCACTTGGGAGTCTCTTGTTTCTCTCCGCAGCGTAGCGTCTCCTCCTCCTCCTCCTCCTCCCCTCTCTCTCCCCCTCCCCGCCTCCGCGCGAGAATGTTCTACTCGCATCAGCTCCTCGCGCGGAAGGCTCCGCTCGGCCAGATATGGTGCGCTTGGTCCCTCATCCCGCCTCTAAATTGCCTCGTTGCGGCTACTAATTGCGATCGTCTCGTTTCTTATGCGCAGCAATGCGTTTAGTTCTGAATCTTTTCGGCAATTTGTGCTCAATCCGCTCCTAATGCTTGTTCCTTAGTTGCTTCGGTTAGGCGACTGATTTTTGCCTCGCTTTTCCTCGCAGGATGGCGGCGACGCTTCACGCTAAGATCAACCGCAAGCGGCTCGACAAGCTCGACATCATCAAAATCTGGTGAGCGAACTGGCCCAAGCCGTTTCGAATTAATTCCCTCTGAACTTGGGGTTCCCCCCTTGATTCTTGTTTTTTTTTTGTGTTTGTGTGTTTCTGGTGTAGTGAAGAGATTTTGAACCCCTCGGTGCCAATGGCTCTAAGGCTCTCCGGAATTCTCATGGGTGAGAATTTCGGTGTTATCTCCATTTCTCGTCGCATTTTTTTTGGGGATCGTTTTTGATGCGCGTGGTTGGGTTGCGTGAGCAGGTGGTGTGGTGATCGTGTACGAGAGGAAGGTGAAGCTTCTCTATGGTTGGTTGCTTCCTGCCTTCCTCGTTAATTGCTGCCTTTTTTTCTCTCTATGAATTATTCAGTTTTTTTGTCGTCTCAAATCTTGTGATCTCTTCCTCGCAGGTGATGTGTCTCGGCTTCTGGTAAGTTTTGAGCTCGATTTTCGCCCAATTTTTCTGCTTGCCGCTTGATCCATTTGCTTATCCTTGCTAATTTGGTTCGAGTTATGCTTGTATTGGCTTCTCGCGCAGACTGATCTCAATGAGGCATGGCGGATGAAACCGGCCACGGACCCCACCGTCCTCCCCAAGGGCAAAGCCCAAGCAAAGTCAGTGCTCTCTCCGTCTCCATACCTTTCTAGAAGTTTCTAGATGTTCCGTGCAGGGGTTGGGGTTACGTGCCTTTCCGTTTGAGGGATGCTTGGTGTGCGCGCATGTTGTTGGTGATAGTGAAAGCATGTTGTTGGTGATAGTGAAAGAGTTGGTGTTTGTTTCCCGGCTGTCTTATCACTGGAAATGGAATTTTCTGTGTGTTTTTAGGCCGTGCGATGTTAATCGGATGGTTTAGATTGGCGGTTGTTGCATTGCCTGTACGAACCGTTGCGGGTGTTTATGGAAGTTCTTAGAAGCTTGATACTCTATCAGCTTGCTTGGTGCGAATTGGTATGTGCTGCATTGTGTGTAGTGTTGATTTTATAATGATACGAGCAGCGTGCAATGCTAGTACATTGTGGTGCTTCCAGATGTTTCTAGAAGTTTCGTAATGTTGTCATTTCACTGATTGTTCCATTCTGGGAAATGGGTGTGGGTTGTAAGGCTAGATGTGGCCTGTGGGTGCCTGCTGTGGGAGCCTGCTGTAACTTGGCTCTTGTTGTGTTTCTGAGGCAGTAATGCAGCAATCGTCTGCTGTACGTCTTCAAATTATATTGTGTCTCCTGTCGGCCTGTCCTAATCATATGATTGTTTGCTCAAATTCTTTCCTGCCATTGCAAATTTGGGGTGTCGAGAGGGACTGTTTGGTCTGGGTGTTCTAGCTGCCAATGCAAGGGATTAGGCAGGCATTGTCTGTCTCTGCATTTATGGAAACCCACCGAAGATTTGTGAATCTCAGTTCTGCTTGTAAGGACATGGGATTAGGATGCGGAGGAATTTGCATGTTGCTTATTTTGATGTCTCAATTAGTCATATTTAATCAGCTCAAAGGACAGACTCTTGTGGCTTTACCATTGTCCTTCCATCACCTTTGATAGCTGGTTACCGCCCCATATGTGATATTTAACCTCTTGTGGCCTACCATTGCCCTTGGAGTTTTGTTCAAGAGTTACTGTAATATTTTCCTGATGTAAGGCCCTTTATGGTTACAATTCTATAAATTAGTTTGACTCTATTGGTTAGCTCTTTTGTAGCCAGAAGGTCTTTTCAGTTTACTTTGGTAAGTAGCATAGAATGGGTACAAATTGGTGGTATGGAGGATGATATATGCTAACAGTAAGAAAGTAATGTAGCATGCTTATCTGAAAGCACAGCATCTTGCAGGTATGAAACAGTAACACTGCCAGAGAACGTGATGGATATGGAGGTGGAGCAGCCCATGCTTTTCTCAGAGGTTGATACTGCCAATTTCCGGGGAATGGTAATCCTTGTCATCTGTGTATTCTGGAAGTTGGAACTCTGAAAAAATGTGTAGAAGACGGTGCTACACTATAATTATAACCACATGGACGGGCTTAGTTTCTGTCTTCCGACTTTCGCCTGGTTGCCTCCACTCTTCTGACTGAAATCCATCATGCATGTGCAGCGTTTGGAGGATTTGGATGAACAGTATGTTAATGTCAACCTAGATGATGATGATTTGTCCCGCGCCGAGCATCATCACCAAGGTTTTTCTTTCAGCCTTTATGAAGTACTCTTTGTGGTTGCTTAAGGACTACTATTTTCTAATTCTAGGCTCTTATCTCAGCTGAGGCAGTCAATATTACCCTGGTTGATAATTTTGAGTCTGGGCTTGCAGAAACTGATGTGTTCAATCGTTTTGAGAGGTAAAGCTAAGTTACATTCTTCTTTTCATTTATCATTCTTGTATCATTGTTGTTGTACACTTCTCTTTCCTTATTTGATGGTCAGTACCAATATTCATTGTGCAATAGTACCTTGTCACCAGATTTGACATAGCAGATGATGACACCACAGTCAATATCACTCCCGATGAACACCCACAAGTTCCAAGTACACTGGTTCCCTCACCACCTAGGCAGGAAGACCCTCCTCAACAACAAGAACAGTATTATGCTGCCCCATCCCCTTTTCAAGAAGAACCTCAACAAGGTCAATTCAAGCACATGATTTACTCTATTTGATGCTATCATGGGAAATGGGGCTATCATCTTGTGAAATTAGAAAATACTTAGGTTTTGATGGCAAAACACAACAATTTTCATCTCATTTTTTAAGTCCGCAATGCATTCACCATATTATTTCAATTGAGGGAAACTTCCATCCGAACTTTTTTCAATGCATTGACATTTTCTTTTTGTAGTTTCTTTAGGGACAGTAGAAGTTGATGGTTATTTCTGACAGCTAAAGATTCTTTGCACTATTTCTTACCATATTCTGTGCAATATTCTATTTTGGTCAAGTAGCTAAAATATTATCTTCACTGATTATCTCTCATAGTCTCATTGCCTTTGTACATAGCCAAATGAATACAGTAGTACTCTATATTGTGTATTAAGTGGCTAGGCAGTGCACTCTTGAGTTCACTATATGTTTTGCTATATGCTTTTTCTTTGGCAATTTAATAACACAAACATTGTGTATTTGCCACCATCACTCTAGTTTATTACTGATAATTACCAAGAACAATTATAATCTTGAAATTCAAATTATATTGTATTGAACCTTTTGAACTTGATAAACACGACTTGCATAGTTCTTCCTTGTAATAATTTCTTCCTCGGTTGGCTAGTTACCTTATTTATTAGAAGTTATACTTCTGGACATGGTTTGGCTACATCTACATATGCCGTAGTGCAAGTATCTTGTTGCAATCACTGACAATTGTTCTGCAGGGGGTTCATTCCAGAAGCAAGAGGAGCAGAAGATGAAGGTTCGTATGATTTATCAAGCGATTGGTTAGCTTTAGGTTGAAAATCTGTAGAAGGAAAAGGAGTTAATTGTTTAGTTTTATCTTGTTTATCTGAGAGTACTTTTCCTGACACAGGGACAACCAGCTAAACCATTAAAGAGGAAAGCACGTGGGAAAGTCCCTCAAATGATTGTGGATAACAATCAGATAATGATCCCAGGAAACATATATCAGACATGGTTGAAGGACCCATCAAGCGTCGTCTCCAAAAGACATAAAGTCAGCAGTGTATGTTATTGCTTTGAACAGCCTATTTTCCAAGAGTTCTTAAATGATACATTGTACTAACAAAATTTCATGTTTTGCTGAGTAATATTTACAGAATGTTAAACTTATTCGGGCAATCAAGATAAGTGACCTCATGGACTTGCCCCCAGTTGCTCTAATATCTAACTTGGACAAGTCACCCTCAGAATTATATTATCCTAAGCAGCTGATGCAGCTCTGGAAGGAATGTACTGAGGTCAAGTCCCCAAAAGCTTCATCTTCAGGTCACTACAAAACTTGTAATTTTGTGTCACCTTTATTGACTCCAAGAAAAATATTTTAATTCGCTAAGTGCTAATTGAAAGCTCTGCACTGTTTCTTAAAGGAGGGCAACCGTCATCACCACAGGAACAACAGCCAAGAAACTCACCACCTCAGGTTGTTCCAGAACTTTTTATTTTCTGAACAAAGAACTGTCACCTTTGTTAGAGATATGTTAGAATAGGAGTTAGAATAGGGACTCTTATATGTCTTATCTATATATGGCATATACCTTTTGTACTCCTATATATATTGGCCATTGGGCCTCTTCAATACACAGACATTATATTCCTAACATGGTATCAGAGCTAAGATTAGGGTTTGTTCTTACCTGCGCCGCCTCCTAGCCTCCGGCCGGCGTCGCCGCCGCCGCCGCCGCTGCCCCCGGGAGGAGCCATCTTCACTCCCGAGGGCGGCCTTCTTCCCTTTGCGGCTTTACCCTTCGTCGTCTCCAGATCGAACCGACGGAGGAGACACACGCCACCGCTACGCTAGAAGCTTCGGAAGCGCCGCCGGAGGAGAGAGTCGAGAGAGCGGAGCGGGACGCTGATCGCCCGCGCGCGGCGGAGCGTGAGGGCCATCAAGAAGCAGAGGTAGCACCGCGGCCGCCGCTCGACGCGCTCCGGATGAGTGCCTCTTTGAGGTCTGCGCCGCCGCCGCCGCGAGCGCGCGCGCCTCCACTTGCGTATCCCGCCGCAGGCTCGCGCTCCTCGAGCAGCATCCAGCCCTGCGAGCTCGGCCAGGCGGCGGCCTTGCCTCCTCTCGGATTCTCCGTCGCCTTCCAGATCCGAACGAGGACGAGTACCGTGCGCCTCCCTATCACCGGCTCTCCCTGGTGAGGACGGCGACCACGCCGTCGCCCCTCGTGCACGCTCTAGCAATGGCGCGCCCGTCCGCCGAGACTCCACAACCCAGGGAGAAGTCCCCGTGGGCAATCTTGGAGCCAGTGCCGTCCTCAGAGATCAAGCCGCGTCACCGCGCAGTCGGCGATCTCCTTCGCGGCGCCTCCGCGTGTGGGAGCAGAGCAACAACCACTCGGCGTTGGATGGCGCCTTCTGAGCCGCCTCCACCCCGAGCTCGCCTCCACTGACCGCCATCGCCTGGATCCAGTCACCGCCACCTCGGATCCGCGTCTCTCCCGACGGATCCGCCGTCGCCTGGTCTTCTCCCGCCCGAATCCGGTCGCTGGCGCTCGGATCCGCCGCCCCCTCGTCTCCGTGAAGGCCCTGGAGGGCGATATGGCGACCGACGCCGCCGGCCTGGCGCTCGCCGAGGTCTTCCGCGCGCCTATCCGCCCCGACATTGTGCGCTTCACGCATAGGCTGCTCTCCGGCAGCAAGCGCTTCCGCCCGAGCTCGCCATTCCTTGTCACCAACCAAGCTCGCTCGCTTCTCCTCTACCGGCCCCCACTCGTCGTCGTCCTGGGACGCGGTTGTCGTCGCGGGCGAACATATATGGGGCGGCGGTTGAGTCGGTAGGGGTGTGGGAAAAAGGAAAGAAAAAGCAGAGGATTTGGTCGAGGAGAGCAGCAGATGGTTCCATCTATTTCCTCAGGCCTAGCATCCTCACGGTTGATGGCTATTGGGATGGCTTCCCTAGTTTGTGCGGTTGTGTCTGTTGGCCTGCTATTGGTGGAGCTACTGGGTGCTGCTTTGCGCTGTCTTGGGCAGCTCCTTCTTTGGACTTTTACTCCTGCATCTGCGCCGTTGGTCCGTGCTGTTAGGCCGACGTCCTTGCCTGCTAGCTGCTAGTCCTATTAGTTATCTTTAGGTTTTACTTTATTTGTGTCGTTGTTTCCGCTGCGTCCATCCAAGTCCGTATCTCAATTTTTGAGTTCGTCTAAGCCATGCGAGTTCACAAAATTTACTGTTAGTCATAGAAGCATAGGAATTGCCTTATGCATGGCAGCAGCCGCCGCTCCCGCTGTTATTTTCTTCGAGCCGCTGCAGATTGGCTGCAGATTGGCCGCTCCAATGGTTCAAGGCCGCCGCGCTTCTTCCACACTGCGTCTTCGTTGCACTTCTTGTGCATTGCGCCGCTCTTCTTCTGCACTGCGCCTATGTTGCGCTTCTTGTGCATTGCGTTGCGCTTCTTTTGCACTGTGCATTCTTTGCGCTTCTTGTGCATTGCGTCGCCGCCGTCTTGGGCTACGATCTGCGCCGTCATGCTTCTATTTATTCCTATTCGACTTGATTTGACAGCTTTCTCTATATTTGTCGGTTTCATCATCTTTTCGTTGTGTTGCTGTCGTTTTATGGGTTGTCGCATGACACCGGTTGGGAGATCTTTTGTCAACATATTTTCCAAGAGTTGCATGCTACGACGACGTTATCAAGACTCGGATTTTGGATTTTTATTTATTTATATTTTAGTGTCAACTCTTTTCAAATGCAATGCTATTGCATACGCTTTGCATTTGAGGGGGGTGTTAGAGATATGTTAGAATAGGAGTTAGAATAGGGACTCTTATATAGCTTATCTATATATGGCATATACCTCTTGTACTCCTATATATATTGGCCATTGGGCCTCTTCAATACACAGACATTATATTCCTAACAACCTTTACACATTGAATTTGTTAGCATTAGCATTTGAGTGATTTTGGTTCAACTTGCAGCCTCAAGGGGAACATCCGAGTGAAATGGGAGCTCACCCAATGGACTTCGCTGATGACATTGAAAAACTCAGAGGAAACATTAGTGCGGAATATGAAAGAGCTTATGATACTCTGCAGAGTGACCATAGTGTTACTCCCGGGAGTCCTGGTAAGTAGAAAAAGAATAAGCTTAATTTGTGTTTCTTTAGACACTGGGTGACATCAACCATTTAGCAGGGCTAAGTCAAAGGTCTGCTTCAAGCTCTGGTGGCTCTGGAAGGGGATTTACACCATTGGAGCCAGAAATACAATTGCAGTCTGGAAGTGGAAGGTGACTGTTGATTAATAGCAACCTGTGACCTTTATTAGTTATATGACCATGTCATCTTGTACCAAAAAAACTCGGAATTGAAATAAGTTTTTTGTCTTCAAACTAGAATGTACTTTTGTTTTATGCTCTGAAGTCCATAAACTGTTTGTCTCCTTGATGAAGTGTTGTGCAAAAGAAAAAAGTCCGTATTATTGATGTTAACCATCCGGTTTATTGATGTTAACCATCTCAACCGGCAGCTTCCTATGGTCCTTCAGTGTATGGGTTATTTTCTTAGTGTGACTGTGTGAGGGTTATGGAACAGGTCCAAGAGGAGGCAGCATTCATCTGGAAGAAGCTTGGGGAACCTTGATCCAGTTGAAGAAGATTTCCCACTGGAGCAAGAAGTGAGGGACTTCAAGATGAGAAGGCTTTCAGATATTGGGCCAACTCCTGGTCGATGGCATTTCTGTCCTTATTTCAAACCGTTATATATAAGCATGTAAACTGTTTCCTGTTTCCTCCAACATAGCATTTAACAGTTAAACTTTGTTTCAGACCTTCTGGAAGAAACTGAACCGACTCAAACCCCATATGAAAACCAATCCAATCCTATCGACAAGGTCACAGAATCAATCCACTCGTAAGTATCCTGAACGAATTGCTGATAGTGCCTGGGTGGCAAAAGTTTGTTCTACGGAGTAAAACAGATGTACATTCTGTGATGCTAGAGTAAAATTCATGCAGGTACCTCAAGCTACACTTTGGTACCCCAGGCGCCCCGCAATCTGAATCACTAAGTCAGCTAGCTTATGGGATGACAACAGCAAAGGCTGCTCGACTGTTCTATCAAGCATGTGGTATGAAATAATTCTACATTGCCAATACCAGTGAAGAAAGCACCCAATTGCTAGAGTAAATAGGAAAGCAATAGTCTTACTGGCATGATGTTGCATTCGCTTTGCTGGGTTATTGATTATTCATAGTTTCCATATTACGTTTACACTCCACATGCCATGCTTGCTTGGTTAACTTTTATTGCAAGGAAAAGTTGTGCCTTCTTTGAATTTATAATTTTAGTGGCACCTTGAATATATAAATATTCTGACAAGTTCACTTACCTGTGGTGTTAAGGGAAGAGAATAATGTGTCATAACATCCCATCCTGAGATGGATAATTGGGGAACACTGAGTTTGCTTGAAAGTTAAGCATTGACACGAGAGGCATAACAGCTACGACTTTCATTGCGGCTCTCCATTTAATTGTGTTGCTGAATGGAACTTGTTGTTTACTAAGGACTCTTTGTTCTGCAGTTTTAGCAACTTTTGATCGCATCAAGGTTACGCAGCTGGAACCATACGGAGACATATTGATCTCAAGAGGGCCGAAGATGTGACCTCCCAAATGTTAATACTCGGAAGAATTTCTGCCTATTGAGTTTCTTCTTGTGCATCTCGTCTTTATATATATGTTGTGTTTATTTTTGCACAGGCTGTGTTAAGACACTAGTTTTGTCTGAGTCACAGAATTTTTTGTAAGCTATGCTGATTTGAGATGTTTGATATGTGGTATAGCGTTAAAATTACAAGTGATCTCCTTGCGTAAAATCACTTTTGTTCCGATTTATCTGCAGAATTGTGTAGATAGATTACTGACATATTCATTCGGAATGTTCATGTTCTGACCTTCTAATGTCATATTGCCAGGAATGGCTGTATTTTTAAGGTTCTCACAGGTCAAAACTTTAAAGCATATTTTTCTGTGGCCTCATTGTGAGAACATCACTCCCAAGTGCCAACACAACTAGTGGCTAATGTTAGCTTGTTCTAGTGTCTGAAGAGCCGCTGATCTTTAAAATTGGCAGCGATGTTCTGCCGATTCTCTTGCAATTTGAACATCCACACTACATTCAATTACATTCGATTCTTTAGCAATCACTTAGGCACACTTAAAAAACACAAGATCTAAAAGCATCTGCACGACAAAACAAGCATATAAAAATTATCATCGGGCAATTGCAAATGGTTAAAAAGCAGTAAATGTTCAGCACAAAGACAAGGTTAGAAGGGCGTATAATCGACATGATTCACCACTACATCATGACAATTGTCAACAATAAGAATATGCTATTCCTACCAGAAGGATAAAGTAAAAAAGAACTATTTTATAGTACGAGGATTGACATTACCAACTTGATGAAGGCTGTTGGTTCGATCTTCCCATGAGAAGGATAAATTCTGATGGGATAATGATCAACTCCCACGATCCAAGTTACAAACGCGACACTCACAAACCAAACAATCGCTGAACTAATCACCAAGTTGTTATCAACAGCGCTAAAGATCCGATTGACCTGAACACGAAGATCAATTCCTGCAAGCAATCGAAGAACAAGCAAGAACGAGATAACAAGCAATATGAATTGCAAATATATGATTGAGTTCAAAAGTTGGGATTCCGCAGAGGTTCTTTACGGTTGGTCTAGTCGACACAAGCGAAGAACAAGAGTTTTTCAATGGAGAAACTAAGCAAATAAAATCCACCAAACCCCAAGGGTGGCGATCACTATACGAAGGAGGAAGAGAAGAAGGGAGGGGCGGTGACACCGTTCATGTAAACAGTACGGCCTAGGGTTACAAGGTCCATGGGCCCAAGTGGAGGTGGCGCAACACTTTTACTCTCGGAATCAGAATCAGTGTCGGACTATTTTGGCGATTGCGCTGCGCTCAGAAGGAAGGTGGGGCTGGATCCGTTGGAAAGTGAGCAAGATAAGCTTTCCATCAAGTACTCGTGGAACTTCAACGGACTCTGCATGTAAAAGTTATGCATGTTTGAAGTCGATGCTGTCTCCGAAGGCCAAATTGGATTGCAAATGCTTCCCTTCATGATCCGCTCCTAAGTTCCTAATTAAAAGAATATCGCATGCATTCGTAGCAGCATATTCTTATTAGAAACAAAATATACTCCTAGAAACGAAGTTACCTAATAGTTCAATTGACGTGAACGAGATCTAGTGATTGGACCTTGCAAGTGCATATGTTCATATCTATTATGAGGAGTGTTGGATGTATGCATGGAAGTGATGTCCTCATCATCCTCCCCTTCTTGCATTTGAGTCGTTCTCGACTCAACCTCATCTTCTTTACCCAAATATGGCTTCAAATCTGCAATGTTAAATGTGGGACTAACCCCGAATTCTGTAGGCAGATCAAACTTATATGCATTTATATTAATATTAGCTAACACATTGAATAACCATCAGCTCTAGGCATCAGCTTAGACTTTCTCAATTTAGAAAATCTATCTTTGCACAAATGTAACCATACGAGATCACCAGGTTGAAAAGTTAAACTCTTTCTACCTTGACTATCAACAACTTTATACTTAGCATTCATGTGCTCTATGTTTTTTTAGTAGTTTCATGCAGTTTAAAGACAAATTCAGCATGCTTTTTAGCATTTAAATTTACTTTTTAGAAGTAGGAATAGACAATAAATCAATAGGAGCACGAGGATTAAAGCCATATACTACCTGAAAAGGGCTCATCTTTATGGTAGAATGCAACGATCTGTTGTAATCAAACTCTACATGAGGTAGACATTCTTCCCACATCTTCAAGTTCTTTAAAACAACTCTCAACATAGTTGATAACGTGCGGTTGACAACTCTAGTTTGCCCATCCGTTTGGGGGTGACAAGTAGTAGAAATAACAACTTGATCCCCAATTTCACCTAAAGGGTGCGCCAAAAGCTACTAAAAATGGTACATCCTGATCTGAAATAATGGTATTGGACACTCCATATAGTCGAACGATCTCTCTGAAAAATAAATCAGCAACATTTGTAGCATTATCGCTCTTATGACAAGGTATAAAATGTGTTATTTTAGAAAATCTATCCACAACAACAAAAACACTATCTCCCCCCTTCTTTGTTCTAGGTAGTCCTAAAACAAAGTCCATTGAAATATCCTCTCAAGGAACACTAGGCACATGAAGAGGCATATATAAACCGTGTGGATTAAGTTGTGACTTAGCTTTATTGCATGTAATGCAACGAGATATGTAGCGCTCAACGTCGTGTCTCATTCAAGGCCAATAGAAGTGCTTGGCCAGAATATCCTCAGTCTTCTTGACACCGAAGTGTCCCATCAATCCTTCGCCATGCGCCTCCTGTAACAACAAAAGTCGAACGGAACTAGCTGGAATGAATAACTTGTTAGCTCTAAACAAGAATCCATCTTTTAACATAAATTTATTCTAGCTATTTCCCTCTATACAATTCAGCATGGCATCTGTAAAAGTATCATCTTGAGCATAAAATTATTTAATTGTTTCCAAACCAAAAATTCAACAATCAAGTTGAGATAACATGGTATAACGCCTAGACAAAGCATCAGCAAAAACATTCTCTTTCCCTTTCTTGCGTTTGATAACATATGGAAATGATTCAATGAACTCTACCCATTTAGCATGTCTACAATTCAGTTTACTTTGACTACGAATGTGCTTTAAAGATCCATGATCTGAGTATAACAAACTCTATAGGCAATAAATAATGCATCCATGTTTCTAAAGTTCGAACGAGAGCAAATAATTCCTTATCACAAGTAGAATATTTCAAACTAGACCCACTCAAATTTTCACTAAAATAAGCAATAGGTTTACCTTCTTGTAGTAACACACTTCTAAGTCCAATTCCACTAGCATCATATTCAAATTCAAAAGTCTTACTAAAATCAGAAAGTTGGAGAAGTGGTGCATTTGTGAGCTTCTCTTTCAGAAGGTTGAATGATTGTTCTTGTGCAGGGCCCCAATAGAAAGGAACACCTTTCTTGGCGAGCTCATTCAATGGTGCAACAATGGTACTGCAATCCTTAACGAAGCGTCGATAAAATCCAGTAAGTCCATGAAAACTTCGCACTTGTGTGATCGTGTTAGGAGTCGGCCAACTCGGTATAGCCTCGATCTTGGCTTGATCAACTTCACTACGATGTGGAGTAACAACATAGCCAAGAAACGATACTCGATCGGTGTAAAAGGTACACTTCTCAAGGTTACCAAATAAACGTGCATCACATAGAGCATGAAAAACATCACGTAAATGATCAAGATGTTCCTAAAGTGACTTGCTATATATCAATATGTCATCAAAATATACCACCATAAATTTACCAATGAAAGTATGCAAAACTTCGTTCATCAATCGCATAAAAGTACTAGGTGCATTAGTTAAACCGAAAGACATCACTAACCACTCATATAAACCAAACTTAGTTTTGAACGCTGTTTTTCATTCATCTCCTAATTTCATGCAAAATTGGTCATATCCACTACGCAAGTCAACTTTAGAAAACAAAGTAGAGCCACTTAATCCATCAAGCATGTCATCTAACCGAGGAATAGGATGTCGATATCTAATGGTAATATTATTGATAGCTCTACAATCAACACACATACGCCATGACCCATCTTTCTTTGGAACCAAAAGTACATGAACAACACATAGGCTAAGGCTCTCGCGTACGTACTCTTTGTCAAGCAAGTCTTACACTTGATGCTCAATCTCCTTAGTCTCCTCCGGGTTTGTCCGGTATGACGCGCGGTTGGGTAGGGAAGCTCATGGGATTAAGTAAATCTGATGTTCAATGACCCTAATTGGAGGTAGCCTCGGTGGTACCTCACTTGGAAATACATCGTCATACTCCTGCAAACGGTGAGCAACAACAAGAGGCAAAGAATGGGGCATATCCTCAAATGAAAACAATGCTGCTTCGCACACTAAAGCATAGCAAACAGAATTACCAGCTTCTACCTCACTAATATCATACTTAGTAGCTAACAAAACAGAACCTTTCAATATAATTTCACCTTTCTTAGCACTAGGTTCCTTCTTCTTATGCGGTGCAAGTTCTTTTGCTACAATCTGATTTTCACTTTTGCCACTGTCCTTTTCTCTATTAGCAATACTGTCCTTTTCTTTATTATCTCTTTCTAATCCATCTTTTAAAATTGCTTTTGGAGATATGAGCAGCAAAGTGATTCACTTTCCTTTAGACATGATAGTATATTGATTGGTCCTACCATGATGCACAATATCTTTATAATATTGTCATGGTCTACCTAACAGTAATGAACATGATTGCATAGGTACGATATCACAATCAGTATAATCATGATATGAACCAATAGAAAAGCATACTCTCACAATGCGATTTACCTTCAGCTTACCACATGAATTAAACCATTGAATGTAGTAAGGACGAGAGTGCTGTTGTGTGGTCAAGGCAAGCTTCTCAACCATATCAATTGTAACACCCCAGCCCAACACTGAGCCTGGAATGCCACTAAACTGCCTTCCAATTAATAATTATTGACACACTTTCTAAAAACAGCAAGAAAACAATGACAATCAAATTCATGGACCGCAAAAGAGCAATGCATAATTATGGATCAAGTGATAATAAATAATCAATGGGAATGATAACCAGGTAAATAATCCAAAGCAGCATCAACCATTGAATCCAAATTAATAAAGCAAATAGTCTAGTCCAAATGATATCCTAAACATTATTCAATAACTATCATGTCCAAGTGTAAACCAATATTGAATGAAAAGATTATCATGGCGAATGATCATGTGATGTCCATGTGCTCTACTCGCTCTCAGTTACGGCATCCTCGGAGATCACCTAAAAACAACAATAGAGCAAGGGTGAGTCCACGACTCAGCAAACACATCGATATACAACGAACAATAATAAATCATCAGCATTCAATAACTTCATTATCATCACAGGTACTTCCATTAATATTCTCATCAATTAATCTCATGTATCAATGCAAAACTATTCTACATGTCCACATGCACTTCTTTCGCGTATACCGGTATAGCGTGAGTGAATGCTCGCGACAACATTCACTCTCAAGCCCGTTCCTCCAAAAGGACCGGGGACCTCCTCCACTCCCGTGGAGTTGTGATCATCATGATCACCTTCTCAAATGCAATGATGCTTATGTATACAAAATATGCAAAACTCCAACATAAACATCATATCCAACTTTTCATCATGCTTGTCAACAAAGATATAATCATACCAATTCATTGTTTGCAATTAAACCAAATAAAAGCACAACAATAATGGTGCTGAAGATAAAGAATCACGATGATCAATCATTGATCATTTGTTTACCATCACTTGCCTTTACTAGCGCGACATACGATTTGGCTAGAAAGCGGCAACAAACACGACGCCTCTCCTACATTAAATACACCAATTCTCAATACAAACTACAGCAACAAGAATCACAATCAATATACATCGCTCCTACACGTCCCCAAATATATCACATTACGCCGGTATCGAAAAGTTACCCATAGCTGTCCGGTTACTAGAAAGAGCGTAACTTTTGACTCGAAAGTCCAATCACAGCAAACCACCCCATTCTGGATTCTTCATAAAATTATCCACATTTTCTTAGATTACGAAGACTTCTAATTAAATCATCTAACCCTCCGTATTTAGCCCCGAAAGTCGGTCTGTCCGCTTCGGAACAGCGGTCTTCCAAATTTCATAACTTTTGTTTTACTCAACCAAAATGCGCGTTCTCAGATTCTACAGAACCATTGGACAATTATCTACAACTTTCATGTAGGTCAAAGACTCTAATTAAGCTATTTACTATTTTTACTCTACAGTCTACCAAAACAGCGCCGAAAGGCGACAACCCTAAAAACAGCGGCCTTCCGAAAATCATAACTCAAATTATACTAGTCCGATTGACACGATAAAATATGCTATAGAAAGATATCGAAATTATCTACAATTAACTAGTAGATGACATTTTCAACATCCGCCATTAAGGTACCCGAATAAATCGTACAACCGAGCAGCATAATAAACAAATCTATTAGTCGATACTTTGACTAAAACTATAGAACCTCTCTAATTAATCTAGAAAAACAGAGAATACAGAATCTCAGATTGTTACCGACAAGAAATCGGATCTCTACTTATTTCATCATGCATGTACAAATATTCTACGGCCAAACCAAATAACCATTAATTAGAATTTCCTAATTGATCTCTCCAGATTGTGTGCTCATGAACTATTGTAACTAACGAACTCATTATCTAGACACGGTTGACCAAAGGAAATCATGCATTGAATTAGCAAACTCATGCACCTGCGGCCGGCAGCAAAGAAAATCGGCAGCACAGGCCCTTCGGTGCAGCAGATCGTAGCAATGTCGGCGCACAGCAGGGATGAATCGGCGCGGCAGTGCAGGCGGCTCAGCGATCCACGCAGAAGAATAGACAAAGCGGCCGTCGCCAAAACAAGACTCAAAGCGTGGCGACGCAGCGATCCTGGTAGCGGGGCGCAACTTCGGTGGAAGTCGAGCGCCGCAGCGATGCGGCCGGTTTCAGCGAGGTGCGATGGCGCCCGACAAGCGGCAGCGGCCGAATTCAGCGACCAAGCGATACTCGGCAATTGGCGACGCGGTGCAACGACAAGCGACAAAGAACAGCTGCGGTTCGACAGCTGACCTCACGCGGCGCAGGAAAAAAAAGTCGGGGCGGCGGGGCTCCCAGGGGAAAAGGAAAGCAACTGGCGGCGGTGGAAAACAAGACTAAAAACTAGGGTTTCTAGAAACACAAATTCCAAGATCCATTTATAGCTCATAAAAATTCCGAAAATCTATTTTCCACGTACTAAATTCTCTAATTACGCACGCCTAAAGGCGTTTTTAATTAATTAGTTATTGTTACTATTTAATTAATTACTCTCCGATCCTTAAGACGCGATTAATACTAATATTATTTTTCAGAGTATTACATTCTACCCCCCTTAACGGAATTCGACCCCGAATTCTACTCGATGTTCTACTCAAATAAAAACTGCACAGCTGAAATTAAACAACAAAATAACACATACCCGACGTGAACAACTTCGGGTATAGCTCGCGCATGCGAGACTCCAACTCCCAAGTCGCTTCTCTCTGGATGATCGTCCACGGCACCTTGGCGTATACCAGCGTCTTGTGCCTCGGCACTCGCTCCGACCTCTCGACGCGCACGGACGCGACTTAACTCGTGAGGTCTTGCTCAATAGTCGTGGCTCTAACGAAATCTTATGCTCTGGATCTCTCAAAACTTTCGGCATCGAGGCGTGGAACACATTATGAACTCCACGCATGGACTCAGGAAGGTCCAGGCGGTAGGCTAACTTCCCAATTCTTGCAATAATCGAGAGCGGTCCAACGTACCTCGGGCTAAGCTTTCCTTTGGTGCGAATCGGACAATGCCTTTAGTGGGAGACACTCTCAAGAGCACTGGTCACCCACCGCAAACTCAAGTCACGCCTCCTCAAATCGGCATAACTTTTACATGCGCTCTGAGCCGCTAATGATTCGCCTCACCATGGCCACACGCTCAACGGTCTTTCAATCCAATCAGGACCTAAAATTGCCTTCTCTCCAAGCGCATCCCAACAAGCGGCGATCTGCACTTCCGCCCATAGAGAACCTCAAATGGCGCGACTCTAATTTGGAATGGTAACTATTATTATAAGCAAACTCGCAAGTGGCAATGGTCCTCCCAAGCGCCCTTCAAGACAAAACACAAGATCGCAACATATCCTCCAAAGTCCGAATAGTGCGCTGATTGCCCATACATGCATGGGTGAAGCGCTGTACTCAGCGTAGCTGTGTGCCCAATGCACTCTGCGAGACTCTCCCGAACTTGGAGACAAACTTCGCATCCTCGTCGAAATGATGGTCTTGGGCACACCATGCAGTCTTACTATTTCCCGCACTTAAATAGGAGCTAGATCACTCGCTGAATTTGTCGTGCGAATAGGAATAAAGTGTCGAGACTTTTTGAATCGATCCACCACTACCCAAATCGCATCCTTCCCTCGCGTGAACGAGGCAACGCCACCACAAAGTCCATAGAGATATCATCCCAAGGCCACTGGGTACCTCCAAAGGCGCAACAAGCTGCGGGGCGCTTGTGTTCGACTTTCACTTGGCGACAAACACCGCAAGAAGCCACATAGTTAGCAATGTCCACCTTCATTCTTTTCCACCAAAATTACATTTGGATCTCGATACATCTTAGTCTCACGGGATGAGCGATTATGCGGAGTGCGATGTGCCTCCCTCAAAATATCATCCTTGACCTCCGCCTTTGCGCACGCAAAGACGTCCTTTAAACCTCAAAGTACGAGAATCATCCATACTAAAATCACTCTCTTTGCCCTCATCCGGCGCTTCTTAACCTCTGTAATAACCGATCACTCCGTTGTGCTTCCGCACACGGTCAGAATAAACGACTCAAGAATCAAGCGTGTCTCAACATGTGTCGTGCCCGCATAACAATAAGATATTCACATGCGATCAAAATCAGCAATGAGGCAATCTAGAGTAGCGTGAGTCGCCTTGCGACTAAGAGCATCATAACAACATTGGCCTTGCACGGATGATCTTGAATAGTAAGATCATAGTCCTTGATCAACTCCAACCACCTCCTTTGCCTCAAATTCAGATCATACGAGTGAAGATATACTTGAGACTCTTGTGATCTGTGAAAATATCACAAGGCTCGCAGTATAGATAATGCCTCCAAATCTTGAGAGCAAAAACAAGCTGCGACCAACTCCAAATCATGAGTGGGATAATTACGCTCGTGCTTCTTTAAGCGCCTCGGCGCATAAGCAATCACCTTACCGTCTTGCATGAGAACACGACCAAGACCCACTCGAGACGATCTGAAAAAGGCGTGAATCGCTTTCCGGCTCGGGAAGAGTGAGAATAGGAGAGGTCACCAACCTGTCCTTCAAAATGCGTAAACGCTCACACTCATCATCCACTGGAATCTCACACCTTTCGAGTAAGTGAGACATCGGTTTGGCAATGATAGAGAAATCGCACAAAACGCCGATAATAACCACCAAACCGAAACTCCTCACCTCCTTCACACTAGTCGGCCTCTTCCAATCCACCTTTGTAGAGACCTTACTAGGATCATGACAATACCCCGAGGGTTAATCACATGACCCAGAAAACCCACTTCTGAAATCCAGAACTCACACTTCTTCAACTTAGCATAGAATTTGTGTTCTCTCAAAGTATCTAAAACCAGCCTCAAATGACGCTCATGATCCTCATTAGTCTTGGAATAGATAAGAATATCATCAATGAACACCACCACGAAGTCATCTAGATACTCGTGCAACATGTTGTTCATGGTCTCCATAAAAATGGCAGGTGCATTAGTCAATCCAAAAGACATAACTTTATACTCATAATGCCCATACCTGGTGGAGAAAGCAGTCTTCTCTACATCCTGCTCACGCACACGGATTTGATTATACCCTGACTGGAGATCGATCTTGGAGAATACTTGAGCTCCATTCAACCGATCAAACAAGTCCTCAATGCGGGGCAATGGATATTTGTTCTTGATTGTGACTGCATTAAGCGCACGATAATCAATACACATACGCCAACTCCCATCCTTCTTCTCTGTGAATAGAACAGGAGCTCCCCACGGCGATACACTACGCCTGATCAAACCTTTAGCCAACAACTCATCCAACTGCTTCTTCAACTCGTCCTGAAACGGACGTGCTAATCGATATGGAGACATCGAGATGGGACGAGTACCCGGAACAAGATCAATGCGAAACTCCACGTCTCGCGCAGGTGGCAAACCCGGAAGATCTGCTGGGAACACATCTGGGTAATCACTAACCACTGGAATCTCCTCGATCTGCGAAGCCACACTCGGTTTCTCAGCAAGTGCTAAAAGAAGTCCGGTTTTCTTCGCACGACGACACAGGAACAATCCGGCCAACATCGAAAGAGAGCGCGGGCGCACTCCTGAAAAGTCAACGTCTCCCGGGCGAAGTGCGCACGAGAGATTCTCTGAAACAAGATATCACGGCTCGATAAGAGTGCAACCAATCCATACCCAAGATAACGTCGAACGGCTCCATTTGAATAACTATCAAATTCGCCGTGAACTTCTCTCCATCAATAACAATAGAACACCCAGGACAAACAGTAGAGCTAGCAATAATACCCCCAGGAGAACTAACTAACACTGACTGAGAAATCCACTGCATACTCAAGTTCGCTCTCCTAGCAAACGCCGTCGACACAAACGAAAACGTAGCCCAGAATCAACAAGGACTAAAGCATCAAACGAATCCACAAGCAAAGTACATCACCACGTCGGGGCGACCCGCGGACTCATTGTGGGCATGGCGTACCTCCGGTGGCGCCATGGCGAAGAAGACGGCGCCGGGCGGCGCGAGCCCCAACAATCTGCTGCGGCGGTGCGGTAAAGCGGTCGTGGCGACTGAAGCGGTCTTGGAAGTGGCGGTGCCGAGAGTACCTACTTTGAGGCGCCCAAGTGAAGGAAATGGCATCGTTGGAGGAGCGATCATCATCTGGAAAGATCCTCGGCGGGACCATCAAGAAGAAGAAGATGGCACAGCTCCCACTTGATCACGCTTAGCGGGTTACGCGACACACCCGCTCCTTGTGACCCGGTCGGCCACACCGACGGCAATCACCCGCCCAAGAGCACCGCACGTGTGGTGTCCATCACCGCACTTAAAGCAAAGCATGCCCGCTTACAGGGACAGACGAAGAGCCGGAGTACCTGCAAAAGGACGAGGCGCCAAGAATGGAAGCGGCCTCGATTGCTTAGACTGAAAGCTGCGGTCCTCCTTGAATTTTTGAAAGGTGTTGGGCGGACCACTTCCCTCACTAGTGCTCCTCTTGGTCACCACCGAAACAACGATCCACGAGGCTTGTGCCCCTTTGTGAGTGCATCTCCAACTCCATGCCTGGCTTGCTCCACAACAGAGTCAGAGTCACGAGTGGAGTAGCTCCCAACACATATCGGTACTCGAGGTGAGACCCCGACAGAACCTCTTGGCTTTCTGAAGATCATCGTTCGCTACTGAAGGGACGAAGCGAACCAAGTTGTTGAACTCAGCCTCATACTCAGCAATAGACCTCTTCCCTTGAGCAAAGGTCGTCAAGGCAACCTCCATCTTCTCAACAAACGAGTAGGGGTAGAACTTTCCCTTGAACTGATCTACAAAATCCTCCCAAGTGACTGGACCTTGAGTGGCGGTCCTCGAAGACAACACGACCTCCCACCAAATATCCACCTGTTGACGAAGAGCACGGATCTCTCCCACCAACTCTCTCAGAAAGCGGGGTCTCATCTTGGACCCCAACCGAGGCGGTCAGTCAGCGGCAACCCCTCACCATCGACTCAAGCTGCTCACAGGAGGTGGCTCCACGGAACCTCGCCCGCGGCCACGACCTCCACGACCGCGGCCACCACGACCACGTCCTCTACCCCTCGGCATAGCTATCAACCACAATCAACAATACACAATGAGCTCAAAGCTCAAAATAAACTCATCCATCAATGAACAACATAGCAGGCGTAAAGCGTATTACGTACCTCTCTCTAACCTCTCATGCACTAGTGTGTCAAATTTTAGGTTAGTTAACCATTAGCAAATTTTAGTTGATTTACTAATACTAAAATAAATTTTAACAATTTTAGTTTGCCTAAGTTGTTAATCTATTCACCCCGGACCTAAAGCCCGCTCTGATACCAACTGTAACACCCCAGCCCAACACTGAGCCTGGAATGCCACTAAACTGCCTTCCAATTAATAATTATTGACACACTTTCTAAAAACAGCAAGAAAACAATGACAATCAAATTCATGGACCACAAAAGAGCAATGCATAATTATGGATCAAGTGATAATAAATAATCAATGGGAATGATAACCAGGTAAATAATCCAAAGCAGCATCAACCATTGAATCCAAATTAATAAAGCAAATAGTCTAGTCCAAATGATATCCTAAACATTATTCAATAACTATCATGTCCAAGTGTAAACCAATATTGAATGAAAAGATTATCATGGCGAATGATCATGTGATGTCCATGTGCTCTACTCGCTCTCAGTTACGGCATCCTCGGAGATCACCTAAAAACAACAATAGAGCAAGGGTGAGTCCACGACTCAGCAAACACATCGATATACAACGAACAATAATAAATCATCAGCATTCAATAACTTCATTATCATCACAGGTACTTCCATTAATATTCTCATCAATTAATCTCATGTATCAATGCAAAACTATTCTACATGTCCACATGCACTTCTTCACAGATATACGGTATAGCGTGAGTGAATGCTCGCGACAACATTCACTCTCAAGCCCGTTCCTCCAAAAGGACGGGGACCTCCTCCACTCCGTGGAGTTGTGATCATCATGATCACCTTCTCAAATGCAATGATGCTTATGTATACAAAATATGCAAAACTCCAACATAAACATCATATCCAACTTTTCATCATGCTTGTCAACAAAGATATAATCATACCAATTCATTGTTTGCAATTAAACCAAATAAAAGCACAACAATAATGGTGCTGAAAGATAAAGAATCACGATGATCAATCATTGATCATTGTTTACCATGCACTTGCCTTTACTAGCAATGACGCACGATTTGGCTAGAAGGCGGCAACAAACACGACGCTCTCCTACATTAAATACACCAATTCTCAATACAAACTACAGCAACAAGAATCACAATCAATATACATCGCTCCTACCGTCCCCAAATATATCACATTACGCCGGTATCGAAAAGTTACCCATAGCTGTCCGGTTACTAGAAAGAGCGTAACTTTTGACTCGAAAGTCAATCACAGCAAACCACCCCATTCTGGATTCTTCATAAAATTATCCACATTTTCTTAGATTACGAAGACTTCTAATTAAATCATCTAACCCTCCGTATTTAGCCCGAAAGTCGGTCTGTCCGCTCGAACAGCGGTCTTCAAATTTCATAACTTTTGTTTTACTCAACCAAAATGCGCGTTCTCAGATTCTACAGAACCATTGGACAATTATCTACAACTTTCATGTAGGTCAAAGACTCTAATTAAGCTATTTACTATTTTTACTCTACAGTCTACCAAAACAGCGCTAAAGGCGACAACCCTAAAAACAGCGGCCTTCGAAAATCATAACTCAAATTATACTAGTCCGATTGACACGATAAAATATGCTATAGAAAGATATCGAAATTATCTACAATTAACTAGTAGATGACATTTTCAACATCCGCCATTAAGGTACCCGAATAAATCGTACAACCGAGCAGCATAATAAACAAATCTATTAGTCGATACTTTGACTAAAACTATAGAACCTCTCTAATTAATCTAGAAAAACAGAGAATACAGAATCTCAGATTGTTACCGACAAGAAATCGGATCTCTACTTATTTCATCATGCATGTACAAATATTCTACGGCCAAACCAAATAACCATTAATTAGAATTTCCTAATTGATCTCTCCAGATTGTGTGCTCATGAACTATTGTAACTAACGAACTCATTATCTAGACACGGTTGACCAAAGGAAATCATGCATTGAATTAGCAAACTCATGCACCTGCGGCCGGCAGCAAAGAAAATCGGCAGCACAGGCCCTTCGGTGCAGCAGATCGTAGCAATGTCGGCGCACAGCAGGGATGAATCGGCGCGGCAGTGCAGGCGGCTCAGCGATCCACGGCGAAGAGGCCGATCGCCAAATGGCCGACACTTCAAAGACGTGGCGGCAACGGGCGACGCAGTGGCCCCGCAAGCTTCGGTGGAAATCGAGCGCCGCAGCGATGCGGCCGGTACAAATGGTAGCGCGAAGTGCGATGCGCCCGACCAAGCGGCCGGCCGAATTGACCAACCAGCGATACTCGGCAATTGGCGCAATTGGCAACAAGCGACAAAGCAAGAAACTGCGGCGAGTTCGGCAAAGCGACCTCACGCAGAGAAAAAAAAAAGTCGGGGCGGCGGGGCTCCCAGGGGAAAAGGAAAGCAACTGGCGGCGGTGGAAAACAAGACTAAAAACTAGGGTTTCTAGAAACACAAATTCCAAGATCCATTTATAGCTCATAAAAATTCCGAAAATCTATTTTCCACGTACTAAATTCTCTAATTACGCACACGCCCTAAAGACGTTTTTAATTAATTATTTATTGTTACTATTTAATTAATTACTCTCCGATCCTTAAGACGCGATTAATACTAATATTATTTTTCAGAGTATTACATCAATGCTAGCCAAATTGTTGCTGTTGTATGAACACACACGCAAAGATTAATGTGACTTGATGTAAGCAAAGGAAATTCTCACACCAAGTGTTAGAAGAGACGCTAGCCAACTACTCAAACTTCTGTCTAGGGCACAAAATTGTTCACAAGATGTAGAGTATAAAAAATAGAATAATGTGCAATGTAAACAACCCTCTAGTTTAAGTAGTAAACAACAGCTAGTATCAAGAGATGAAAAAACAAAATTTTTGTGGATTTCATGGGGATATGCTCCAGATCTTAGGATGATGTGACAAGTGGCAATGGAGTTTACGGTTTGTCGTTTCACGCGTTTTCGACAAAGTTCTGAGCTTCTTGCTCGAGGCGGTCCGACCGGTCCTTGCACGGCGGTCCGACCGGTCCCATATCGGTCGGACCGGCCATCTGGGGCGGTCGGACCGGCGATGACCAAAAGTGTTCAAATCGAGCTGGGCCAAAAATAGGTGTTGTAGACAAGTAGGGGATCCCAATGCACTTGGTCTCATGATTTTGGAGCCTCGGTGAAAAGTTCTATTGGTTTAAAGTTTCCGAAGGTTTGGATTTTGGGAGCTTGAATTTGGCTAAGTCTAAAGGCGGTCCGGCCGGCTCACGAGGAGCGGTCCGCCCGCCATGAAGCGATCTGACCGCTCACTGGAGCGGTCGGGCCGTAACTACTTGAACGTCCGCCAACCGTGGCGATGTTGTTTTGTTAGGTCAAAGTCATTGGTTTCATGTCATATGATTTGCATGATGCATGTTTTGACTAACATGGGTCAAGTTGTGAAGAACTTGTTCCCGAATTCGTGTTTTCTTATGCGTGGTTGTGCGGGTAGCTTGGTGGTCAACGACGGTCAACGGCGAGGAGAATCGGGACTAGACTTGAAGAGTTGAGGTCGAGCGATCGGCGATGCGGGTGAGTCAACGACTCAAGCGTGACACAAGATGGACAAGGGTGACCTATTGGCGAATCCATGGCGCATGGTGAAGCGGTTTAGGTCAAAAGGTTAAAGACGGCGCTTTGCGAAGCGTGCGTGTGTGACCCGTTTGTTAGTGGGCCTTAACGGGAGCCCAATGGAGTCAAACCCTAGGAGTCTAGGCCTCCACTATAAATAGGGGGAGGTGGTGGCTGCACCATCAAGCTCTCTCTCTCTCTCGCCTCTTTTGTTGCAAAACCCTAATTGGCTTAGGGGAGTTGAGGTGGAGGCTAGGGCTCTTTATGGTTTGAGGAGAATTTCGTGATCTTGGATTGACCAGCGATCCATGATGGCGTGGGTGTAATCGGCGACGATCACGTTCTTAATCAATGCAAGGTTTGCTTGAGATAAGTCTCTTTTCGTTCTTGCTTTCAATTTCGTGATTTTAGGGCTTTCTTTGATCCACGAGTTTGTGATTGATTCTTTCACGTGGATTAGCTTGCTGTGATGTGTGGGAACCCATCTAGGATCAATTTGATCATCAATCACCCACGAGCAAGCGATTGGATCTAGTTTTCACTTTTGCGGTTTGCACCTTCTTCAATCAGATCGTAAAAGATATTTGTTCGTCCAAGAATTATCATAATTGTTGATTGGAATAGGTCCTTAATATCATAGAGAAGGTGTGTGCAAAGTTTCGTGAAGTTTGGAGTTGAGAATCAAAAGTTAGACCTAATTGCAACTTCGTCATCGGTACATTTTTTCGCTCGAGCGGAACTGCGGTCGGACCGCCCCACGAGGTCGGACCGATTTTGGTGCCGGTCCGACCGCCCCACACCAGAGGTCAGACCGATTTTGGTGCCGGTCAGACCGCCCGTATAACGGTGATCGGACCGACCGACCTCTGTTAAGATTTGATTCTTCTTGATTATTGTCGCATTGCTTAGGGGTTTTATTGGATTCAATACTAGTCTTCACAGATCTTGGTATATTGATCTTCATAGTTTTCTAATAGCTCTTGGAGTGAAATTGTATTGAGTTCATAATTTGTAAAAAGTGGCGTGCTCCTATTCACCCCCTCTAGTCGCCTTTACGGTCCAACAAGTGGTATCGAGCCGGTTAGTTCAATCTTGATCTTAACAGGTCCTTTGAACTTTGGCGATGGATAGATTCACTACAAAACCGCATATGTTCAATGGACAAGACTATGCCTATTGGAAGAATCGTATGCGAGTATTCCTTGAGAGTGAGGACAAGCTTTGTGGGGCGTTGTTCGATCCCGCTCATTATTCTGAAGTTGAAACTCCCTTACGTGGTTCTTTTGGCTAACAACAACAAGGCCAAGAATCTTTTATATGGTGCGCTTGGTAGACAAGAATATGATAGGATTTGCAATTTTGCATTGCGCGAGATTTGGAACACTCTCGAAACATATCATGAGGTTCGTCTCAAATTAAGAAAGTCGCCAAACAATCTATAAGCGTGATTATAACAAATTTGAGATGCGTCTGGAGAGCATCGATGACATTTTCAATCGTTTAATAAAGTGATTAATCAAATGAAAATTCGTTGATATTGAATATTCTCAATCTGAAAATGCCACCCACCTCTTGGTGCAATCAACACCAAGGAGTGGGAGATGAAGGCTCTTGCTATAGAAGAGAATGTTGATCTTTCAAGTCTTACTTTAGAATTGCTTTATAGTAAACTCAAGACTCATGAAATTAAAAGAGTTGATCATCCCAAGAAAGATAATTTAGCTTTGGTAGCAGATCCTCTCAAAAGGCTTTTGATGACTCTTTTGAATCTTCTTACGGATTTTCATTTGCTTGTTTATCTGCTATTCATGAAGAGGAGCTTGAGAATATCCACGAGGTTGAGTTAGCCCTTTTAGCTAAAAAATTCACACGGGCTTACAATAATGTGAGAAATAAAAGAGAGGTGGTCTGTTACTTGCTATGAGTGTGGAGAGCTTTACCACATCAAGACCAATTGCCCCAAGCTAAAAGGTAAGGGTAAGCACGGGGAGGAGAAGGCGACTTGGAAGAAGCCTCATGAGAACAACTCGAGTATGATCTTTGTCAAGCTCATAAAGGCCGCTCACGGGTACTTGCCGCTTTTGGAGAGCAATCCATTAGTGATGTGGACTCAGGGAGCGAAGAGGAAAAGAAAGGAAGGCCAAGGACTTTCTTGGCATGTGCTTCATGGTGACAAGCGACATTGATAATGATGAGGTATCTTTTTCTTATGATGAGCTTTACGCTAAATATAATTCTATAGTTGAGCAAGTGCTTAGTCAAGATGAAGCGCTAGAATTTGTCATGACTAAAAATAAGAAACTAGAGTCAAAAATTGGTAAACTGAAACTAGAACTTGCAAATGTTAAGACTCTTGAACTCGATGAATGTTTATCTTGTCATGCTATGCATTTGAAATTACCAATTTACAATCTGCTCATAATATTGCTTTACAACAACTTGAAAATACTAGAACCGAGCTAATTGAAATTAAATCTGCTCCTTGTGAAAAATGCCTAGAGTCTAGCAAGTTGATTGCTTCTGATGTGATTGATTCTAGCCCTTGCACTTCATGCTTAGAAAAGAACGTGAAATCAAAGATATCTTAGAAGTCGCTAGAGTCAAATATGCTAAGCTTAAGGACAATATTGAAAATACTACTTGTGCTTCATGTTCCGCTCTTAAGCTTGAAATTGCTTTGTATAAGGAGAAATCAATGGATAAAACTTGTGATGCTTGTGTTAACTTGAGAAAAGAAAATGCTTACCTTCATGATACATTAGAGAAATTTTCTAAAGGTAAGAAACAATTAAACATGATTCTTGACAAGTCTAAAACTCCTTATAAGAAGCAAGGTTTAGGATTCAATTCTTTTCAAGACAATTCAAACCCAAAAGTCATTCAAGTCTTGGAAAAGGTTTAATTGAATTCAAAACCCAACTCGCAAAAACATCTTTTAAATCTGCAGGTTTTGCCCAACCTTGTATTAATTCGAATGGTGCTTCTTCTAGTGGTACCAAGTACCATTGCACTTATTGCAAGAAAGGTGGGCATTTAATTGAATCTGTTGGCGTAGGTTGAAAAATGATAGGAAAAATCTTGATAGAATTTCATTCAGCAACCTAGAGCTTTTATGAGACATGGTAACACCGAAAGGAATAAACACGGATTAGGATTTTCTCACATGCTAATCATCATGCTTCTACATATCCTAATTCTCATGTTCTTCAGTCGGTCGGCCGATTGGTGGTCACCGGTCGACCGATTTGGTCACCGGTCGACCGCCACTGACAACGTCGGCCGATCACCGACGATTTAATTCCATGTTAACTTAAACATTGCTCATAACGAATTTTAGATGAAATCAAGGATAACATACGCTTTGCATACTACTCGCAGACGCGTGTGTCTCGATCTTGGATTCCCAAGTCTTGTTTAACTAACTTGATGTCGAGACACATCGTTCTTCCGTGCCTTGATTTTTCGGGATTGCCGCGGAAAGAGGAAGGACACGTGCTTTGTCAACTCCATTATTCACGTCATATTGCGGAGACTCAAGATGGTTCACCTCCTTCACGTGATCGACGGGTTTCAAGCATCTCCGAGAACTTCCCATCGCCAGCCGTTAAGCTCTTATTAGTGCTTACACTCTACTCTCTTTGTATGGCATTTGATATTCTGTTCTTTATCCTTGTCCATTCGGGGTTTTCTTATCCTAATTGTGCGGGGTCGTCGGCTAGATAGGAAGAGTACCTCAGGCGCTTGTCACCCACTAGATTCTTCTCTTGTATCTTGTTTTTATCCCCACCAAATCTTTAGACCCAACTAGGTTTGCCACCTTGAGAAGCGAGTTAGGGGTTATTTATCCTTATGGGTTGGTTTGAGGGGAGTTTGATCTTTTCGATCTTTCCTTGTTCTTTTGATCTTTTATTGTTCTTTTACGAACTTAGTGATCTTTTGAACTTTTTAAGTTTTTAGGCTTTTATTTGCATCTCATTGTATCATATTACATTCATATGAAAAATCCAACAAGTGGTAACAACAAGTGGTTCTGACAAGTGGTATGAAAAATCCAAAAGATGCATTATAATATAAGTTTTTCTGCTTATCTTTTAAAATTGATGGAGCTTTGCCTATTACCCTTTAGAGCTTTTGTATTTCAATTCTTGCTCAATGTCATGTCTAGTTCTTTGACTTGCTAGAATTATCATGCTTTTACATGTGTAGCTAAGTCTTTGCTATATGAGCTAGAACCTTTTAAACAACTCAAACTAAGAAATTGCAATTTGTGGATGTTTTAGCGAGTTGCGTAATTAGTGCTCCTCTTGTGACATTGGCCCTGTCAGAATTGCTTTGTTAGCTCTTTGATCTAAAATTGACCATTACTTGAGCTTTTGTGTTCTTGAGATTCTAAAAACTGCTCTTGTGAAAAATGAAAATCAAGATTGTCTTATGCTTAAATTGTGCCAAACTATTCTTACGAGGCCGCTTGTCAAATGACATGAACTTGGAGATAGTTTGATGAACGAACGATCTCATGGGGACCGCTTGTCGAAATGACATGAACCTCAAGATTTGTCGCCCGGTAGAAGCTTAGAAAGAGTTTGTGGATGGCTCCTAGTCCGGGATCTTCTTTACTAAGATATACCTTTAATCAACTTTTGGTGAAGCTTAGGATGAGTTTGTGGATGGCTCCTAGTCCGGGATCTTGTCACTAAGTTAGATCATTAGTCAACTTCAATATTCAATGCAAATGAGAAAAATGTTGACAAATAGGCGTTTACAAAATATTGAGCAAAATGATTCAATACGGACTTGATTGACTCTTCTTGTGGTCTTTGTTAGATTTTGATCTCACTTTGACATTTTGACATGGCCAATTTCACTTTAGGATCCTGTTGATGAACTTCTTTGAATTTGAGCGTTGCTTAAATTGATAAAATCTAATGCTTTACTTTTGAGCCTTTGTGCTTAGCTTTGATATATATGTCTTACCATGATCTTGCTAGCGTTGTCGGGCTTGATATCTTTGTTTGTGCAATATTAGAGAAACTACATTGTTCTTTTGGGTAATCTCCAAAGCTTCTTATCAAAAAAATTGAAAAATACAAAAATTGAAGCCACTCCATTGCACTTCATGCATATTCCTCTTTATGCTTCTTTTGTTTCGCTTCTTTCTTTATTCTCTATTTGTTATTCTGGATGAGAGGAAGGCGTGATTCCTTGATGAATCCATTGTCAAAGGGGAGAAGATGTGTTAAATGAAAGATATTTCTTTGGGAGAAGATGTGTAATATTTCTTTGCTACTCTTATTTGGAGAAGATGTGTTAATGAGAAGATTGGGGAGAAGTTTATACAAAGGGAGAAGCGAAAATTTGAAATTTGATGATCATAGTGAGGGGAGTTCTTGAGTTGCATTCTTATTGTCTTATTGAATATTACGAACTTGAATTGCATTCTTTTATACTCACAATGATCATAGGTCAATTGAACAATTGTTCTTTCATATGGACCTCATGTGAGAATTTTGACCCTTTTCCGAAATCAAAGTTTTTATGCTTTCTTTTGCCTTGTCTTACATGCCTATACTATTACGATGCCGGCTTGGTCATGTTCATTGCTTTTTCTTGCTTATGGACCAAGTTGTGCCTTTGTCTAAAGCGCGAGTAAACTCGTTTTCAAACCTCTTACTTACATTTTACGGATAATTGCCAATGTGTTCATCAAGGGAGATTGTGGATTTCATGGGGATATGCTCCGGATCTTAGGATGATGTGACAATTGGCAATGGAGTTTACGGTTTGTCGTTTCAGCGTTTTCGACAAAGTTCTGAGCTTCTTGCTCGGCGGTCCGACCGGTCCTTGCAGTGGTCCGAGCCGGTCCCATATCGGTCGGACCGGCCATCTGAAGCGATCGGACGGCGATGACCAAAAGTGTTCAAATCGAGTGGGCCAAAAATAGGTGTTGTAGACAAGTAAGGGGATCCCAATGCACTTGGTCTCATGATTTTTGGAGCCTCGGTGAAAAGTTCTATTGGTTTAAAGTTTCGAAGGTTTGGATTTTGGGAGCTTGAATTTGGCTAAGTCTAAGGCGGTCCGGCCGCTCACGAGGAGCGGTCAGACCGGCCATGGGCGATCCGACCGGCTCACTGGAGCGGTCGGGCCGAATTAACTTGAGCGTCGCCAACCGTGGCGATGTTGTTTTGTTAGGTCAAAGTCATTGGTTTCATGGCATATGATTTGCATGATGCATGTTTTGACTAACATGGGTCAAGTTGTGAAGAACTTGTTCCGAATTCGTGTTTTCTTATGCGTGGTTGTGCGGGTAGCTTGGTGGTCAACGACGGTCAGCGGCGAGGAGAATCGGGACTAGACTTGAAGAGTTGAGGTCGAGCGATCGGCGATGCGGGTGAGGTCAACGACTCAAGCGTGACACAAGATGGACAAGGGTGACCTATTGGCGAATCCATGGCGCATGGTGAAGCGGTTTAGGTCAAAAGGTTAAAGACGGCGCTTTGCGAAGCGTGCGTGTGTGACCCGTTTGTTAGTGGGCCTTAACGGGAGCCCAATGGAGTCAAACCCTAGGAGTCTAGGCCTCCACTATAAATAGGGGGAGGTGGTGGCTGCACCATCAAGCTCTCTCTCTCTCTCGCCTCTTTTGTTGCAAAACCCTAATTGGCTTAGGGGAGTTGAGGTGGAGGCTAGGGCTCTTTATGGTTTGAGGAGAATTTCGTGATCTTGGATTGACCATTGATCCATGATGGCGTGGGTGTAATCCAGCGACGATCACGTTCTTAATCAATGCAAGGTTTGCTTGAGATAAGTCTCTTTTCGTTCTTGCTTTCAATTTCGTGATTTTAGGGCTTTCTTTGATCCACGAGTTTGTGATTGATTCTTTCCGTGGATTAGCTTGCTGTGATGTGTGGGAACCCATCTAGGATCAATTTGATCATCAATCACCCACGAGCAAGCGATTGGATCTAGTTTTCACTTTTGCCCGGTTTTGCACCCTTCTTCAATCAGATCGTAAAAGATATTTGTTCGTCCAAGAATTATCATAATTGTTGATTGGAATAGGTCCTTAATATCATAGAAGGTGTGTGCAAAGTTTCGTGAAGTTTGGAGTTGAGAATCAAAAGTTAGACCTAATTGCAACCGTCATCGGTACATTTTTTTATGTTCGGAGCTGTAGGTCGGACCGCCCCACACGAGGTCGACCGATTTTGGTGCCGATCCGACCGCCCCACACCGAGGTCGACCGATTTTGGTGCGGTCGGACCGCCAGTATAACGATCGGACCGCCGACCCTGTTAAGATTTGATTCTTAGCGATTATTGTCGCATTGCTTAGGGGTTTTATTGGATTCAATACTAGTCTTCATTTGTCTTGGTATATTGATCTTCATAGTTTTCTAATAGCTACTGGAGTGAAATTGTATTGAGTTCATAATTTGTTAAAAAGTGAGCGTGCTCCTATTCACCCCCCCCTCTAGTCGCCTTTACGGTCCAACAATTTTATATGGCTTATATATACTTATTTGAAAGGTTTTGACGAGATCTACAACTTTGCAGTTGAGGTGAACCCCAAATTCCGAAGGGAAGACCGAAAGAAACAGAAAAAATAAAACTCGAAAACTTGTGACGGGAATTCGGGGCCAAATGTGGCCGATTTTGGGGCCCTTGGAGGGCGACTGGCATCATCTCGTCAATTTTATTGGATGCGCCTCATCGCCAATAAGCACAAGAACACCCAAAACGGACATCATATGCAAAAGTTATGCCCATTTTACTGAAGGTGTCTTGGAAAAGGAATTTTACTTGGACTCAAAACCGACCCGGGTTCAAATTTGAAACTACTATATCTTTTAAACCCGTGGGCCAAACTTGCTAAATTTTTTGTGGAAGCTTGTGGATGTATGTAGAAGGACTCCACCAATGTTCATTGGTTTTGGTGAAAGTTTGATGCACTTTTCGGGAAGGTGAACACTTTCTTTTTTTTGTGTC
This sequence comes from Hsuehochloa calcarea, assembly GCA_036346395.1. NCBI lineage: Eukaryota > Viridiplantae > Streptophyta > Magnoliopsida > Poales > Poaceae > Hsuehochloa > Hsuehochloa calcarea. Next base: position 14,826,294 of record CM070598.1, read on the forward strand.
TTTTTTTTCTCTTTTGTGTTCTCTCTTTTTGTTATCCTTCTCCAACAAATCCAAAAGAAGGAACCGAATTTGAAAAAACAAATCCTTGCTCTTCTCTTGAAAAACCAAAAACAATCGGCTTTAGGATCTTGAAGTATGCCGCAGCAGGAAAAAGGCAGCCACGACAGGCGTTTTGGCTGCCACGACAGAGATTGGCAACGGCGGTGGCAGGGCACGCTTGTGGCTGTCGTAGCAAGTGTTTTGGCTGCCAAAGTAGCGATTAGCGTGGTGGTGGCGAAGCTCGTGGCTGCCTTGTGGCGGCGTTCGGTGCCGCAGTGCGATTGGTACCGGATGTGGTTGCCGCGGCCGAAGCCAAGGGGGCTACGATAGGGGATGTATTGTGGTTGCCACGGCAACGAAATGATGACCTTGCAACGAGATGATGAATACCACATGGATGATGAACTGGCGACAGGAAGGAAAGTACACAGATGCAAACTAGACAAATACCAACTAGACAATACTAGAACTAGAAATCAACAACTTGACACAACAATAAAACAAAAAAATAAACAATGCAAATTACCGAAAAGAAAAATTACAGGGCACAGATTGGTTTGGACATGATGAACTAACCCTATTTTTTATGTGGCTCTTGTGGACTGTAGGTAAAATTTTTTCACCGATCAACTTGAGCTTTGATACCACCTGATGATGGTTGTTGGCCCGATCTTTCGATGAGAAGGATAAATTCTAATTGAATGATGATCAATTCTCATGATCTAGGCTATGAACGCGGCACGCACGAACCAAGCAATCGCTGAACTAACCACCAAGTCGTTATCAACTGTGCCAAAGACCTGATTGACCTGATCACAAGGGTCAATTCTTGAAAACAATCGAAGAACAAGCAAGAACGAGGTAATAAGCAATCTTAATTGCAAATATATGATTGACTTCAAAAGTTGGGATTCTGCAGACGTTCTTTACGGTTGGTCGGAAAGGTGTTTCCGAGTCACAACCTGTCGGTGTATTAGAACCGATCTTACGTAAAGATTATTTGATTCGGGGGGTCTCCTAAGGATGAGATCACGCAGAGTGGATTGACACGGGATGTTTAGACAGGTTCAGGCCTTCTCCGGAGAGAATAATAACCCTAATCCTGTGTGTATGGTATTCTTGATGATCCAGCAAAGGGCTAAAACTATTACAGAGAATAGTGCTTGTGTTTCTACTTGACTAGCCCTTGTTTGCTGTCGTTCTTCTCTGCCTCTCCCTATCTCTCTGATTGATGCCCTTATATAGTCGTGAAGAAGTAGCCGTTTCGTCCTACGGAAGATGCGCCTAATAAATGTAATGTAGCGCATGATGGTAGTAATTACCGCGCCTTGACTTCTTCACGCCGTCCGCAATTATCTTCGAGAGATAATGGGGTATTTACACACCATTAATCGTGGAATAATAGTGCGTGTAGACCGTTCGGATTCCTTAATCAATTGGACCTACCCGTGCGTAGGTTTGATTATAAGGTGGTCGTAGTTTTCTGGTCGTAGAAGGACTTACGATCGGTAGCGATCGAGAAGAACTTACGACTATGTAGTGGTCGTAGAAGGACTTACGATCGGTAGCGATCGTAGAATAACTTACGACTATGTAATGGTCGTAGAAGGACTTACGACCATGATGTAGTCGTAGAAGAACTTACGACTATGGGGGTGATTGTAGAAGAACTTACAATCAAAGGTTAGGCCTCTCCCTTATAGAAATAAGGGTACTACGGGGACTATGTGACATCATATTTACCCATAATAAAATTACGGATAAAAGATAAAATGAGGATTATTAGATCCTCGTCATCTAGCCCCCGACTTCAAGTGAAAGTAACTTACTTGGTGAAGGTTTCAGTAAATGGTCTTACGACCATGAAAATGTCGTAGAACAATAGTCGAAGGAAGAACTCTTGATATTTGAATGCTACTTTGACCAGAATTTGTTTGGTCAAGAAGGTTGCTTACAACTATCAAAAGTCATAAGAACCCCTACAAGCTGTGTAGTAGTCGTAGTAGAGGCGATTGGAGAAAAACCCTTAGATTGATACTTCCTTTGACCGAAAGACTTGGTCGGAAAGTAATTTTACTTGGAGATGATAAAACAAACATAACTTTCTCGAGCAGGACCGTCTGGGAATTGCAAGCGATCTCTACAGATCTGTTGATGAGGCAGTTCAAGTGATCATAGCAAGTGAAGATTGTTTACAACAAAAAGTCGTAAAAACCCCTACGACCGTCGGTGGTCGAAAGGCGGGAATCGGAGAAAAAGCCTTTCGATTGATACTTCCTTGACCGAAATACTTGGTCAAGAATGTAATTTTGCTTGGGGTGACGATCGCACCTAATTTTTCTCGAGCGGACCATCTGGGAATTGCAGCGGCTCTCTCGGACTTGTCAGATGAAGCGGTTCGGCGGTACAACCAACTCCTCTGAGACCTATAGGCGAGGCGGTTTCAAGCGGCGGAGATCGTGATTATAAAAACTTACGAGAAGGTAGACTTGGGTTTTACTTTTCCCCGAATCGCTCATTGCTCTTGAACTCTTGCTTTCTCTATCCTCGACTAGGTTTCATCTTTTCCGCCGCCAACCCAATCAAAAAACTTCTTGCTTCTGAGCGAAATGGCCAAGAGAGTTTCTGAATGGGAGGAATCGGAGATGGATGCGGCTAAGATCAAGATCTTGGTTGATGGGAAGATCGAGAGAAGGCTCGGTGAAGTGGATTCCGCTGTCGGCAAAGATCGCCATCGGGGAAAATGGGCAAATCCGTCTTCCAAGCGTATTGTGAGTGCGCCTTGATTACTGCCCACCCCTTTCTTACTGATGAGTACTCGAACACTTTGGGGTGGGCGGTAAACTTAGGTCCCAATTCCATTACCATGTTGAGTGTGTTCGTGTATCTATGCGAAGCATACCTGGGGATTCCGGCGGATCTCGAGCTGTTCCAATATTATTATGGGATGGCTCGACAAACCGGAATCGCCGGAAGCTGCGGTTTGAAGCTCCACGACTCGAAGTCGAAGGAGTACATTGAGCTTTACGGTCTTCGTGGCGGGTGGAGGAAGAGGTGGTTCTCTTGGAAGGTCACCTCGAAGACGACCTTTCTTTTGAGGAAAGTGCTGAAAAGAAATCTTCATGGGACTCAACCTGAAGATATCAGTAGGATTAGCCCTTATATTCAAGCTATTAAGGACTTGAAGGAAGAAGGGTGGCCGGATGGCATGTGGTGAAGGATTTCATCACCGCCGAATTAGTCCTCTGAAGAAACGAGCATCTCCTATGTGGAGGTACTCGGGGAGAGGAGACCCCACCAGAGACTATGAGGAGGGTAAGCAATTGTCGACTTAGCTCTCCGTTTGGTCTTTCTCAACCTTGTCTAATATTTTTATCTGTTTACACAGATCTTTCACAGGCTGAGGTTGACTCCAGAGTCAGACTCATTTGTGAGAAGTCTCAAATCACTCAGGGGCGGTTCCTCAAGTCATTGCGGTTTTGTCCGCAGATGAAAAGATGGAGCGCCTAAAGGTAATCAAAAATCTGATTCTTTCTTTAGGACTTTATAGTCGTAGGAGATACTTACGACTAATGGTGATCGTAGAATATCTTACGATCAATAAAAAGTCGTAGAAGAACTTACGACTTAGTACTAGTCGTAGAAAAAACTTACGACTAATTAGTGATTCTTCTTTTTCTGTTTTGCTTTACAGAAAGTAGGCATGGAAAATCGTCAGGACGACGAAGAAGTCGTTCTGATGATTATTGGTGCTGGGTTGTCGAAAGACAAAGGCTCGGCTCCTCCCTCGAAGAGACGTCGACTTGTAAAATCTGCAGACAAGGGGAGCAAGCTCGAGCTCGGTCTTTCGACGGACCCTCTACAACTGCGGCGGTGTAATGGTATCTGAAGCCGAGGTCGCAGCCGTCGGCCGAGGAGGTTGAAGCAGCTGAACCTCTTAAGCGCAAACCTCGCAAGGCTAAGGTACCCTTCTATTATGACACGGAATCTTTCGCAGTCGGTGCCACTCCTAGTTTTATTAAGCAACTGGAAAGGGAGAACTGGAAAGATTTTATGTCTTTTATGAAGGAGGATGCAGCATCAGCACAACTGCGGTGAGGCGATCTTTATACGGAATGGTCGAGGACCGATCTCGTCCATCCGGAGGATCGAGAAGCAGAGCCACGGTCCTGTTTCAACTCTGACGACGGGCGTGGTCGAATGGAGCTAATTGTTGAACCTCGACCGGGCGTGGTCGTGGAGAAGAAGAGGTCCTCCGTTGGGAGGATTGCTCCAAAATTCTGGTTAAGACCGAGTGCGAGAGTGTGTGAAATGTACTAAAGTGTAAGAACGACATTTACCTTTTCTTTTCACAACTTTGATTTGCTTTTCTTTATTTGGTCAGACTCCTTGACCCAGGGAATGCTTCACGAGAAGTCCATTGCCATCCCTTCAGCGACTGGGGAGGTAGCAATGGAGGTGGTCGAAGCATCACCTTTGGCCCAGGTGGCCGATGAAGTCGAGACTCCCAGAGTGACTCCCATATCTGCTGAAGTCGTAACTCGACCCTTGAAGTAGCGGTATTCTTGTTGAGGTGGCGCTTCGACGATCACGTGGTCGTAGAAACAACAGAGGCATTGTGGAAGCCTCTGGTCAAGGTGGTGACCGACTGCGCACCGCTCTGGGAAGGAAATCGAGGGGCGTTCCTTCCCTACCCCAAGAGAAATCACGAGAACCGAAGGAGAAAATTTCAACACGTGGTGACTTCTTTGGGGCGCCTCCGTCGTGAGGTCTTACGCTACAGATCTCGTGACCAAGTCCCTCATCCCAAAGATATTCCCAATACGGAGAATACCTTTGATAACGAGCGCCTCGAGAAGGTGTGGTGGGACAAGGTCGCGAGGATAGATAAGGCGCAGAACCGGACCTTGTATATTCAATGTTTGCTAGGGCGACTATGAATGTAAGTATCTTCAAAATACTTATACATGTGGCTTTCCTTCACTTCTCCTTTGTTCTCTTTTGCGAAAGCTCGGAGCAAATTCTTTGTTGTCGGTGAGTATCATCGACAACTTTTAGAGCTAAGACAGGAGAAAGAGCTACTGCCTGCAGGCGAGAGGTGGTAAGTCACTTATCATCCATAGTTGTTTTCAACTTAAATACTCGTATAATGTCTTACGAGAATAGTCATGGAAGAAACTCATGACAAAGGATTAGTCGTAAAAAGCTTACGACTACTTACGACCGAGATAGTGGTCATGAGAAAGACTTACAACCATTCGTAGTCGCGAGAAAAACTTACGACTAGGTCGGTGGTTGTAGAAGTATTTATAACCATTCGGTGATTTTTATCTCCATCTACGTCCTTTGTAGGTTAAGCGGTGATTCAAAGACCTTAGCCGACTCGCTCGACTATGAAAAAGAGAGTCGAGGAGGTTAAGGAATGAAGTATTAACCCTCTCGGAAAGACTTGAGAGGTTGTCTCTGCATCTAAGAAATTGCAGGAAAAAATAAGCGATGAAGTCTTGAACTTAAGACTGCTTTTGAGTTTTAACCTTTACCTAACTCTCATTTCTTCTTGAGATAAAGAAAATGAGATGAAGAATCTCCTGATGAAGTTGGAGACAAATCTTTGGTCATTCGGGAGTTTTCCGCATTACCAAGAATAAGGATCAAGAACTTGAGGTTACGAGAACTCAAGTCACGAGTAAGTAACTCTTTACTGTTGTCCTTTTGAGTGTTTTCCCTTTTTAATGTCAATTCCTTGTTAGAAATTGCTGCCCAATTGAGAATTCTTGAGGTGAAATCCAAGCAAAGACCTTGATCGCAATGAGTCCGTCGCATTGCTAAGATGAATCTGAGAGGACATCAGGCGTGGGAGCAAAAGCATCTTTGGCTGTTGCTTTCCATCGCGAAGAGGTCAAGAAATTGGATTCTCAATTAGTAGGTAAGAAATGCTTTTACCTACAAATATCTTTGTGTTATGTTCCTCTAGAAGTATTTTTGTTTGGCCGGTATTATTCTTTTGAACAAGTGGTCGAGAACAAAAGCTTGCGAGGCTTCGACTTGTACCCAACGGAGATGGAGTCGATGAAGACTAGTCTTCAAGGCAACATCACTCTCTGAACAATGTGCTTAGTGAGCTACATTACGAGGAAAAACTCCTCGAGAAGATACTATAGTTGCTCACACAAGTACTATTGGAGAACAAGTCGGAAAATTGCAAGAAATGGTGACCACTCTGAAGGCTAATCAAAATTTGAATCAATAAGGGAGGCGATCGAAGGCTGCTTTGTAAGTTCGCTTTGGCGAAACTTAAAGCTCAAGATCCCCGCCTTAATGTTAAACCAATCGAAGCCGACTTGATCGTCACGAATCGAGGCAAGTCGTCGATTGTGGAAATGATCGATTGGCAAAAAGGTGGCGGAGGAAATGCGACTAGGCTCTCCCCTTGAGTAATCTTGTAACTACTTTGTAAAGCGGACAATTTTTGTTGATGAGTAATATATGATCCGCTTATTTCACGAAAATCATCTTGTCGAGTAGTTAGTAACTCAAAAGATAATAAGCGAATGAAAGGCGAATGAAGGACTAAGAATTGAAGTCAAATTAATAACTTTATCCTAGCCCCGACTATTTGTTTAGATTGTTTAGACAATCTAAATAAATAGTGTTTGAAACGGGTTTACGAAAACAAAGAGAGGTTTATTTAACTTATAGCTTTTATTACGGTTATCAAATCTTGGTGAAAGAGTAGAAGCGACTCGACACTAGGAAGTTCCTTCTAGTGGGCGGGACCACGTGCGAGAGGAAAGGCTTCGACTAGGTGATGTTTTCATCTCAGACTAGTTTAATCAAACCAAAACGACAACTTGAGTTAAACAAGCGTCTTAGAGGACTTTAGTGATTCGTTCGTCTGTTTTGGTGGACTTGATAAGTCTTTTCGATAGCAAAAGTAGGAGGCGGCGATACTAGGAAGTTTCCTTCTAGTGGGCGAGGACCACATGCGAGAGAGGAAAGACTTGACTAGGTGTGTCTCTTCCTTGACCGATTAAAACAAATCGAGTACACCAAAGGTGGTCGAACAAATGTAAGAAAGTGCACTCTACTTAGAATATTTTTGAATTGGTGAAAAAATAAACTAAGATTTGAAAGAGTTGGCTTTGAGAACATTTATTTGGATAGAACTGAGCTCTTTGTATTGGCGGCAAAAAATGAGTAGCAGTCGATGCTAGGAAATTCCTTCTAGTGGGCGAGAACCACATGCAGAGAGGAGAAGTTTCAACTAGATGATGTTACTAAGCGCCGACCGGTGTAAAGAAAAGCGAGTTTTATTTTTGTATCATAGTCGAAATATTAAAAAGCTTTACTCAAAAATAAGGCAAGAGAGGTAGAAGGAACACGGACTTTTATTGCACGAGAAATCGATCACACATAGAATTTGCGAATGGCGGTCGATGTTCCAAGAGTTTGAGAGAACTGTCCATCTTCCATTGCTAGTCGTCTCGACCACTGGACGAGTTACTTCGACCCTTTGTGTAAGGACCTTCCCATTTGGGGAAAGTTTATTCGATTAGACTTGGATTGGCGAGCCTCAATACCAAGTCACCTACAAACAAGGCTGCGAGGTTGGACCTTCGATCATAGTATCTGCGCGAGGGCTTGTTGGTAGGCGCCGAGCAATTAAGGCTAGGTTTCTCCTCTCTTCAAGTAGGTTAATGTCATCTGCTCGAAGTTGTTCTGGTGCGAGTTGTTGAAGGTTTCAACTCGTGTCGACCGCAATTTTAGCTCGGAGGAAGCATGGCCGACTCGAACACTAGAAAAAATGGTGTTTCTCTGTTGCTCATTGGTGGTTGTCTGAGCGCCCATAATATGGAAGATAATTCTTGTACCCAAGCCCCGGCGCTTAACAAGTGATCGAAGACTCGAGTTTTAATTCCTCGCATTATTTGGCGTTTGCGTTCGTAGCCCCATTACTTTGGGGATGTGCAGCGAAGCATAGCATAACTTGGTACCCAACTCGTCGCAAAATTCACGAAATTTTGCACTTGCGAAGTGTTTACCATTATGCGTAATTATCAGACTTGGTACTCCAAATCGACTAATTCGCTTCTCATCATGAACCTTTTCTTTGCTTAGTTGTTATCGATTCTGAGTTGACTTGATCCATTTTGTGAGCGTGTCAATAGCCACAAAAGGAATTGAAACCTCCGGAGCTTTGGGAAGCGGTCCTAGGATATCAAGCCCCAGTGCAAAAGGCCAAGAAAGAGGTATTGTTTGTAATGCTTGAGTGGTTGGTGTATCTGTCTACCATGGAATTGTACTGGACACACTTTTAACCACCTCCTTAGCATCGTGCAGTGTAGGCGGTAAAAACCTTGTCGAAGGCTTTACCAACCAATGTTACAGTAGGAAGCATGTGTCCCACAGATGCCCCTTGTGTATATCGTGAAGGAGTGTTATTCCTTCGTTTTGCGGAATGCATCGCATGAGTATCCCTTAGGTTCCTCGTTTATAGAGGACTCCTTCAACCAAAGTATACATTTTGGCTTTTCGGGATAATCGATCGCCTCAAGATCATCTTGGTCTGGAACCCTTGCAAAGATACTCGTAGATGGGAGTCATCCGGTATCCTCGTAATCTAATGAGGCCATCTCAAGAGGAGGTGTCTACGGTTCTTCGACGAGAGGCGGTTTTAGAGTTGCTCAAGAAAACTCCTTTTGGTATTATGGATCGGGAAGAAGCCATCCGAGCAAGTTGATGCGAGAAATTATCCTTCGAGGATAAATTGTACCTCGAAACCTAAAAATGTTTTTCTAGCTTACGTGCTTACGATAAGTGCCGAGCCATTGTTGAGTTAGAGCATTGGTACTCTTTCCCAATTTGATTCACGACTAGTTGAGAGTCTCCTCTCACGAGTAGTCGACGAATCGAGAGTGCTTCGCGACTCGTATGCCGACTAGCAAACCGTGATACGCCACATTGTTAGTGGCACGAAAGTTTAATTGTATGGCATACTTTAAGGTTTCTCCGGTAGGAGATACGGGACCACCCGACCCAGAGCCACTTAAAGTAAGTGACCGTCAAAGTACATCATCCAGCGGTCGTGGGAATCGTCTTGGGGATCCGAGCGAGTTGAGATTTGTCCATTCGGCGACAAAGTGCGCCAAGATCTGGGATTTTATGGCGTTCGGGACACGAAATGGAGTCGAACTCCCAAGTTCGGTGACCATTTGCCATGCGTCCATTGTTTCCTTATTATGGAGGATTGCTCCCAAAGGAAACTCGGGCAGCACTGACTATTTTGTGCGCTGAAAATAATGCGCGATTTCCTCGAAGACATGAGGAGGGCATATAGAAGTTTTTGAACACGAGGGTGCGCTCCTTAGGCCGTGTAAAACGCCGGCGTAGTAAACCGGTCGTTATGCGTTTTCACGTTCTCGACCAATCTGCGCTTTCTTTGCTGTGGCGTGGCGGCTAGGTAAATTAAGGCGTCTCTTACGGCTTTGGAGAAACGAGCAGGAGCACTCGAAAGATACCTCTTGACATCCTCAAAGGCAATGTTTGCCTCGTTCGACCACTCAAAACCTTCATGTCTCTGAGAAGTTTAAAGAAAGGTAGTCCTTTTCTCCTAGTCGTGCGATGAAGCGACTTAAAGCGCCATGCACCCGGTGAGTTTTGGACTTCCTTTTTGTGTTTGGAGGTCGCATCCGGAGGATGGCCTTTATTTTTCGAGATTTGCTTGATTCCTCGTTCGGATACTAGGAATCCAAGCAATTTTCTGAAGAAATTCCAAACACACACTTCTCTGGATTAAGTTTTAAATGGTGCTTTACGAGGTTGTCGAATGTTTCTTGTAGGTCGATGATATGATTAAGTCTCTTAATGCTTTTACGACTAGGTCATCAACATAGGCTTCCAAATTCGGCCTAATTGAGATGAAAAAGTCGATTGCATTAAGCGTTGAAAAGAAGCACCGCATTCTTTAGACCAAATGGCATTTTGATATAACAAAAGGTACCAAATGGAGTAATGAATGCGGTCTTCTCTTCATCGTTTAGACACATATTGATCTGGTGATATCCGAATATGCATCTAAAAACTTAATATTTCACAACCCGATAGAATCAACGGTGATCAATACGAGGTAAAGGGAAATCATCTTTTGGACAAGCTTTATTAAGATCGATAAAGTCTCGCACATCGCCATTTGCCGTTTGACTTTTGACCATTCTGAGGTTAGCCAACCACTCGGGTGATTGACTTCTCTTATAAAGCACGCCTTAAGTAGCTTATCAATTACGATTTAATAGCATCTCGTCGATCGGGGCAAATCTCCGTAATTTTTGTTTCTACGGGTACTTTATCGGTAGTAAAGCTAGCACGTGCTCGATCACCTCCACAGGGACTCGGGCATGTCGGATGCTTGCCCGCGAAGACATCTGCGTTAGCTCGGAGGAAGGTAATGAGGCGTCTTCCTATTTGGGATCGGAAGTCTCCCAATGCGAGCAGTCTTGAGGTTTTCTGCGTCGGAGGAACCTCTTTGACTTGGTCGTTCGGCTTTGGTGCGACTTTAGGCTTTGACTTGCTAGTCGAAGGTGACTTTCATCTCGAGTTGGTATTTGACCAACCATCTCGAGGATCGTGATCGTGACTATCGCCATCTTTTGTCACATTGAATTGTGATCACTCCTTTGGGACTGGCATCTTAAGACATTGATACCCATAATGAGTAGCCATTAAGAATTTTGCCAAAGTTGGTCGTCCGAGTATGGCGTTATATCTCGTGTCGAAATCGACCACATCAAAGGAGACTTTCTCAGATCTGAAATTACTTGGTGAGCCAAATGTTAAAGGAAGAGAAACTTGGCCAATGGGTTTGGTGAAGACCCGATGCGATTCCATGAAAGGAATATCGTCGCCTTACCTTAATCTGGTACTTGCATCTCGTCGGGGCTTTAGTAAATAATATGTTTAAGAACTACCACCATCAACTAACACTCGATTGACCCGACGGTTGTTGATGGTGGGTTCATTCTGTCGAAATCGACTGATCGACTCATAGTGATCGGGCGATCGTCCTTCTCAAAGAGATGGTAACTTCCGACCACTTGGTAATTTATTGACAAGAGGAGTATGTATGGAATTTACCTCGTCCGTGACTTTAAGTTGTCGTTTGGAGTCGTATCGATGATCCTCCATAGATATGCTCAAGCGGTATGGTGCGGATCTTGGAATGGCATCTCCTCATCATCGGCGACTTTTGACCACTCGTATGTCCTACACGCCGAGAGTAGGGAGCGGTGCTTTGCCGTTGTAGTAGTCCTCGAGCTTTCTTTGGAAAACTCGGCAGTTGCGGAGGTCATGTCCTTCCTTTTTATGAAAAGGACACCACCTTGGTTTGTCGTTCCTTCGATCAGGGCGCTTACCTTTGCCTTGATCAGGGTTCGACTTGATGGTTTGGGGCTCTCTATCTTTCACGGCCAAGACCTCCTTGAAACCACTAGTTTGTGGTTTTTGACTTTTTATTTTCTTCTTGGACTTTTTTGCTTTTTTGTCCTTACCAACCTCACCTGGCTCTCTAAGAGCGTGTGTTTCTCGATCGATAGTGTTATTCCACTCGACTGCCTCAGAAGCAGTTGCATATCGATCGGCCATCTCAAAGAGCTCGGCAACGGTGTTGGGAGGATTTAAAGCAATATCCTCTGTTATTCTTCTACTACGGACTCCTTGCTTAAAAGCCCTGATCACAGAGGAGTCGAAATTTCGGAATTGAGTTCTGAACGACTAAAGCGTTTGATGAATTGGCGCAAAGTCGTTGTTGTTCTGTTTGATCGGTGCAAGTCGTCTTCCTTTCGAGGCGGTTGTATGTGCCTTGGAAATTTGCTGTAGAAGATCACAGAGGTGTTGCCAAGTAGATCGACTCAGTGGTTGGTTTAATAACCATGATCGGCGGATCCTTGAGCACGATTGGAAGGTAATTCGCCATTCGTGTTCTCCTCCTCCTGCTTGCTTTCGGACGGTTGTTGTATAGATCTGAAGAAACTTCGATGGGATTTTGAGATCCATCAAATTTCTCCATGTTCCTTTGGTCGAAAATGAGGTGGCGTGATGCGCTCGAAGGTCGGCGAAAATGCGGCATCCGGTAATTACTTCTTGGCGCCTTCTTTGTAGGAAAGAAGGGTTAATGTCGCCGGTGATCGTATCTGACGATACCGACAGCGGTGACTGTTACATTGTAGGTCTCGGTTCTTGAGGAATACTCCTCGTAATCCACCGTTGTGAATTTCTTTGCGGAGTAGTGATTGATCACCTCCTCGGAGGGCTACTTGATCATCGGCGATCGAAAAGTATTTCTCGAATAGGAGATCGATGTGACTTATGACCGTGTCGATTCCTCTGAGAGAAATATTCGATTGGTAGTAGTGAAGAAATCGCATTGCTACGACTACCGAATGTTGTTGACGAGTACTTCGGTCTTGTCATCACGATTCGAAGCCTTTGCGCAATCTCCTCGACAAAGAGATCGTATCTGGCGTTCGAGCAAGCTCTTGATTGGGATTCTCAAGCAAGTCGTTGATGTCTGGAGTTCTTGTACCTCCTGTGGTGATATTGAATGCGCCCAGCGAGTTCTTACAGGCTGCAATTTTCTTTCTTGGATGGCCTCAAAATCCTCCCGTCGGATCTTTGAGGCCTTCTCGATGGAGTGCGAGAATGTCGAGGATTTCTCTCGCGTTCATCAGTGTTGGTTCTCTCTGTCGCGGTGGTTCCCTTGCCATTACTACGAGGAGGCGCGGTCGTGATCTTCGGGAGGGTTCTCATTTCGTCCTCCATGAGGTTGACTCGATTTGAGGAAGGGCGAAGACCTCCCGTTGATGATTCTCACTTGCGCTTGAGGCCTCCCGCTTGAGGAGTGCTCGAGAGACACCATCTGGCGACTTGGAGTAATCCCCTCGGTAGGGGAACTCGGGTTATAAGCATCTCCGTCGCAAATGAGATCTGCGGAGAGGCGGTCGTATTAAATAGGAAAAGCATGCTTGATCCCACTATCTCTGGAGTTACCACGAGAGATAGGATCACAAGATCTTTGGTGGAGTCTGGAATGGTGGCTTCGGGACTTGTCTCACCAGTCGGACCGCCTTAAGGGAACTTGGACACTTAGAGGAAAAACTCTCATTGTGTCGTGAGTCCTCTGGGGTGCGGTTACAGTCGGATTGACCCTTGTCCTTGGAGGAATTGGCTCCTCTGTTGGGCGTATCGTTGTGGGGATAAGGATCCTCCTCAACTCCATTGATGGGATGGTTTCTTTGGAGAATAATCTCGGAGGAACATCACCATCGGCGGATGCATCACTCGGCTCGTAGTCGAAGCGGCATCCATGTCGGCGTCTGCGTGTCGCCAAGTCGAACCAGTTCTCCTCGTTCCATCCTCTGCCATGCTTGCATGAGATTGGAAAAAGAGAGTATGTTGACAAGAGATTAGGAAGATCCCCACGGTCGGCGCCAGCCGCCGGTGTATTAGAACCGATCTTACGTAAAGATTATTTGATTGGGGTCTCTAAGGATGAGATCACGCAGAGTGGATTGACACGGGATGTTTAGGCAGTTGGGCCTTCTCAGGAGAGAATAATAACCTAATCTGTGTGTATGGTATTCTTGATGATCCGAGAAAGGGCTAAAACTATTACGAGAGAATAGTGCTTGTGTTTCTACTTGACTAGCCCTTGTTTGTTTGTCGTTCTTCTCGCCTCTCCCTATCTCTCGATTGATGCCCTTATATAGTCGTGAAGAAGTAGCCGTTTAGTCCTACGGAAGATCGCCTAATAAATGTAATGTGGCGCATGATGGTAGTAATTACGGCGCCTTGACTTCTTCGCGCGTCGGCAATTATCTTCGAGAGATAATGGGGTATTTACACACCATTAATCTGGCGGAATAATAGTGCGTGTAGACCGTTTGGATTCCTTAATCAATTGGACCTACCCGTCTGTAGGTTTGATTATAAGGTGGTCGTAGTTTTCCTGGTCGTAGAAGGACTTACGATCAGGTAGCAGTCGTAGAAGAACTTACGACTATGTAGTGGTCGTAGAAGGACTTACGATCAGGTAGCAGTCGTAGAATAACTTACGACTATGTAATGGTCGTAGAAGGACTTACGACCATGATGTAGTCGTAGAAGAACTTACGACTATGGGGGTGATTGTAGAAGAACTTACAATCAAAGGTTAGGCCTCTCCCTTATAGAAATAAGGGGTACTTCTGGGGACTATGTGACATCATATTTACCCATAATAAGAATTACAGATAAAAGATAAAATGAGAATTATTAGATCCTCGTCACAACCGATTACGCATGAACCTACCCGATCACATATTTAACGGGTTGGAACAAACTTAATCAGATAGGATCCGTCAAGGGCACTATATAAGGAGATGCACGAGCCTGTTGGGATACACGAGACACATGTGATATGAGTTGCTCCACCGAAACCCTAGCTACCATCTTCTTGAGAGTCATACCGTGCGAGTTGGTGCTACCACACCGACGCACAGTGCTTCATCCCCAGACGTGCGGATACCGTAGATGCGTTGCTGTCGCGCTAAAGGATGATCCACGACTTCGCAAGGGACGCGACTGGATGCTGGAGGAGACGATCGGCAACGAGGTCGTTGGACGATCGACTACGACCACTTCATCCATGCGCTTTACATTGGATTGATTGCTCTAACTCTTCTTTCGCTGCGTGTCTAGTAGTAACGATATATGATCTCTTGCTTGCTTGGTATCCTGGTTTACATGGTAGAATTTTTGAATTATCAGCTAGCGTAGCCTACCCGTATCCCTTCTTTTTCAACCAGCGTTCTATAGGAAGCATGAGTCCCACAGATGCCTTCGTGTATTTCTTTAAGGAGATCTTATACTTTCTTTTTGCAATATGTATCGCATGAGAACCCCTTGAGTGCCTCATTTAAAAAAGTTTCCCTCGACCAAAGTATACATTTTGTCCTTACGGGATAAACAATCAGCCTCAAGATCATCATTGGGTACATTACCCTTCTAAAGATACTCGTAGATGGGGTTCATCCAACTATCCTCGTATTCTAGGGGGTTGTCTCAGTAGGAGATGTCTCTGGTGTTTCGACCAGAGACAGCTTCTGGAGTTATTCCAAGAAGACTCTTTGTAGTACTTGTGATCGGAAGAAGCTATTCAAGCTAATTGGTCAGCGAGAAAATTATTTTTTTGACGGATATATTGTACCTCGAAACCGAAAATATGCTTTTCAAGCTTCTTAACTTCCGATAAGCACTGAGATATGGTCGGATTAGAGCATTCAGAATCTTTTCTGACCTGATTGATGATCAGTTGAGAGTCTCCTCTCACATGTAGTCGTCGAATCCCGAGCATTTTCGTTGCACGTATGCTAGCCAATAATCATTCATATTCTGTCACATTGTTAGTAGTAAGAAAGTTTAATTGAATACCAAGACCACCGTAGCCCCTGAGCCACTTAGTGTAAGTGACCCATCGAAGTACATTGTCCACTTGTCGTGGGATACGTACTGTGGTTGGTCCCTGAACAGGTTCAAGATTTGTCTATTCGGCGATAAAGTCTGCCAAGGTATAGGATTTAATGGTTGTTTGGGACATGAAATGGACGTCAAACTCCCCAAGCTCAACCGACCATTTTGTCATGCGCCCCGCTGCTTCCCTGTTCTGGAGGACCTCTCCTAAGAGAAACTCAGACGACACGATCAACTTATGCACCTGGAAATAATACCTCAGTTTCCTCGAAAACATGATGAGGGCATGTAACATCCCAATTTTCAGAGCTTTAAAAATCTTTTAAATAGTGGTAGAGAGAAAATTCACCATTTGGATTTATTTGAATATTAATTTAAAAAGCTTAATATGGACTTTAAGGACAAATTGATTTAATATGATTAATCCCAACATCAACAATGGTCAAAACTATTTTATTTAGATTCTTTATGATTGGATATATTTTATAGAATTTTCTAGAATTTTTCCAAAGTCATTTGCTATTTTCTATTGGCTAATTGTATTTTCTGGATTTATTTAAAAGAAAAATCAAAAGAAATTCCTCGGAATAGTATTGGGCCGAAGCCCAACACTATTCCATCAGCGCGCTAGCCCATCTCGCCCCGGCCGCACCCTCGTCCGTTGGATGCTTGACGCGTGCCCCTCGTTTCCGATCGGACGCACGCGCTCAACCCCGCCTTCCTCCGTTGGATGTTCGCGCGTGGCCGCGCGTGATCTCGCTCGATTCGCCGCGCGCCTCATTTGCCGCATTGCCAGTGGGACCGCCATCGAAGTCGTCGTCTCGCGAGCCTTCTTCTTCCTCGCGCGCCGCCGCCGCCATTGCTGGAGCTTGAGCTCCGTCGACAAAACCGATTGATTCTTGATTCTTGGCCGACCCACCAAATCGTACCTCGGTTGATTTCTTATCCGTTCCAAACCGAATCAAACCCCGAATCGGTTTCAATCTCCCCGAATCTCGGAAATTCAAATCGCGGCCGTTTCGGACCCGATTTGGGGGTTTCCAAATCTCGGCATCTCCGGGCCTATAAATACCCCCTAAGCACCGCCCGGACATCCGCAACCCAAAGCCGACACCCTCGTCGCCCCGATCGCTCTAGAGCCGCCGCATTTCGAGTTTTAGGGTTTTCGGCCGAGCTTCTTCTCCGGTGAATTGCGCCGCCGTCATCGCCGCCCTTGCCTCGCCGACTGCACCACCGTGATCAGCAAGTCCCAGGCTACCTCGTGCGCACCTCCTCGTCGCCGGAGCATCGCCAGAGCCCCCGTACGACAAACCCGAGACCACCTCGCCGCCTCAAGCTCGCCGCCGGCCATCCCCGACAACCCCAGGTGCTCAAACCGGTGCCCACATGTGCGCAATAATCCCCTCCACACGCTGGTACCACTCACCGCCGGCGAGGAGCCGCCGTTCGCCTTTGCCATTGGTTCCCGAGCGCCACCGCCGCCGTTGTCACCGGCTCGGCCGCGCCCGTCGGCTCGTCTTTGGTGTGGCGGCCGCGTGGCGCCGGTCAGCGCCGACACTGCAGCGTCGTGGCTTTCGGTCCACCGCGCAGATCTCCTCGGTTGATGCGCTCGGTCCACCGCGTGAACCGAGCCCGACATGTGGGGCCCACATGTCAGATTTCTTTTTAAATCTATTTCTTTTTCCGAAAATTCTCGGCTGACGCAAGCATTGCGCAATAATTCGATTTTCCTTTATAAAATAATTCGAAAAATTCAATAATTCCAAATTAGGGTTTTATTTGATTTTCAAACTTCCAAAGCCCATATCTTTTGCATCCGAACTCCGATTGAGCCCATTCAAATTTGTAAATTCATATAAAATTAAGATCTATTTAATGGTGAATTTTATTTGAATTTTTGGAGTTGTTTTGCCACTGTTATTTATTTATTTTTGTTTTTTTGTCTCGTTCATGAGTAGAC
Source organism: Hsuehochloa calcarea (assembly GCA_036346395.1). NCBI lineage: Eukaryota > Viridiplantae > Streptophyta > Magnoliopsida > Poales > Poaceae > Hsuehochloa > Hsuehochloa calcarea. Next base: position 14,843,794 of record CM070598.1, read on the forward strand.
GTCGATACTTGGGAATTTTGCGTAAGAAGGAGCACCTCAAGACCAAGACCAATATCTAGATCTATTCCAAGGCAAGTTATACCTTTGATCATCTTGAACCCAGTTTTCAAAATACTTTGTTTCAATGTATTGCATTTTATTTCAAGTATTTATTTAAATGCTTTTGGGATAGTTATTAATCCAATTTGTTATACCACCTTGTCTATTGTATACCATGATCTTTTGTCACCCTAGGTTGGTTAATTATTAGTTGGTATTATCGTAGCACCAACGTGGGTTGGTTAGATACGAGTTGTTTGCTTAGCCATGCCACGAGTCATCATTTCAGGTGAGTTGCAACTATAAATTTGACTAAGTGATTATGGGCGTGATGATGGCTTGTGTGTCTTTGTGTCTTTGTTACTCGTGATGGCATGTGTTGCACTTAATCAACAGGGTGGGAAAAGATTTAGACTGAGGCAAGTGGTGGATCCGTGTGAATGGTGGAACTGTGTGCTATAAACTTTGTGATTTGGGAAAAACTGGAAGTCTTGCATTGGTCAATTAAGGACTTAACTTTGTGCGCCATTGAACTGGGCCTTACTGTGCGACCACATGCCTAGTATAAATTTGGGCCTAACTTAGTAAGTTATGGAGTCTTGACATTGACAACCGAGTTGTATTTAAGGCATGTGTGATGAAATTTGGAGGTGTGATATGTCACATCGCGGGATGATTCATTGCATCCTGTCCAACGGTGTGTGTCGTTCCAAGGGCTGTGTGTACAAATTGGACGGCAGGAAAGCACATCGGGAGTGTCATTGTTTGAGATGAAGTCTCTGAAAGGTTTTGTTATGGTCAGTGCTAGCTCCACTGATTGTATCGTGTGGGTAAAGTGTACAACCTCTGCAGAGTGTTACATCAATCTATTCGAATAACCGCGTCCTCGATTATAGACATGCTCGGGAATTTCACACGAGGGGTAGATTTTCATAAAACAATTGGGATGGGTCAGCTGTGTGAGATAACTTGTACAGCTGTGTGAATAACTTGATTAGACTGTGTGTCCTTTGTGAAATCAATTGTTAACTTATTATTATTGTCTATTTGTTTTGAATTATGCTTTAAATCTATTATTTGTATTTAATTGCAAATGTTGCGTTTCCGTAAAATAACCACAGAAGCCACTCCTTTGGAATAAGCCAGCATCTATAAATTGCATTCTGTGGTATGACTTGCGAGTACTGTGGATTTCATGGGGATATGTTCCAGATCTTAGGATGATGTGACAATTGGCAATGGCGTTTACGGTTTGTCGTTTCACGTGTTTTCGACAAAGTTCTGAGCTTCTTGGACGGCGGTCCGACCGGTCCTTGCACGGCGGTCCGACCGGTCCCAAATCGGTCGGACCGGCCATGTGGGGCGGTCGGACCGGTGATGACCAAAGTGGTCAAAACGAGTTGGGCCAAAAATAGGTGTTGTAGGCAAGTGAGGGGATCCCAATGCACTTGGTCTCATGATTTTGGAGTCTCGAGAAAAGTTCTATTGGTTTAAAGTTTCGAGAGGGTTTGGATTTTGGGGTTGAATTTGGCTAAGTCCCAAAGGCGGTCCGGCCGCTCACGTGGAGCGGTCCGACCGCCATGGGGGCGGTCCGACCGCTCACTGGAGCGGTCGAGACCGTAATAACTTGAACGTTGGCCAACTTCGTGGCAATGTTGATTTGTTAGGTCAAAGTCATTGGTTCCATGGCATATGATTTGCATGATGCATGTTTTGACTAACATGGGTCAAGTTGTGAAGAACTTGTTCCCGAATTCGTGTTTGCTTGTCTATGGTTGTGCAGGTAGCTTGGTGGTCAACGACGGTCAACGGCGAGGAGGATCGGGACTAGACTTGGAGAGTTGAGGTCGAGCGATTGGCGATGCGGGTGAGTCAACGACTCAAGCGTGACACAAGATGGACAAGGGTGACCTATTGGCAAATCCATGAACATGGTGAAGCGGTTTAGGTCAAAAGGTTAAAGACGGCGCTTTGCGAAGCGTGCGTGTGTGACCCGTTTGTTAGTGGGCCTTAACGGGAGCCCAATTAAGTCAAACCCTAAGAGTTTTAGGCCTCCACTATAAATAGGAGGAGATGGTGGCTGCACCTCTCTCTCTCGCCTTTTTATGTTTCAAAACCCTAATTGTCTTTAGGGGAGTTGAGGTGGAGGCTAGGGCTCTTGATGGTTTGTGGAGAATTTCGTGATCTTTGATTGTCTACTGATCCATGATGGTGTGGATGTAATCCAGCATCAATCACGAAATCAATCTATGCAAGGTTTGCTTGAGATAAGTCTCCTTTCGTTCTTGCTTTCAATTTCGTGTTTTTAGGGCTTTCTTTGATCCGCGAGTTTGTGATTGATTCTTTCACGTGAATTAGCTTGCTGTGATATGTGTGAATCTATCTAGCATCATCTTGATCATCAATCTCTCACGAACAAGCTTTAGGATCAAGTTTTCGTTCTTGCCCGGTTTTAGACCTTCTGTTAATCAATTGGCAATTGCTCAAGATCGTTCCAAGAATTATCATAATATTCGATTGGAATAGGTCCTCAATAGCATATAGAACGTGTGTGCAAAATTTCATAAAGATTGGAGTTGAGAATCAAAAGTTTCACCTAATTGCAACTTCGTCATCGGGCTGATTTTACTATTGCAGATCGGTTCTGGAGTCGGCCGGTCAGACCGCCCGTCATCACCGGTCAGACCGATTTTGGAGCGGTCCGACCCAAAGCTAACGCCGGTCGACCGCCGACAATCGGTCCGACCGGTTGGGTTAATGGTCGACCACTTTGTCTTTGTGAGTTTGCAATCTTAGTTGATTTTGTTATTTTGCTTAGGGGATTTAATTGGTTTCAATACTAGTCTTCCGCTGTACTGGTATATTGATCTTCATAGCTTTCTAATAGCTACTGGAGTAAAATTGTATTGAGTTCATAATTTGTGAAAAAGTGGCGTGCTCCTATTCACCCCCTCTAGTCGTCTTTTCGGTCCAACAAGTGGTATCAGAGCCCGGTTAGTTCAATCTTGATCTTAACCGGTCACTGAACTTTGGCGATGGATAAGTTTTCTACTAAACCGCATATCTTCGATGGGCACGACTATGCCTATTGGAAGAATCGTATGCGCGTCTTTCTTGAGAGCGAGGACAAGCTATTTGGGATGTTGTTAGAGCCCATTGGTTATTCTGAAATTGCTACACCGCTACAAATTCTTTTGGCTAACAACAATAAGGTTAAGAATCTTTTATATGGTGCACTTGGTAGACAAGAATATGATAGAATTTGCAATCTTTCAATGCGCATGAAATTTGGAACACTCTCGAAACATATCATGAGGTTCGTCCCAAATCAAAAAGGTGCGTAAGCAGTTTACAAGCGTGAATACAATAAATTCGAGATGCGTCAGGAGAGAGCATCGATGACATTTTCGATCGCTTTAATAAAGTAATTAATCAAATGAAAGTTGTTGATATTGAATATTCTCAATCGAAAATGCCACCCATCTCTTGGTGCAATCAACACCAAGGAGTGGGAGATGAAGTCTCTTGCTATAGAGGAAAATATTGATCTTTCAAGTCTTACTTTAGAATTGCTTTATAGTAAACTCAAGACTCATGAAATTAAAAGAGTTGATCATCCCAAGAAAGATAATTTAGCTTTGGTAGCAGATCCTCTCAAAAGGCTTTTGATGACTCTTTTGAATCTTCTTACGGATTTTCATTTGCTTGTTTATCCGCTATTCATGAAGAGGAGCTTGAAAGTATTCTGAAACAGAGTTAGCTCTTCTAGCTAAAAAATTCACACGGGCCTACAATAATGTGAGAAACAAAAGAGAGGTGGTCCGGTGACATGCTATGAATGTGGTGAGCTCAATCATATCAGGCAAATTGCCCCAAGTGAAAGGTAAGAGCAATCACAAGGAAGGAAAGCGACTTGGAAGAAGCCTCCTTTCAACAAATCAAGGTATGAGGCTAATAAGCTTGTGAAGGCCGCCAGGGTCCTTGCCGCTTTGAGGATCAATCCTTGAGCGATGTGGATCTGGGAGTGAGGAGGACAAGGAGGAGGAGATCCTCAAGGCAAAAGAAAGGGAAGGCCAAAGACTTCAGCGGCATGTGCTTCATGGTGACGACACGGACGACATTGATGATAATGAGGTATCTTTCTCTTATGATGAGCTTTACGCTAAATATGATTCTATAGTTGAGCAATTGCTTAGTCAAGATGAAGCGCTAGAATTTGTTATGACAAAAATAAGAAATTAGAGTCAAAGATTAGCAAACTGAAAGTAGAGCTTAAAAATGCTAAGACTCTTGAACTCGATGAATGTTTATCTTGTCATGCTATGCATTCAGAAATTACCAAGTTACAATCTGCTCATAACATTTCTGTACAACAACTTGAGAATGCTAGATCTGAACTAAATGAAATTAAAAGTGCTCCTTGTGAAAAATGTTTAGAATCTAGTAAATTGATTGCTTTTGATGTATTTGATTCTAGCCCTTGCACTTCATGTTTAGAAAAAGAACGTGAAATCAAAGATATCTTAGAAGCTGCTAGAGTCAAATATGCTAATCTTAAGGACAATATTGAAAATACTAATTGTGCTTCTTGTTCCGCTCTTAAGCTTGAAATTGCTTTGTATAAGGAGAAATCTATGGATAAAACTTGTGATGCTTGTGTTAACTTGAGAAAAGAAAATGCCTACCTTCATGATACATTAGAGAAATTTTCTAAAGGTAAGAAACAATTAAACATAATTCTTGACAAGTCTAAAACTCCTTATAAGAAGCAAGGTTTAGGATTCAATTCTTTTCAAGACAATTCAAACCCAAAAGTCATTCAAGTCTTGGAAAAAGGTTTAATTGAATTCAAAACCCAACCTGCAAAAACATCTTTTAAATCTGCAGGTTTTGCCCAACCTTGTATTAATTCCAATGGTGCTTCTTCTAGTGGTACCAAGTACCATTGCACTTATTACAAAAAAAAGGTGGACATTTGATTGAATTCTGTTGGCGTAGGTTGAAAAATGATAGGAAAAATTTTGATAGAATTTCATTCATGCAACCTAGAGCTTCTATGAGACATGGTAACACTGAAAAGAATAAACACGGATTAGGATTTTCTCTCATGCAAATCATTATGTTTCTAGATATCCTAATTCTAATGTTTATCGATTTGGCGGTCCGATCATTGAGTGGTCACCGGTTTAACCGTTTTGGTCGCCGGTCTGACCGCCAGCACAACGCCGGTCAGACCGCCCATGGACAGTTTAAGTCTCATGTTAATTTAAACATTGCTCATAACCGAATTTTAAGTGAAATCAAGGATAGTACTTCTGGTTTGTATACTTCTTGCAGACGTGTGTCTCACTCTTTGGATTCCTAAATCTTGTTTATCTAACTTGATGATTGAGACATATCGTTCTTTGTTCCTTGATTTTCGGGATTACTGCGGAAATGGGAAGAACACGTGGTTCGTTGACTCGGATGTTCACGCCACATGACCAGGAAACTCAAAATGGTTCACCTCTTTCACGCGGCAACGGTGATGACTTCATCACCTTTGGAGATGATACACAAGGCGAATTGAAGGAACATGATCAATTAGGGTGAACAACAAATTCATTCTAAAGGATGTCGCTCTTGTAGAAAAGCTTAGGTATAATCTCCTTCGTTTCTCGACTTCTTGATGATGGTTATGAGGACTATTTTTAAGAAAAATGCTTGTCGTGTGCTTGATTCTCTTGGTGAGCTTGTGTTTGGAATCTCTAGAGTTGGTAGAATTTTTGGGTGATTTTGAGAATCTCTTGTTGGATCTCTTAAATGTTTGCTTACATCTTCTTCTGATTTCTGGCTTTGGCATCGACGTTTGGGGCACATTGGTTTTGATCATCTGACACGAGTTAGCAACCTTGATCTCATGAGAGGTTTGCCCAAACTCAAAGCTGTCAAGGATGCTGTATGTGCACCCTGTAGGCATGGCAAACAAGTTGCCGCCTCACACCCTTCTCGTGACTATGGTTATGGTAGCGGACGGGACGGTTGCTTCATATGGATCTTGTTGGTCTGCTAGAGTCCGATCGATCGGTGAAAAATGGTATATTCTTGTCATAGTCGATGATCTTTCTAGATATACTTGGGTGTTCTTTCTTACTTCAAAAGATGAAGCTTTTGGTTATTTTCATGACCTTGTTCTTCGTTTGGCTTCTGAGCTTCCTGGTGCTTTGAGAGCGATTCGCAGTGATAATGGCACGGAGTTCAAAAATACTTCTTTTGCTTCTTTTTGTCTTTGGCGTGGTATTGAGCATCGTTCTCCTCTCCACACGTCCCTCAACAAAATGGCGTGGTGGAAAGGAAGAATAGGACCTTAGTCGAAATGGCTAGGACGATGCTAGATGAGTATAGCACACCGAGAAGATTTTGGGCGAAGCTATTTCTCTCGCTTGCCATATTGCAAATCGTGTCTTTTGAGACCTTCTTTAGGCAAGACTCCTTATGAGCTTCGTTTTGGTAGAAAACCCTCTGTTTCGCATTTTGAGTTTTTGGATCAAAATGTTTTATTCTTAAGACAGCAACTTAGATAAATTTGAATCAAGAACTTTTGATGGGTTATTTCAGGTTATCCCGCTCATTCGAGGGGTTTTCGAGTTTTTAATCTCGAGACTAACATTATTGGAGACTTGTAATGTCACTTTTGATGAGACTAGCCACAGAGCTAGATCAATTACTCTGAGATGATTTACAGTGTGAGAGCATTTTTGTGGAGGAAGATGAGGACGAAGCTAATATCATTCCTTCATCTGCTGCTCTTCAAGCGCCCATATTGATACAAGAACACCTTTCGTCTACTTCACCTTGATTGAGGCTCTCACGCATCTTCATCATCGCATACTGCGGAGGTCGAAGAAGCAGTATCTCACCCGGCGCTCCACTTCGCATTCAAAGACAAACATCCTCGGAGCATGATAATAGGTAATCTACATGAGCGAGTCACTCGCTCCGGTATAATGATCCAAATCTCTACTCTCATTCGGCTTTTGTTGCTTCTTTTGAACCCCGCGATATATCACATGCTTTATCGATTCTATTTGGGTAAATGCCATGCATGAGGAGTTAGAGAATTTTGAAAGAAACAAAGTTTGGAACCTAGTAGAACCTCCTAGTGGTCATAATGTTATAGGAACCCGTTGGGTGTTTAAGAATAAACAAGGTGAGGATGGTTACGTGGTTAGAAATAAGGCAGATTGGTAGCTCGGGTTTTAGCCAAGTTGAGGGTTAGATTTTGATGAGACATTTGCTCTTGTTGCTAGACTAGAAGCCATTCGATACCTTGCATTTGCTGCATCAAAAGGTTTTAAATTATATCGGATGGATGTTAAAAGTGCCTTTTAAATGGTTTCATAGATGAGGAAGTATATGTTAAGCAACCCCTGGTTTTGAGGATCCTAAATATCCAAATCGTGTTTTCAAGCTATCTAAAGCATTGTATGGTCTTAAACAAGCCCCTAGAGCACAGTATGATAGATTAAGACCTTCTTGCTTAAAAATAATTTTGAAATGGGTAAAGTGGATAAAACTCTATTCATTCTTAGACATGACAATGACTTCTGCTTGCTCAAATTTATGTGGATGATATTATCTTTGGTGGTTCCTCTAATGCTCTTGTTTCCGACTTTACGACACTATGTCCAGGAATTTGAGATGAGTATGATGGGAGAGCTTAATTACTTTTGGGACTTCAAATCAAGCAATGCAAGGAAGGAACTTTCATCCATCGACGAAGTACACTAAAGATCTACTAAAGCGCTTCAACATGGGTGATTTGCAAGCCAATTTCCACTCCCATGGCAACTTCATTATTTTGGATCGGATGAGGAAGGAGAAGTCGTGGATCAACGCGAGTACCGCATGACATGATCGGCTCCCTTACGTATTTGACGGCCTCGAGACCGGACATTCACTTCACGGTATGCCTTTGTGCAAGATTTGAGCGTCTCGAGAACTTCCCATCGCTAAGCCGTTAAGCGCATATTCGGTATTTACACTCTACCCTCTTATATGGCATTTGGTATTCTGCTCTTGACTTTGTCCATTAGAGGTTTTGATTCGATTTTGCGGTGTCGGTTAGATAGGAAGAGTACCTCTGCACTGTCACTTCCTAGGCACTTCTCTTGTATCTTGGTCTTCTAGGAAGCGGTCTTACATTGCACAATCCATTTGAAGCGGAGTATGTAGGCTATTTGCTAGTTCTTTGAGCTGATTTTGTGGATGGCGTCCACTTTGAAAGATTATAGGTTAAACTTTGCTAGTGTTCCTCTTTTACGTGATAACACTTACGCTATTAATATTGCTAAAAACCCGATTGCAACATTCTAGGACTAAGCACATAGACATTCACTTTCACTTCCTTAAAGATCATGTTGAAAAAGTTGATATTGTGATGCACTTCGAGAGTCAGAAGCTCAATTGGCGGATATTCTTACCAAGCCTTTAGATCAAACCAGATTTTCCTCATTAAGAAGCGAGTTAGGGTAATTTATCCTTATGGGTTGGTTTGAGGGGAGTTTGATCTTTTCTTATCTTTCCTTGTTCTTTTGATCTTTTATTGTTCTTTTACGAACTTAGTGATCTTTTGAACTTTTTAGGTTTTTAGGCTTTTAATTGCATCTCATTGTGTCATATTGCATTCATATGAAAACTCCAACAAGTGGTTACAACAAATGGTATGAAAAATCCAAAAGATGCATTGTAATATAAGATTTTACCTTATTTTAAAATTGATGAAGCTTTGCCTATTACCCTTTAGAGCTTTTGTATTTCAATTCTTGCTCAATGTCATGTCTAGTTCTTTGACTTGCTAGAATTATCATGCTTTTACATGTGTAGCTAAGTCTTTGCTATATGAGCTAGAACTTTTAAACAACTCAAACTAAGAAATTACAATTTGTGGATGTTTTAGCGAGTTGCGTAATTAGTGCTCCTCTTGTGACATTGGCCTGTCGAATTGCTTTGTTAGCTCTTTGATCTAAAATTGACCATTACTTGAGCTTTTGTGTTCTTGAGATTCTAAAGCGCTCATGTGAAAAATGAAAATCAAGATTGTCTTATGCTTAAATTGTGCCAAACTATTCTTACGAGACCGCTTGTCAAATGACATGAACTTGGAGATAGTTTGATGAACAGACGATCTCATGGGGTGCTTGTCGAAATGACATGAACCTCAAGATTTGTCGCCCGGTAGAAGCTTAGAAAGAGTTTGTGGATGGCTCCTAGTCGGGATCTTCTTTACTAAGATATACCTTTAATCAACTTTTGGTGAAGCTTAGGATGAGTTTGTGGATGGCTCCTAGTCCAGGATCTTATCACTAAGTTAGATCATTAGTCAACTTCAATATTCAATGCAAATGAGAAAAATGTTGACAAATGGGCGTTTACAAAATATTGAGCAAAATGATTCAATACGGGACTTGATTGACTCTTAATGTGGTCTTTGTTAGATTTTTGATCTCACTTTGACATTTTGACATGACCAATTTCACTTTAGGATCCTGTTGATGAACTTCTTTGAATTTGAGCGTTGCTTAAATTGATCAAATTCTTGCTTTACTTTTGAGTCTTTGTGCTTAGCTTTGATATATATATCTTACCATGATCTTGCTAGCGCTGTCAGGCTTGATATGCTTGTTTGTGCAATATTAGAGATACTAGCTTGTTCTTTTGGGTAATCTCCAAAGCTTCTTGTAATCAAAAATTGAAAAATACAAAAATTGAAGCCACTCCATTGCACTTCATGCATATTCCTCTTTATGCTTCTTTTGTTTCTGCTTCTTTCTTTATTCTATATTTATTATCTCTGGATGAGAGGAAGGCGTGATTCCTTGATGAATCCATTGTCAAAGGGGGAGAAGATGTGTTAAATGAGAAGAGAAGATGTGTTAATAAGAAGATATTTCTTTATTGGGGGAGAAGTTTATACAAAGGGGAGAAACTGAAAATTTAAAAATTGAGGATCATAGTGAGGAGGAGTTCTTGAGTTGCATTCTTTTATACTCACAATGATCATAGGTCAATTGAACAATTGTTCTTTCATATGGACCTCATGTGAGAATTTTGACCCTTTTCTGAAAATCAAAGTTTTTATGCTTACTTTTGCCTTGTCTCACATGCCTATATTATTCTGATGCCAGCTTGGTCATTTACATTGCTTTTTCTTGCTTATGGACCAAGTTGTGTCTTTGTGCTAAAACCATGAGTAAACTTCGTTTTCAAACCTCTTACTTACATTTTACGGATAATTGCCAATGTGTTCATCAAGGGAGATTGTGGATTTCATGGGGATATGTTCGGATCTTAGGATGATGTGACAATTGGCAATGGCGTTTACGGTTTGTCGTTTCACGTGTTTTCGACAAAGTTCTGAGCTTCTTGGGCGAGGCGGTCCGCCGGTCCTTGCACCGTGATCCGGCCGGTCCCAAATCGGTCGGGCCGGCCATGTGGGCGGTTGGACCGGTGATGACCAAAGTGGTCAAAACGAGTTGGGCCAAAAATAGGTGTTGTAGGCAAGTGAGGATCCCAATGCACTTGGTCTCATGATTTTTGGAGTCTCGGTAAAAAGTTCTATTGGTTTAAAGTTTCCAGAGGGTTTGATTTTCGGGTTGAATTTTGGCTAAGTCCCAGGCGGTCCGGCCGCTCACGAGGAGCGGTCCGGCCGGTAATAACTTGAGCGTTGGCCAACCGTGGCAATGTTGATTTGTTAGGTCAAAGTCATTGGTTTCATGGCATATGATTTGCATGATGCATGTTTTGACTAACATGGGTCAAGTTGTGAAGAACTTGTTCCGAATTCGTGTTTGCTTGTCTATGGTTGTGCGGGTAGCTTGGTGGTCAACGACGGTCAGCGGCGAGGAGGATCGGGACTAGACTTGGAGAGTTGAGGTCGAGCGATTGGCGATGCGGGTGAGTCAACGACTCAAGCGTGACACAAGATGGACAAGGGTGACCTATTGGCAAATCCATGAACATGGTGAAGCGGTTTAGGTCAAAAGGTTAAAGACGGCGCTGCGGCGTGCGTGTGTGACCCGTTTGTTAGTGGGCCTTAACGGAGCCCAATTAAGTCAAACCCTAAGAGTTTTAGGCCTCCACTATAAATAGGAGGAGATGGTGGTGCACCTCTCGCTCTCGCCTTTTATGTTTCAAAACCCTAATTGTCTTTAGGGGAGTTGACGTGGAGGCTAGGGCTCTTGATGGTTTGTGGAGAATTTCGTGATCTTTGATTGTCTACTGATCCATGATGGTGTGGATGTAATCCAGCATCAATCATGAAATCAATCTATGCAAGGTTTGCTTGAGATAAGTCTCCTTTCGTTCTTGCTTTCAATTTCGTGTTTTTAGGGCTTCCTTTGATCCGCGAGTTTGTGATTGATTCTTTCACGTGAATTAGCTTGCTGTGATATGTGTGAATCTATCTAGCATCATCTTGATCATCAATCTCTCACGAACAAGCTTTAGGATCAAGTTTTCGTTCTTGTCCGGTTTTAGACCTTCTGTTAATCAATTGGCAATTGCTCAAGATCGTTCCAAGAATTATCATAATATTCGATTGGAATAGGTCCTCAATAGCATATAGAACGTGTGTGCAAAGTTTCATAAAGATAGGAGTTGAGAATCAAAAGTTTCACCTAATTGCAACCGTCATCGGGTGATTTTATTGTTGCGGATCGGTTCGAGTCGGCGGTCGGACCGCCGTCATCACCGGTCCGACCGATTTTGAGCGGTCCGACCGCCAAGACAACGCCGGTCGGACCGCGCGACAATCGGTCCGACCGGTTGGGTTCAATGATCGACCGCCCGTCTTTGTGAGTTTGCAATCTTAGTTGATTTTGTTATTTTGCTTAGGGATTTAATTGGATTCAATACTAGTCTTCATTTGTCTTGGTATATTGATCTTCATAGCTTTCTAATAGCTCTTGGAGTAAAATTGTATTGAGTTCATAATTTGTGAAAAAGTGAGCGTGCTCCTATTCACCCCCCCTCTAGTCGCCTTTTCGGTCCAACAAGTACGGTGTGTACTCACTCTTGCTAAACAAATCAACAGAAGTGGTGGAGTCGTCGCCTGCTTTTGAAGAAGAGTACTACGAAGGTTGATCGTTAGGGTCTTGATCCCAGTCAGTTGCCTGTGGTAAATTGATGGGAGCCACTGGAGTTTATTTCGTTTCCGCTGCAGTTTATTTCTTTATTGTTAGCCTTGCATGGCTTAATAAATGTAAAACTCGACCGTAAGGTCCCAACAGTTATTTGTTATTCAAAGTACTCGTTTATTCTTATATTCGTTGTATGGATGTGATATTTCATCGATGTTGATACTGTGTGCACTAGCGTGATCCTGGACTAGTGCAGAATACACAGAGGGTCCAGATTTGCATATTTGGATCCCGACAGGGCATATATAAGTGTTTGGACCTGGAGGTAACACTCCTTAGCCCCATGTAAAACTTCAGAAATGTAGTAAACTGGTCGTTGCATGTTTTCACGTTCGGTGACTAGTACTGCGCTTACTGCTTGTGGCGCAACAGCTAGATATATTAAGAGTGTTTCTTCTAGGTTAGGAGAAATCAGAACAGGGAACTCGTAAGATATCTCTTGACATCCTCGAAGGCTTTGTTTGCCTTCTCTAACCACTTAAAACCCTCATGTTTACTCAGAAGTTTAAAGAAAGGGGGTCCTTTTTCTCCCAGTTGTGCGATGAAACAACAAAAAGCCGTCACGCATCTTATGAGTTTCTGGACTTCTTTCTTTGTGGTCAGAGGATACATTTGTTCAATGTCCTTTGTCTTTTCAGGGTTTCTTTTGATTCCTCACACAGGGAAAAGGAATCCAAGTAATTTTTCTGAAGAGACTCCGAACACACACTTCTCAGGATTCAATTTCAACTGGTGTTTTCTGAGGTTGTCGAACGTTTTTTGCAGGTCAAAAATATGATTAATACACTGTATGCTTTTTACGACCATGTCATCAACATAGGCATCCAAATTTTGGCCTAGTTGAGGAAGAAAGTTTTTTTTTGCATCAAGCGTTTGAAGGAAACACCAACATTTTTAAACCAAATCGCATTTTGACATAGCAAAATATTCCAAATGGTGCAATAAATACATTTTTTTCTTCATCATCTAAACACACACTTATCAGATGATAACCAAAGTATGCATCTAGGAAACTTAATATTTCACAACTAATAGTTAAATGAACTACCTGATCGATACGAGGAAGGGGAAAATCATCCTTTGGATAAGCTTTATTTAGATCAGTAAAGTCTACACACATATGCTATCTACCATTAGACTTTCTAACCATAATAAGGTTAGCCAACCACTCTGGGTGGTCTACATCTTTTATGAAACCTGCCTTAACTAGCTTATCCAATTCTAATTTAATAGCATCTCGTCGATCATATGCAAATCTTTGTAATTTTTGTTTTACGAGCTTCTTGTTAGGCGTAGAGCTAGCATATGCTTGATCACCTCCCTGGGGACTCCAAGCATGTCGGATGCTTGCCAAGCGAAGATATCTGTGTTTGGTCAGAGGAAGGTGACGAGGGCATCTTCCTATGAGGGGTCGAGAGCGGCTCCGATGCGAATGGTCTTTGAAGGCTCCTCTGAATTTAGTGGAACTACTTTGACTTGGTCGTTCGGCTTTGGTGCAACTTTAGACCTCGACTGATTGGTCGAAGGTTGCACTTTGCTTGCTTCTTGAGTTGGTATTTGGCCAACCATCTCGAGGGACTTACAATCGCATGTAAGCGCCATTTTTTTATCGCAATAGTGTGATAACTCCTTTGGGGCCTAGCATCTGAAGACATTGATAGCCATAATGAGCAGCCATTAGGAATCATGCCAGAGTTGGTCGACCAAGAATGGCATTGTATGTCGTATTGAAATCGATCACATCAAAAGAGATTTTATCAGTCCTGAAATTGATTAGTGACCCAAACGTAACACGAATGAAATCTTGCCAATAGGTTTGGCCAAATATCCCAGTACGATCCCATGAAATGAGTATCGTATTGGTTTGATCTTTGTCTTGGGAACATGCATTTTGTCCAGGGCACTTGTAAAGATTATGTTTAATGAACTTCTATGATCAACTAACACGCGATTGACTCAACAATTGTTGATGGAAGGCTCGACCACAATCGAAAAACAACCAGGTCGAGTAGAAGGGATCGGACAGTCCCCTTACACAAAAGATTTGGTGGTTTTTGACCACTTCGATATTTTATTGACAAGATGAGGGTTGGTGGAATTTATCTCACACTCGAAACATCTGGGCCGTCGTTTTGATTCATATACTGAAGATCCCCTATAGATGTGATCGATGGTGTGTTTTGGATCTTGAAATGGCATCTCGTCCTCATCATCTTACTGTTTTCGACCACTCGTTTGTCCCACCTCTTCGAGTGTCGGAAGCGATCCCTTGCTAGAGTAGTAATCCTCGAGTTTCCGTTAAAAACTCATCAGTTGCAAAGGTCGTGTCCTTCTTTTTTAGGAAAATGACACCACCTAGGCTTGTCGTTCTTCTGTTCGGGTCATTTGCCTTTGCCCCGGCCGAAGTATGGTTTGGAGCTCCGAGGCTTCTTGTCGCTCACGGCTAAGACGTCCTTGGAGCTTTTGATTTGAGGATTTTGGATATTAGTGTTGCTCTTGGTTTTTCTAGATTTTTATCTTTGTTCTTGCTGCCTTTGCCCACTCCTCGAGTGTCCTTATTGTCACGATCAATTGTGTGATTCCACTCGACCGCTTCTGCTACTGTCGCATAGCGGTCGGCCATTTCAAAGAGATCAACGACTATAGCCGAAGGATTTAGAGTGATATCCTCTGTGATCCTTCGATTGCAGACTCCCTCCTTGAAAGCCCTGATGATAGAAGAATCAGAAACTTCAAGAATTGAATTGCGAACACGACTGAAATGTCTGATAAATTGGTGTAGGGTATCGTGAGAATCCTGTTAGATTCTGTGTAGGTCGTCCTCCTTTCCAAGGTGGTTGTAAGTGCCCTAGAAGTTAGCTACTAGTAGGTCGCAGAGGTGCAGCCACGAATAGATCACCTCTTGTGGCTGGTTTAACATCCACGATCGAGTATATCCTTCGAGCACCATCGGAAGGTAGTTGGCCATGACATGTTCTCCTCCTCCTGCTGCTCGAACTACGGTGGTACAAATTTGAAGAAACTCGATGGGATTTTGTGACATATCAAACTTGTCCATGTTCACTAGTCAGAATCGGGGCGGCCAATGAACTGCTCGAAGGTCAGGCGAAAACGCCCAGCACCAAGTAACGATATCATAACTCCTTCTTTGCGGGAAAGAAGGGTTGACATCGCCAGACGATCATACTCGACGATACCCAGTGGTAAATAGACCTAATCTATCATAGATCTCAGTCCTATGAGGGTAATACTCCTCGTGCTCCATCTGCTAGTGCAGATTTATTGGAAGAAGTGCTGAACGACCACCTCCCCTAGGAGCTTGTCGATCCCTAGTTGTTTGTGGAACTCTTTTCTGACCAATGTCGTGGTCGGGAGATGGACCAAATCTTATGGTCCTGTTCTTCTCCACAAGAAGAGTTGTTCGAACACTGGCATTCGATGGAGTTGTCTTGGTTCGACTTCTAACACGGTGTTGTCGATTTCGCTCGAGCCTGATTATTGTGTCCCGAAGTCTTTTGTGATCTGTTGAGCGAAGAGGACGTACCCTGGTGCTTGTCCAAGATCCTGAGCTAGGTTTTCGATCAGGTCATTGATTCATTGAAGTTCTTGAGCTTCCTATGAATGGTATTGGATACGCCTAGGTAAGGATCTATGGGTAGTAATTCTTCTTCTCCTGGCGATTTTAGGATCATTGACATCTGAGTTTGTGCATATCATGGGGATATGCTCATGATCTTATGATGATGTTACAATTGGCAATGTCGTTGAAGGTTTGTCGATTCACGTGTTTTCGGCATCAATTCAGTTCTGTCAGGCCTTTGGCGGTCTGACCGGCCAGAGGGCGGTCGGACCGGCCAATACACAAAGTTGATTTTTGAGCTGGGCAAAAAATAGAGGGTGTAGGCAAGAGAGGGGATTATGTTGCACTTGGTCCCATAATTTTTGGAGTCTCTAGTCAAAAGTTTTATTTGTTTGAAATTTCCAGAGAGATTTCGGTTTTCAGGGGCTGAAAATCGGCTAAGTCCCTATTGGCGGTCTGACCGGCCAGGGCGGTGGTCAGACCGGCCAGAGGGCGGTCACACCGGCCATTGAATGGCGGTCTGACCGGATTTCACTTGGTCCGTCGGCTTTCATTACGTCGATGTTATTTGATTGAGTCAACTTCATGAGTTTCAGTGCATATGTGTTGCATGATGCATGTTTTGACTAACGTGGGTCAAGTTGCGAAGAATTTATTCCCAGAATCGATTTATTGGTCTATTTGTTGTGCAGGTTGCTTGGAGGTGAACGACGGTCAACGGCGAGGATGATCGGGACTAGGCTTGGAGAGCTGAAGTTCAGAACGATCGACGATGCCGGATGAAGTCATTGGATTCGAGCGTGGCACAAAATGGACAAGGATGACCAAGCGGGAAGTTCGGTGCGACGGGTTGCATCAAGCGGCGCGGGGGTCGGTGCAAGTGCCATGGTGGTTTCGGTGGGAGTTGGATGGGAGAGACTTACCAACATGATGAGAGCCGCTGATCAACCTACACGCGGTGAAGCATGGAATTGCTTCATGAAGATTGGACTCGGTCTTCGGAGAAGGATCGAGAAGGGGTATTTTGGTAATATCACTAAAATACCGCTTTGTTTGCTTTTGGCTAAACCGCGCGCAATACGACACAAGAAGAAGTGGTTTAGGTCAAGAGAAAATGAAGACGGCGCTTTAAATGTGTGCGTGAGTTGAACCCGTTTGTGTGTGGGCTTAACGGGTATCCAATAGGAACTCTTCTAGAAGGTTAGCCTCCACTATAAATATAGGAGGGTGTTGTGTACCTCCTCTAATCCTTTTGCTTATTTGAAACCCTAGTTTTGTCTTTTGAGATTAGGGAGTGGAGAGGTTAGGATTCATGAAGAGGAGATTGATTGTGTGCTCATGTATTGAGTTTTGTCCTCCATGTTGGAGTGGCTATAAACCAGCAACAATCACAAATCAATCTATGCAAGTTTTCTTGAGATGAGTCTCTTTTCGTTCTTGCACTCTATTTCGTGATTTTTGGGCTTTCTTTGATTCACAAGTTTTCCATTGGTTTTTGCCCCTGATCTTGCTTGCTGTGACATGTGGGAACTCATCTAGGATCATCTTGATCATCTCTAACCCACGAGCAAGGTTTTGGATCTAGTTTTCGTTTTGACTCGGTTTTAAACCATCCTTCACTCAAACGTGAAAAGATCGGAACTTCACCAAGGATCTTCACGATCTTTAATTGGAATAGGTTCCTAATGTCCTAGAGAAGGTGTGTTCCAAGTTTCATCGCATTTGGAGTTGTAGATCAAAAGTTACATCTATTTGTAACTTCATTTTTGGGCTGATTTCACTGTTCATCAGGCTGGAGGTCAGACCGCCCATGGACCGATCAGACCGCCATTGACATAGAGGTCAGACCGCACAACACTTATAATTTTAGCATTTGTTGATTTTGGTTGTTTTACTCCGGGGTTTGGATTGGATTCAATATAAGACTTTTCTGCTGTGCTTAGATATTGATCTTCATAGCTCTTATAGCTATCCGAGAGAAAATCTTATTGAATACAATCCTTGTGAAAAAGATATCGTGCTCCTATTCACCCCCCTCTAGTCGCTGTTTTGGCCCAACAGAGTTAGCCAGAGCGTGTCTCAGTGGAGAGCGATCATTCTAGGATTTTGGCCACGCTCATGAACGTGGAGATCCTGGTCGTCACCAAAGGTGTTCTCGCCATCACCACGAGAGTCCGAAGTGGGTGCGCAATGATAAGCAACCCCAATCCTGCCTCTTGGTGACATTTACCTCCTGGGAGCTATTGTCCCGACTCGTGGCTGAGTCCCCCTGACTTGAGGAGTAGTCGAAGGACAACGCCTCGCGACTTGGAACAATCCTCCCCAGGAAGGAGAATTCTGGGTTATAACCGTCTTTGGTTGAAGGTGACCCCTGTGGGAGTATGGTTGAATCCGTGGGTGAAGCGGGTTCGAACACACACCTTGTGAGGGTAGTCGAAGGGTGACGGTTCTCAGGTGTTGATCGAGTCCCAAAATTATGGATTCCAAGACTTGTTGTGCCAGATCAGACGACCTCAGACGGGCTTGAACATTTGGAGGAGGAACCCTCACTGTGTTCAGCACTCTCTGTGGGGTGGTCCTGATCCTTGCCAATTGGACCCTTGCCCTTTGAGGATTCTGGTTCCTTATCTGGGCGTAATGTTGTGGGGGAAGGGCTCCCAACCTTGTTCGTGGCACGGTTCCCTGGGTCTAGAGAAAGATCCCTGGAACCGGCATTGTCATCAGACGAAATGATGCTCTGCTCATACTCGTAGCAGGCATCCATGTCAAGTCATGCACACTCCGCCAAATCGAACCAATTCTCCTCATTGCACTATCCAACCATGAAAGTATCAGAGTTGAAATAAATACATTTTGTTGAAAGGGAAAGGAGAAATCCAAGCTCCCCACAGACAGTGCCAACTGTCGATATTTTAGTATCGATCTTATGAATTAATGCTGGGGGCTTTTTAAAGCAAAACCACATAGAAAAGGACACGAGAATTTTATACAGGTTCATGCCTTCTCCTGATAGAATAATAACTCTACTCCTGTGTTGTTGTATTGATTGTATTTACAACAAGGAGGAAGTTACTAAAACAAGGGCTTGATAACTTCTGTCTCTTATTGTATCTATCGAATCTCTTCTCCCCTCTGTCCATTAACTTTACTCCTTATATAGCGTATGAAGGGGTAGCAGTTATCCACATCAAGAGGCGCCTTAACGTTTGATGCATTGCGTACGTTTAGTGGAGGTTATTATCAAAGACAGGCCCCCACGTCGCCTTGCAGTTATGTCAGAAACAGATGTTTAATACATGCAGTTATCTCATGAAATAACAACACATATTAACTACTGCTTATATTAAACATATCGTACAAATGTCCCTAGTCGATTGTGTCCATATGTCAGTGGTTATATCGACTATAGGGTGGTCATGGTATAGCTTACGACCATGAGGTGATCGTAGTAGGACTTACGATCAATATGTAATCGTCGAAGAATTTACCACCATGAAGTTGTAGTACAATGGCTTCCGACCATATAGGGTGGTCGTAGAAGAACTTACGATTACTAGGTGTTTATAATCTCCCTCATTGTTGATATTGAGGGGGTACCCTTGAAGGTTGTATACGAGATGTTATTATATATAGTAAATATTATAGATAAATAATTTAATTAATTGAGGATTATTAGATCCTCGTCAATTATCAAGTTCCCAACTAAGTTCTTCAATCTTGTTTTCGCTGTCAAAATCTTCAGGATACAGACGCACCATTTCCAGTATTTTTTTCCTTATCAAAGTTAGAGGACAAATCAGCAGGATCCAAACAAGCCATTCCAAAAAGCAAGGTAGTGTTGCTATTACTAAAACGATCATTAACAAATGGTCATTAAGCTTCATGTGTAATAAATCATAACAACATACATGACACTCTGGTAGTAATCCTCATTTAATATGCCATCAAATTGAACTCTACATTCAGATTTTGATCCCCGAGGAACATGACTGCATCAATATCAGGAAGTTCTATATAATGTTCGATGCAAAAGTCAATAACTATTATAAACATACCTTCCCAACCTTCATATCTTAGATCTTGCAGCCTTCTTTTAGTTGTACCAAGATATGAAACAACATTCACAATGTCCTGATCCTTTTTTTGCAAAAATATATTCAATTCATTAGTAATCCCAAGTATAACCTTCATTAAGTGCAGCATAAAAGCAAAATCAATTGTTTGTAAAGCATCCATGACAATGTCATCAATAACTCCAATCACCGAGGGAAACATAACAATCATATTCAAGAGAGAATTAAAATGAGAACCCCATCGAGTATCACAAGCTCTTTTAAGCGCGCGTTCTTGATTCAAACCGTGCCCAGTTTCAAGTTCACCCAACTACAATGCATGTTCAACCATCTTTGCTTGTTTTTCTCAAAGCATATCCCTGTTCTTAAAAAAAGCTCCTATTGTGGTATGGAAAACATTCATGCACTCAAAAAGCCATACAACATCTTCATGATTTTTAGCAACTGGGGGCGAAAACGGTGGACGACGTGGAAAAACAGTGGGCGAGCGGGGCGGAGCTGACACGAGTGAACGCTAGCGAGGGGGAGAGTGAGGTGGAAGAAAGGACTGATGTGTGAGTCTCACACGTCAGTGAGAGGTGAGAGAGAGAAAATCATCAAGATTTTAGTTTTAAGTGGTTATGGGTTTTGCTGAATTTTTGTACTGAGTAAACAAGATCCAAATTTTATAAAAAGTTTTGTGAGGTCTCCTGACCTAGTGTAGTTGCTTATGTAAATTTTTCAAAACTTTATCTTATCTGTGATTTTCTTGAAAATTCTTGCAAGCTTCTGTTTTTCAGGAAATGCATTATTGCTTTAGATGGAATTTTCTCAAAAGGTGCTCAATAAATTCCTCCCTAAGAAAATATGCCCAAAATAATCCTCTCACTTATTTTAATTCTATTTTTCCTAAAATTCTTTCAAGTGCATGTTTGTATTAATTCTATTATTTGCTTTATATAAAAGTTAAAAATCATTCATGATTAGTTTATGCAATATGCTCAAAATTTTCCCAATGCATTTCTATTATGTCTTCCCAAAATGTGAATTTTGGGATGTTACAGATTCAGCAAAAGCTGTGTGGTCAAGCGACCCCACAGCTTGGATATACGTCAACCACTAAGATCAAATCAATCTACTAGAGACATGGAAGGAACCATATTGGATACAAATCATCTTAATCCATTCTATTATATCTCTGGTAATCTTGCCAAACATATACTCTTAACACATAGGTTGGGAAAAAAACTGGAATACATTAATACATAGGATGAATTGTGTATATATGTTTTAAGGAGAAGGATTTCGAACCCATGACCTTAACCACAAAAAACATCATGTTAGTCATTAATTTTATTTCATTTCAATTTCTAAGCACATAAAAAATATCTTTATACAAGCTATGAAAATAAAGGTGCCACAATTTGAAACAAGGTGCCACCGTTCAAGTTTTATATATATATATATATATATATATATATATCGAACAACTTTCAGGCGACAGAACCAGGCCACGTATACAACCCTCAGGTCTGCGTAACTTTATCCTAGGATGACTCACATCAATGTTGATCGTGACCTGTCTTCGTCATAATTTTGCCTGGATCTGTTTCAAAGTCAACTTCACATTAGTGAATAGCAATTTACATGCATTCCATTTCAATTCCGACAATATTGTCCCGTGCGGTGCTCTGCGCATGGTGGTCGCTGGCTCGCCGCTGCTTGTGGCAGCACTAGCATTACTATATTTAACAGTCGATGGAAAGGGCCGCCTTCGGAGGTGGCTACCTCGGCAGGAGTTTGTCCACTGTCTGATCGCACGCTGCTCTGCTCGCGCCTTGCGCTCCGTGGGAAGGACCGACGCTCGTGCTTCCACGTCGCCCCGACATGTGCTGCGTCAGCTCCATCTCGCTCCTTTCGTCTCCTCTCTCGCTCCTTTCCCCTCCCGGCCCCTCCCTCTTCCTCTCCGCCGCTCGCTCTGTCTGCCCCCTTCCTCTGGCGCCACACCCTGGGTCTCCCTCCCCAACCACCTCGGTGCCTCCCTCTTCCTCCCCGCCACCCACTCGATCTCCCCCCAGCCACCGTCACTCCCTCCCTCTTCCTCCCCTGCCGCCCACGGCCTCCAGAGCCGGGAAGCCAGGCTCCGCGGCGAGTGGCAAGAGGGTCGCGTGCAGGCACCCAGTGGTGACGGGGACGACGATGGCACCGAACATGGTGAGGCGGCGGTTCAAATCTATTTACTAATCATCCCTCTCCTCGAGAAAATGGTGATTACGCCATTCTGGCTGGCTTCGCAATTTTGCCATCCATAAATGGGATTCGCGCTTGCCATTCTCAAACGATACACACCCGCAAATATGCCTGTGGAGGATTTGTTGCCAAATTAATTTTTTTCTCTGCGGCATCTTTTTCTTCCCGTTTGCCCCGAGCCTTATCCGCCGTTCCTTTTCATTCACCGTATCTTCACGGGAGAGAGCACGGAGAGAACGGAGAGAGGCGAGACGAAGACGAGCAGAGGAATCGCTCCACCGCCGCCGCCGTCGCCGACGGCCGGCGGCACCCACCTCCTCGGCCCTTTCCTTCCCAAACCACGGCCTCGCGCTAGGAAGCCGCCCGCGCGCTCGCGCCCGTTGCCGCCGCTTCGACGCGTCCGCGCCAGACGCCGCCGCCGCCGACGCAGCGTCCGCTCCAGACGCCGCCACGCTTGACGCCGGATATGGGTGAGGCCGTCTAGTTCGCTGTTCATCCCAACAATGCCCTTTCTCTCAGATCCACTTGGCCCTAGCGGGATCCCCTCATTCCATGCCCGAATGTGGTGATAAAGTAGTGGAATGCAAATCTGGAAGAACAACGGCAAAATTTTCTTCAAATGCGTAAACTACGATGAATTTGTGAGTATATAATGATCTGTTTTGTCATATAGAAATGGATGAACTAGGTAATCGTGTCAAGATTTGGATAAATAGTTTGTGTTATGTATTGTCATTTCCACAGCGGTGAAGAAATGTCCATTCTTTAGGTGGATTGATGCTTACAAGAAAGTAGTTGCAAAGAAGATTAAAGAAGACATGGAAAAGAAGCGAAAAGAAGAAATGCAAGTCTGCAGAGTATACGAAGGTCATGGTGAAACTAAAGCCTTGGTCGAAATGAAGCCTAATTGCGGATTTACGAGGAAGAGAGGATGGATCTCAAGATGGACAAGCTTATCGCTCAGTGCGTTTGTTGGTGGTCTTTGTGTTTACTAATTGCAGTCCTAGTTCTTTTAGGTGTGGTAGTGCTTATTAGCAAGTGAAGTTGTTTAGTAACCGTGTTCTAGAAGTGTGGGTACGACTCACGGTGGTGGTCTGCTTAGTAAGCGATTTGTAGAATGTGTTGTAATGACATCTAAGTCCTATGAAATGAAGATGTTTTTCGGAATCGACTGTATTTTGACTTGTTTTATGCGAATTTTGACATAATTTTGCTTGAATTTGGACATAATTTCAATAGAATTTGGACAGAATTTTGACACAATTTCATGATCACAATAACATTCTAGCAAAGTACATGTCCAGATAAATTCAAGATAGGTAGCATTTAAGTTACAATAACATAGGTCCAAATAAATTAAATAAGGTCCGGATACATAGATACATGTCCAGAGATACGTTTTCATAGAGATCTCCATTCTCATGATGGAGATACATGTCGAATACAATTTAAGTTACAATTTCATGATGGACATAACATTCTGCATCAAACCTTCAATTGGTTTTCAGTTTTCTTGGCTTGAGTTTTTTTGGTGGGCTCCTCTTTTGCACTGTCTTGTCTGGTGAGACACCTTCAGCTAGCAGGTTTTGCAGTTGGCTGCAATAAAAGTAGCACTATGAGTCACTTGTATGAAAGCAGTATACAAGTATAAAAGAATGAGAATTAATGTGTAGCATACCCTCTTGTAACCCTATTGAAATTTGTTTTGTATGATCTGGTCCCTTGTGAGCCTTGTGGGGCTGGTGAGTGTATTTGGGGCTGGTGTAGGCATTTCTTGGTCATGGAGAGAAGCATCTGGGGCCGGTACTTCAATTTCTAAAGCATGCAAATCATCTGGGGCTGGTGGTGCGATTTCTTGGTCATGGAAAGCATTTGAAATTTCTTGGTTCATGAGAGATTCCGAGATTTCCTCCTTCTTTGCTCTCTTTGTTGGGATTTTGCATTCTCACCATACTTTGTTGTATTTTTCTTGGCTTTCTTTTCACGCAAGTTTGGACAAAAAGTATTTAATTTAGTTAGCAAAACAAGTCATGGCGACAAGTACATATAGTTGGGTCTTACCTTTTCTTAGTCCCATTAAGATGGCATTTGTAGCTTGTTTCACCATGGCCTAATTCTCCACATCCCTTGCACTTTCTTTTGCCTCTAATCATTTTTTTCTTGCCCTTTTCTCGCCTCATTTGCGGCTTGTTTATCTCGCCTCATTTCTTCGCTTCCTTGGTTGCCTTCTTTCCTTTGCTACCACCACCTTCAAGGAAGCTTTTGATCCCGAGTTTTCATGCAGATCAGCAGATCCTCTTGTCAAGTGGTGCCCTAACCCCAAAAGGCAAATCAACATCCGCCCTTGTGTTCTATCGTGCAATGGCTCTATAAGTCTCTTATAAGTCGCCTGAACCTCTCAATGAGTAATACTCATGCACAAAGTCCTCCATATGTACATTACTAGATGTACACTTGTAATCAAAGCCAAAGCATCTTGGCAAGGCTTACCAAGATCTTCGCCACTCAAGACAGTGCACTCATGTAGAGAAGACTTAACAACATGTCTCATGAGTGTTTGTGGTGTCCCAAATTTCACCGCAAACACTTCCACCATCTATAACGATCAAGTGCCCAAGTCCTCTAGTTACGGCTTTCAACTGTTGTATCACTTCTTTGGGAGGATCTTTCCGAGAAGCCTTTCTGAAATTTTTCTCCTTTTAGCCCATAGCACCATAATCATCTCTCTCGAGTTTGTCCGCAAGCTCAACAACAGAAGGTCTTTCCATCCACGATCCAATTGTTGAACACTTGAGAAGGTTATTAGTGATATAATCACATTTAATCTCGAGATTGAAGCGATCTCATCCAAAGCTTGTAATGGTGAGCCTCCATCCAAACCAACACTTGAGGACTAGCATCAATGACTGACTTGTAAAAATAATTGAAAACCGATTCTCTATAAGCTCTAGTCTGCAGGATACATCTTAGAGAACACATCACCACCAAACCTTTTAATGAAATTGTTCATTAGATGTCTAAAGCACTCCTATGTTCACTCATGAAACACATTCTTAATCGCATTTTCTAGACCTTTGCACGATCTCGGCGAAATAGCTAAAACAGAAGATCTCCTATGGCCTTGTGCAAGCTGAGTCATAAACCAAGTCCAGATTATCTGTTGTCTCACCATCAATGAACCCAAAAGCAAGCGGGTACATCCGGTTGTGACCATCTATACCACAAGTTTGCAGACTAAATGACCATTCCATCTACCATTAAGTGCGAGAGAGTCTATGCTAAGGTATGGCTCGCATCCTTCTAAAAACCTTCAATGCAAGGTTTCAATGCACAAAAATCTATGGAAATAGAAATTGCCATCTACCTCCTTGATGCCAATCTCAATAACACTACTGGACACCTCTTGGGACCTCTGCCCTCCAATTGAATAGCGGTGAAAGCTCTCTTCCCATTTGCCATACAATTCTCTCAAAGCAATTTGCCTACCTCTACAAATAGTATCATAATGAATTATACACTTGTAGTCATCTGTAAAGTTTTTGCGTTCCTTAGGACCCATAGTTGTTTTCTTCCTAAGGTGATGTATTGCCTTTGAAGCAACCCAAGCCTTTGGTTGGTGTGGTAGTCTTCCTCCTAGCACTTGATTCACATGTATGCTTATCAACAACCATCACACTGCAACAACAAAAAAATTAGTCAAGGCAACTAATATAGAAGGGCAAAAAACATTGGCGACCTTAAAATTATTGAAGGAAAAAATTAATGGAACATAAAATGAAAGTTAGTACCATAACGGTGCACCCATCAGTCGTCTACGCCAACAAGATGCCAAGGACAATCTTCTCCCCTTGCAACCTCCAATATATCTTGCAGGATCTGTTTTGACAACGCGTAGTTCAAACTCTTTATTTATAGCAAATTGTCTCACCGCCAATCTAAACTCCTTCATGTTAGAATAAAGCGTGCTAAGATCCATATTGGGCCGATTTGGATCGTGCACCACGATCCTCTCCACGTAAATAGTCATCAACTTCAATGATCGCCCAGCTTGTATCAATTTCTTGATCCTCGACAAGTATCGGCGCTCGTTGATCGCTAGCTTTCTTGGTTGCCTTTCTTGCCTTATCGCCTCCTCATCGTCGACTCTAAACCCCAACGGCTCATACATCACCTCATCATCAACAATCCCAATTCTTCCCTCTTCATCTCGATTGTCCTCGATGCGAGGCTATCCCAATCAACAAGAGGTGCTGCATTTCATGCAGGAGGTTCTACCAGTGCTAAGCTAAGGTCGGGCTCCCATCGAGCCTAGTAAAGAAATAAAAGGTGGTACAGTTAGATTACCACCACATCTACACTTGTCGAGTCTCATCTACACGCTTGGGCACGGTTAGAATACGCACTTGGAAGAGATCGCCGATTCTCCATCCACCACTTGAGCAAGACGGCGGCCGGCAGAGCCGGACGCTGGTGGCTTCGGAAACCAGGAGGTGCCTGCGATCGGCCGTACGGCGGCGTCGGAGGTGGCGGTCTTTGGCGGCGGGGATCCGTTCCCTCTCTCCTCGCTTGACTGGCGGCGCTGCTCAGATCCGTCGCGAACAACCGTGAGTCTCCGTGAATGAAGAAGGCCTCCGTGATGCATCGGGAGGGCAAAACGGTAGGCAAGTTTGCCATGGTAAAAAAATTAATTTGGCAACAAATCCTCCACAGAGCATATTTGCGGGGTGATCGTTTGAGAATGGTCAAGAAACGGCGAATCCCATTTGCGGGATGGCAAAATTGCGAAGCCCAGTTATCATAATGGCAGAATCACCATTTTCTCCCTCTCCTCTGGCCATCTTCGTCTTAGTCTTGTTCTCTCTCTCTCTCTCTCCTTTGTCCGCCGCTTCTTCTGTCTCCTTTCTCTCTCTCTCTCTCTTTCTCGCGGCGATTTCGCCGAGAGGCTCACGAAATTTATTTGGAGAAATCTTTTTTTGTACATGTTTGTCCAGATCCACACATCATGTTAATTGGTTTGTTTGCTTTGATTTGTTTCTGTTCGTTTTACCTGTTCATTTGTTCGATTCGATTGGAGTTTGGCGCCTGGATTTCTTGGTGTTCGGTTTGGATCTGGCTTCGTAGAGGCCCTTGTGTCCCGAGTCCCGATTCAATTCAGTTTGGCTCGGTGCGTTCGGATCTCGTGGGATTAGCGGGGAGGAGGCTTCTTGATTCGTTGGGAGATAATAATATCGGAGGAGAGAGGAGATGGATCATGTAGTCGGGGGCAAGTTCAAGGTCGACTAGAAGATCGGGAGTGGATCGTTCGGGGAGCTCTTCCTTGATGAGTTGTCCATTTGTCGGACTCACAATCTCCTCAAAAGATCAGGTTTTTTATTGTGCTTGAAAAGAAAGATGCTAACTTTGTTGTTGTTCTTGTTTGTAGCTGTTAATGTGCAGACTGGAGAGGAAGTTGCCGTCAAATTGGTATTGGATTATGTCTCATTTCTCATGCACGTTATGATTTTTTTTATTGTGTTTGGAAAGAAAGATGCTAACTTTGTTCTTGTTCTTGTTTGTAGCTGTTAGTGTGCAGACTGGAGAGGAAGTCACCGTCAAATTGGTATTGGATTCTGTCTCATTTCTCATGCACCTTATGAGTTTTTTTAACGAAGCTTAGAGTTTTTGTTTTGTGCAATTTGATAAAATTTGTTGTTTGTATTAAGATCATTAGATGCACACTGTAGTGAAATATTTGTCGAATGATGTACCGTTGGTACTATTGTCAGTTTAGTTAGTTATTTGGGTTAGTGGGAACTTTTATACATTGGTGTTGCGGAGCTGTTGCTTTGGGTTGATAGGAAAATGTGAAGACGAAACACCCACAGCTTCATTATGAGTCGAAGCTGCACATTCTTCTCCAAGGAGGAAGTAGGTTTATGTCATAGAGCCTATCCATGTAGCGGAATGGTACTTGGTGATTAGCTGCTATAATGTTGACGATGAATTGAGCCAACTGTTTTGCTGATCAGATGGTAGGAACACAATCGCTTCTTTTTGAAACTGCTCCAATTCATATCTTCTCATTTGTTTATCATTACATAGTTAGTTTGTTTTTGTGTAGCTTAGTTTATATAGATTTCTAGCATAACCACATTCTTTCTTTCAAATGTTCCAGATTAATCGAGTTAAGTACATGTGTTCAAAATTTGTTTATTGTTACATAGTTACTTTGTTTTGTGTATCTTAGTTTATATAGATTTCTGGCATAACTGCATTCTTTCTTTCAAATGTTTCAAATTAATCGAGTTGAGTACATGCATTCAGAGGGATTTCTTCACCGTGATATAAAGCCTGGCAATTTCCTTATGGGGCTTTGGAGGAAAGCCAATCAGGTTTGCATTCCTATCTGCTAACTTAGCCTTTACACTCCTACTCCACAGTTGTAAAGAAGCCAAGCATTTTTGTAAATATTTAGTCTGCCTGTAAACCACAGTGCGTACGGTGCAGTTTGTGAGCTTCTGATTGCGGTGCCCACATAAAACAACAACATCCGCGCCGCCACGCCATTTGGTTTCTTCTCGCGCGGGCAAGCGCCATTTTCCTATTTACCGTGCTACCATATTTTTAGATTTCACTGCAAAATGTGGGTAAATATTGAGGTCGTGTCTTGATCAGTGGTTGGTGTGCTATTTTGTTAAGAAATCGTTAGGGCAAATGTTGCGAGCTTCCAGTGTAAATTAATGCTATTATAGGGGAAGTTAATCAAAATATTTCATTTATCTAGATCATTGACCACGTGTATGTAATGTCATTGACTACTTACTGTGAAGTTTGGTCAAAAAGTTTTAGCCTTTGGATGTCTGGTACCTGAAACTGGCTCGAAAGCCACATAACGTAATTCATATAATTAATTAGAAAGAGTCAAGTATTGGATACCCCTAAAAAGGCCATACATTCAATTGTAGGTGCATTCATAATACAAAACAATTAGAACCAAAGCATTGAGAGTTTGAGACTATGGGATTCTATTAATCTGAGCTCCAATAAATTTTTTTGCGCTGACATGATTCAACTGACTATGGACTGTATGCAGCGTATAAAAATAGAGAAATAGGCTTACTTATTTAGCGACCAGTCTAGGAAAAATTAAACATGATTCTTATGAAGACTAGGTGAATTATGCTTCCATACTTCTTTAGGATTAGTTTTGCACCGAAGTGGAAATTGTGTAGTCCAACAATACAAGATTAGTTTTAAACTTTAGTGTTACTATCTCTCATTGAACAACCTTTCAAAGTTCGAACACTTGTGCTACTTTTTTTAGAGGCGTAGCTTTGCTTCTTTTAAGATGAGTTCAAAGTCAAACAAACAAGGGCAATAGTATTTTCGTCTAACATGCCAGGCAAAATATGTAAACGGTACTTTCATCTATTCTGCCAGCCTTTCTTTAATTTTCTAATAACATGTTTAGATTATGCAGCCACTCGGGGACACTAATATTTATAATCATGAAAATATGACCATTAAGAACCACCTAATCAAGGCCGGATGTTCCAATTTGTTATGACAATTTCTTTAATTTTTTCCTTTTCTATTAGAGCTTTTGACCACATATGACAGATATCTTATTGAATACTGATTCAGTGCTTTATTTCTTATGCAGATATATGTTTTAACTTTTTTTGTTCTTACTGGTTCTTGGAATCTCGCATAATATTATAGAACAGATTATGAATGAGCAACAATACCATCTTCCTTAGTCTAGAATCTTTTTGCATGACATGTGTACATGTTTTAATTTCGTTACCGAGATTTTTATAACAGATTCATCAGCATTCCAGTTAGATAACCTTTTGATGTAATGAGCTTTAATTGACAAGACGATATAGGAAGCAAAACACAGAAGTTCTTAAAATGAAAGCAAAAGCTTCTCCAACCCAAATATGCTATGAAGTCTGATTGTCTTTGATGCGCCACAGGACATGATGCATCAAAAGTTTTGATCTCATGATGATGACCAAGATTTTGTGTGCGGATGAGGTTTTGACTAAAGATGTTTTTTTCTCCTCTCTCTCTCTTCTCTCTCTCTCTCTCTCTCTACTACTACTACTACTACTACTACTAATACATCGTGGTATATTAGGATTGGAGTGATTGATGTACCTCCCTACTAAACAAGAAGGTTGCACCTGGCCAGAATAATTTTGTCCAACAACATCATGGTGATCAGATGGAGTTAAGCACACAACCATCTTGTTTTGGTCTTGTTATTTTCTCCTAATAGTCTAGATCAGGTAATGAGATATGTGTGTGCACACAAGCGTTCCATGAATTGTTTTAGAACAATTGTTCTGTTCTAGTTGCTACAAAAAAATAGGCTCCAACGGTTTGCTTCTGACTTTTTTGAGTTGAAATTTTGCAGGAATTGCCTCAGAGGCTGCACGAAAGGATGTTTTCTCTTGGGTTATAATTGATCGCTGGAAGAATCTTTCTGCGCTACATAGGTGTATCTGGCTGTTAAGTTTCAATTCGATGTCTCTGTTGTGATAGACAACCACATGCATGGACTGATAAGATATCACATTGTTAAATCTGAGGCTAGAGATAATGTAGCTATGTACACACACTATATTTCCTTTAAATCATTGCACATACTAAATTACGCGTTAGTCACACAATTGCCATCATACTTTCCATGATTAAATTGCTTTATTGTGAGATACTACTAGATGGAATAATCCTATGTACTCATCCTCCTCCTCGAAGAGTTCGATGCGCGTATCTCTAATCCTCCTTCTCCTTCCATTCTAAGATGTATGTTACTGCTGTGTTACTTGAAGATCTGTTTTCATTATTGTAGAATTGGTTTTGTCTTTTTAGATATGTTTGGGTTTTCCATTGCACATGAGTAAAAAAAATACCATGTTGATAGAGGTACCAGCTTAGGTGACCACATCTTCTGATTTTAATGGACTTCCTTTTATTTTAGATTGTTGTTCATTAACTTTGTGTAATGCTAATCTGTAGATGTGTAGGTTCATATTTAGATACCTATATACTACTTTGTTATCAGTAGTTGTTGTTGAACTCATGTGGGGAGGGACAACTATGCACCACCTAAAAGTACACTAGGTAAATTACTTAAATAAGGAAAGAAAGACACGCTAATAACAAATTTGCATTATCCTTTTGCAAATCCGCACATGTCTCACCTAAAAGTGCACTAGGTAAATTACTTAAATAAGAAAAGAAAGACACATTAATAACAAATTTGCATTATCTTTTTGCAAATCCACACATGTTTTTGGTGCACAGCTTATTTGACTTGCTTTTTTTTATTGGATGTCTTCTGCATCATTAAAGTATGTGTGCCCCGATTTAGTTTGTATCATGTGTACATAACCATTTTTTTTCTCTGGACAGTATACAAAATTTCCGTACTATTAGGGTGTCATGTATGTTTTAGTAAGGCACACGATTATTTCATAAAAGAAATGCATAAATATTATGATCATGCAACCGTCGTTCGTACTCTGTCCCTGAATAAATAAATAGAGCTAGAGAGTTATTTAAGATGTCGCAGATTTCTTGCTGGAGTGTTTGTTTCCTCAGCAAATATTCTTTACTCACACCGTTCTAGATAATCTCTTTCTTTGCGGAACTGGGTGAACTGTGTATTAAAAATACAAATACCTTGCTCCCATATATAATGGAAAACTGATAGCTTGCAAATTGTCTTTTTATTGGGTTGGATGGCCGATGAATGTTGTATCCGTTTGTTGTGACCGGAAGTGAGTCTTTGATGGGTCCATATTTTGAAATACTTAAATACGAGCATCTCTAATCCTCATCCCCGCATTGTAGGCTGTATTTTTTTTTCCTCTATCTGTTTTCCTTACCGTAGAACAGATTTATTTGGGTTTTGATTTATTCGAATTTATCTTTGCACAAGAATACAAGATTGCCATGGCGCTGGATGTTTCGTCTTAGATACCTATTTTCTAATTTATTTGACATTCATTTTATTTCACATTTATATTCATTATGTTTATGTAATGCTACGTTATAAGTGTTGTACATTCGAATTTATATACTTATATACTACTAGGTTATCTAAATATTAACTTATCTACGGTATGACACCTGACGATGGTCCACGTCAGTGCCTGACAAAAAAAAAAAAACACCCCAAAAAAACGACGACATCCAAGCCATGGCGCAGGTTAGCTTATAGTCTTGATTATCATTGATGGAGACGATGCCCTCCCACAAGCCGGCGACCTCTAGCCCCCTCATTTGTGACCCAATGGCCATCTTTAATTTTCACTCAATCGTTGCATACAAATTGCCAAGATAAGATATCAACCTAAACAGTTCCGATTCGCCCGCCTCCTCCTCCTCTCCTCGTTGATGCACCCATCATCCGCCGCCCATGGGAGCTAAATTCTGGCAAGATATCGCTTCGTTGTTGTTGTTAGTTGTTACCGTGCACCACCAGAGAAAGCCAGGCGACGTGTGTGAAGCGGTCGACAAGGGAAGAATGAGCGGCACCGGCCAGTCCTTGTCGTCGATCCGCACTACTGCCACGAGGAAGATCTCGAGGGGAGCAAATGAGGTGAAAGTTTGATCTTGGATGTTTTTCCAATCAGTTGAAAATTTTGAAAATTAGACGCTTTAGTTTCCAGCCCCAGTTGAAAGTCAATCTATCTAGTCGAAGTTGCCCAAATCGGAAGTTTTGTAATCTTTATTTGAAAGATCATGCTAAGGGATGGACAAACCATGTGCTGGAGGTGTAGAGGGATTCTCTGCATTAGCGTTCTTAATGAATAGATGCTACAGTGGGTAAAAATTAGGAGCGATCTCCACTGTCCGATCGAAACAAGAAGGCCGAGAGTAATCCCTACATGGCTGCTACAGTGCTATGATACAATAAAATTGGTGCGTGTTTTCTTGTTGTTACTACGGTGTTATGTTAGAGTAATATATGAAATACTGTTTACACAGTAAATACAGACGCCGGATCAGGTGGGGGTTTGTTGGCTGAATAGCTATCCCCGCCGTTTTTCAAATGATTTGTCGGCGGAACGTTATCACCAACCAGAGAGAAACAAAGGGGGGAACCGGAACACACAAAAATAACGGAAAAAAAAGAGAAGAACCAGTTGATTGGGCTATCCATCGCGCCTTTCCATCCGAAGGCCCAACAGAGCAGATTTAATTGGCCGGCTCCAAACTCGTGACGTGAACACCTCTAGAGCACGTACGTACTTGCCCAGTACACGTCGTACCTTGTCCTCTTATTGGCACAAATAATCGGACGCCAATGGAAGAAGACAAAGGCGCCTCGGTGCCTCGGTCCCACGGCACCTGACTTGAGCCGAGGCGAACAAGTGCCCCTCCCTACCTATCGCTTCGATCGACTGTTGCTGCAAATGCATCTCCAAGTGGAGGTACGGCGTGGCCGGTGCGTGTGCACTCATGCCAGCCTGCCTCCGCTGCGCAGCTCGGCGGCAGAAAGGGGGTCGCAAAGCCAAACCAGCGCCTGCCTGCGCGCTCCACACACCGCACACAGTGCGCACGCAGACGCGGACAGGAAAAGAAATCAGAGCGAGCAAGGCAGACAGACGCACACATCGTCCGGTCCCAGCCGCGCCGCGCCGCGCCGGCCTGTAGCTCGCCTCGGCCCCAATAATTGGTCCACCAGACGGGCCGAGCCGAGCATTTTTGTCCGGGCGCGCGCTGCGGCCAGCCGGGCCATGCGCGCCAGTGTATGGTATGGCTGGCACGCGCGGCAACGAACGAACGAACGAACGACGCGCCGGAACGAGCGACGCGCCGGCCCCCGCGCGGCACAGGCAAAGCGGCCGAAAAGACACACGCTGCAGGCAGCGGGGGCAGGGGGCGCGGTTAATTTGTGGCACCAAGACCAAACCCCACTTGCCGGAGCGCGTCGGAAAATCCAAGGGGCTCTGCTGTGGGCCTGACTTTTCGCCTATATACCGCCGTTTTGCTCACTACCTTCATGGCAAGCGTTTTTACTCCACTTTTAAGCTGCTGCTGGCTGGCACTGGTACCGTGTAATCTATGTTTCGATGAATTATGAATGCATTTTGATATGTACATACAGGTAGGTAGTACTAGTATATGACTAGTCGGAGCTCATCTTATGCATTAAGCTAAAGCATCGGCTCCGAGTGATCTTATGCGTGCATGGTAAGTATGGCATTTGTGTACTCCATGCATGAGTTGTGCAGAAACAATGTGGTAGATTCTTTTTTGAATGCATGTTTAGCACGAGTTTTTTCTTTTCTTTTCTTTCGGCGGAACATGCACGACGACAAGATTGTACCACATGATATGAAACAATGTTAAGTTTTATGTGTGTTGGTGCTGCTCGTATTTCCATGCAAATTCACCTCGTAGAAAACATAGAATTTAGGATGCTATTGACCCTCGGACATTCGATCTGAACGCTGTCGTCGTATGTTGAGCCTTGCCGTTTGATCTCACGCTACAAGGTTTAGCCGTGATCTCAATGCGTTTTTTCTTCCTTTCAAACCAAGCGAAAGTAATTCTATATAACATCACGCACCCTCGACAAAAAAAACATTGAAAAATATCATACTCTAATCGAAATTGCATGGAAACTATCAGTATAGAACCTAGCCGCGCTTGAAAACTAATTCACGGCCACGCGACGTGCGCCTTGAATTGGCAGTTTTGCGTGAATGAGTTTCACCTAAAGTCTTGACTGATACTAGGCTGCCCCTCAGGTGAAGCATATAAGTCACACTCCGGTGTCTCTTCATGAGCTTCTTAGAGAGTACCTATTTCTCACAGACTGTGACTAGCAGTCAGGCTCACGTAAGTGTGTTCTTTCAAAAATGTTATGTAAGATAGCATCTATGCTAATTAAAGTCACAGAACACACTAAGACAAAGGCATCCTGCCATACAGATTTAAGAATACGACATCTTCAGTGGAGTGGGTTATAGAATGTACTCTCCTTCAGTTAACCAAACAGTTTGTTTTTCTTAGGTTCTACTTCACGGGATCTCTGATCATATAGCTTGGGTTGCCACTGTGGCGTAACTCACATATGTCTCATTCCCGTCTCCTTCGATGCATTATCTATCACATTCCGTGATAAACCCTTTGTAAAGGGATCTGCTATATTCTTAGCTGTTGGGATATAATCCACAGCTATTATTCCAAAATTTCTCAATTTTCTGACAGATTTCAATTATCTTTTTTACATGCCTGGAGGATTTCATGTTATCCTTTTGCACTGTTCACTTTAACGAGAACCATTTGATTATCACAGTGCATCAGGATGGCCGAAATCGACTTTTTAACCACTGGTAAGTCCATCAGGAATTCACACGGCCATTCTGCTTCAACAGTGGTTTTATATCATGTCATGAGTTCTGCTTCATGGTTAACCTTGTCAAAATGGTATGTTTACAAGACCTCTATGAAATAGCAACACCGTCTAGAGTGAAAACAGATCTACTCGTAGCCTTAATCTCATCAGTATCAAATATCCAATTGGAATAACTATACCCTTCGAGTACGCCAGGGTACCCGGTCTAATGAATTCTATAACTCATCGTACCTCTCAATTAGCGCATAACTCGTTCGAGTGCACGCCAATGATCATCTCCTAGATTAGAGATAAACCAGCTTAATTTGCTTACAGCAAATGAGATGTCAGGCCAGGTAGCACTAGCTAAGTACATGAGTAAACCAATAATCTGGGAATATTCAGCTGGTCCTTTTCTAGTCTTTTATTCTTTCGAAGTATTAGACTAAGATCATAAGGTGTTGGAGAAAGCTTGCTATCTATATAGACAAAACGGATCAAGATCTTTTTCACATAATGGGATTGCAGAAGTGTAATCCCATCCTTACCCTTGATCAGCTTCATGTTTAGAATTACATCAGGTTCTCCTAGATCTTTCATGTCAAAACTTTGGAACATAAAAGACTTAACCTCGATAATCATGTTAAGACTTGTTCCAACGATATGTCATCAACATACAAACATTGTATAACTCCTTCACCCCCACCATAGCGGTAATAAACACATCTATCGATTTCGTTTACTGCAAAGCCCGCAGTTGTTAAAGTTCTATCAAACTTCTCATGCCATTGCTTAGGTGCTTGCTTGAGACCATATAGAGATTTCAGTAACTTACAAATCTTGCCCTCTTGACCGGTTACCACAAAGCCATCAGGTTGTTCCATATAGATTTCCTCATCTAACTCTCTATTGAGGAAAGTTGTCTTAACATCCATTTGATGGACAATAAGACCATGTGAGGCAGCCAAGGATAGTAGTACCCATATAGTGGTCAATCTAGCAACGAGTGAGTAAGTATCAAAGAAATCTTCTCCTTCTTTTTTAGTATAGCCCTTGGCCACAAGGCTTACCTTGTACTTTTCAACAGTACCATCAGGCCCAAACTTTTTCTTGAACAACCACTTATATCCAAATGGCTTGCAGCCACATGGACGATTAGTGATTTCCCATGTCCCATTAGCAAGAATAGAATCTATTTCACTACGGACCGCATCCATCTAGTACTCTGCATCAGGAGATGCGTGTGACTCTGAAATGGATTTGGGAACATCATCCACAAGGTACACAGTGAAGTCATCTCCAAAGGATTTTTCAATCCTTTGTCTTTTGCTCATTCTAGGAACAATAATGTCATCCTTCTAGGGGTTAAATCATTTGCTTGACTAGTAGAGTTATGCATATCCTTCATGGGGAATATATTCTCAAAAAATGTAGCATCTCGAGACTCCATTATTGTATCGACATGTATGTCAGATACCTTAGATTTAACTATTAGAAACCTATAGGCAGTACTGTAATGAGCATATCTTAGAAAGACACAATCCACAGTTTTCGGTCCAAGTTTGCGCTTTTTAGTTATCGATACGTTGACTTTTGCCAAGCACCCCCAAAGTGCGCAAGTAGAATAGTGATGGTTTTCTCTCTTTCCATCCTTCATACGGATTAATCTCACTATTCTTAGTGGAAACTATGTTTAGGACATGGGTCGAGGTCAGTACAGCCTCCCCCACCATGCCTTAGATAAACCCGCAGTGTCTAACATGGCATTAACAAAGTCACTCAACGTGCGGTTTTTTCTTTCAAGAACCCCATTGGATTTAGGAGAATAGGGAGGTGCCCTCCCATGGATAATTTTGTGCTCTATACAAAATTGGGATAACCCATTTGAGAAATACTCTCCACCACGATCCGACCGAAGTCTTTTGATTTTTATTTCTAGTTGATTCTCAACTTTAGCCTTATAAGTTTTAAAGTAGTTTAGAGTCTCATCTTCTATTTTCAACAGATACACATAACAATATCTAGAAGCATTATCAATTAGAATCATGAAATATCTTTTCCCTCCTTTGTCAACACACCGTTTATTTCACAGAGATCTGAATGCATGAGTTTATGAGGTGTCCGAGGATACTTTGCTTGCACACAAGTTTGGCATTTAGAACCTTTAACTATATAGAGTTTTAGAATTAAATTTAGACTGGATAGCCGAGACATACAACCAAAATTTATGTGACACAAACGTTGGTCTCATCCCTATTATTTGGATCACAAATATGGTTCACAACCTTATTATAGAAATCTGAAAGGGAAAAACGAAACAAGCCTCCGCAATCCTAGCCTTTTCCAATAAAGAGTCAAAATTTAGAAATGACCACTTTATTTGACTCAAAAACCAACTTATACCTATTTCTACAGAGAAGGGAGCCGCTAACGAGATTCTTATTTATTGAGGGGACATACTACATATTCTTCAGTTGTACGATTTTTCCTGGAGTAAACTTCTGATCTATCATGCCAACACCAAGAATAGAGGCATGTGAACCGTTTTCCATCAACACGGAGGAAGCCCGAGCGACCTGATAAGAAGAAAACAATGACACATCAGCACATACATGAATATTAGCCATGTGTCAATCCACTAGTCGGTGGAATGACAGATCGAAAGAATAGTAGGTAAATTACCATACCCAGATGTCCCTGCTCCGGTATTGATAATAGTCACATTCACGGACTTGGTCTGGCTATGCTCATTCTTTCTGCCTTTACGGTCGGGACATTTGTTGGCCCAGTGGTTGTCCTTACCGTAAACATAGCAGACATCTTTTTCCTTGTTTGGCTTCTTATTCTACTTAAAGTTGGTGGTCTGTATGACCTTGACCTTTCCCTTGAACTTTCCGTTACCATGGTGTTGTACGACATTTGTGCTGGAATGTCCTTCGGCCACCTTAGGATGAACATCCTTCGCTCGAGCTTTCTCTTCAACATCAAGGGACGCAATCAAATCCTCAACGGAAATATTTTGTCTCCTATGTTTCAGAGATGTGGCAAAATTCCTCCATGAAGAGAGTAGTTTGGCAATGATGCCACCAACCACAAATTTATCAGGTAATGTGCATTTGAGGTGGTCGAGCTCCCTCGTAATGAATTGTATTTCATGAGCTTGCTCAACTACAGAACGATTATCAATCATCTTATAGCCATGATATTGCTCAATGGTATACAACTCACTGTCAGCATCCGAGGCAACGAACTTATGTTCGAGTGCCTCCCACAATTCCTTTGCATCTTTCATGTGCATATACACATCGCACAAACGATCGAAAAGAACACTAAGATGCATCCCACAAAAATTGTGGTGGCTGTTTTAAACTCATTTTCCTGTTCTTTAGTGAGTTCTCCATCAGGTCTCCCGGAGGCAACCCAAAACACGTTCAAAGCCGTGAGCCACAAAGTGACTCTTATCTGTCATCTTTTGAAGTTCACTCCACTGAACTTCTCTGGTTTCATTGCCTCGGCAAAACCGATCATTTTCATCACAGAGTGTCTATCAAATTTAGAATCAGGTTTTTGGATTGTTAGATTATTTAGCACTTTAGTGATTACATAATTTCGCAAATAAATCATGACTACAGAAATAACATGAGAACTAAATATGTCTAGAGGATGAACTATAAGCAATATGAATAACAGAACGTATAGATGAACTACGACGATAAGCAATATGAACATCAAAATATATTTATGAACAATAGAAGTAAGTGCAAAGTATTAGATGTTATCGATGCGGAAGCGAAAAATGGCATAGAGACGAAGGAGAGGACATCGTCGATGATGAAGACGTCGATGTAGACGATGCAGGGAACGGTGAGCAGTCGCTAGATGATGAAGACGACGATGCAGGGAATGGCGAGCAGTCGCAGAGTCGCTTCCTAAAAACCTTATTCGTCCTCTCCTGTACAAGAGCGCAAGGATGACGATTCCAAAGACCTGCTCTCCCTACCACCAGTGCACGCTGGGCGCAGGGACGGAGTAACACTTAGTAGCATAGCGCTCGGGAACAATCTCATATAGATGTGTTTCACAAAAAGTGAGAGAGAAGACATGCAACGTCTTCATATTAAAAAGACCGCAAAATAAACCGCCCTCTGATTAGGAAACTGCTCTCGTATTAAGGCTCATTGATCACAATTAATTCGCCACATAATCAAAGTGTTTCTGTTTCGTAATCAGAGCATTTTTGTTTCTTTCCATCCTGACAGGATTGCATGGCAAAACAAAACTTCAAAAGAAAGTTGCATCTGGACCAACAGCCGAACCCGGAACGACCGCGCCATTCACGCGCACGTCGAGCGGCCGCGTTTTAGCCTGGCTTGGCCTGGCGAGGCGATGCGAGCGAGCGCGCGTGTAGTCCTGCTTTCTTCTTCTTTCTTTTGCTTTACCAAGGCTAGACATGCTCCACCTTATAAATTGGTGTCTCTCCACCTTGGATAGTAATATTGAACTAAAGTATCCTACATGCCACCATGCATGAGTGGGCCTTTGAGATTTTCCTAGGAATTATTGATAAAGGATGGGCCAAAGCCCACTTAATTCCAACAAAAAGCTGGTGCAACAATTCAAGAGAATGCATGCAATATTTAAATGGTAAATGAGCAACAAAATGTTTCAATAAAATATTTACGCATTTGTTTTGAACCGTCTCGAGTTTTTATGTCTGTGATGACGAGGTCATCACGAGGCGGTTTTGAACCATCTGTGAAAAAGCTATCACTGCACGGTTCGTGAATAGAACTGCTCGTGATAGTCTTTTGCTGCATTTATTCTATTCACGAACCGTCTGTGATAGAAAAATCCAAACCATAGTAAAATCAAAGGGTAAAGATAATTCTAAAACCATGGTAAAAATCCAAGCCATGGTAAATCTAAAATCACGATGGTTCGCATTACTAACCGTCAGGATACTTCGCTGCATTCGTCTTGGAACCGTCAGGATTATTTTATCACGAGCGGTTTCAAAGAACCTCGTGATGAGGCGTCTTCTATGGCCTGCTTTGTAGTAGTGTTTACTCTTGTGCAACAAATCAAAAACACCATTACAACAAAAAATACCTCTTACCGCAACATTTGTCTCCATGGACTTGAGGAACTTCGGTCGGAGGCGACGTTGACACCGAGATTCGGTCCTCCTTGTGGCCGATAGAAGCGAAAGACTAATGTGTAGATGGACCTAAAGAAGATGTACATTTAGAACCGTGTGAGTGAAGAGTATATTAATGGCGTGTTTGCTGTTAGAAGAGCATGAAGCGGATATATTGAAGAAGGGGATAAAATATATGTCTTGGCCATGCATTGATTGCGGTAATATGAAAATGTTTAACAACCCTGCGATTATCGATGGCTCACTTAATCGACTTGAAGAGGTTTCGAAAAAGGATATACAGGTTGGGTTGATGCGGACGGAATGAAGAGTCGATATACCTGAAGCGAAGTCATGCTTTTGGCCCGACATCGATGGAAGTCAACGATATGCTTGGTATGGAATGTGCTTTTGATGAGGATAGATCGCATGATGACAACTGATCGGATGCACGCGATGCGTAAGGAACACAGTGAGAGAGAGTTTTGTAAATTCGAGGGCTTAATGGAGGACTCTGGAAACCTTTGTTCCTTGGTCATAAGCCGAATAATACAAGGTTGTCAACCGCTTGAAGCGCTGAAATTGAAGGCAAGCAATGGTTGGTACGACAAAGATTTTCTGGCCTGTTAGGTCTCTTAGCGGACATCC
The DNA here is from genome assembly GCA_036346395.1 of Hsuehochloa calcarea. Classification (NCBI taxonomy): domain Eukaryota; kingdom Viridiplantae; phylum Streptophyta; class Magnoliopsida; order Poales; family Poaceae; genus Hsuehochloa; species Hsuehochloa calcarea. The sequence goes on from CM070598.1 coordinate 14,885,021, forward strand.
TTACAGAGAAACGTGTTGCTCAGCCACGACTACCAAGCTAAGAAGGTTCTTTGTCCGTGGGGAATGGAAGTAGAAAGAATACATGCATGTCCGAACGATTGTATCCTCACCGTAAAGAGTATGCGAACATGCATGCATGTCCCTGTACGCAAGCATCCCGATACAAGCGAAAGAAGGAAGGCGCTTCGGCTTCAAGGACCTTTAGTGCTAAGATGTTGTGGTATCTGCCTGCGGATCCGATGTTGTGCTTGAAGCGTAAATTAATGCGACCCGTGAAGGAGGCAAGATTGATGCGATGGCACTTTCGGAGGCGTAAGAAAGATGGGAAGCTCGAAGACACCTTTGATTATGCGTAGAGGAGAAACTTGTGATCGACTTGAAGAGTTCTTCTTTGAAATTAGAGGAACATAAGGTTAGGGTTGAGTGCAGGACGTGAATGAATCCTTTCTGAACATGAGCGACCGACATAGCACTTGGCCCGTGAATCTATGTATATACAACCTTCCTCCTTGGTACGTATGAAGTCGGAAATACATTTTGATGACACTACTTATCCAAGGGTCAAGCAACTGGGAATGATATTGATGTGTACCTAGCACTATTGCCTTTGGAAGATCTTGTGGTACCTTTGTGGAATCGAAGATTGTGGTGTATGGGATGCGTACAATGCGAGAGAAACTTCACTTTACGCGCCATGTTGTTCTTGCGAACAAGGTCAGTGGCAATCTTGAGGTGTGGTAACCCATCCGCTTCAACTCAATTGCTCGAGAGGTCATCGATCCCCAAGGACTAGATGCTCTGCGGTAGGGTAGTGGCCAACAACTGTGTCATCTTGAGATGTATTTCCTCCGTCATTTTTCGATATCCGAGGAGTCCATCTCATTGTTCACCTTGATGAAAGAGATACAATATCGGCCTTGTAAATCTCGTCATATGTACTCGTTCATCTTCACGGGAAATTCTTAAGTCCTCACGTCTGGTCGATCTCGGGAGGGCGACATCATCGAAGGTTATGCACAGCGGAAGGAGGTCATTGAGTTCTGCGTGAGAGAACATGGCTCGGTGGATCCGATTGGTGTGCCTCTATCTCGTCATGAGGGAGTACTTGGATGGTATCGGGACCATAGGATCGAAATCAATCACTCCGTCTGGATCGTACTCTCAAGCTTGATTCCGGTCTTGTCAACATTATGACCCAAGTGTCCCGTTAACATCAGCGAGCGACAAAGTCGATGTGTAGCAGAATCCAGACCGGTGGTTTGGATCAGCGAGAAACACGATAGCAGTCGGTTCAGCGAATGGTTAAAGCGCGAATCACTCGCCCAAGGTCATCAAGTGAATCGCATCAGCTTGCTATGGTTGGCAAGAGGGCCCTGATTTACAATTATCACATAGCAAGGATCGACATAAATGTTTCTATGTACACATTTTATCTGGCTATTCGGGATAGGAAGTCGCCACGATTGTCTGAGCAGTGGTGTCATAGATGCATTCGATCGTGGATAAATTGAGGCTCGTACTATTCGAAAATAGAGATCCGAGTGGGAGATCTTGAGGTCGTGCTATTTCAAGATCCCCTATTTGGTGCCGTTGGTCATCCATCCTCCACGACTAGAAGGTCGACAAATGCAGGTAGTCACTACTCTGGACATCTCGAGCGTGTCGGATACAAAGGCGAACCATTACGTCTTGGCTAACCAAGTTGTTCAAGTCTTCTGTGTAACAGGCGGCAAACTATGATATGGTTAAGGATATATGTTGTGCTTGGGAAGGGGCGTAAATTAAAAACCGTGAGAAGAACATCGGAAGAAGCGATCAATTTTTCATACCTTATTGGGAGTACTTAAGTTCAGGCTTTGTCGACGTTATGCGCGTGAGAAGAATGTAGGATAGCTTGATTGGGACATTAGTGGCAAAACAAAGGATGGTGTTAACACGGGCGTGACTTGATCGATATGAACATAAGGACGAGTTAGCACGAAAGAGACCGTCGGAGACGAGCATACCTTGACTTGCTACACTCTGTCAAGGTCGAGAGAAATGAAGCGTGCGGAGCTTGCGGTGTGAAAGTCCGTCGGTTACTCCGCTAACATTAAAAACTTGTTTCTATGCAAGATTTGAGGTATGAATGATGATTGTGGGTGTGCATGACACAAATGCTTCTGTTGCAATTAGGAGTATCTTGCGAACAAGGTCAGTGGCAATCTTGAGGTGTGTTATTTCTTCAACTCAATTGCTCGAGAAGGTCATCGATCCCCAAGGACTAGATGCTCTGCGGTAGAGGTAGTGGCGACTCTGTGTCATCTTGAGATGTATTTCCTCCGTCATTTTTCGATATCATGGTCCATCTCATTGTTCACCTTGTGAAAGAGATAAAGATATGCGGACCTTGTGTTTCTCGTCATATGTACTCGTTCGAGTACATGGAATTCTCAAGTCCTCGTCTGAATCGATCTCGTAGGAATGTCATCGAAGGTTATGCAGCGGAAGAGGTCATTGAGTTCTGCGTCGACTACATGGCTCGGTGGATCCGATGGTGTGCCTCTATCTCGTCATGAGGAAGCTGGATGGTATCGGGACCATAGGAAGAAATCAATCACTCGATCGGATCGTAATCTCAAGCCCATTTCACGGTCTTGCAACACATGACCCAAGTGTCCCCGTACATCAGGAGCACAAAGACATGTGCATGCCGAGAATCGGGCCGGCGGAGGTTTGGATCAGCGAGAGAGCACAACCGTCGGTTCAGAATGGTTAAAGCGCGAATCACTCGGAGGTCATCAAGTGATGATACGCCGCTATGGTTGGCAAGAGGGCCAGAGCTTACAATTATCACATGGCAAGGATATGACATAAATGGGTACACATTTTATACGGCAGCTCGGGATAGGAAGAGCACGAGTGCGTAATAGCGGTCCGTCGCATAGATGCATTCGCATGCCGATGAAATTTGAGGAGCTCGTATTTATGGGAAAATAGAGGAGATATGGGAGATCGACTCGTGCTTTTCAAGATCCCCTATTTCGGTGCCGTTGGGTCCATCTCCCATTGTGAAGGTCGACAATCACGTAAGCCACTACCGTGGACCCTCGAGCGTGTCGGATACAAAGACGAACCATTCGTCTTGGCTAACCAAGTTGTTCAAGTCTTCTATGTAACCGACCCGGCAAATAAGAAGCGTCACGTAGTTCTTCATGGAAAAGGAGGATTGTCGAGTTGAGAATGTAGTGGGCTTAGGAAGAATACAATCAATTTGACGAGTTGCCACCTTAGGAGGCGGACATCGAGGCTCGAGGAAGAACCCAGCGAGGAAGCTAGCTATATCTTGCGTCGATCATCATGAAGGGCTATATTTTAATTAAGAATTTACTCCATTGTAATTAACTAATTTATTCCATTGTCATGTGTTAATGTGTTATGGACTTATGATCTTTAAATTGATGACAATTGTCAAGTATTTAATTCCAATTATACGAACTCGATACCACTTATGAGAAAAACACTTGATACCAAGAATAATTGATTCCATCTTGTTTCTTTGCAAAAAGCATACCATCTTTATTTAGGATGGTATGCATGTCCACACAACAACGAGGTGATTTTTAACTTCCAACTCCCAGAGAGATAGGCTGAAGCAACCATGACTCAACTATGGGAACCCCTCACAGTATGGTTCTTACGAGTCATGTTGTCTATATCATGCAAAACAACAACATTTGACTCATAAATAGGACACATGAGTCAAACATTCGAGTACAACATATAAACAATTTACTCAAATAGTAACATATGAGTATCTGCGAATTTGCGATAATTTTACGCTAATTTTCTAAGCATAGAAACAATTTATAGCGGAAAAACAAATTCTAGTGATTAAATAAATCCTTTAATACTAAATAACAAAACAAAACTCTTCTAGGGTTTAATTTGCGAGGATTTCCATGTGTTAGAACAAAAATGCGTTAATTCTAAGGTCTAATCTAAAAGATTTTTGGCCCCAAGGACCTGAATGATATAAATTGAGGACCCTTTTGTAATTTCATAAAACACGGAGGCTTATTTGCAAAATTCTAGTATGCACGATGTGGAAACATCACTGAGCGGTTCCTCAAGAACCGTCTCAGATGTTGACGATTACGCAGTTCTCGAGGGAAGCGCTCGTGATGTCAAACATCGCAGACAGTTTCTCGCGAACCGTCTGCGGATGCGCGCATCGCGACAGTTTCTCAGAGCGTCATCATGATCACGCGATCCGGGCGGTTCTTGAGGCAAATGCTCATGATAGTCCATCACAGGCTGCATGCCTCGAGAACATGTCGTGATGCGTGATGATTATAGTAGATTCACGACACCGATGAGGTTTTGATCTAACCCTATCGGTTGTCGTCTATGCCTCCTCTCCGAACACCTCCCAGACCAGCGCCCCTCCTCCCAACCCGGCGCCTCACCGGCCGCCTCCTCCGAGCGCCTCCCCGACCCGGCCGTGCCCGGTTGTCTTGTGCGAACGCATCCCTAAACCCCGTTTCTTTGATCGTTTCCAAAGAAGTGTGGCATGTATATCTCCGATTGCTTCACTCTTTTCTTTGGGGATTGCGGGCGATAGTTTTACGGTGAGTGTCTTGGCGCGCCTTGCCGATTTTCATCTTGGTGGTTTTGATTACCAGCAATTGATGTATTTCTTGCTTTGCCTTGGTGGTACTTTCATATACATATTTAGTAGTTGATTCTCAATATCTGTTTTATTTGTATCTGAAGAAATTGCATTTTATCAGATGGGCTTTCTTTGAAACTTAAAAAGTCATTGGTAGTAGTATTTTCTTGATTGCATCTTTGTGGTTGTAGTGGTTCATTTTCAAGTGTTACATAGTCTCATCCATAGCATGTCTTGGGGGTTCATTATGTATACATTTCTTTGGTAACTTCGAGTTTTCAATACGATCTCCCTTGTTCATTTGTGCCATTAGTATGGCGCCACAAAGATATGCATTGGATATAGAATCTGCTGGAGATAGTTCAGTTTGTTCTAACATGTTATTCTGGTGTGGGTTGCATGTTCCCTGGTTGTGTGTAACACATACATTATCTATTTTAAATAAAAGTATAATTCTTTCTGTTATTATAAGAATTGGAGAATTGGAGTATTGTTCGTGATCAACTGTTGGAGAATTGGAGTATTGTTCGTGATCAAACTTGATCTCCTGGTTAATCATAATTTTATTGAGTGGTCTATTGGCTTTGCTATCTTTAGACAGAGTAGTTAAGCATTATTTAGAGCTCAAGTTGTGAATTTGTGTTGTTTAGTTCAATTTATGAAGATTATTGACAATGGGGTTGAGATGGCAAAGGCTAGTTCCTTTGCAACTCTCTCTCTGAGAGCACACTCCATAATCAATCATATGTACATTATGCTCCTTATGGTTGATCTCCTTCTGTTAATGTTGGGCATAACATTGTATTTATCATCAACGTTCTCTTACATGGTGTAGATCCACGTTGGATTTGCTAATTAGACGAAAACGTGTAGTATATTATAAAGTATTTTGGTTGCGATTTGTTAGGATTTGGTGCTATTTTGGATTTGCACGTATCTAGATTTTTTTTCATGGATCAAAACGAGTTAATTTTTAATATTTGAAGTACAAACTCAATTTTATATACTATGTAATAATTGCGTACGTAACTTATATAGATAGCAAGTAAGCGAGATGGCAGAGGCACCGTCTTCGCGCCGCCATCGACGCCGCCAATGCGTCTGGATCTCCGATCAAGGTGGTACGCAGTGAGAAGGCGAGGAATATCCAAATTGCCCTCGGCCGCATGACGATCACGGAGGTCGGTGATGTCGGGATCCCGCCGAGTCCCAAGAAAGCAACGCGAGATTCGGACCGTCTGCGGGTACTTGCAAGGAACGGGTCCCATCACCACCCCAACACGAAGTCTCGACGGATGTCAGAGAGACCGGTTGTGATCGAACTTTCTCGCCTCGTTCACTTTCCACGAAGTATCGAGCACGTGTACCATGGCACGCGCTGCTGGCGATGTCCCACGCGTGGAGGACCTTCAAGAGTCTGCTTGTCACGCAGTACGTGAACACGGGTCGGACGCCCTTCACGACGTATCAATTTTTGTCGCGGGATACATGGGACGCCTTCGTGCAGATGAAGACGACGGCTGAATTTCAGGAGCAAAGTGCGGCGCATGAGCTATCCAGCACAAAACACTCACCCCCACAGACTCGGCACTGGCTGGTACGCGGTAAAGCCACGCATGGCGGCGGAGGATGAGGCTGGCCGCACGACCGTTTGCTATGATCTCGGACGAGCGCTCGATCTGGTTAAGAGCGAGGGCATCGACCACGCCTTGGGCAACATCTCTCGACAAACCCGGCAGACGAGGCGGTGTCTCAACGTCTGTAAATTTCCGAACCACTTAATTGTTAATAAGTTCATAACTTCATGGTGTCTACAATAACATGATATTCTCTTGCGGGAAGAATTGACTTGCATGTTCCCAAGGTTCCTTCAAGTAGACAGGAGAAGGATGTCTTGTCTGACCACAGGAAACAAGGAGCACCGGTCGCACGCGAGGAGTTGGGGTTTACGTGCCTTGGAGGATGGATTCCCACACAACTCCGACACGTATAGGAGTAGGAAGAGATCCAAGGACCGGCCACGACGCTCGGTTGGAACATGTGATTATTGTATAATTTCAAGAACAAATAACAAACTTGCGTAACCAAGTAAATCAACTCATGCAGCGCAAGCCGCCTACGTTAATTTGGGAGCAAGTCACGCCGACATCGGAGTGGCGTCCGTCCACACATAATTCGGACATGACGACGCAATTACCGATCGACGGCATCGAGGTAATGTACATCTCTCGAGTGCTCCAAAGATAGACCTATAGGACACCTTAGCTAATTGTATGCGCTTTTGTAGGAGCCGACGCCCGCAAGCTCCAAGTGAGGATAGTAGGGTCGATTCCTATTGAGGTCGGCGGGTATGGTGTATCCATACCAGGAAGGGGCAGTGCAGCACGGTGCCCAGCTGGCGCAGGGTTACGCCAGGGTGCAGGTGGACATGGTCCATGATAATTTCATGGCCATCCCGCTGGAGATTCCCCCGAACGAAGAAATCAGAACACTAGGGGATGCCACGCACACTTTTATCCAGTGGCTCAAGAAGGACATCGACCGGATCTTCAAGGACGCGATATCGAGAGGACCCTGCCTCTCCAATAGGACCCTCGATGAGTCCGCCTCAACCAAAGCTTCAGAAGGCCGCCACATCGCTTCCCGTCGAGAAGACGACAAAGGGACAAGAAAAGTGTGTCACCATATCGGTCCCTGAGGCGTCACACGGGAAGACGTCCCTCAGCCGCCTCGTTAAGGAGAAATCGAAATCGAAGAACATTAAGGCACCTCCCAAACCCGTGAAATACTCCATCGAAGTCCGTTGGTCTCGCGCGAAATAAAGAGCTCGGAGTAGCTTGTCAAGCTTTGCATGATTGGTACTTGCGCAAGACCGAGCGAAGGGGTCATCTTTGGAATCACCGTCGGATCACGGAGGGAGCATTTTCTCCACGAGCACAGCCACTTCGTGGGCTTCAAGACTTATTTGACTTATACAACCTAAGCGCCTCGGCGCCTCACTTCTACGATGCCGACATCGTAAGTGTGTGCAATCAATTTCTACACTCACGTGATACCGATAAATATCATAACTCATCGCTTATGTACGATACATTATGAAATGTGCCCGTCGAATCAAAGAACGGTGGGTTTCCTCGACCCACACGTGGTCTATGAGCAAACAATCAACCAAGACGCATCCTACGCCGAGAATTACATAAAAATGGGATTGCTTGCTCGAGCGATGTGGAGTACATAATGGTACCCTACAACCGTAGTAAGTGCTTCAATATTTGCTATACAAATTACGCTTCAACATAGGTTTATGACTATAGCTACATACACGAGTAGGTTCCTTTGGATTCTTGATTCTTGTGCCAAAGAGGAACATGGTATTGTACCTTGATTCTCTACTCAACAAAAATCACGACTTCACCATTCTTAAAGAAATACTCGATGTATGTAGTCTTCCTCCGCACATAACTCTATTGTAGTCTTCCTTCGTTTTAAATGGACAAGGATAACTTTTTGAATCATATAGGCGTTCATCGGCTATGTTGCCGAGGAGGTTTATACAAGGGAACGACCGCCACACCGACTCACAGGATGCGATTTCCAGACTGCGCTACAACACAATAATCATATATCATACTCGTAATATTGCGTCTCGAATCGTACATATATATGTAATTCTATTTTTGCGATCGCCAAAGAAAACGAGATCACCTATGCGCATTCTACGTATGCCATCATATGCGACTATTGATTGCTTCTAGGACGAACGATCCCAGTGTTTGTCAATCTCGTAATAATTATCTCCTAATTATAAATTTAAATATATATGCTTACTACTTTACTCCGCTAGCGATGTGGCTTGAACATAGAGTTAAATGCACTCGAGATGGACCAAGTCACGCACATTCGAGGAGCTCGTGGCTTCATCAAAGCGAACATAGTTAACACCAACGGAGAGTTTCACGCCGTCGACACCGATGAGCGACCTCAAACAGATTGATTCAATATTGTAATTCACTTTGATCGGTTGTAATTCAATTTGTAACTCTAGCGACAATATATACTTGAAACATTCTTTTGTAATTGATTTTGAGTTAAATGATCACTTTGAGTTGTCGGCAATTATCGTGACATGTTTCTACTTGCTAGTTTTCAGAGGGCGTGGCTAGCAATTCCTGAGGCTAGCTGAAAATACGAAAAAATTTAATTAGGTTAAAGGACTTATCACGAGCGGTTTATCGAATAACCACAGACGGTTTGTAGTTGAAACCGTCTGTGATATTTCTTATCACGAGCGGTTCCAACGACGAACCGTCAGGATTATCCTGACGTTTTCGTGGTCGAAACCGTCGTGATAAGAGTTATCCTGAGCGGTTTTTCAACCGCTCGTGATAACCGCCTGTTATCTCAGACATAACATTTCAGACGGTTAAAAAACCGTCTGTGATGACTGTTACGAACCGTCTGTGATGACCTTTTCTGTAGTAGTGAAGATACTAGTGGATAAGAAACTAGTGGACCGGTGGTGTTTGATTTTTTTTAGAAGTTTGGAGGCGACGAATGGTGGAGAATGTAAGAAGTGCAGAACAGCTGGAGCAAGCGCGAATGGAGGTTTGCATCTCGCGCGTTGGTTACAGGTTGCGTGTGCGAGTGAAGCTACGATTTGTAACTACGTATGGTACGCACAAACCAAAGCGTTATCCTAAAATTTAGGAAAAGGGTACACGTGTTTTTTGGTACAACGTGGGACATTGCTGCACCGAAGGGTACAGCTCGGGAACCCGTAGACTTGGGCACTTTGCTTACCGAGCATAGAAGAATTCTTCGTGTGCTACCTGTTAGCCACGAGCCCACGACATATTGCTCAACAAGAGGTTAGGAAATGCCTGGTTCCAGGACTGATATTACATGCAGAAGGTTAAAATTGAAGTACTTAGCAAAGTAAACAACAAAAGGTTAAACGAAAACGACGATCGACCACCAGCTAACTTATTTTCCTCTTGACGCCAGCGGCCGCGCCCTTCTGTTCTTCTCCGCCGTCGTCATCGGCCATCAGCTTTGTCAGCAGCTCGCCGGCGGTGTCGGCAAGGACGAAGATGTTCCGCGCCGCCGCCTCGATGAAGCCCTCCTCCACGCCCTTGTCGAACAGCGAAAGCAGGCTGTCGTAGTAGCCATCCACGTTGAGCAGGCCCACCTAATGAAATTAACATCAACCGCGCGTACGTTGTTGGTTGGTTAGCGTAGTACGTATAATTGATCAACTTCGTTTTCGTTAGGAGATAGAAAGCTAGAAAGAAAGCGGCATGATAATCGATTAGGCATGAGGGTCTATGTATATATCTCTAGCTAATGCTAATTAGAGCTAGCGCCAACCAATTATATCTATCAGACCACCGCCCCGCCAATATAGAATGCAAACGGCAGTTAAATACGACAAGCTTACCGGTTTGTTATGGATCCCCAGCTGCGCCCACGCTATTATCTCCAACAGTTCTTCGATTGTCCCGTAACCGCCTGCACATTATTACACCACAAGCTAAGCTAAGATCACGCGACTCGCGAGGACACCCATTCTTTACGCGTTTGTTTAACTTGGGATCATTGCAACAGCTGTGTATGTACGTACTAGCACATGTTTTTTTTCAGACGTACGTCGTGATACAAAGGTGACATACATACATGCTCACTAGCTAAGAGGAGACTTTGACCTGGCAGGGCGATGAAAGCGTCGGCGTGTTTTGCCATTTCTGACTTGCGCTCATGCATGTCCCTGACCACTTTCACCTCTCCCAACGTCTCCCCTGACACCTAGGAAAGGCTCGTACATAGATTCAAAAACATGTTTCGCGTGTACAGCAGTCAAAAACATATATATGACTCGTATTAATCAAGCGCGGTGTTCGTTTACGGAAGAGCTAGGTAGTAGCAGAAGAGATTCGCCCGCTACCTCTTCAGGTAGGAGAGCACTAGGGATGACCCTGCACAAATGAGCAGATCGATCAGGGGGTAACTAGAAGCTGTAGGAAGGGAGGTCGATCGATCGATGCATCTACTCAGGAGCAGTATTGCATGAGCTGATGTAATATTGCAACTGTCGATTACCCGAGGACGTGGCGGCCACCGTCGTGGACGGTCTTGGACACAAGGCCCATCAGGCCGCCGCTGCCGCCGCCGTAGACCAGATCGAGTTGCCTCTCGACCTGCAAATCATGCGTACGTCGCCAGGGAGACGATGAGTAAAGTAGAAGGGGGAGTCAGAAACGGAGGAAACCAAATGTGCAAGCCATCGACATGTACAAAAAGGACATTTCAAGTTTAAGCTATATATTCGGCTACTAACTCACCAGTTGCTTTCCAAGGTCGAGAGCGGCAGCACTGAAGGACGGCCGGTTCCCCGGCCTGCTGCCGCAGAAGACGCAGACCGTTTGCACCGGCCTCCGGCCGCCGCCGCTGCTCGCCGCACCCTTCTCTTGGTTCGCCTCCATGTGTCAGCCAGGAAAGCGAGTGAGGTGGAGGGGAAGGGATACCCGGGGGGAGAGAGATAGACCAAGACGAGGGTTGATGCTATGGAGGCCGGCTTTTCTCATCAGGTCCCCTCAATGCCCTATTTATGCACAAGATGTTGCTTTGCATGCTATAATTGTAGCTCGTACTTGTCTGTTCAAAGTTATCCCGACCCTCTGGTTTTCTTCGAAAGCATGCATGATATAACTGGTTACAGCATGTTGTATACATGAGTAAGTATAAGTCACTTTTTTTAAATTGTTGGATCAAAAATGGAATCAGACAAAAGCATCTCACAGCTAATTCAGTGGTCAGGAAAATCGATTTAACAAACAAATTAGACAACTTACAAATACCAAAACCAATATTATAAGCACTTCTACTATGCACTATTCATCCTGCTTGCTGGAAAGCGGTGAGAAGTAGTGAATTGCTGAACGAAAAGGGTTTAAAATCTTCTTTAGCTAGCTGTGTTTGTACATTACCGCGCTAGCTACGCCATTCAACATATATAAAGGTCAAACGATTATATTTGTGAAAATCTTATGTAACCGGCCTCTCAGCATATAGTTGTTAGGATACAAGATGCATGGGCTACAATACCTAACACCTGGCAACCCCTCAGGCTTTGATGATTTCTACCTGCTAGGAATTGATCGGACTGATTTGCAAGTATAACCGTAAATAGGCCTAGTAGAGTTGTTGCCGTCAGACCTCGATGCTTGGGATGGCGCAAGTTTTGGTTGAGGGCCAAGCCACCTTTCAATTTCACTGTAAGACAGCAAAATCATTGCTGAAGGCACCATGCGCTTGTTTTGAATGCAGAAATTTTGCCGGAAACGATTCAATTCTTGGAAGAATTTTCTGCTGTAAATAATGTATAGAAAAATAGAAATGAGAGATACGGATTTTACGTGAAAAACTCATTCGGAAAAAACCACAATCGTATGAAGACAATATCACTATACGAAGAGATTTTTACAATAAACCTCTTGTTTTTTCCTATGGACTATATAGATATATTTACAGTAGTACATGAAAGACTTCATGTAGGAGTTGAATTATGAGTTGGAGTAGGCAACAAAATTTGTATCACACTCAAACTTATTTCGTATCACACTCAAACCCAACGATCTTCGCCTTGAGACGAATTTCTCATGTAACCAAAACAAAACGTGATCTTCTCAAAACAGATTAGCATGAATATACCTTGAGCATCTAACATCCATAGGACTACTGAATGATACCAACTGAGTATGATCAAAGCTCAAACCTAGAGGTATAGGAACTAGCTTTGTCATCATATCAGCTGGATTATCATAAGTATTATCTTGCTGACTTTAATGTTACCTTGAGCAACGACACATCGAACGTAATGATATATGATGTCAATGCGCTTCGTTCTCTCATGAAACATCAGATCCTTCATAAGGCGAATAACGCTTTGACTGTCGCATAATATTATAGTGCAAGACGTACTTCCACAGAGCTCAGTAAACAAATCTCTTAGCCAAAGAACTTCTTTACAAGCTTTAGAAATAGCTATATACTCGACTTCTGTAGTAGACAAGGCAGCAGTAGCTTGCATGCTTGCTTTTCAACTAACGGCACATCCTCCAACAGTGTATACATAACAAGTAAGATATCCTCTCTTATCCTAATCTCCAACAAAATTTGAGTTCACATAACCAACAATCCATCTTTAGTATTCCCAAACTGTAAACAAGCATCAGATGTGCCCCGCAAGTATCTGCAAATACATTGATCTGTTTTCCATAACTCTTTGCCATGGTTAGTCATTTATCTACTAACAACACTCAGTAATTGAAATAAATCAGGCGAGAACATACCATAGCATACATAAGTGAACCAACCGTACTGGCATATGAAACTGTAGATATATACTCAACTTCATCATTTGACTGTGGACATGATGTTGAAGAAACATTGAAATTGGCATCTAATGGAGTATTCACCTATTTGGCGCTATGTATGTTGAAATGACGAAGAACTTTATCAATATACCCTATCTAACTTAGGTATAATTTTTCAAACTATCTATCACTTATGTATAATTTTTCAAACTGTCTATCTCTAATAATTTCATACCAAGAATCTTCTTTGCTACATCGAGATCCTTCATCACAAATTCACTACTCAATTGTGCCTTCAACTTTGAAACTTATACCTTGTTTTTTGCAGCAATCAACATATCATTAATATATAGGAGCAAATAAATAGATGAACCACTAACAGTCTTCAAATAAACACAACTATCATAATCGGGGTTTTTGAAATCCTAGGAGATCATAAAGGAGCCAAATATTTTGTATCACTATCTGGGAGATTGCTTCAGATCATAAAGAGATTTTTTTTCAACTAGCAACCATAATTCTCCTCTCCCAGAAAGACAAAACCTTCTAGTTGCTCCACATAAATGCTTTCCTCCAATTCCCCATGTAAGAACACAGTTTTCACGTCCGGATGTTGAAGCTCATAATCATGTATAGTCATTATACTGAGTAAAGTATGAATGGAACCATATTTCACAACAAGGGAAAGGAAATCTATGAAATCAATACCTATATTTTGGTTGTATCATTTAGCAACAAACCTTGCCTTGTACCTAACCTATCCGGTTGGTGAAATATCTTCCTTCTTTTTGAAGATCCACTTGCAGCGAATATCCTTCTTATCAATTGGCAACTTGATCAGCCCTCAAGTGTCATTTTTCTCAAGAGATTGCATCTCATCATGCATGATAGTCATCCGTCTCTCTAAATCACCGAAAGAGATAGCTTCTAAATAAGTGAAAATTTCTATAGTATCTTCGATTTCTTCTACCACATTCAAAGCATAAGCAACAACATCAGCTTCTACAATCAATCTCTTAGGAGTTTGAATATTCCTTTTAGGTTTGTCGGCTGCTATGGAACGTTGTGGTGGTTGAAAGACAACATGAATATCATGCATATTTCCTTTTTTGGCTTCTGTTGTATATCTTGAATAAATAATATGCTCCACCTGCATGCTTGATTTATGCAGCTTCTCAACATGAAAAATAATATATGGTTTATCATACAACATAGTAAATTCATAAAAAATAACACTTCTACTAATAACCACCTTTCTAGTTTCAGGATTCTATAATTTATATTCTTTCACACCAGGTTTGTCGATTTTTAATATCGATCTTATGAAATGAATGATGGGAACTCCTACAATTGAGATTATGCAAGAGGAGATACAAGGAGTTTTTAGATAGGTTTAGGTTTTCTTGGAGATAATAGTGACCATACTCTTGTGTTTTTGTATTGACTGTGTTTACAATAAGAAAGAAGTCACCGAAAACTAAAGCTAATGACTTCTGTCTCTTGTCCTCTCTCTCCTGTTCACCGACGTTGCCCTTTATATAGTTTCTGAAGGGATGTCAATTGTTAAATACCAGGAGGCGCCTTGATGATTGATGAATTGCCCACGTTGATGGCGGTTACTATCGGTGAGACACTTCCTTGCATGTTCGCTATGCAGTTACACCAAAGACAAAGAAACTTATGTGTTGTTATGTCAGAAACAAACAACACGCGTATAACTACCACACATTAATAAGCATAGTATACAGAGTTCCTAGTCGATTGGGTTCACATGTCTGTGGGTTCTATCAACTATAGGCGATCACAGTTGACCCGATCGTAGAAAGTCTTACGACTATAAGGTGGTCGTAGTAGATCTTACGAACATAAAGTGATCGTAGTAAACCTTACGATCATAAGATAGTCGTAGAATACCTTACGACTATAAGGTGATTGTAAAAGACCTTACGACTATAAAGTAATTGTAATATTCTCTTATCATTGTAAGCTAATGATAAAGGATACTTCTAATGGTTGTTAAATATACTATTATCTATAATAAAGTATTACAGATAAATGATTTAATTAATTGAGGATTATTAGATCCTCATCAGGGTTTACAACCAAGGAAAATGCACTTAGCGACTTTAGGCTCCAATTTACCATTGTTAATATGACCGTAAGCAGGACAGTCAAATATTCTCAAATTTAAATAATCTGCTAGAGAACCAGACCATACCTCAATTAGAGTCTTCTTATCAATTGCTAGGTTGGGTGATCGATTGAACAAATAACAAGCAGTGGACGGTGCTTCAGCCCAATAACTCCTAGATAAGTCGAAGTTAGATAACATGCAACATACCTTCTCCTTGATGGTTCCGTTCATGCGTTCGGCCACACCATTTTGCTGAGAATTACATGTGACAATGTAATATCTCACAATGCCCAATAATCTGCATAAAGCTTCATATTCTCCATAATAGAACTCCAAGCCATTATCAATACGTAGCTTCTTAACATGCTTGCCAGTTTGTTTTTCAATCATGATCTTCCACTCGTTGAATATCTTGAACACATATGATTTGTGCTTTACGAATTATGGTCACATTGTTCTTGAATAATCATCAATGATGGTCAACATGTAGTCAACACCTCCAATGAACAGAGCGTGGGATTCTCCCCACAAATCAGAGTGAACATAATCGAATATACATTTTGTAGAGTGAATTATTGTGCTCAACTTCCCCTTCTTTTGCTTGCCAAAGACACGGTGTTAACTAAACTTCAACATGTCGATGCTTTGACCACCAAGGAGTTCTTTCTTGTATAACTCCATCATGCCAATTTCACTCATATGCCTCAGACGCACATACCAAAGATTAGTAACATCAGAATCAAATGATTTATTTGAGGCAACAACATTACCTGAAATCGTAGTAACTTGCAGATGATATAATTTGGCAGCTTTCATATCACCTTCCATCACAACAAGAGAGACTTTGGAGATCTTCAAAACTCCACCTCCACCTGAATACTCGTACCCTTTAGCATCAACAGTACTAAGCGAGATAAGATTTCTATTCAAACACGGAATGTGTCGAACATCCAATAAATTTTTGGTGATGCCATCAAACATCTTGATCTAGATAGAACAAATGCCTGAAAATATTGCATGGTGAATTATCACCCATCAACACAGAACCATTTATCATAGCTTAATAATACACAAACCATATCTCAGTTCAGACTCATGTGGAAAGTGCAGGTCATATCAAGAATTCACTCATCACTGCAGGTTGTATCAAGAATTCACTCATCACCGATTTTATAATTACCGGCAAAGGCAACGAGAACATCTCCATCAGAATCTTGCTTAGTAACAATGGTGGGTTTAGCATCATCCTCTTGTTGACTCTTCTTGAAATTGTTATTCAATTTTTCCCTTTTTCTTTACCCTCCATCACTCAGATATGTCGTCTCCATCTTTTTTGCAATACTTGCACGAGCTGTATCTGCCTTTGGTCAATCTGTCTTTGTAATTTTTGCTCGAGCTCTTGCCTCTTGAATCATCATTTGAACTCCTCTTTGGTTGTCTACCAAGGACAACTAAGCCTTCTGCATTCAAATTTAAACTTTTATTCGGAACCATGGATTTCATATTTTCCTTCGCATGCAGTGCTTCATATACTTCATTAAGTGTAAGAGTATCTTGACTATATAGAATAGTATATCTGAACGTAGAGTATGAACTAGGCAGCGAGTATAAAAGAATAAGACATAAATCTTCATCATCGTATTATACCTCCATAGACTCGACATCCGAGAGTACTTCTTTGAACATCGTCAGGTGGTTCAATATGAACCGCCTTCCACTATCTTTGTGCGAATAAAGCTTCTACTTCAAATGCATTTTACTGTTAGATTTTTAGACATGCAAATATGCTCCAGTTTCAATCATAATATGTCGGCAGTCTTCTTCTTCAAAACCTCATGCATAATATTATTTTGCAAGGTTACCCAGTACGTTAGGCGCTAGTTGGGCGGCATACCACCGCCTAGCTCCTAGATAGCCTAGGCGGCCGAACAAGGGACTAGGTAGCTGCATGGTCACAGCACTACCGTAGGTATTCTAGAGGAAACGAACGGTTACTTGGAGGCTGCAGCAATGATGTAGATGGAGTCATACTAGATGGAGGGGGAATCAAGGTGGGGAATGGAAAATCAAACCGACGGGGAAGTCGATTCGACTGGAGAACAGACGACAACGCTGATTTCGCCGTCAGCGACATCGATTGACCTGCAGGGATGTTGATTCGGCTGGGGGCGATGTCAATTCGTCTAGTGGGGACATCGATTCGACAGTGCAGACGATCGGCGGTGCGGGGCAGAGGATGAAATAGTGGCGGCCCAACTATAACCCTAAGTCGAATGAATGGGGTCACGGCATAGGTCAGCCTCACATCACTTTTATAGCCTGGCGGTCGAGTCAGTCGCCTACCACCCAAGTCAGCCGCCTTGTCACTGCCGTGCCCAGCTCCGACTGGCCGCCCAACGCCTGCCTTGGACCAACATTGACCCGCCTAGGCTCCCGCCCAACCGGCCGACTACCACCAAATGACGGCAGAGGGCTGCCGACCGTCTATTAAACGACGCATAGGCGGTCCAAGCGTTCGACTTTGGCAACACTGATTATTTGATAGATAAAGATGAATCTAAGATAAGGTCTTACGATCTTTTCATTGCTTCTCCACGAGAGACCATGCAGTGGGCCAGTGGCGAATCTAGGATGAAAAATGAGAGTTGGCTCAAAGTCTTGAATGACTAAACTAATTTATAACAAACATAGTCATGTATTGTTGCACAATCAAATTCATACATGAATAAAAATAGAGCAAAAAGAGAGAAATACAATGAATGTACCTCGCTAATGGAAAGTACATCCCCAAAACATGTAAATATGGTTCTAGCAGGTAACAACCTGTACATTAAAATTAGAAAAATTAGTGATACAATAACAAATTGTACTTAAATTATCATGAACATTCAAAATAAAAGAACCATACCACTAAGACACTAGCTTGAATCACGACTTTCACGAGGCAAATTCATTCTGCGAGATGTCATGTCTTGGAAGGATCTTATGATTTTATCACCATCAATGGATCTAAATATGTCTCACTAGGTATAGCACACCATCAAATCATTCATCCACTCATTCGATACCTTGTTGCGCAAATTTGCTTTGATAATATTCATTGCCGAAAATATTCTCTTAACAAATGTTGTTGCCACTAGAAGGATCAATATCAGCTCGATGAGGTGGTAAACCAATGGAAAAGTTATATCTTTTTTGTTTCAACCATCAATTAAGCAAGTTTTGAAATATCATGACATCCATGAAATTCCTCACTTCTCCTAATGTTGAGAATGAAGGTTTGAAGATGACTTCTTAAAAGAATCAATCAGCCACCGTGAAATCATCAGCATAAATCTCAGCAAGTTGAATAAGCTTATCAACATTAAATTTAGAGAATGAGTCGCTTGGATCAAGACAAGACATGCATACCAATAACTCCGAGGAAACTTCATTGAAGCGATGATTCATCTCATTCATAGTTGCATCAAGAGTAGCATTGAAAATATCAACTTTGTAATAGTGATGTTGAGTCACTGTATGCTTCGACATATAGATTTACCCATAACTCCAATGATATCATTCATATTTGGCACAAAATCTCATATGCCTCACAAAAGCTTTTTACTTGGTCGAATTGTGGTTCCCACCCATTGTCCCTCATATCTTGCAAGCGTTCTTTCACATCTTGTATCAAGCCCATAGTTTTAATGATGTCTAGATGCTTCCTTTGTAAAGTAAGTGATAGCTGATTTGTTATGCTCAACAATGTTATCAAATAATGCATGATGAATACAAATTGAAAGGATTCTATTTTTTTTATCAAACCTGCTGCTCCACCATGACTTGTGTTTTGACAAGCATCTTCACTTATAAGTTCTTGCACATCCACAACTACCTCCCACATTTGGTATATACGAAGCAAGGTTTTGAGATGTGTGCCCCACCGAGTATCTCCAGGTCTAGCTAGACTAGATTCCTGATGCAGCCCTCTCCGAGCAGATATCAAACCATTTTCCAACAGGATATCATGATGCTTTTCAATCAACATATCTTTTCTCTTGCAAGATGCACTAACAGTTATAACTATCAGAAGAATATAGTTTAAGAAATCAGCAATAGCTCTACTACAACTTGCAACAGTGACAACCACCAATTGTAACTGGTGGGCAAAGCGATGAACATAGAAAGCATTTGGATTCTCATCCTGAATAAGTTTTTGCAAGCCAGTAAATTCTCCTTTCATATTTGTAGCTCCAACATAACCCTGCCAAGAAGCCTAGAAATAGGTAAACCATGATGATCAAGCAAACCAATTAAAGCATCCTTCAATGCCGCAGATGTACAACTTGTGATATGCTTGATAGCAAGAAACCTTTCCATAACCTTCTCTTGATTGTTCACAAATCTGCATACCATAAATTTTACAAAGTTAGAACAATAGTACAATACAACAATGTAAAAATTGTATGACTAAAAAAAGATATACAACAAACCTCACAATCACCACCATTTGCTCCTTTATTGATACATCTCGAGACTCATCAATAAGCATTGTGAAATTCCTATCACCAATCTCACCCTTAATCACTTTTATGACCTCTTGTGCGCAAGCTTTGGAAAGCTCTTTTTGAATATCTGCACAAGTCATAACTGCATGCCGGGAGCTATATCAAATGCATACTTCACTTCCTCCTCCTTATACTTGTATCAATCCAACAACTCTTTGAAATTACCTTTGTTGATAAGTGGAGGATTCATCATGTCCACGAAAAGCTTCACCTTGCGCTATGAGATATCTAGCACAATCTAAAGATGCAATTAAATGAATTTTGTATGCAATTTTGGCCTCCTTACAGTGAGTGCTCATTATACTAGATACACTTGATCGTTGATTCTTGAAGTCATCACACTCACCCCTTACGATGTTTTGAAAACTATTTGGACCACCAATATGTTTATTGGAAGCATCTATTCTTGTATTCCAACACAGAGAACCCAACTTTTGTAAATACATCATTACCAAATGTGTTGGGTTGTGACGGTTTCTTGAAAAGAAAACAATAGAAACAAAAAGTAGCATCTTTTTCTACACTATATTCTAACCAATCAAACTTATTATACCATAATTCTTGAAAGGATCTCCACACTTTGCCATCCAATGTCTTTGGAAAGGCATGCCCAATTGCTCGAGTTTGACCATTCAACAAATATGTCCTCCTCACTTCATCTCTAATTTCATTGGCAAAATCTTCTATTGGTATGCAATACGCCAGATCGGCAATAATTTCATCTGGATTAAATTCTAGTCAAGGTTTCTTTGGTTGAGTTGCTCTCTCATCGGTTGGGAGAGTACTGCTTGAATTACTTGTGAAATAATTACGTAAAGTTCGTTTCTCCATTAATGTAAACCTATGACTTAATGGCTAATTGAGTATATACCACACTATATCAAACTTACTAACAAATTGGTAATTGAGCAACGAGTACATACTAGATTACCAGCCCAATTCCAAAATCGCTGTCGTCGCATGATCCGCACTATATCGCTGATTCAACACTTGATCTTGTCTTCCCAATCCCACTCACGCCATTGCCGTCGCCTAAAATCCTCCACCCGGCCTCCGGCTCCACGCCTCCCCGTCCCGGCCTCCCCCACTCGGCTGTTGGCTGGCCTAGATTCACCTCCGCCCTCCGACTCCCCCTCCCCGACCCGACCGCCGGCTCCCTGCCTTGGCCCGGCCGCCCAGATCTGCCTCCGGCTCCCCCTCCCCCACCCGGCCACCGGCCCCTACCTCGGCCTAGCCGCCCAGATCCACCTACAGCTCCCCCTCCCCCACCCAGCGCCGGCTCCCTACCTCGGCTCGACACCCCGACGGCCTCCCTCCTCGTCCTCGGCCTTCTCCGGCAGTCGAGCTACGGGCTACTGGCGGCGATGCGGAGTCGACGACCATGGTGGCCCACCCTAGCTCCCTCTAGCTCTGGTCGCCCTCAGGTCGTCAGGTGCGCCTCGCTCGAATGAATGGGGATCGGGGAATTTTGGAACAGGAACAACAGGGGATTGTTGTGTGGACCGGTGGTTGTGAGACTGTGAGTTGGGCCTGGGCTTCATTGCTTTAGCAAGGTCAAGGCCCACATGCATTTGCTTCGTTACTCTGCTTGACTGCTTCTTTTTTCTTGTTGTTTGGTGCAGGCGCGCATCCATGGCGGTCAGGTGCGGGGAGCCGAAGTTGCCTGCGGGGGGAGGGGGGTTCCGGCCGCTGGTGGAGGGTGGGCTTCAGCCTGATGAAGCCCCCCTGTTGGATCTGCCCCTGTAGTGGGCATCTTGTCGATCCTAAATAAAGTGTCATCCAAATCGAGGTGTGCAACAATAGCTGACAACTTCACTTGTCATAGAGAAAACCTCGTGTCTCGATCCAGCAGCGGAAGATCATGCTTCATTGTCACCATGCAGAATAAATCTTGAATTTACTAGTACGAATTTATGTGTACCTAGCAATAAAATACAACTTCCTTTGTACACCTAGCAATTTGCGTCGGAATTAATTCAAGAAGTAAGCTAATGGAATCTCGGCCTACTGCTTTGTGTGCTTTTCCTTTCTTTTTCTCAATGCTAGGACCGATGTTGCCTTCTTCTTGTCACTTGCGACAACTGCTCCTCTATGCACACTCGGCTTTTATGTCACCTGGTTTGATTGCAAATTTTGACTCCATAATGAAAATATGATGCCTTATTCCTCTCTTATTCGGCGTGGCGCAACTCGCCGAAAGGGCGCCAAGTAGTCGAGATGTTGCGTCGCAGATATGTCGAGACACCGATTTTTTTTTCAGAACTAATCCCTACGCTCTGATACCACTTGTTGTAAATAATATATAGAAAAATATAAACATGAGACATAAATTTTATATGGAAAACTCTTTCGAGAAAAACTATGGGTGCACGAATGAAATATCACTATATGAAGAGATGTTTACAATAAAGCTCTTGTTCTCTATGGACTACAACGATATATTCATAGTAGTACATGAAACACTCTGTGTAGGATGAGAACTATAAGTTGTAATAAGAAACAAAATTCGTATTATACTCAAACTCATTTCGTCGCACTCAAACTCAACATTTCTCTATATTTATATGATAATATATTTGAATGATCTAATTCCAAGATTATTAACAATCATGCAACTTAGTCATTGGATTTCCCCGTCGTCTTCCACTTTCTTGAATAACTGAGCATCTTAAATCTTAAAGGACCTTTTTTTCTTTATAAAAAATCGTAAGGGCCGTAACATGGGCCCGCGCCATTTCATTACGACTGGCAACCGCTAGCTAGTCCTCCCGCCCGTGGCACAACCCGTCGCCCGTTCCTTTTTCTCCGGCCGTCGCGCGTTCGACCGATCGGTTCATACCACTGCCGGCCGCGCTACGTCAAGCACGCGCGCGCAGCTAGACCGCGTCGCGTGCGGCTCGATCTCGATCTCGATCGCGCCGTGGCCAGAGGCCTGCGTGGTCACGTACGTGCCCGGCGCGCACCGAAACAAAAACTTACCCTCTGTGTTAAATACAGAAATAATATCTTATTCGTATAGTATAGGATCGAAACCACTTTACGGACCACACGACAGCAAGTTCGGCCCAGTGGCACGGTCTTGTTTTGGCCCGGCGGTTTGAAATGTAAACAGTATTTTTTTAAAATTATATTTGAATATTATTTGAAATACTATTTAACATTTTAAAAAATTCAACCGAGAACACTTTTATTTGAATTTGTTCTTCTTGTTTTTTTCTTCGTACTCGTAGCTTCAGATGTATTATCATGCATCATGCGTATCACAAATTTCACATGTAATCACGACACACAGCACAGCACACGCAGCTTCAAACTTTGGTGTTAACTGTCGTTATTGTCACTCTTCGCTCGATAAGTCGATAAAAAGTAGTGTTCTCAGCTGAATTTTTTAAATGTTAAATAGTATTAAACAGTATTTTTTAAAAAAAAACTGTTCGCGCATTTCAATCCACTGGCGAAAGCAAGACGTGCCCTGGGGCCGGACTCCGATCCTCTAGTGACGCAAAGCGATGACTACTTTTACCGATCAAAACGTCAACAGTGCTATTCTAACAACTCGAGCAATCCCACCGTGTATGACGCCCGCGGTGCGGCGGTTTATGTTAAGAGAAGAGGGGATCGGGTCGCAAATGTCTATCTATCGCGTCCGCTAAAAATCCGTTTCATGCAAAAAGGGCAGACACGGAAAGCGGTTGGGTTAGTTTAATCTGCCAAATACATCACTACTATACTCAGTAGACCAGGCGCCGATCACGAGATCAGCACAGCGTGCGTACGCCAGCCTCGATGCTTTGATTGTTTACGTATTCGCATGCGGTAGGCGGCCAGTGTCTTAACTTCTCACGCCCCCGGCCCCTCTTAGCATCAGCATCAGCATCGGCGTCGGCGTAGCTTCAGGCTAAGGACCGACCAACTGCGTAAGGAAATGCATCCTCTGCGTTAGCATAATCGCATAGGAGTACAGTGACATGAATCAAAGTATTATTTCTACAGCACGATTCAAAATGAATTGTCTTGAGTCAAGTGCTACGGTAGGGAGGGTACAGTATTTCGATACATGAACAGTGTTGATTACAGTACTACTACATAAGATATTCTGTTTGAACAGTGTTGACTATAGTACTACTACATAAGACTGTTTACACAGTATTCTCTGCTGTACGAGCAGAGAATCCGGACCCCTAAAGTCTACACAGCTCCTGCCTCGAATCTGCAAGAGATTCAGACGAGAAAGAAAGGGAGAAAAAGTCTGCACCTTCCAATCAATTAATCTACACAGAGATTCTCCTAGCTACTTAAGAAATCTATGCGTCACTATACCTAAAGATTCTTTTGCAACATTATTAGTACTAAATTAAGCGGATTAAGCTGACGATCGATCATGAGCTACGTACCAAAAGAACTAGGTGATGAAGAAAAATATATGTGGATTGTTACTTCTTAGTGGGACTGGTTGTTGCGGGCGGCTAGCTCTTTCTTGCAGAACTAGATCACTCCAAACCTTGTAAACTAATAGAACAAGGGATAAGGAACAAAGGGCATCCATTAGAAGCTAGATATTGGTAGTACTGTCTCTACCCACTCAAAGACAAAGCATTGCTCTTTCTCTCTAAATTTTTCTGACCAATTAAAACTGGCTTGTTATGAGTCATTGAGACCAAGCAGAGCCACGTTCCTGTCGAACATGAAACGATTAGTTCAAGCCTTCTGAGTGAACAGCAGTTGTAATTAAGCGCCGAAATAAATACACTAATAATATATATAACACATGGTTCCGGAGATTAAAGGACACGTGTCTGTACTGTAAGTCTTGGGACAAGTTGTTTGAAAAGTTTCAGATGTTTTTACTTTTGGTCTGAACTTCTCCCTTTTGTTGACTCCGGCAGCTGTAACATCAAATGAATTACTTTAAGAAGAAGAAAACACAAGGCCAGTAGTTCAACGAATCACATGCACGCTAACGGGGGTCAATATTCAAAAGATTTATGTGCAAAATTCGGAGAAACAGGTTCCCATAATAAAAAGAATAACCGGCACAAACAACTACCGAGTTATAGCCTTACCTAGCAACCTGTTGTATAGCTAGCTCATGGACCATAAGACAGATGAGACCACTTTTCATTAAGGGATCGCTATAGACTGGTCCTGCTCTTTTTTCTACCAAGTAGGCACAATCTAAACCCTTTAAGATCTTAAGAAAAATAACATGTCTTGAGATTAAGTATAGCCTCCTCGATCCGTTCCGTCCTTCTCTCATCTCCCACCATCAAACAGAGTAGCAGTCCACTGGTGGTCACTAACCTTAGCACGGGAACCGGATCTCGAAGCAATTCAAATCATCTGAAAAGGGCCTAATTTATAAAGAAAATATAGGTACCTGCCATTTACCGAGCCCTTCCGTTTAATCGACTCAAAGAGTTCACACAATTAGTTGTTGCGAACTTGTGATGTGACTTTTTCCATTATATACCACGTCATAGCTAAAAATAGTACGCTACCAGTTTAGATTTTGTAAGAGAGTGCCAATCATATTATATTTCCATTATGTGACCTCCATTATATATCACATCAGTGTGGTTCCAGCGGTAACGATATATATCTTCGTTACTAATTATATAATTGGAAGGAAGAGGGCTCCAATCACCGGACAATGATTCTCTGTGGATCCTTGGGCCCGAGATCGCCAAAAGGACATTCGTAATCTTCCATCCAGTGGGTCTCACAAGCCGTCCACCAAAAGGATCGGGCCCACCATGACGGATGATCACAATCGTTTACGTACCGATAAGTATACAATTTCCATCGGGGGAAAACAAAAAGAGATAAGTATACTTTGGGGGAAAAAAATCAACAGATGTCAGATGACTGGGGAATATTTATCCTGAACGAGAGAGGGGAATGTTAGAGTATCGTGTCCTGTAAAACAAAACTATCAGAGATATAATAAATATCGATTAGGCTTTGTATCTAATACGGTCTCTTTCGCATCTATGTTAGATTGACTTATCTCCGAATCAACATCTATCTATGTAAGTATTATTCTTTGGCTAAGCGTATAATAGCTATTCTACACCTATCCAGCCCACAGCGCGTGACCCAAGTGTGACAACCCGCACCATTTGCATATTTCTTAACATAAAACAATTCCATTTCATTGCATCAAAAAGATTTTACAACATTTGTTTTACAAGCATTTACAATATTTTTTGCAGTAAATAATTAAAACCCTAGCCGTCTTCTCTTCTTGTAAATGCGTAGTAGCGCTTTCTTCGTCCTTTGGTTCTTTGAGCGCTTTGCCTGTAGAGCCACTCGCGACCCGTTTTCCTCGCCGCAAGAAAACCAAGAATTAGTTAGTAATCGTAATTGAAAGTATTCTTGTGAGCCGTAGAAGTTAAAGCGAGAAAGTGGCCGTCGATTTCCGGCGATAAAGTATCAGGAGTACCTCGAGTAGTCGGTCCTTGGCAATCAAGATCCCGCACCAACCGGTCGATCGGCCCCTTGATCGCCGAGATATCCGGACCACCCAAGATCCTTCGACATCCGCTCACTTCGTGGGTCTCATCATCCAAGCATTATTAGAACCCAACACCCATTGTTTGCATTTACCAAAACCCCAATATAACCCTCACAGCATACCCCGGTAACCACACCTCACCAAGCTTCACGGTGCAAGAACCATTTTCGAGCCCTCTCACAGAGCAAGCCACGAAATATCACGCAGACAGAGAGGAAAGAAGACCAAGTGCGGCTCTCGCCGAGCCCAAACCCCAAAGAAACAAAGAAAGACCAAAGAATGCATCTCCCAAGATAGCACAAGCCGCAAGTGCATCCCCAAAGAAACCGCACCAACGGTGCATCTCCCTGGCAAAGAAGAATGCCTTCCCGGCAAATGCCTTCCCAAAGAAAGCACCGGCAGCCAAGAGTCGGCTATAACCCGACCAAGAATGCATCTCCCCAGCAGATGCATTCCTCGGCTAGCACCCAAAGATCCAAATTGCAAACAAATACATCCCCTTCCCAAAGAAGAATGCATTCCCCTTCCGAAGCCACAGAAATATATCCTCCCAAAGAAGACATCAAATGCATTTTCCCCAGTATAGCCAGCCAGTCCATCTCCCCTGCAAAGCCAACAGCCCAGGTTCATCCCTCCAGCAGAGCTAGTAAAGCCAGCCCCAGTATTCATCACCCAGCACAACACACAAGCCATACATTTCACCCCCGAAATCACTTCCCAGATCTACCAAGCAAGCAAAGCCAGCAAAGCCAGCAAACACAAGTCATCCATTCCATTCCAGTCCACAGCCAGCAGAGGCAAGAACCGAAGGAGGTTCAACTCTGCATCTCCCAGCCAAGAGCAAAGAAGAAGCAGCAGCAGCCTGAGAAGAGGAGAACCCCCGGTAGCAAGAAACCACCAACCCCAACCCAAAGAAGAAGAACCTGTGCAACCAGAACCGTGAGCAGAGAAGGGAGAGCACCAACCAAGCCAGCACTGCCATCCCTTCTCCCCAACCTAGATCCATCACAAGGTAAACCCTAGCACAAATCATTCTGCTTCGATCATCATCCATTCACATCACCAGGTTCCAAATAGCATCAATATAGATTTCAATCCTCTCCATCTCAGAGCAGTAGGGTAGGAGTAGAGTAGGGTTAGGGGAATAGTATTACCTAGGGTTCCAGAGATGTGGCCTTACACTGGAGCTGGCGTACGGCCACGGGGAGGCCGAGCCTGCCCACCAGAGCACCGAGTAGGGCGAGCGAGTGTGCGGCGCCAAAGCACCAAGCCACCGAGGGGAGGAGCATGAGAGGACCAGAGGCGGCTGCCTTCGCCAGCCGCAAGGCCAAGGCGAAGGAGGATGCCGAGCCGTAGCTGAGGGAGACAGCGCCCGGAGCCGGAGGCGATGGCGGCGGAGGATCCCAAGAGGGGGAGCAGGGGAAGGCGAGAGAGAGGAGAGGGGAGCGTCGGCTGTGAGGGAGAAGCGCGAGAGGCGAGGGTTAGAGGCGGCGGTGGGAAGATTCGGCAGAGATAGAGTCGGGAGTGAGAGGGCGACGGTGGAAGGAGGCGGCGCCGAGGGTTAGAAGAGGGAGAGAGATAGAAAGAGAGTTGGCAACCGGGTGTGGGTGAGTTAGTAATTAGGGATTAGATTAGGGAAGGGTTAGGGTTAGGTTAAGTTAAGGGTTAGATTAGGGGGTGAGTTAGGGTTAGGTTAGGATTAGAGGTGTTTAATTGGTTTTGTTAGGATTAGTTGAGTAGGATTAGCCGGTAGGTTAGTTAGTTAATTAGTGATTAGGGTTAGTAGTTAAATGATTAGAAGGATTAAGTAAATAGGTGATTTGAGATTAGGGTTAGAATTAGTTGTGTGGTTTTTGGAGTCTAGAACGCGAGATCGGCAGTATTGGCAATAGATTGAGTTTAACCCTAGAACGATTTTTAGCGGGAGAGTGCTAACTGGGTCGGTTCCAAAAAAGTCTTATTAAATTAAAATATTGGCTAACATAGGAGTTGTCGTAGCATTTTATGCGTCTATTGTTACTCAAACTCAACTAAGTATTTATTTATATATTATTCGTACTACCGCTTTGCTCTGAGAGGACAAACCAAAGGCCGACAGGAGAAGCTGATAAGAGATTCGTCATCGTCGACCTTTCCAAAAACTCTAAAGGCAAGCGATCCTCTTGAACATCAATATAGCTAATTTAAATGTAAACCGTATATTGCTCTATCATATATGTACTGCATCAAAACTATTTCTCAAAATCAAATTGGACTGAGATGATGAGAAAGATAAGAAAACTGAGAATGAGAATGAGATGAGAATTACTACGTGGGTAAAGGGGGCCTTGGTAGAGAAAAGAGATGATGATGATGATGATGATGATGATGGTAAGATGTGGGACCCTTTACCTACAGCTATAATATAAGGACTAACAAAACTCTTACTCGGTGGAGATGTCAGTAAAATCGGTGCCAACCATTTCCCGTTTGTTGAGCGAGAAAATGCTACTGCTTACGTAATTACGTTCTCCATTAGCGGGAATGTTGGACACGGAGGATAGCCGGTCCAAGGTGGAGTGTTGGGCTCGGAGGATAGCCGCCCCAACCAACATTGTTGGAACTCGGTGGAGGCCCAGGTGCGCTCGGGACACCGACGGAAAACAATGGGTGGAGACTTAATCACGTAACTCGAAAACGATCAGATTCGAACTCAAGTCGCATCAAAGGAAATGCAATGGACCCAGTTCACGAGAGCTCGAATAGTTATGGGTAAAGTGGCGCAAGCTCAAGCGATGCTATACAAATCATGAATTCATGCCAGTCTCTTGGATTGGAGTCTACGGGAACCACTGGGGGTCTTTCTTCTTTCCGAGTGACTAGTAGTATTTTCAGAATTAAAATTGCAACTTAATGTTTTAATGTTTATTTTCAGAATGAGATGATTTTAGAATTTGTGATAAAGAACAGAGATCACCATGCAAATTGCATTGTTTGCTATTAATGCTTGCTGAGTACTTCTGTACTCAACCTTGTTAGTATTCTCCTTTGTTAGATCCTAGTCCGGCCGGGAGCTATCCCGAGTGGGACGAAGGATTTGCAGGTACCAATGCAGCGGCAGGAGGAGAAGGCACCGATGGCGAGGACTGGCGAGATGGAAGCTATCTTTGACTCGTGGGACGAGTAGGAGGGCGGTAGTTGAGTCGACTCGGGAGAAGCTCCCTTTGTATCGTGTAATAGCTTTATTAAGAACCCTAGTCTTATGTGGCTACTACTGTAATAAAGATGTACGATTTCTATTTTATTGTTCACTGCAACTCGATAAAATGGCTTGCTATTCGTCGGGCGGTGTTCTACGGCAGGGCGAATAGTAATCCGTATGCCTAAGTGTGATTACCCTAGGGGTAATGACACGGGGCGTCACACCAAGCCTTGTGTAACGCGCACACCTAGGCCCATACGGCCGGCCCATCAAACACAGTTGCAGGGCCAGAATAGTCGATCCACGCGCAGCTCGATTCCACAGTAAATATTAGAAGTCGTAACAGTAGGTATACTAATCTGCGTTCGACTGTAGAATAACTCAGGCCAGCCCACCATGCGCAGACCGAGCCACCCATGAGGAGTGCCGAATAGCCCATTTTGGCCTACTAAACCACAATCCCCCATGCGTGACGTCACGCGTCCAATGCGCGTTATGGCGATGTCAAAAGTAATTTTGATAGAAAGTTTACTGTCGCATGCCTCACCGCGTTCATATTTTTTACGATTGTTTCATACACGCATAGCTGGATGTGCCAGTAAACTCCAAGTGCAGTCTAGTAAATATTTTTTGAAACAGAGCAGTAAAGTCACGTGGATGTTGTAGTAAATCTCTTTTAACGAAGGTGATTACTTCTTATCGGCCCTATCCGTGTGCATAGCGTCCGGCCTTCAACGTCCCAGAATTCCAAGAATTATACTACGAAGAACGCGCAATCGTCCTCTAGGACCTGCTTCGGCAACGCCATGTTGTGCACCCTCCAATGCACGGTGATGGGGAATTCCCCACCTGCCACAGATTGCAAGGCTGCACATAGACAAGGGATAATCTTACTTCCCATTGGATTCTAGTTGTCCTCCACTTTTGTGCCCTTTTTCTTTTAGTCATTAGAGTCCATCACTTCCACACCCTTATGCACCCTGTTTAAGGAGTAAACAGACTAGTGCGAGTTGTGTAGAACAGGAAGGAAGACCTGCAAACAAAAAAACAATAAAGACATGTCGAGTAAAAAAGACTATATGGTGTATGAGATTTATTGTAATGAAACATGGAATTTACTGTACCATGCGCGATATTTTCTGGGAGCAGGATCCAGGAATAACAATTACTTACGAGCTTTATGCACGTGGTGTCCACCCCCCATATGCTTATTTAGCATGATCACGGCCTAGTCGCTGTTGTACTGCTCATTTTTTATGTACTTCTCTACGTTTAGCAGTTCCAGTTGATGGGCAAAACTCATGTTGTCAAAATATTACCGAGGGTGATGTTATGATTTACTGGTATGTGCATAAACATTTACTGTAAACACATTTTCGCGAAAACAACTTACTGGCAATTCGATGGGGAGGAACGTCATGTACCCATCGTTGTCCGGGCTTAGGTCGACGTCGTCTTGGCGCAAGCACTCGATGAACTACGAGATGAACATATCTTCGGTCATCTGCTTTTCCTTGAATGACTCAGCTATGTCTTTCCCAGTGGCCGCTATGATTCTGTTCCTGGAATATTGCAGATAGAGGTTGCAGTACATAACGTTCGTATTAGAAGTAAAACATACATGTATGTACAGTAAAAATGGGCGGCAATAAAAATGAGGCAACACAGTAAAATGTATTATATTGTGTTTTACTAATGTATTGCAACATCTTGTAGTCAAATGTGACTCATTTTTTACTGATGTATTACATTGTCTTGACTATCAATATCGTGATAGATTACTGCTATGTACATTGTACCTTTGCCATGCTGGGTGCACTCGACAGGTCTTTACGCGCATCGGTAGGTGCCTTCTCTGACTACTTTACTGGGAGAGGGGCCTCGGGGATGTCTGTTGCACCCTCTTTTACTGCCTCCTACGGTAAAAAAAAACATTGTTTTACTATCATGTATTCAAAAAATTATGGTATGTGTCGTCGCATAATACTGCCAGTGGCCCCAGTATGTACCTTTGATGCGCTGACGCTAGCCACATGCGCCTCCTTGTCTTCTCTCGCGGCTATGGGTGCCTTCTCTACCTCCTTTACTTGGAGGAGGAGGCACCCCGGGGTGTCCGTTGCACCCTCCTTTACTGGCTCCTATGATTAAAAAAATTATCGAGTTACTGTCAAAAAATCAGCAATTTTACTTTTTTCCATCTCTATTTTTACTGCATCATTACCTCTGTGTGCTCCTTTACTCTGGGGGGGTGTTTACCAGGACGTCGTTGGCACCCTCGTTTACTGCCTCCTGCAATAAAAAAGAATCAAATATGATTTACTGCCAAATAATGAACAATATAACTTGATCATCCATAAGTGTTTTACTACATTCAGAACCTTGCTTTCTTTGGGATTGTGGGCGGTAACTCATGACTCGCCGTAGCCTCTGGCTCGAATGGAGCATGTGTAGCGAAAGCGGCAAGATGTATCCCCAGAATCATGTCGGCTTCAATCGAGTCGATTATGATGTCAATGTTTGGCGCCACATCACCCCCGCTCTTCTGGCCTGCACGATAAACAGTAAAACTTATGTATGTATATTTATTATGTGTTTATTATATCTTTACTGTGCTGAGAGAACACAATTACTGCATGCATCTTTCTCATTCTAGTGTATTTTATTTATAGTTTATTGTGTTGATGTCATTTTACTGGGTCGAATGAGACCACTTATTACATATAATACATTGTTTTATTGTGCTACGGGTAACCTACCTTGAGCTCCAGCGTCCTCTACCTCTTCGGGCGTCAAAGGGAATAGTGTCGATGCTAGAATGTAGATTGCCTCCGGCGCCAGTGTAGACGAGATGGCGGGCTCACCCGGTGTTGGGGGCGATGGCGCGACGCCAGGAGCTGGCAGGATTAATGCAACAGCGGACGCAGGGGCTGCCGTCACCACGACCCAAGTCACCGGCGATGCTGCTGCTGGTATGACAGTTTCAGCGGGCATGGGGGTGCTTGCTACGCGACTGATGACGGCGATGCGGCTGCGACCAAGATTGTGATCTCCTCCTTCGTCACTGCACCGAAGTGTCTGGGAGCACTGTGTTTATCGGCATGGGGGTTCAGGACACGTGCTCGGACTCTTGCACCTTCTTGCATCGCTTATCCTTGCTGGCCCTGCCTGAGTGAGATGCTAATCCAAACGCCTCTGCCATCGTGAGCAACGCCCTGATGACACAAACGACCCTCGTCTGTGTCGTCTCGATTTTCTGTTGGTCCCTCTATATCTACCTCATCACCCTCTCGGCCTCCTCGTCGAACTTCTCCAGAGCCTCCACCAGTAGGCGTCGCTTCCCCTTGCCCATGGATCGCACTAAGTCGTTGAGCATTGCACGCAAGCTCAGGAACTGCCCAAAGGTGAGGTGTGTGGGTTCATCCGACAAGTGCGCATGTGTTGTCGCGCCATGACAGTAGCATGTCCCCTCCTTGCTCCTAAGTTGGCCATTTTTTATTTCAATGTTATCAGTGGAAAATTATTGTGGTGACTGATGAACTTTACTGCAATGAACTACTTGTGTTACTACTAATCGGGTAAAGTAGAAAGGTCACTTCGCTGAGCTTGCCAAAGGTGCCCCTCCTATCTGGGCCCTTCACCCTGTAGGCCACGATGATCTTGTCGATGATGGCGACCGTGAAGTGTGCGGCACGTGGGGCCTCGACAACGTCGATGTTGTTGATACACCTCAAGTTGTCGAGGTAGTAAATCTGTAACATAAAAATTACTACTTGTTAGTGCTCGTATTACTATAGTTGAAGCATGTATTTACTGCATGTAGTAAGCTACGTTTTATGTTAGCCTTTTACTGGTGTGCGCGCTCTGTTTTACTGGGTTGTAATACTTCTATTTACTATGTTCATGTCCTACATTTTTCACTGCTTGTTAATGTACGTATTACCGAATGTAATGTTTAGAATTACTGTGGAAACTCACAAGCATGAAGGCGGTGCATCCGCTGATGGACTTGGTGGTGTTATCCTTCTTTTTGTTCCAGGTGCGCATGGACTCCCTAAGGTCATCTACAACGGCCTTGCACCAGTCAATGTCGGTGAAGTTTTCCAGATCCTTCATGAGCAATGCATCCTTCCCCGTTATATTGATGTTGGTGGTCGAAAATAGGAGCTTGCTGAAGGCGACGAGGAAGAAACACTTCATCGTTGAGCATGTGTCGTTGGTTTTTATCCTCTTTGTTAGCATCGCATTCCTTACGTTGGCGTTTGGCTGGACCCCGAGCAGTCGCTTCAGCGTGGCCAGCTCGGCGGTCCCTGTGGCCTGGGACACCATCAGAGCGTCCCTACCGCCGCACGGGATCCCGAGAATGCACTTCACGACATGGGATATGATCGGGATGCTCCCACCGCCGTTGATACGGATGACCATCTCGACTGGGTCTATCCTATCCTTGAGGAAGCACAGAAGATCCCTCCTCTCTAGACCCTCAAGGTTGAACTTCATAATGCCTCCAAAACCCAGTCTCGAAACCTCATTCATCTGCCCTATTGCCAACTCGCCAATTGTGGAGACGACGAGGCACCTGATGCACGTCATGTGCGGTCCACGCTTCCTCTCGGTCGCAGCCTGCATTCGAAGTAACATGTGTTTACTGCCATAATAGCAGTATATTTCTGTAACAAAATCTAATTTTTTTACTACTAAAGTAATACCAATGTAACATGATTTTACTGTCATCATAGCTGCATATTATTGTAACATATCTCATTTTTTACTACTAAAGTACTACCATGTCGGTGTGATGAACAAATTAATGTATTACGAATAAGACTTTATTGGTATATATGCGTAACATATCTCGTTTTTTACTACTAAAGTACTACCATGTCGGTATGATGAACAAATTAATGTAATACGAATAAGACTTTATTGGTATATATGCGCATCTTTGCCATGCGGACTCAGAGACTGGCTCATCGCTAGGTGTCAGAGCAACGACGTCCTCTGGCCATAGATAAATACAATGAATATCTGGTTTGGACTTAACTTTACTGTTTATGAAGCTAACATTTTACTGGATCTCATGTTTGTGTTTTACTGCCTTTGATATATACACTCTCAGTAAAACATTGTAAACATATTTACTTATAAACACAATCATTTTTACTGTCATATGAATACCCAATTACCGCGTTAGACCTACTCGATAAAACAATATTAACATATTTACTTATAAATACATTCATGTTTACTATCCTATGAATAACCATTTGATGCGCTAGACCTACTCAGTGAAAAAAAAACTAACACATTTACCTTACAGATAGCTACTATTTATTGTTGCTACTGTTTATTGTTCTTGTCGCAAACTTTTAACGTCACAAACGATAACTTGTCCACATGTGTGGTCCAATGGTGAAAATGGAAACATGATTACTTTTCTTCCTTTACGCGTTTTACTGTCATTCGTCTGTTGTTAGTTACTCGATAAAAAGGGTCAGACCCCCATGTGGTGATATGACAGTAAAACCGGGGTTTGTTTACTATTTCATACATAGCATTTTGATTGCATGTCATGTGAGTGTGTGACGCGTGGGGTACATGGCCCAAATCTATTCTTATTATGCCGAGCCACAAGACACTTGCGGGCGCACTTACCACCTTGACGGGCCGCACGCGGTGGTGAAGGATCTAGACCCGCCATTATGAATTGATGGAGTGTTTTGGTGATTAATGATAAATCTATTTGTGAGACTAATATTTTATTGTTATATCTAGTGTGTAGTCTCATTTGGATATAAAGGTGAAATTCAACGAGGTATGCATTCGACTTTATACTCTTATATATTGTTACATTCCTCGAATCCAAAATATAGGTTGAACCCCACCATAAGTATAACTTGAATATGTGCATATGTTCCTATTACACATTTGTGTATGCACATATTTAGGGGGAGTTCACTCTATATTTTATGGTTTTATTAGTATTGATCCATATTCTGTTTTCCACATATATTTGGATCTCTACTTTGAAACATATCCTTTGTTGTGAGTATATAAAACTTGTGTAGTTCTTGTATACTCATGTTGTATTACTTTCAATTATCTACATTCAATTTATGTGCAATTCAAGTGGTTATCATCAATTACCAAAGATGGAAAGATTAAAGTGTCTTGTCTCACCATTATGAGTTAATGGTATGGTGTGGTAATTAATGATAATTATATTGTGGAACTAACATTTTTTATGAGTTGGATGAATAGGTTATGTTCCAAGGTGATGAAGACTTGGGATGACATCATGAGTTGATCGTCATCAAGTCAAGGTGTTAGAAGAAGATGCATCATGTGTTATGCATGTGTAGAGCTTGAAGAAATGGGAATCATCGTGTGTCGATGATATTCAAGAAGTAGACTCATCATGTGTTGATGGAGGTCTAGTGAAGGATACATCATGTGTTGATGAGTATCAAGAAGAGGAGATGATCATGAGTTGATCATCAAGTCAAGAGAAGACTCGTCATGTGTTGATGAAGGTCTAATGAAGGATGCATCATGTGTTGATGCATATCAAGACTCGGGATGAAGAAATCATCATGTGTTGATGTTGTTCAAGACAATATCCCGAAGTGAAGAAGATCATCATGTGTTGATGACTATCAAGTCAAGGACCCGGACTTGAAGTGATGATTTGTGTCATCAAGCTACAAGAAGATACAAGGCAAAGGTATGACTAGTTAGGGCTAAGGATATGTTTCTAGTCTTTTACCGGTCTTGGTGTTTGGTTGGAAGACCAGATTGCTAGTATAGGTTGTCATACTATTAAGAGTGGTCTTGGCTAGTAGCATGAGTTAGTCATGTGTTGATAGCTCATTATGCTTGCTCTAGCTCATCTATGCATGGAGCTATTATTTGCGAATGTTTTTTTTGTAAATAGCCGAGGCTCATGCATTTAATCCTTGTAGCATGTGACTATACTTTGTAAATGTGTTTTGTAAATAGTTGAAGTCCATGCACCTTAGCCTTGTGGTATGATGCTATTATTTGCGAATATGTTTTGCAAATAGTTGATGTTCATACTTGATTTCTTGTAGCATGTGACTTAAGTATGCAAATGTGTTTTGCAAATGGTTTGAGTCCATGTATCTTATTCCTTGTGGTATGATTCTAAAAGTTGGCAAATGTGTTTTGCAACTTGTTAGGAATCGTGCATGTGATCCTTGTTGACATGGCTCATCAATTGGCAAATGTGTTTTGCAATTGAGATTGTTGTGAAGTCAATGTTGTTTTTATTAGGAAGATCGGTAGTTCTGGCGTTATAACTGTGGAACTACCTCTGTATGGTAGTACCAGCACGTTGAGAGCGGAACTATCGCATGTCGGTTGGTCCAAAAATCCAGCGGTACATTTTTCTAGAGAGACACCTCTTTGAGGATTCTTTTCTCATCTGGAAGAGTGGTAGTATCAGTGTGTTAGGTGCGGAACTACCGCAACTCGGTGCTTCCGAAAATGAGTGCGGTACCTTTTTTCCATAAGGTATCATGTGTTGGACCTGAGTGGAAGCGGTAGTACCGCCCTTCAGAAACGGAACTACCGGAGTGCGGAACTACTGCGAGCTGAACGTCAGTAGTACCGGATTTCACTTTTCAACTGCTAGTTTCTCGTCTGATATAGTTGTTACTGTGTTTGTCGTTTAGGTGCGGTAGTACCGGCCATAGAACGGCGGTAGTACCGCATGTGCTGATTTTTCAGCAGATTCTTCTCCAACAGCTAGTTTTTGTGTGTAGACTATAAATACACACCTTGGCTGGTTGGAGGTAGTGGTTGCTGGTGCCCATATTCATTCTTTGAGCAAAGATCAAGCCTCTCATCTCTTATGTGCATGTGTTGCACTTAGTGAGCTTGGAGAGCAAACCCTAAGTGCATCTGTTGCCTTAGGTAGTGGATTGTGTATCCACTTGAGCTTAGACACTTGATTAGTTCAAGTGAGAGTTGAGACTTATTACTCTTGGTGTTTGCCGACCTTTAGATGGCGTGGAGATGTCGTGACCGATGATCTTTTCAAGAAGCTTGTGAGAAGGTCCGGCGTGGTTGTGAGTGGTTTGGTGCTCACCATCTTCGGAGTGGGGGAAGAGCAACCCGAGTGAATCGAGGTGTTGGTTCGTATTGGAACCGGTCCAAGTGGTTGGACTTACCTCGGAGGTGTTGGCTTAATTCGTGGAGCCGGTCCAATTCGTTTGGGCTTACCTCAGCGTGGATTAGGGAAGACCGACAAGTCTTCGAACACCACGGTAAAACATAATTGTGCCATCTTGGTTTGTTCTTGTGCTTTATTTTGAGCAATTTACATTACTTGCTTTAATTGCTTATATATATTTGTATGATTGCTCTCATTTAATTGTATTCGTATTGTTGGTGCATTTAGTGGAGCTTAGTTGGTTTAGGTTTTAATTGTGCAAGACCAAATTGTCATTAGCTTCTGTATTATAAATTGTTTTTAGCCAAAGAGTTTTTAAAACATCTATTCAGCCCCCCTCTAGTCGGCCTCCTCGATCTTACAGGTGGGATGGCTGAGCGTAGAATAGTTATGCTATGCTTAGCTATAGAATAGTGTGTATATATATTTTGCACTGCAGGTCTCTGAACTTGCAAGGTTATATCACTTAGCTCCCTGAACTTGCATTTTACTTTCTCAACCCCTTGAACTTGCAAGATTATACCACTTAACTCCTTGAACTTGCGTTCAAGCAAAGTTTCTCGGATGCGATGCCCGCAACTTCCTCCCCTCCAAGTCCGGTGGACTCGTCGCTGCCCTGTTTCGACCGTGTTACTAAGAGGAGGCAAGCGCGAGGGCAGCAGTAAACTGCGATGGTGGAGCTCCGACGAAGATGCGGGTACGGTGCGTTCTCGTACCGGAAGAATCTATTTTTGTCGATGTGAGGTAACGGGGAAGATGAACATGGCCAGAACGAGGTGACAACGAGTCCACCGAACTCGGAGTGGACGAACTCGCCAGCAACGCATCCGACAAACTTCGCTTCAACACAAGTTTAGGGAGCTAAGTGGCATAACCTCGCAAGTTCGAGGGGCTGAGAAAGTAAAATGCAAGTTCAGATAGCTAAGTGGCACAACCTCGCAAGTTCAGAGGGCTGAGAAAGTAAAATGTAAGTTCATAGAGCTAAGTCGCACAACCTCGCAAGTTTAAGGACCTACAGTGCAATTTTCTCTATATTTATATATAGAGATGCACTATTCTGCACCCGAACGTAGAAAAAGTTATTGTACGCGCCGCCACTTTCCGTGGGTCAAAACCCACATCCCACCTTGGTCAAAGGCTGATCAAAGAAAACCCCCCACCACCCACCTCCGTCAACCAACGTTTCTCACTCCACCCGCCCTCTGTGCTCAGCGTGACAATAAATCCCGATAAAGACGCAGTAAAGGCATAAGTGTAGTAATACTAAGCATGATAGTGTTTGTCCTGTAAAGGCGCAGTAAATGAACAAGAATATCGTAGTAATTCCTCAAAAAAAAGAAGATCGCATTAAATCTTTGTAGCACTACAGTAAAAGCACAAGGAAGTTGCAATAAACCTCTTGTAGTGCTACAGTAAAAGCCCAAATAAGGTCGCAATAAATCTTTTGAAACAGTGCAATAAACGCAGAAGAATGTTGCAGTAAATCTCTTTTAGTGATGCGTTAAACATTGTACGCTCGATCTTCTTCTCTTGTAGCGTTCTTGTAGTGCTACAGTAAAAGACACAATGATATCGTAATAAATCTCTTGTAGTGTTGCAATAAAAGTACAAGGAGGTTACAGTAAAAGGCACAACAAGGTTGGAATAAATCTCATGTCGTGCTTAGTAAAAGGTACAATGAGATCGCAGTAAATCTCTTGTGGTACTGTAGTAAAAGCATAAGGAGGTTGCAGTAAAAGACACAATGATATTCTTTTGTGGTGCTACAGTAAAAGGTTGCGTGGGGGGTACCGTCAGTTGCGTGGGGTGCGCCCGGGGGTTATGGTCGGAGCGTAGAATTAACTATTCT
The DNA here is from genome assembly GCA_036346395.1 of Hsuehochloa calcarea. Taxonomy (NCBI): domain Eukaryota; kingdom Viridiplantae; phylum Streptophyta; class Magnoliopsida; order Poales; family Poaceae; genus Hsuehochloa; species Hsuehochloa calcarea. The sequence goes on from CM070598.1 coordinate 14,924,463, forward strand.
ATGCTTATATATAGTATAATATAATATAGTGATTTGGAGATTAAATCAATCCACTAAAAATATAGAAGAGAACCATATTAAATACAAATCTTAACCGATCCTTATTCTATCTAATCTTGTCGTACAAGATATATACTCTAATAGGGATATATTCACTAATCACAAGAGTCTGAAATACATCTTTACCCAGAAAGACTTGAACCTGAGACAAAGGAGATGGTTAGAGTTGATAAAAGACTATGATATCACCATTTAGTATCACCCTAGCAAGGCGAATGTTGTAGCAGATGCTCTGAATCGCAAGGCGACACCTCCTACTCTCAGTTGCCTTATTACTGATTTTGAGCGTATGGATATTTCCTTTTGCTTTGCGGGTACCACCTGACCGAGACTCGATTACTTCTTGAGTTAGTCATCCCAGATCTAGTGCGGGAAGCACAACAGCATGATCAAATGCTCCAGCGAGTGAAGAAATGTTTCGTTGAAGGCAAATAAGGTCACTTCAGTGTAGATGATTCTAGTGCGTTGCGTTTTAAAAGCCGCCTCTGTGTACCACAGGAGGCTCAGGTCAAAGATGAGATTCTAAGGGAAGCACATCGTACTCCTTATACTGTACATCCTAGTGAGGCAGATGTACAAGGACTTGAAGAAGAGTTTCTGGTGAAAAATGATGAAGATCGATATCGCTCAATATGTAGCATCATGTGAAGTTTGCCAGTGGGTCAAGGCTGAGCATAAGCGACCATCAGGTTTGTTGCAACCTTTGGAGATTCCAGTTTGGCCATGGGATGACATATCCATGGATTTCATAGTTGGTTTACTTCGCACGCAGCGAGGGAATGATGCTATTTGGGTCATAGTGGACCGGTTCAGTAACTCTGCACATTTTATTCCTATTCGTACAACCAATTCAGCAAGTGATTTGGCTCCTCTCTATGTGCGAGAAATAGTGCGATTGCACGGGGTGCCTAAAACCATTGTTTCTGATCGAGATGCCAAATTTGTCTCCAAGTTCTGGGAAAGTTTGCAAAGTGCTTTGGGCACACATCTTCGTCTTAACACCGCATTTCACCCCCAAACAGATGGTCAGTCTGAATGCACCATTCAGACACTGGAGGATATGCTCAGATGTTGTGTTATGTCTTGGAAGGGAGGTTGGTAAGACCACTTAGCTTTGGCAGAATTCGCCTATAACAACAGTTACCACGTTAGCATTCGAGCTGCTCCGTTCAAGGTTCTTTACGGACGGAAGTGCAGATCTTCGTTTTGCTGGGATGAAGTTGGAGAGCGGTCAGTTTTGGGCCCCGATTGGGTTCAGCAAACTGTGGCCAGGGTAGCAGAGATTAGGCAGAATCTGTTAGTTGCTCAGAGCCGATAGAAGAGCTATGCATATGTCAGAAGGTGAGATTTGGAATTCGAAGTGGGGGACAAGGTTTTGTTGAGAGTATCGCCTACCAGAGGAGTAGCGTGGTTTGGTACCAAAGGGAAGCTTAGCCCGAGGTACGTTGGACCATTTTCAATCGTGGCACGAATTGAGAAATTGGCTTATCGCTTGGATCTTCCTGAATCCATGAGCGGAGTTCATAATGTGTTCCATGTATCAATGTTGAGGAAATTCTTGAGAGACCCAGAACATGCTATTCCATTAGAGACGTTGAGCATTGAGCATGATCTTACTTTTGAGTCCTGGCTAGTGAAAATTCTAGAAGAGTCAGAGCGGGTTCTGAGGAACAAGACTTTAAAGTACGTCAAGATTCTTTGGACTCATCAGACTGAGAGAGAGGCCACTTGGGAGCTAGAATCCCGCATGCGCGAGCAGTATCCAGACTTGTTTGCTTCTGGTACGTGCTAATTCGTTGATTCCAATTCTGTGGTATTCTGTTCTCGTATTCGTTTCGACGGGTAGAATTCAGGGTCGAATTCTGTTAAGGGGGTAGGGGGTAGAATGTAATACCCCGAATATTGATTTGAGATTTTTAATCGGGAGAGAGAATTAATTGAAAATTTAATATGTTTGTGGGGATTTTGTAACCCGGACCTCCGGCCTAGGCTAGGCCAGCCTGTTGGCCGGCCATGTGTGGGCCAAGAAGGGGGGAGGCGCACAAGGCCCAAGCCCATGCGCTCCCATACCCCCTTAACCCTAGGCCAGCCACTTCTCCCCCTTGAGCCGCCACTTCTTCCCCCCCCCCCAAGCCGCCACCTCTCCTGCCTCTTGGCGCCTCCCTTGCCGCTCCTGGTGCTGCCCCTCCCTGCCATTGGTGCCGCTCCTCCTTGCCCTTGGTGCTGCATTCCCGCTGTCGGCCTTCGCGAGGAAAAGAGGAGGAGGACAGCACTTGTTTCGGCCAAAGGAGGGAAGAAGAGGGTCAGGAGAAGGGGATCTTCTTCCCCAAGGCTCGTTCATCGTCTTCCTGGGCTCTTCAAGGGTAACGGTTGTCGTTCTTCATTGTTTGATTAAGTAGTAGATGCGAATTTGATTAGAATTGTTTGGATCGAATTCTGTCTGTAGTAGATCAGTTCTGTCCAGTGGGTTGCGTGGTCAGTTTCGGGTCCTTAGAGGCCGAATTTGATATTTTCATCTCCTAAAGATTTGTAGCCACTGTTCTTAGCTTTTTATAGCTACCAAGAACACAAGATTCTGACTTACAGTTCAAAAGTTATGTTATAATATTTTCATGCTATCCTGATTGCCTGACGAGAATGAACTGTCAAGTTGTCTTTTAAAATATGAATAAGTTAATAGTATATTCAGGGTTTTCACCCAACTAGGTTATTGTAAAAAAATTTATAACCTTTCCATATTGATAAAGAACACCCCAATCGGAGTTGTAGATTAAAAGTTGTGATCTATTCTTTACTATTGTTTTGTTTCGTCTAGACAGAGTCTGTCTTGTACTTTCATCTACTGTTTAGCATTTTAGTTTGGCCAAATTAGGTGATCTTGTCAACTAGAATTTTGTATATATATTCGTTAAGTTTCCATAGGATCTGAGCTCACCTCGTTCCGAGTCCCAGATCAATAGATATGAATTTTTCCGTGCTGCTATCCAGATTCGTTTCTGTGATTGAGTTGTCTGTTTTCATAATGGGTCTATTAGCTAACTCTTGGGTTATCGGGAAGGGGTTGTAGAACGTTACTGGTAGCATTCTGTATCATGTTGTTCTTATTTTGAGTACTTACTTGTGTAGGCGGTGAAGCATCGAATTAATGAGCACCTTCGTTGCCTCCTAACGCGTCACAATGTAGAAGGCAAGTACTTCGATATTCTTAAGATTTGTGAATGCTGAATGTCTGATGTTCGTATTGTGATCTTTTATGATACATGAGAAGATTCAATGTTTATGTTCCTTTCATATATGTTGTTTCCATGATTAGAGATGTTCTCATTCATTATTCATATTTCATAACATGCACTTCTTATCATGTTACATCACGGGAGTGGATTATAAAGACCCATCAATTCTAGTATGGGCACGTAAGACCCACCATTTCAATGTGGGCAGAGTTGGACACCCGTATGAAACATTCTTCATACGGGATTGGGATCCCCGTGTTTTATTAAATGCGGGCTTAAGTAAACACCGACGGGTGTCACTAGCTATACCGGTATAAGCTTGTGTGCAATCCATTCTTTTCATTACATCCCTTCATTTCAATCATCCATATATACACTCGGTGTTATGTTCATATTCTGTAATGTTGTTGTTTTGTTCATAATTATTGTATGTTCAATTATTCACTATACTTGCTGAGTCTCAGACTCATTCTTGTTTTGTTTGTTTATTTTAGGTGATCGTTGAGGATGACACTGTTGGGAGAGAGTGGACACCCTATTCATTCACATCACCATACTACAGTTACAACAATAAAGTTCGGTTATGTCTTTCATTCGTTAATCGAGGAACTGTAATAAATTAAGCTAAAAGCGGTTGACATCACTCTTCATGTTTCGATTGCTCAAATTCTATCTGTGGTCCTTGATCACCCTTTTGATATAATCATTTGGATTCGATCTTTATTCCTGCTATGGTACTACATAAGTTTGACTTCTTTATGTCCTTATATGAGTTATGTCTAAAATTCTTCTGCTTGATGGTTATATGTTAAATCTTGTAGGTAACATTTTGGCTTCCGAACAGTCAGGTTGTTACACTTATCGAGTTCAACTCTGGCCTTGGCCTTGTTACAGTTCAAACTAAAAGCAAGCCAAACTCACGCTACTGCATTACAAACATTAGTTCACGTTAATCTTACACACGGTCTCACAGAACCGTGAAGACGCATCACAGCTTGTTTCACTGGCAACGACACACCAGGCACAAACAAGGGGCAGAATGTGAAAGCCAAGAATGAATTGCCTGAAAACAGCACGCCTACCCATGACACCGGCACTGGAATGGACTCGTGCACGCAGGTTGCATTCTGCCAGGACCAACAATTGGTACGTAGCTCATTCAGATGAATGAACCTCTGAGCGCTTTGCACACAAAAGATACATTGCAAAGATAGCAGCGCAACGCTGGAGCGAGAATCCAACCTCGAGTGTGTATGCCAGTGGACAGAATCTACTGTTTTAGGTTTGCCGAGCCACTACTTCATGCTTCCTTCTGAAGGAGCTGTAAGTCAGGAGGTACACGGTGATGCTCAGAGCTTTGCTCTCCTAATGAAGGAGCTGTAAGTCAGGAGGTACACGGTGATGCTCGGAGTTTTGCTCTCCTAATGAATCCCAAAGCAGTTTGTCAGAAATGGAAATGCGTCTACTGTCAATTGTTTCTTCAATTTGTGAAGAGTACCAACGGATAGTGAAGCAATCTGTATTACCTTTGTTTGGTTCAGCTTTCTCGTTGGGAGAACCGTTCTCATTTTTCTTTGTGTTCAGGAAGCGTCCCCCAGTTCCTCTTGCCCTTCGCATTGCATGTTGATGACGAGACTCATGAAGATAAGGCTGCAATATCAAATGCCAGTGCTTAACAAACTATCAAGTTCTATCCTTCGGTAAATGGGAGGCATCTGACCAGGACAAACATCAGGAGTTAATCATACAAAGGAGCATCCTGGAAACTCAAAAGCTACTGACCTTGAAATCCTGAAAACTCTACAGAAGGAAAATACAAAGGTAGGGGTAGCAGGGACAAGAGATTGCTCACTAACCTTCCTTGTTTTAACCACCTTTTTCTCAAGTTCAGCCTTTGCACGTGACTGCCTCCGTCTTAAAATTCCATGATACTGCTTAGCATTTACATAGACAGGCTCCTCGGATATTTCAAGAGGCAATGGCATGCGAGAGTGAGTTAATCCAGGCAGCTGGAAATGAGTCTGTGCGGACCACAAAAAATGCAGCCAGTTCAGGACAGTGGAAGTAAATATTTAATCTTTATCAAGTGAAAGCACATTATATATGACACAATCAACCAACTTTTTGCCAATCACAAGTTATCATTTTACTTTACAAAATACCAGAAGAACCTAAATAGTCCGCTGTAATTTCAGCACCCTTTCTACAACCCTTTGTGGAAATCACTAATGCAAATATTATGGATTGTTATTTACATTTATCAGCATGAAGATTGACAAATGTTCCAAAAATAACATTTCCACTCTTTCTGTAATTCTTTATATCTAATATCATATCTCATAATGTGCATACCTAAATTAAGTATACTGGGTAATACATTATTTACACCGATGCTATGAAGGACTGCATATAAGGGGGAGGATAAGATGGCTTCTGAAATTTAAAATGGCATAAAAAAAGTACCACAGCTTGAGTTCCATAGGGACCAACCATTCCTGTATAGTAAGCATCAGGGTACTGATATGTTGCAGAAGCCTGCACAACGACCAATATGAACATGAGATGATGAATGCATTGCCAGACAAGTGAACATAAGTTGCAAACATCAACAGAAACGAAATAGAGTCCAGGAAGGGAAAGAGTGCACACATTTGGCTGGTTTAGTTCCAGCTGTGAATATGGTGCTAAATAGTCTGGCACCAAAGCAGGCATCTGCGATGTGGCATGCTGCTTTTCTTGACCAACGCTTCCATCTGGTATTCAAACAACATCAGTTCTTACTGAAAGGAGGTAGCATGTTTTACATTTGTTGCTGACATAATGAATGAAAAAATGAATAACATCCATTCAGACAGAATACCATATTTATGCAAGTAGAACTTGTACTAACATCAACTTCTAAAATTTTACGCAAGACATTTGCACTACTCCTGTCATCTGACCTTTATCAAATGTCACTTCAACGGAGAAAAGGTTACGAGTTAGTTTATGATTATGAAATAATAACTGGACAATCTTCATTCTCTTCACCCGTCTGACAGGTTTGCAGGAAAAAAAAATAAAACACTATCCTTCTAAAGATGATAAAACAACAACACGAATGGTGCTAGAAAGAGGAACACGAAAAAACATAAACAATTCGGCGTCATGATGACCTCAAAAACAAAGACCTTTGGCAATAAACATATCAGGTCCTAACAAAAATTGTTGATGCCATTGCAACTGACATCACATGAAAATCTTACCAATCATATTATATGTGAAGAGCTTGAGAACTGATATCATGCTTTGGGCATTCAACTTATATATACGATACTTGCTAGAAGCCATGAACCATTTAGTAAACTAATGGTCACATATATCATGGAGAAAAAATCCTAAAGGAGCCAAAGTTCGGCACTGAGAAACGAAAACGTCGCAATAATTTTATTACTGGCTATACAGAGCAATCCAGTGTACAGAGGCCACTGAGGAGCACTTTGTCCCCATTCTTGTTTGTTTGGGGTCGATACGAACAACAGCTAATTTTACCATTACTGGACACTTACATAGAGTGCAGAAAGTATTTGCACATAAATAATGGAATGTGCATGTCCTCGAAAAAATATTTGCATATAAAGACACAATCAAAACATCAGCAAGAAAAAGTTAATGCTATACCAGGCATAATTACAGGACATTCACCAAAAGATCAAAATAGCACATGAGTTCCATCATCATTTTGCTCAAGCTGCTCTAGGTAATTCAGATTGTTGCTTAGTATGGTCATTTAAGTAAGATGGTATTCCACTAAAATAGAGCTAGGTAAGTGAAGGTACAGCTGAACACAACATCGTGAAAATTCTACATCAGCACAACACCACAGCACATGCCCTGCTCATGCATGAGAAGGATGCAGTTGTGAAGGTTTTAGAATTAAAGAGCTGACCAAGAATGGGTGCTAATGTGCTGACACACATGGTTCTCTCGATCTGAAAGACTAAATCAGAAGATGAAGAACTAGGCCTTGTGAAGCCTGCTTTCAATTCCTACCTCATTTTATGCCATTTAAGGAAACTGCTGTACCACATCCTATGTGGAAACATCTTAAGGAGCTCCTTTTCAACTAAAACCAATTTATAGCCAAAACAAGCGTGAGCAGACGAGATATAAAAAAGCTACCGCACCAACTTCCTGCAATAATAGCCCATTGCTTTTAGCAATTAACAAGCATACAAAACAGAACAAACCTTTTGGTTCCCCTGATCTCCGCGAATCCTCACTGCTCTCCCCTCTCGCGTCGTCGTTCGTCTTGCCCTGAGCGCCTTTGGTGGCACCACCACCACTACCACCTACTGGATTGCTCGATAAGCTGATCCCTGCTCTGCTTCCTGGCGCCACAACAGCTGGGGACACCGCTCCAAGCCCGGAGCCCGTCCACCACGGTTGCATTGCCATGCCGGACGGCAAAGCGCCCTGCCCTCTCGGCTCCACAAGGTTGGATCCCCCCGGCCGTGCTTCCATTCCACTCATACTTACGACCTTGCTGCGCGGTTCAGGCCCTCGCTGTTTCAGTAGCAGCAAGAGAACATACACGGAAACACAGGTCAATAAAGAATTAAAGACACGGCGCTACGAACTCAGAGAAACTAAAAGCAGGCTAAAATCATTCGTGGATCAGTCTTGACAGTACTACAAAACAGTGGAATGATCCTGATTCGATCGAAACAAGAAGGCATTTGGACTTGACCACGCTCCGAATCCTCAGAAGAACGGACTGATGCTCACGAATAATTAAAAGATCAATAGAAATAGTACCAGAAACAAGCAATTACTACTGCTGAACAAGAAAGATCAGGAGCGAGAATGGATCGAACCAAAGACTTTTCTCGTAAACTTCCAGCCGCCAGCGAGATTCAAAGTACAGTACCAGACTACAATCATTTTTTAACACCCAGAAGCTTAAATCAAACACAGATAAGAAAAGATCCTCTGCTACAGTTGGACAGGTGCAACTGAGCTCAGACACACACACACACACACACACAAGAAATTCTCCTCCTCCTCCGTTCGAGTAAACAAATATCCTCGCCTCTACAAAAATCGCATCGATCCCAATCTGCTGCCGCTACGCTCAGCAGCAGCTGTACGTTATTCTCCTCCCCGGTCCAACCAGCCAAAGAAAACCTGATCCTTGAATCACCCATAGCTAGCTAGCAACCCACAAGATCTCCATGCAGCCCTCAGTCCCCCGACCCCGCGGAATTCGGATCGCTCCTTATCCGGGAAAGAAAACCCAGCAGCCACCCAAAAATAGAAACGCCGCATCAAAACCGAGGTGGGCAAAAAAAGGGCAGGCAAGCACCAATCAAAGCCAAGGGGACACTACTAAAAGGAAAGGAAGCGAACGGGAGAGGCTCAGGCGCTCAGCCCAGCCGCAATTACTGACCAGTGGGCGTGGGCGTGGGCGTGGGCGTGGAGGGAGGCGCGGAGGCGGCGGCCAATAGGGCGTCTCCTCCCCTCCCCCTCCTCTCTCTCTCTCTTCTCTCTCTGGGGCGCCGAGAGGAGGATCCCAAGAGGCCGGCCAATCCGAGGGCAGGGAAGCCAGCGGGCTCAGTCGCAGTCGCAGTCGCAGCAGCAGCAGCAGCAGCAGGCCGCGCACGCGCTCTAAGTAACCCTAAGATCGGATTGGGCGAGGGATTATCGCAGTGGTCAGAGCTAGACGACAGGTGGATCGGCGGGGATTATTGGTGGCGAAAGGGAGATTAGCCCGGTAATTTGTGTGGGATCAGGATGGGCGTACGAGTGGACGGGCGGATTCGGATACACGTGTACGGGCCAAAAGCGAGGTGGTGGCCACGGGGCTTTTGGCTCCAGTGCGAGCAGTGCAGGCTACTGTTGTGTGAGGTGACAGTGTGACGACCAAAGGATAATGCTAAAGAAGGTGGTGGGGTGGCCTCGGTGCTGGTCTTGCGCAGTTTAATTAAGTTTAGGGATCCCTCAAGTTTACGGACTGCCAGTGCCAGGTGGCGGATGGTTTAGTGGGTAAATTAATGGCCACCCGAACCATGCATGCTCCTCGTGTTCGATTAGCTGGCTGGCGAAATTAGTTTACTTTTCGCCACTTCTAAGTGATGGTTTGATACTAAAGCTTGTTCCTAAAGGTCCCAAGTAAATTAACTAGTCATTAGCTCCCCCAATGAATGATGTGGCAGGGAGAAAGATGGGCCCACAATTTTGGTATCAACCTCCCTAATGCTCATGTAGTTGATACTAAGTTTTGGTTTCCTTGATAGGCTTGTGCTTGCATGAGTATCAAAATTCTTATTTCTCTTCCTGTCTCTTTCACCTCACCAAAAAAAAAAAAAAATGTCATGTACCCCTGTTATGGGCTAAGTACCAAGCAAAACTAACTGTTGGAAGTGCCCTAATATCAAGTATAGTATCTTCCACGATTCGTTTGTACTTAAACACATAAAGGTCGTTAAGTACGCAGGCTATACCTGCGTCTGCTTTAACTTATCTTGGTAGCTTGACCAAAACTCCTTTAGTGAGCTAAACATATTTTACTAGTTTAGACTTCATAGATTTAAGCTTATCCAGGGGTTCTTTTGGCCTGGAGAAAGAGCTCGACCTTATCCAAGAAGTTTATTCAAAAAAAAAATCACCACGTTTGGTCATGCGCTCAACCATGTACGACAAACTACCTTTGTTTTATGTTACCAAACGGGCCACTTCAGCTAGCCGGGAAATTTTTATTATTTAATTTTTTAAAAGTTATTTGAAAGATAATATCTTCATAACTTATTTATAATTTGCACTGTTTTGTCACACTATAACTTGTGGCGTGATCAAACTGTATTATCACACCACCGATCGCGATGTAATCAAACTATGTTGTTACGTCACTCCTTTTGGCGTAACAGGACTTAAACTAAAAATGGACACGTTTAAAAGGATCGGTGGCGTGACAGCATAGTTTGATCACGCTATGATCGGTAGCGTGATAGAACAGTTTGAAGCCACGAGTCATGGCGTGACTAAAAGGGATAGAATTGTTAATAAAGTTAGAAAAATATTATCTTTAAAAAAAATCAAAAAAATAAAAATTACAGTTATCAGGCATATATTCAGCTGAATTTTGGATATACTATGTGTCCGTGTAACCGTGTGGTAGCGCAATAATCACGTAGAGATAACCCTACGTCACACCAAGTACAACAAATCCACGTCCAAACCAATATACTCCGAGCAGAAGGTCAAAAAAATCACACGAAAAATTGGGCAGAAAGTTACCCCCATTGCATCTCCCATGACGCACGCAATATACGTTCTAATCTACACTACAACGACATTGGTTGGACATCAGGCCAAGGGCATTTTGGTCAGAAGAGACCATTCGACAGTTAAAAATTGTCCGCCCATTGACAAAGTAGTAGCTGGGTTTGCCGCTCTCTGCTCACTACCCTCCATTTTTAACAGGGAACGGTGAAATCCGCCATTTTTTTTTTGGTTAAAGGTAAACCCATCCAAAGAGCCATGCAGGCGGTAGAGGCGGCGGAGAGGTGGCGGATGGACCGTGCAAACAGTGGACATGTTGATGGGTCGAGGCACAACACTGTTGGTTCAATCCAAACACGGCATGCCCTACACTATTGATGGGTCGTGTCGGCCTGGCACGAAGGTTCGTGTCGTGCTTGGGTCGTTACCATTTGCTTATTTGCCAAAAGCTTAATTTGAAGGTCGGGATCAATTGCGTTTAATATGAATTAACTAAAATTGAATTAAATTAAAGTCGGATCTTGCAAAATCAAAATTATTATTTTAAGTGTTTTCTTGGATTTATTGGATTTCAAAATGGTTTTCATTTTACCCAAAATTAAAAATTATTTTATTTGCAAAGAAAGAAAAATTAAAGTTGAAACTACGACCCATCCGATCCACGTGAATTTTCCTAGAAGAGGCCTAAAATAGCTTTTCATTTGGAGAAAATCAAAGGCCATCCCCAGCGACCAGTCGCAGGGAGCCGGGAGGGGAGGAGGAGGAGGTTTCGCTCTTCCCAGGCGGTAGCGAGTTCGAGCTCTGCATGGCAAATAAGCTCCTCCGCCCGTGACCTCCCGGCGCCTCCTCCGCCTCGGTTCTCCCCTCCTTGTCTCCTTCCGCTCACGCCCGAGCCCCGCGACCCTCCTTTGGCTATAAAGCCGGGCCTTCCTTCTCCTCCTCTCTTCTTCCTCCCCTCGGCCCGCCTCGCCCGCCATTTCCTCGCTTGCCGCCCTCTCCGTCGCCCGTCGCTCGGTGGGGCTCGGCCGGCCGATCCCTCCTCGGCATCTCCTCGCCACCCAGTAGCTCCCACCCTCATTTGCCTGTCCGCTCCTCCTCGCCGTCGCCTCCGTCTCTCGGCTCACTGTCGCCTTGCCGCTCCTTCCCTCTCTCTCTCTCTCTCTCTCTCCCGCCGCTCTCTCTGCCGGTGGGCCTCATCTGTGTTGTGGACCAGCGCCACGCACCGGTGGACCACGCCGTTCGCGGTGCGGTGGACCAGATGGCACTGTGTCGTGCACCGCGCCCGAGCCGATGTGGCCGTCCACGTGGGCGCCACGCCAGCGCCACGTCCGCACCTTCTCCCGCGCGGCTACCCATTCGGCGCCACGTGGCCGCTGACGTCAAAATCCTAATTTCTTTTCAATAGAAAAATAAATCCGGAAAGTCAAGAAAATCAGAAAAAACCCTAATTCTATCATTTCATGTGATTTGAAACTTCATTCGGCCATAACGTTCTCATCCGAACTCCGATTTGGGTGATCCAAATTTCTATATTCACATAAAATCCCTTTCATTTGGTTCTGGTTTTGTAATTTTTGGAGTTCATTTGGTGCTATTTTATTTATTTGTGCTCTTTTCGCACGTGTAGATTCCGGCGTTTTCAGAAGATTTCTTCGACCCGACGACCGAAGACCCGCTCCTCGTCAACGAAGGCAATTCGTAGGCCTTTGACCATGTTGAACCTATTTTACAAAACTATATTGTTTCAAATTATTATGCATTGCTAGTTTTATTTTAAAAAAATGGTTTTAGGAGTAGATAATTACCAAATTGCCATTATGCCTCCTTGATAAATTGAAAATAAAATGTCTCCTTGAATGACATATATCCATCAACACCATAGGATGGTTAATACTAGTTGGACATAATTGTATTACCAACTTGGGTGCGTATATTTGTTTAGTCTTGCTTTAGTTATCCGTGGAACTTGCGATCATGTTTACAGAATGAATGAAATTTGACTAATGGCATTATGGAATTGTGGTGTGAGGCCACTATAATTTAAAATGTGTTGAGCCATGGCCGGGATTGCCATTTGGTCGGGAATGGACAAAAATGATTTATGCTCGGGCTTGTGGTAGGGGGTGAAGGTGGGTGCGTGAGGCACATTGGGATATGGTAGTCTCGCCTGAGCAGCCAACTAAGGACTTAACTTTGCAAGTCATTGATCTGGGCCACCTCGTGCAACCACAAGTCTGATATGGGACGGACCTGGCCAACTAATTAGGGAAGTTTTGAGTCGGTTCTGTTTGGGTTGATTATTGGCGCAAGAGGGGGCCGTGAGGGCGAAACCTTAGCGAGCAGAACCGAGGCAAAATGGAACTTTGTAAAGGTCTTGTGATAATCACTTAGTCGCACACCCTCGAAAGTGTGTCAGACGGACATTACAAGTGATTTATCTCTTGTGGGTAAAGCTGTGCAACCTCTGTAGAGTGTCAAAATCTATTCGAATAGCCGTGTCCCCGGTTACGGACATGCTTGGTGATTTCGCGCAAGTGGTAGTATTTTCAAAAATGTGGTATTGGTTCGATGGAAAGGTTTGGTTGGAATGGTTGGGAAGTGAATGAGATGTTGACTATTTGTTTTCAAAGAACTTGGTTATTTACATATTATTCTTTTAAACTCCTGCTCTGCAATCTAATTATTGTATTTACTATTAAACTTGCTTTCTGCAAATTAACCATAAAGCCATCCTTGCTTAAGCCTTGCAAGAATACTATGTGCATACATTTCTCACGACTTGTTGAGTACTTTATGTACTCACGGCGCGTCGGCTAGCCATCGGTGAGGGAGGGAGGAGGAGCAGCAAGCCAGGGAGGGAGGGAGGGAGCCAGGAGGAGGAGGCGCCGGCTTGGAGGGAAGAGAAGGTGGCGGGGCCAGCTCAGGAAGGAGGGAGCCGGGAGGAGAAGGAGGGGCGGCGCCTGCATGGAGGGAAGAGGCCGGAGGGGGCGGCGCCGCGTGAAGGGATGAAAAATGTGATGAGGCCGGCTCAGGAAGGAGGGAGCTAAGAGGAGGAGAGGAGAGAAGGGGGCGGCCCGGCGTAGAGAAAGGAGGCCAAGAGGAGGCAGCGTGGAGGGCAGCGGGGGAAGGCGTGAAGGGCGGCAGTGGCGTGCGACGTGTTGCACTCGAGCGCACTGATACACGTGGGGAAGAGCACGAGCTGAGGGAGGAAAGGGCAAGGCGGGAGGCGGGCAGCAACAGACTCGAGAACCGTGCCTAGCATGGCATGGCCCGACTAGAATATGTTTGCTTGGGGTTTTTGCCTGGTATTTTTTTTACCATTTTTTATCGTTCAGCCCTTTTAAAATAGAAAAAAAAAAAAATTCCCTAAAAAAATTCTATAAATAGCCAACATACCCCCCATTCAGCACACATCCATTCCTCAATCTCCATTTCAATTTTTTGTGTGCAAATTCATATTCATTGTGAGATAATTTGGCAAAATTCAAAAAAACTTTGCCAAATTTTAAAAAATTAATTTTCGACAGCAAGTCATCAAAAGATATACAATTCTACTTTTTCATATTTTTATTGTTAGCACTTGTTGTGCTAACATGAATGTAATAATAGTGTTTGTTTCGATTTTGCAATTTTCGTTATGGAAAGTTACGACAGCTTTGCTTTTGGTGATCACGGAATTTCACCAGAGAAAATTGCATCCACGGAGGCTGGCTCAAACCAACCAGAAGGGCAAGGCTGAAGAATCTAGACCCATTATTATGAGTTAATTAAGTCTTTTGGTTATTAATGATAAATCTATTTATGAGACTAATATTTTTATTGATATACCTATTGTGCAGTCTTTATTTGGATGAAAAAGGTGAAAATCAAAGATGTATGCATTTGACATCATATTCTTATATCTTGTTGCATTCCTCGGATCCAAAATATAGGTTGAACTCCACTAAAAGTTTAACTTCAATATGTGCATATGTTTTTATTACACATTTGTGTATGCACACATTTATAGGGAGTTCACTCTATATTTTGTGGTTTTCTTAGTATTCATTTATATTCTTTTATCCACTTATATTAAGGATCTCTACTTTGAAATATATCCATTGAGTATATAAAACTTATGTAGTTCATATATACTCATATGTCTTTATATTCAATTATTTGTAATTGTGATGGTTGTCATCAATTACCAAAGAAGGAAAGATTGTATCTTGACCCACCATTGTGAGTTAATGGTATCTTGTTGTAATTAATGACAATCACGTTATGGGACTAACATTTTCCATGAGTTGGGTAAATAGGTTATGTTCTATGATGATAGTGACTTGGGATGACATCATAAGTTGATCGACAACAAGTCAAAATTCAAGAAGAAGATGCATCATGTGTTGATGCACATTAAGATTCCGAAAAGGAGATGATCATGAGTTAATCATCAAGTCAAGAAAAGATCCATCATGTGTTGATGGAAGTCAAGTGAATGATGCATCATTGGTTGATGCATATCAAGTCAAGAATCTGGACTTGAAGTAAAGATGTGCATCATCTAGCTTTAAGAGGACGCTCAAGACAAAAATATGACTAGCTAGAGTTAAGGATGTTTTTCTAGTCTCTTACCGATTTCGGTGTTTGGTTGGAGACCGAATTGCTAATATAGATTGTCGTACTATTAAGAGGGTCTTGACTAGTAACTTGTGTGTGTCATGTGTTGACAACTCGTCTTGTTTGCTCTCGCTCTTGTTAGCATGTTGCCAATGTTTACGAATGTATTTCTCAAATAGTCGAGGCTCATGCACAATCCTTGTAGCATGTAACTTTAGTTTGCGAATGCGTTTTGCAAAAGATTTAAGTTCATCTACCTTATTCCTTGTGGCGTTGATTCTAAAAGTTGACAAATATGTTTTACAACTTGTTGAGAATCTTGCCTTCATCCCTTGTGTGCATCTTGCGTCATGAGTTGAAGCAAGGTGTGTAATATAGTTGAAGCACCTTGTGTGGTATATATTTTCGACCTTCATGTTAGTGGGGTCCGACCGCCCATGTTAGTCGGTCTGACCGGTGGGGTGTCGGTCTGACCGCCATGTGTTGGGCGGTCTGACAGGTCACTGATCAGCGGTAAGACCGCTTGTTTTCGTGCGGTACATATATTTTTAACAGAGAATGTGTTTTTGGGAGTTTCTCTTGATTCCAAAAATGGTATGACCGTATTTGTTTAGCGGTATTACTGCAAGGCGGCAGTACTAATTTTTAGTTGGCGGTTCACTTTTTCCAGAAGAGGTGTTTTCTGATTTTGGGCTTTTTGTCTGTTGAGCAGTCTGACCGGTTGGGTCCAGTCTGATCGGCCCTTGTGAGGGTGGTCGACCTAACAGTGTGTCCAATGGCTAGTTTTATAGCCGTTAGAGCTAGGGTAGTCGGACCGGCCATTGGTTGGTGGTCTGATCGATTTTGCCTAGTTTTCTGAAGATTCTTCTCCAACGGCTAGTTTTCTTTGTGTGGGTATAAATACCCCTTTATGGCCAGTTATGGAAGAGCTGCTGGTGCCATATTCTTTCCCTTGAGCAGAGAGTAAACCCTCTACACTCTTATGTGCATGTGTTGTACTTAGTGAGGTTAGAGAGCAAACCCTAAGTGCATGTGTTGCATTAGGTAGTGGATTGTGTATCCACTTGAGTTTAGACACTTTGATTTTTTCAAGCAAGCGTCTTCAACTTGTTACTCTTGATGTTTGCCGACACCTAGATGGCTCGGAGGGGGTGCGCCGATGATTTTCTCAAAGAAGGTTGTAGGAAGACCTGGGCGGTTGTGAGTGGTTTGGTGCTCGGCATCTCCGGAGTGGAGGAAGAGCAACCCCGAGTGAATCGAGGTGTTGGTTTGAGTTATGAACCGACCCAAGTGATTGGACTTACCTCGGAGGTGTTGGCTCAATTTGTGGAGCCGGTCCAATGTGGTTGGGCTTACCTTAATGTGGATTAGGGGAGATCGGTAAGTCTCCGAACACCACAGTAAAATATCCTTGTGTCATTGTGGTTAGTCTTTTTCTATACTATATTGCAATTTATATTTATAAATTTAAATTACTTACATATCTTTATATGTTTGCTATCATTATCAATAGTCTTAGAATTATTGGTGCACTTAGTAAAGACTAGTTGATTTAGGTTTTAATTGTGTAAAATAAAATTGTTGTTAGCTTCCGCATTATAAACCAGTTTAGTCAAAATAATTTTAAAACCGCCTATTCACCCCCTCTAGTCGGCCTCCTCGATCTTACAAATGCGGAGTTATGTCATCAGGCTCCACGACAGTATCTTCATCGGTGACCACCGGAGTAAAGAGATCGAGGTCATCTACATCGGGAGTGTGGGAGAATTTCGACAGGACAAGCAAGCCAACACACAGTGAAATCAGGTATCATATGCTATTTGTAAAATTTATCGTAATGAATTGTCTGCAAGGTCTACAGGTGTAATGGGGCACTTGCTTAGACATGCTACAAGATGTAAGGCCAAGCAAGGATTGGTGATATGGCAGACGCAGCTACAATACAACCCCCGATGGTATGGTACATAGCTGCAACTATGATCCTGATGTAGCCCGTCAATTTCTCTGTTGTTTAATTGCTTATAAGAATTTACCGTTAGGCTTTGAGGAGTTTATTGCTTTCCAAAATTACATTAGTACTGCACATAATTCTAGTTTTTCTATTGTTTCTAGACAAACATCAAGTAGGGATCTAGTAAAATACTATAATGAATGCCGTAATAAAATAAAGGAGTTGTTTAGTACGTGCACATTTTTGGTGGCCCTAACCTCGAACATATGGAGTGGTCGTGCTAGGGAGTATTATCTTAGTGTAGTTGCTCATTATGTTAATGACGATAGGGTAATAGAGAAAAAAATTTATAGTTTTTTAATTAATTGATATAGCATACATGGGTGAAAATATTACGAACTGTATTGTCAAAGTCGTGGAAGACTTTGGTCTTACAGATAAAATATTCTCAATTACTTTAGACAATACCGCTTTGAACTCTAGGGTCATAGATATTCTTACTCCAGTGTTGAGTAAATACCCTGATTCTTTCTTGCTACATCAGCAATGCACTTGTCATATTATTAACCTTATAGTCAAATGTGGTTTGAAGATGTTGAATCCGTATATTAAAGCTTTAAGCAATGCAATTTCTTTCTTGAATAATTCTAACGTAAGAATAGCGGCATATAAGAACTTCTGCAGGGCGATGGATCTACGTCCAAGAAAGTTCGGTTTAGACATGTTGGTAAGATGTAACTCTACTTACCCAATGCTTAAGAGTGTTTTACCATATAAGAGTATTTTTTTTTGTTTTTATTCAAACGCACTATCAGAGCACTAGTGATATGATACTACTGACTGAGCAACATTGGTTCGTTGTTGAGAGGATACTACAGTTTTTTTAAAAAAATTATGAGACCACTATTGCTTTGTTTGTTGTTTACTATCCAACATCTCATATTATTATGTATAGTATTTGGCAGATTACTACTCAATTGAAAATGTATGAAAATAACTTAGTTTTACGCGACTCTATTGTTGCTGTGAAAGTAAATACCTTAAATATTAGAGAGAAATCTCTTTCCTATATGCATTTACATTTATTTTAAATCATGTAGGTAAAATTAAAGTATTTGTTAATATTCTTGATCTCCTTAGTGATGCTATAGGGCCAAACTATTCTAACTATTTTGCATAAGTTAGTTCTCAATTATATGAGGTTTACGAAATGTATGAAAATATGTTCTAGGGAGTTCGCTTGCAACGACCTTCAGTAGCTCATACCTCAAGTAGTAAGACAAATACGTGGGACAAGATGTTCTTCCTTCAGGTTCAAATTTTCTTCTTTTACAACGGCGCGTTCTCACCAAAGTTCAAGATCAACCATATCTAAAAAATATAGATATATCCGTCTATCTAAACAGCGATACGATGAATATCAACGATGATAGACC
The DNA here is from genome assembly GCA_036346395.1 of Hsuehochloa calcarea. Classification (NCBI taxonomy): domain Eukaryota; kingdom Viridiplantae; phylum Streptophyta; class Magnoliopsida; order Poales; family Poaceae; genus Hsuehochloa; species Hsuehochloa calcarea. Next base: position 14,943,002 of record CM070598.1, read on the forward strand.
ACCGTGTCGAACCTAAGCCGCTACCCTGATACCCCATTCACGCGAACCACCCACGTCTAGGATCGAGGGGAGGGCAGCCCGTCATTGCGCGTCATTGCGCGTGCTGAATACCCCTGCGCGCACGGTATCCGCGACAGCGACGTCCCAGCAAATTAAGCACCGGCCGGGCCACGCGTCCTCTGCAGCGGGGGACCACGTGGGGCGACGTGGCCCGTCTTGTGACGGTAGGTGGAGCGGGCGCGACGGCGACGAACACGTGAGGACGCCGGCCGCAGCCGCAGCCGCTAGGCGCTAGCTATGGCCTATGGCTTATGGGTGGGCGTGGCGTGGCGTAGCGCTGTCTGGCGGCGAGGTGGCAGCTCGGGTGCTGGGGGGACACCGCACCACCCCGTCGTGTTTGTGACGTGCCGCAGTTGCCAAGCGGCGCGGCTTGGCGTGGCCCGGCCGCCCGAGGAGTGATCTGCACGTACGGATCCTTCGATACAGGGTGTACGGAGTACTGGTAGATTGGAGAGAGGTGTGGGTTACAAACTCATCGTACATTTGAGCATGCATTTTGCAAAGGCTATGAATGGAATCGATTCAATAACTCGTTGTACTTGCGTTGCGTGGTACATATATGCAGGGTGCAAAAGTTTAAACCATGTTTTATGCAACAAGACTTCGAAAATTCAGTTCCAGGCAGAACATGAGGCTAACGAGTAGTAAAATATATTTGGTCGGCACGAGAAACCTTATAGCTAGATTCTTTATCGAAGTTTGGTTGCTCGATGTAAAATATATTTGGTCGGCACGAGAAACCTTATAGCTAGATTCTTTATCGAAGTTTGGTTGCTCGATGTTCAATTTTCCCCTCTATTATGGTTTGGTATCGATCCGCACGAGGCTGTAGAGGTGTTCGTATGAGGCCTGCCCGATGTCCCGGACTGGGCCGGGCTTGGGACTCTATTTCCTACATAAAAGTCCGTTGAAATGTAGCCGCTCCTGTATTTTTTTTCCGGATACACTGCAACCGTATATGGACACTACGCCCATGCTTCCTTTGAGTATATTAGTACCCCTGATGTTAGACAAAGAAATGGAGGATCCAAAGAAAGGGTGGTTCGAAACATGCATATCCAAAGAAAGGGTGGTTCGAAACCTTATCTACCTCGTCGGAACCCGGCTAGAGCTAGTGGTTTTAGCTTTCAAGGTTCACTGAGACCTGGACAACCGGTGGTGGGAGCCGGAGGCAGAGGAGAGACTAGGTTGCGAGTTGGTGTGGGTGTTCGGTTAATACGGTCTTCAAGTCGGTTCGGTTTATACAGTAAAAAAATTCAGTTTCTAGAAAGAGGCTACCGAATTTACCAGAGTAAAAGCAAAAGCCTAACCTAATTAGCCAAAATATTTCGGTTCAGCTAATTCGGTTTTCCGGTTCACCAAAATATGACATCACCACTCACACCACAGTCACGTTCACCGGAAGAAAAAACCAAGAAACATTGCAGCGAGGCACAGGTTTATTGTGTCACCGCTTGCCACGCTGGGAGGAGACGAGTGGCGGCCGTGCGGGGTGGTGGAAGACCGGCCTCCATGTCGCGCTTCACCGGTGGGTTAGCTGCACACACACCCCCTCCTCTTTGGCGGCGGCGGCGGCGAGGCTGCCCCTCAGCCGACTCCGCGTCCGCCTTTCTGTTCTTGGTGCTAGGGCGTTAGCGGTTAAGGTTACTGGGCGAGAGAGAGAGAGAGATCAATGGGGGGTTGGGGATGAGTGGGCACAAGATGGCCAACGAGTGGGTGAGTGTAGTCGCGTAGAGAGACGAGGGATTGGAGATTTTTTTAAAAAAAAATAATATTAATTAATTTTTTAAAATAAAAATAGTTCTTTTTTTTTTTTACAAAATTAGCATACGACTGTCGTTTGGAACGACGACAAGAAACATAGGCAGTGATGTTTAAAAAAATTATAAAAATAAATAGTTAACTTTTTCCCACTAAATTTAATTTATGATCGATATCGTCAATTCAATTGTAGACATAGATCTCTCTGTATTGTTGACTTCCGTTATGTACAATAACACCATAATAGTAAAAATTTAAAATAAAAATAGTTCTTTTTTTTTTTTACAAAATTAGCATACGACTGTCATTTGGAAGGGCGACAAGAAACATAGGCAGTGGTGTTTAAAAAAATTATAAAAATAAATAGATAACTTTTTTCCACTAAATTTAATTTATGATCCCTGTCGCCAATTAAATTGTAGACATAGATCTCTCTGTATTGTTGACTTCTGTTATGTGCAGTAACGACACGATAGTAGTATAGTTTTGTAAAAAAATTAACTATTAATTTTTGTATTTTTTAAATTCATGTTATTTCAAAAAAATAATCGAGGATCGAGACGCTCCGAGTGGCAGCGGAGTGGACGTGATGCCACGGGATGGTTATGAGTTCTGTCAGGTTGCAGGGGGAAGCGGGGCGGGGTGGTGTTGGAGGTGGATGCTACCGTTCTTAGATTTGCGACGGCCCACATTGATCGTCGGAAAAATGGCGGGCACAATTGGTGGCTGCGGTGGGTACAAAGAGACGGTGGCCTGGCCCATTTAAGTGCTTGCGTCGTTTTCCCTCTCATTTTTCTAAGGACAAAACATCGAGGCCAGAGCCCAGAAGCTCTGGTTTGCCTCTTCTTTTGATGCAACGGATCCAGTACAGGGGGCGCGCCAGCCCAAATCCCGAGCCGCACCTTCAACAGCAAGAGGCGTGGGGGCACCCGAGCGGCCAAGCCCACCTGCACTGCAGCACGCCACCTCCGCCTGCGCCGCGCAGCCACAATACGACACCGCCGCGACGAGATGAGATGACCAGTTGGTGTCACACGGTACACTACCCCACGGAGCCTGGCCCGACCGGTCAAAGTCGCTGCGCCCGCGGCCCCGCGCACAGCGCTGAAACGGGCGAGCACCCGCCTGCCCTGCCGTGCTGCCACAGCGCCACAGCCTTCCCGAGCAGGCGGCAAGCGCCCACCACGGCACCGCACCACCGCACGCACTCCCGTCCCGTGCGCTTTCGAACGCGGGCCCGCCAAACCGAGCAATTTCCCAGGCGAGCCGCGAGCGAAAGAGACGCCACATCGTTTCGAAATCTTGTGCAAGCAACGGTCACCTAACGCAGCAGTGGCAGGCAGCGCGCGGCCAGTCGCAACTAGCAGGTGTCACGCTCGCACACACTGCGCGAGGCGTTAAAAAGCCTTTGCCCCTCCTTGACCCCTCTTTTGTCCGCCGCGTGCATGGGCTCTGGCCGCGTCTATAAGTAGCAGAGCAGACGGGGAGCTAGCTGCCTGGCTCTGCGGCTGCGCGGCGGAGTGGCGATGGCGACCGTGCCGTGGCCGGCGGCGGCGGCGGCGGCGAGGAGGCGGTCGGTGCAGGAGGCCACCGCCGGCGCCGCGTCGTACGCGCCGCAGGCCCCTGCCGCGCGGTCCACGGGGAGGTCGGTCGAGACGCTGGTGGTGATCGTCGCGGCGATCGTGCTCGCCGCGGTGCTCGCGGGCGTCCTCGCTCGGGTGTGCGGGGGGCGGCACGTGGTGCCGAGCGGGGACCGCGACGTCGAGGGGTGCGTGGAGCGCCGGTGCCGGAGCTGCCTCGACGGCGGGCTGCCGCCGCCGGCGGAGCAGCCACAGGGAGCAGCATCAAAGACGAGTGAGACCAAATAGTGCTTATGCATTTGTGTTACTTGTTGTAGACTTGTGGTGGCAGTAGACTTGTAGTAGCATAGTAGTGCCGTAATTGATAGTTAGAATGTAACTAAACGGCTGGATGCCAAGCTGCTCTTTTGTCCACCAGAGCTCGAGATTAATATGTACTGTAAGATTTTGGTACTGATAGATTAGTACTGAGTAAACTTACATTAATGTGTCCACTATGAAGCCTGTTCGATCGCCTAATGAAAGACATTTTCTTTTCCTTTTCGTGCGGCCTTCCATATGCATATTCTCCGAACATTTGACCTTGGAAGTTGGAAGCGTTAAGTCCCCATTTACCTGCGCCAATGCGTGCTTTGGTCAACCATGTATTGTGCAAATGCGTAATATTAGTAAAACCCAAAATAGAAACGGGGTGTAAAAAAACCAAAGCAAATGGCCAAAAAGAAGATGAAAGTCGCAGTTCGAAGGAGTCCAAAATAAGTCGAGCTGATTATGAAGAACAATCGAACCGGAGCCAGACCAGCGCCCCCACTGAACTGATACAGAAGAGCTACTGATGCAAATGATCCCATGAACCCAACCAGGTAACCAGCATCGAAAATGCCAATGTAAAACTCAGTAAACATTTTTTTTCAGGAAAATGATTGGTACTGACATGGATTCAAATATGGTGTTTGGGCCTGCTAACAAATTTACAATCGACCCATCTATCAGTATAGCAGACGAGAAAGATCATTGTTTGTCGCACGTGCACATCCACAGCCATTGGGTTTCAGGTTTACAATAATTTATAAAAGCACTCCAAGCGAAGTTTAAAATGATCTCTTCACACGGTGGCTCGAGGCCATTAGCAATTCACTGATAGAGAAAAAAAACAGGTCAGATTCTGAAAAGTTTGTAATCAACTTTCAGAGCGTAAAATGAGTTCGGGGTTCTTTACCTCCGGATAACAGTCCTGGTGTACTATGGTTTGATTGTGTGGATTAACATGCACCACACAAGATATTCTCCCCTGCAACAATCATACAAGGGGTTCAGTACTTATGGATAAGAGACACAGAGCAGAGCACCAATACTGCAAATTGTTGGACAAATTTTTTTTCGGCTACATGGTTCAGTCATACAAGAGATGAAGTATAATATTCGAACAAAGGAAAACGTTATGTAATAATATCAGTATGCCCTCTTATATTCTTTTGTTCAATGGCAAAAGAAATTTCGAGTAGCGAAGGGCCAGGGGCCAAAATACCCTGCTCAGTGCTCACTGGCTCTTGTTGGGTGCTGTAGTCATGGACTCATGGGTGGAACAATAATTCTATTAGGAGATCAAAAGAAAAAGAAAAAATATCCTTATTTAGCCATAGCAAGTTGGGAGAAAGCATAAAGGAATATGTCAACAACATCAAATCAAGTAACAAGCCCAACCTAAACCCAGTAATATATAAGTTGGAATAAGGCTTCATCTCTATTCCAATAGGCCAAAAAGCCAATATATCAACGGCATCTTGCCATCGCTCATTGACGTGCAGCTTAAAACTAGTAGCAGCATTGGTGGCTTCCTGAGCCACCTGATCCACACCAGCAAGAAGAGCTGGCAAAAATGGCGGTGTAGGGCGAGGCGGACAAGGGTGCTCGCCGGTGAGATGACCCCATAAACGCTGGCTGTTGAGGTGAATCCTCAAGTGAACGGCCCACTCTCGGAAATTCGTCCTGTCGAGCCGAACTGGGGGGAGCAAGATGGCGAAGGAGCCTCCAGAAGAAGCCATCAGTGATGACTTGACCGGATCTGGAGTTAGAAGTCGATGTGCTCAAAAGATACAGCTGGAGCCCTGGTTTTTTAATACCAGAGAAGCCGCAGAGCAGAGGAAGCCGGCTAAAGCATTGGCCGCGCAATGGCCGGGCGAAGCCCGCCGCTCGAGTATATCGAGTGGAGTTAGGTGGGTGGCCGGCTCCACCGAAGAAAACAGAGCAGCGCTTTGCTTTCGAACAGGCGGCGCTGCTTCGGCGGCGTCAAGGCAGCAAGTGGCACGAGAAGCTTGACGGCTGCGGCCCCTCAGACGGGAGGAGCTCCAGAGAGGAGAAGCGGCTGGGAGCAAATCGTGGCGGCGGGAGGTCGACGCTTCGAAGCATAGGAGGCGGCAGCGGCCGGGGCGGCAACTGCGGCGAGGTTCGGGGAGGAGCAGAGGCGGCGACGGCGGCACCGCTGGATCGGGGCGGCTGCAGCCGAAGCTGCGCTGAATCGGGGTAGTGGCGGCTCGGCGGGAGCAGAAAAGCAGAGCCATGGGCGGGAGCATGGGAGAAGGACGGGGAGGACGGCAGCGGCGGCAAAACCCTAACCCTAACCTTGCTCTGATACCATATTGGAATGAAGCTTCATCTTTATGTCAATAGGTCTAAAGGCCAATATATAACATGTACAGTGTCGTGAATATGCAAAGAACACCCTAGGCTATATACATATCTAACAATATAGACACTATTGGCAAAAACTCAATAAATTCAAACCAATAATTAGTTCCATGTGCCAGGTAATAATAAAACATATCTTTTCTAAAAGTTATTTCCTTTGCATACTCAAAATTTGCAACTCAGATCATTCTTGACAGCCATGTAACATTATCACCATATAAAACTAAAAGCCATGTCCTGAACATGAGAGATTAACAAATAAACAAGGCAGCATGTCAACTAGTGGGTTCAGAAAATACTGTTTTCAAATATGACTGCAAATATTCTCCATAGGCTTAGAATTGTGGAGCCGGTTCTGCTGCCATGGAGATTCCACTGCAAAATCTTGTAGTGCAATGCTTGTCATCTCATCCACAAAAAAACTAACCATTGTGCAGGATGAAATACTCCACCTCTTCACCACCTAATTGTAGACCAGATTTTTGGGACAAAATGTAGGTAGAGATGCTTTAGTGCCAAAACAACTAATCCGGTCAACCTCTATGCCAAAACAACTACAATATCCAAGTGCAGCACCGAGAGTCGGTCTGCTTTTGATCCATCAACACTGCTTCAGGCATGATTTAGAAAAACTAGGAAAATTGGTCCATATTTACTCTAATGAACAATGGGTAACAATGGGGTACTATGTAACAAATTTCTTTCGCAAGCAGCAAACATCTCTTTATGTGCAGAAACATGGAGCAGAAGTGGCTGCAACTGCTTGCAAATGGCGGCCGGGGAGCTGGGGAGGTGCACCTCCTCTGGCAATTTTGCCATCCTGCCATGATGCCAAACTGAAGCTTCTTCATCTCCAGCGTTATAGCAACCTTGACGGTGAAAATAAAAATGTGGCCGAGACTTGGTGAACACCCACCAACATTTTGGTAGGCAAGGGAAATAGGCAGCCTTTGAAGGTGCTAGAGACTGGGTGGCTGCAGGGAGAAATTGCCCTGAGTCTCCATGGAGAAGGCAAGGAGTTGGGGATTATTTCTTGTCTATTGGATAAGCCTGACTCTTGATGGCGTTGGAATGGTAAGTGATAAAGAGACGATCTGTATTTGATCCTGCTCCTGCATGCTAGTTTTTTTCCAGATGAGATTGTTAGCGTGTGCTATACTAGGCAGGGCCCTTGCTATGTTAGGCAGGACCCTTGGGTTTAGGGTGGTGCGGCTGCACAGGCATGTTGCCTTGTGCGCCTCCCCCTAGTTTGGTTAGTTGGTTATAATAGGCAAGGATCTTCTCAGATAGGGTTATTTCCTATTCCCGTGAACATCCCTGCCTATATGTACTCGAGCCTTTGCTCCCATTAATTCATTCACAATTTCCCCAAAACCATTGTCTTTCATGGTATCACGAGTCCGGGATTCTCCTCGGATTTCCTCGCTTCCGCTCACCTAGCGCGCCGGCCCCTCGCCGTGCAGCGCCTGCGCGCCGGCTTCCCTGCCGAGCGGCGTCTCTCCCTCCCCAGGCGACATGGCTCCCGAGTCGCCCAAGGCGGGTGACCTCCAGAAGAACGGCGACGGCGCTCTCACCGATCCGTCCGTCCCCTCTGCCTCCTCCGTCCAACAGGACGAGCTTGCCCGCGGCGGCCACAGAGAAGGCCAACGCCTCGCCACGCGAAGACCGGAGAGATGCGATTCGGCCCTTGCTCGTGCGGCCGACGACGAAGCGGCGGCCGCCGCTGCAGCCGCGACGCCGCTTATCGCCTCGCTTCAACGCCGCCCATGAGCGCGGCCAAGGCGCGCTGACGGCCGCCGCCGCCAATCGCCACCTCCCAACCTTCGTGGCGGCTGCACCGCAGCAAAGCCGGTCGATCTGCACTGCCGCGATGCTCCTCCGGGAGGCGCGCCCTCCTGAACCTTCACGCTCGGTGGTCGCGCCGTCTCAACATCCGCAACCTCATCTCCATCGTTCTCGGCGTCGACTCGGGTAACTTCGATCGTTGGCGTGACCAATTCCTGGCGACTCTCGGCAAGTTCTCCCTCCGGGATCACGACGCCTCAACAACCGGTCCCTCCGGACCGGGAGGCGGATGGGCTGCGTGGTCAATCTCGATCCTCGGCACCTCTCCGACGATCTCACCGAGATCATCTCCTCCCGAGGCTCCACCGCCGCGGGGGCGCAGCTCGCCGTTGAGTCTCGGTTCCTCGGCAGCGGGAGATCGCGCCATCCGGCTTGAGACACGGTTCCATAACCGTCGAGCGACCTCTCGTCGCCGAAATCTGCCGCCGCCAAGAAGATGGCCGACGATCTCACCACCTCGGGAAGTCGTCACCACCGCGCCCTCGTCCTCAACGTGATCAGAGGCCTCAACGAGCGCACCCCCGCGTCGGCGCCACCGCCGTCGCGCCCGGCCCTTCCTCCTTCCTCGACGCGGCGTGGCGACCTCGCTGGAGGAGCTCGCTGGAGTATCGGCGACCTTCCATTCGGCCGCCCTCCGCCACCACCAAGTCCTCGCGGCCGTCCCGCGCGATCGGTTCCAACTCCGGGAGGGCGGCCACGGAAGCGGCTACAAGAACAACAACCGCGCGACAAGCGTGGCGGCGGCGGCGAGTCGCCTAACGGCTAACGCCACCGACGGCGGCGGCGAAGAAGCCGTAGGCTACCCACTGGCAATCTGGCGCCAAGGCTGCGGCGCGCCGCCCGCCTGGCCGTCCGTCTACAACCCGTGGGCGGCACCATCCACATGTGGCGGCGCTCGTCCCCGTGGCGCCGATTCTCGACCTCAAGAAGACGCCGTCGCGCAAGCGAGCCACTGCGGTCCACGGCGCGCCGAGCCAGGGGCGCCCGCGGGCGCCGCCAGGGTACTACAACCCCATGGCCGGTCTGCCTCTGGGACACTCGATCCATGGCCTCATTTCGCCCGACAGCAACGTTGAATCGATTCCGTCCGCCGAGTGGACCTTTGACTCAGGTGCTACTTCTCACATGACATCCTCTTCCAGCAATCTTTCACATATTTTTTCTCAGCGGTATCCTACTCATTCATCCATTGTTGTCGGTAACGGTTCCATGCTTCCCGTAGTTGGCACTGGCTCTACTGAATTACCTCATTCTTTATTTCTTAATAATGTCCTTGTGTCTCCACAAATTATTAAGAATCTCATCTCAGTTCGCCAGTTTACTATCGATAACAATTGCTCTGTCGAGTTTGACCCTGCTGGTTGCTCTGTGAAGGATCTGCAAACTCGGAACGTGATCGTCAGGTGCAATAGCTCCGGGGCCCTGTACCCTTTGCGCCTCCCTCCAGCACAGTCTCTTGTCGCCAAGGCTGCCTCCCCCTTGTGGCATCGTCGTCTCGGTCACCCTGGCCATGAAGCTCTGTCGAAGCTTGCGTCTAGTGTTTCCTTTCATATAGAGGATTGCTCCGATTTATGTCATGCTTATCGATTAGGCGCCACGTTCGCTTGCCCTTCCATGCGTCCGCATCTCATGCGTCTAATAAGTTTGATCTTATGCATTGTGATCTCTGGACATCCCCGGTCGTCAGTGTGTCCGGTTATAAATATTATTTGGTCATTCTTGATGATTGCACGCACTATCTGTGGACTTTTCCTCTACGTGTTAATCTGACACTTTCAGCACGCTCGCCAACTTCATTGCCTACGCCTCCACCCAGTTCGGCGCCACCATGAAGGCTGTTCAGTGCGACAACGGGCGCGAGTTTGACAACTCCAGCTCCCGTACTTTCTTCCTCACCCGGGGCATACATCTTCGCATGTCCTGCCCTTACACCTCGGCACAGAACGGTAAAGCTGAACGCATCATTCGATCGATCAATAATGTTGTTCGCTCCCTGCTGATCCAAGCCTCCATGCCCCTCTTCTTTGGATTGAGGCGCTCTCACCATGACGGCTCGCTTAACATCTTGCCCACTGAGACCCTCGCTTTCTACGCAGCATCTTGCTCTATATGGCACCACCGCGTATGATCATCTACGGGTTTTGGTGCAAGTGTTATCAGAACCGATCTGCACACTCCTCACAAACTCGCCTAGTGCATCCTATGTGTCTTCCTTGGCTATTCTCACCATCATAAAGGATCTGCATTGTCTTGACCTCTCCTCCAATCGCATCATCATCTCAAGGCATGTTATCTTGATGAAACTACCTTCCGCTTCTCGATCGCGATGGACCCCACCCTCCTGCCGGCCGAGTTTCTTGATACTCCGACGCCAGGCTCTGTTCCTATTGGTCCATCGCACAAGTTTTGCTGCGAGAACACATCCGCCGAAACCACAGTGTCTTGGCGCCCATTGCAGTGCCCTCGGCCCACTGTGGGTGCGCCGAGAGGACCTGCGCTCGTTTCCCGGGCGGCGCTCTCCGGGACCCGGCGCCATCCTCGCGCCACGCGCGGCCCAAACTTCAGCCGCCGCGCGCCACGCGCTTCCCAACGTCGTCGTCACCGCGCCACGCGTGGCCTCCTCCCCTACACCCGGCGTCACCGCGCCGCGCGCGCTACGAGCGCTTCCTTTTCCCGTGCCACGTCGCGCCGCGCCGTCATCGCCGCTGCTGCGCCCCCGTTCGTGAGGCCGCCACTGCTTCCCGCTCTTCCGGCGTGTCATCGCCGCGTCGCCGCGCAGGAATGCCCGCCGTATACTGCGCACCGCCGTCATCGGACACCGCTCGCAAGGTGCTTCCCAAGAGTCTTTGTTGCCCACCGATGACCAACGGCGCTCTATGGCGGCCAGCGCTAAGAGCGGGTTCGCGTTAGCGCTCTTCCATCTTTGAGCTCTCGTCTCCGATCTTCAAGACCTATCGCGGCCTCGCCGGCAGGGTGGCGTCTTTGCAATGGAAGACGAGCACGCCGCCTGCCCGCAGAACCACGCTTGGGATCTTGTGCCCGTCGCCACATGCCAATGTCGTGGCGGGCAAATGAATCTTCAAGCATAAGTTCCATCTTGACGGACCTTGGAAGCGGTACAAAGCGCTACTGAGGTTCTTGAGGTTTCACCCGGTATGCTGGCGTGGATTTTTTGAGCGTTGATCGATGGTGAAGCATTCTGACCATTCGCGATAGATTTCTCTCGCTCTCTCTCGCATCTTGGCGTGCACCAACTTGATGTGAAGAATGCGTTCCTACATGGCACCTCTCGAGCGATTATCGCAAGACAATGCGTCGGCCGAGGATCCTGCTCACCCAGATTTTATTTGTCGTCTGAACAAATCTCTCTACGGGTTGAAGCAGGCCCCTCGCGCGTGGTTCACCAGGATCGCCACGCATCTGACTTCCCTTGGTTTCGTTGAGGCCAAGTCAGACACGTCGCTCTTCGTCTACCGTCGCGGATCCGACCTCGCATATCTGCTACTTTATGTCGATGACATCGTCCTTACGGCCTCTTCATCAACACTCCTCCGCTGGATCATTTCGGCCCTGCAACAGGAGTTCTCCATGAAGGACCTCGGTAAGCTGCACCACTTCCTCGGTATGCATGTTCAGCGCTCTGGCGATGGTCTTCTTCTTTCTCAGAAGCAGTACATGATGGAGCTCCTTGATCGCGCCGGCATGTCCGAGTGCAAACCGTGCTTGACGCCGATGGACACCACCCCAAGGTTGCGGTGCGAGATGGTGCCCGATCTCCGATGTCTCGACTTCGCGGCCTCGCCGGTGCCTTGCGTGGCGACCGACCACTCGGCGGACATCGCCTCTGTTGTGCGGCAAGTATGCCTTCACATGCATGATCGAGGCCGCGACCTACGCGACCGGCGGATTCTTGGTACATTCGTGGCACTCTTGACATGGGTCTTATCTTTGCGACCATCCTCGCCGACGGATCTTGTGGTCACACCGATCTTTGATTGAAATTGGTTGTCCGTCTGCATAAGTCCACCTCGGGCTATCTTTGTGTTCCTCGGCGACGATCTCGTCTCTGGTCATCAAGCGTCGAACACCATCTCTCGGTCGATCTTTGAAGGCCGAGTATCGCGCGATGGCTAATGGAGTTGCCGAGGCTACAGGCTGCGCCGGCTCCTCCCTGAGCTTCACGCCCCTCCGTGAGCTCTGTTGGTGTATTGCGACAACATCGCCGCCGAATCTACATGTCTTCCAACCCCATCCAAAGCATCAACGCACCAAGCACATCGAGATTGACCTCCATTTTGTCCGAGAACGAGTTGTCATTGGTCTTTATTCGCGTCCTACATGTGCCTACTACATCACGGTGATGCGGACATCTTCACCAAGGCCTACCTTCCACCATTTTCTGAAATCGGGACCGTCTCAACGTATCACGATGGTGACGATTCGATTGCGATGTGGTGTTAGCGTGTGCTATACTAGGCGGGGCCCTTGCTATGTTAGGCGGGACCCTTGGGTTTAGGGTGGTCTTGGTGCGCAGGCATGTTGCCTTGTGCGCCTCCCCCTAGTTTGGTTAGTTGGTTATAATAGGCAAGGATCTTCTCAGATAGGGTTATTTCCTATTCCCGTGAACATCCCTGCCTATATGTACTCGAGCCTTTGCTCCCATTAATTCATTCACAATTTCCCCAAAACCATTGTCTTTCAGAGATGACACCCACTTCAAAGTCAAGGTTTTGCAGTGGAAGCTCCATGGCAACAGACATGGTAGAATTGTTCAAACACAGTAAAAATACATATCTTTTAAATATTTTGATTTGTAATTCTGCTGTACTCATCACCCCCAGAACAGGACAGAAGCATAGTTGGCAGGACCTCCACAACTCCTTTGAATTAATGTCCTTTTCACAAGTTTTTGGGTTTATAAACTTCCCTTGTGCTACATGATACCAGAATTGCGAAAAGAATGTGCATGGCATACTGTTTTATTTGTTCCCTAGGCAATTCGACTATTTTCCTGACTTTCAAGTTATGATGCAGCAGGTGAAAATGAAAAGGACCCAAGTAGTAAATACAATAATTAAAATATTTCAATTATTTTTTAGAGGAAAGCATGCAAAACAGCGAAAAAAAATCAATTTGACATACTAGTTTCACAAGTAATTCCAGATAAAGATCAACACAGAAGTGGATAACAGGAAGGGATGCATTCAACTATAATACTAGCAAAGTGTATATGCTTCCTCTACAGCTGTGTATATGTTTTTCATACCCTATTAAAACTGATAACCACTTAAAAACACGAGATATCCTCATAGATGATGTTAAATATATTATTCCTTTTATTTAGGTTTCTTTGTCACTTCGGACCGTCAACTTGGAAGCTCGCTTTGTTCTTGGCAGGCAGATAAGAGACTGAAGATGTTAAAAACTTATGAAAAAGGAATTGATGTCTCTCAATGTAATGGCATTACTAATATCCCTCCCACAACCAAAAAGAATAAAATAAGTTATGGGGTGGGTTGAACATATTCTTTTTCTTTGATGGATAGCTTGTCAGATCTTGCCAGGCCAGGAGTTGGAGGAGGAGCTGCTAGCAATTGAATCAAAAGAAGATCGGAATAGCAGACAAGTTGTGGCTTTTACTATTGTTCACAGCTTGGATGCCTCTATGCCAATTTTCCTGTGTTTATGGAAAGCCCGTTTTTTTGGCAGAATATACCCCACTAGGTTCTCTTCAGCTACGGAATTACGAGTCATCATACACACAAGGAAATTCATAAAACAGAAGCTAACACCTCATAATACTTAGCGCATATTAGTCCGTTTTGGATTTATATACAAAAAAGAAACAAAGCATTATATTGCATCATTTTTCAATGGCCATGCATTCCATACAGTAACCTATTGTATTACACACTGAACCTGAATCTTTTGAAAGGCGACCTATAAGATGCAAGAGGTAAATGGTCGATGATCATGATAACAAAGATACTAGACTGTTTAGTGAATCGTGACTTTGGAAATCAGAGCATGTTCCCCTAACAATATTATACACCGTGATCTCAAAACAAAAGCTCTGAATGTTTGACCTTTGAAAGTTATCTAGATACAGACATGCAAGGTGCTGACATAAATCTGCTATACTAACACAATTTTTATTGCATCGACTTCAATTCTGTTTTTTTTATATTGAATGTGCATTAGCCATTAGATGGATCACAAAAAACTGAGTCAGATGTACTACAATACACGGCCAAGCCCTGTCCGGAACCAAAATTCCCCACACACACCCTACCAATTCTATAGATATAGGACTTCCGATGAGAATGAGAAAAATACGTTAGAGCGGTGATACTGGTCCAGATTGTAATCACAATGTCTGCATTCCATTCGACAACAAAAACAATCAACGATTAGGGTTTCAGCGGCGCGCACCTTGACGGGGATGCTGAGGAAGAAGAAGCGGAGGTGGCCCTCGACCTCGGCGACGGTGTCGAAGGGTATAGACCCCCGCGCGAGGTCCTCGAGCAGGTAGATCGCGTCCTCGACGACGCGTATGCCGTTGAGGCGGAGGTCGGCGTCGATGTATGAGACGGCGCGCGCGCGGACGCGGCCGCCACCGGAGGTGACGCGGCCGAGCCGCGCGCCGCGGTAGCCGATGTCGACGTCGAGGCGGCTGTAGTCGAGCACGAAGAGGTCGGGGTTGCGGACGCGGACCTTGAGCGCGGCAGAGATGGTGACGGCGATGGCAGGGCGCGCGGCGACGGAGACGTGCGCGAGGCGGAGGCGCGCAACGTAAACGTCGGGGTCAGCGGGCCAGAGGAGGAAGCCCGCGAGGGCGAGGAGCGCGAGGGAGGCGAAGAGGGGCCCGAGGCAGCCGCGGCGCAGGCGGCGGAGCCGCACGGGGACAAGGAGGACGTAGGAGTCCACCTCGCCGGGGGATTGGGCGTCGAGGTAAGGCGGCGGCGCGGCGGAGGGGAGCAGGGGCTCCCCCAAGGACGCGCGGGGTTGCGTCTTCGCCATGGGAGAGGTGGGTGGGTCAGTGAGTGGGGTGGTGGTCGGGGCTCGTGCCGTTGTGCGTTGTAGCTTGCAAGGAGAAGGAAGCAGAGGGAAGCGATTGATTGCAAGTTAAGCGGAGATGTCGTGAAGCTGTGCTGTGGTGACTTCGAGTGGTGCCTTGGCCATGTCCCATTGAGTCGTGCACTAAGTTCACCAATCTATCCTTTCAGTATTTATGATTAGTTACAAATGTTAGTACACCGAAGCACTTCTAATAAAAAAAGACTTGGAAGTCAATCTCCTCAGTCACCAATCGCATCGTCCTCCAGTCTCTATACCTTGCCGACACAACACAAATATGTTTGCATGTGGCAGACTTGGCCGGAGGTAGTTCTCAAAATGAAAAGGATCTACTAATCACAGCGATGCAACCTATAGCGGCCACGTGATGGATGAGTAACCTTGACACAAAGGTGTTACTAAAGGTGTAAGTAACAATAACAGTTTTAAAAAAGATTACAGGTAAGAGATATGGAAAGTGGCGATGGAGAATGGCGTCATCGATGATAATGAAGGAAGATAAGAGTAAATTGTGTGTGGTTCGTACATATTAATCGATCACCCCCGTTAAGATAAATAAACTATATAGAATTGTTGCCAACAGTTAGATTGGATCTAACAGTAGAATATCGTTGATGTTCTCGTTTTTTTTAGCTGATTTAACGCTGTTGCGATCGGTAATTACAGAAAATTGCAATTTTGGCACCACGTCCACACGGTGACCGATCGGATTCGACCTGAACGCGACACGTAGCGAAAAACGACTGTGACCGGTCGGACTTGGTTCGTCCGCCCGTGGCTGGTCGTATTTTTGCCACGTCGTCAGATCCGGCCCGTTGGAGGCTGGACGCCCTCCACCAAAGCCACGTCCGCCCATGGCTGGCCGAACTTAGCCACATAAGCCACATCCGGCCCGTGGTCGGCCGGACGCATTGTAGGATCAATGATAACCGACTAGAGGGGGGTGGGGGTTGAATTGGAGGTTTTAAAATTTTCTACAAATTTATGAAACTAAGCAAGATAATCTTAACAAGATTTCCTATCATAAGATAAATGCTACAAATGTAAATACGATAAATAAAGACACAAAATAACCACAATGAAGATAAATGGGTTCCCATGGTATCAAAGATTTGTCGATCTTCACTAGTTCACGTTGAGAAAGTTTGACCCAATCAAGCTGGCTCCACGAATTAAGTCTTCCATCGATTTCACTTGTGGTCGTTCTTCCTCCTCCCCGGAGATGGTGAATACCGAACTACTCACAATTGCCGCTGGGCCTCTTCACAATCTTCTTGAAGAGATCACCACGCAAGCTCTCGTCAAGCTGTCTAGGTGTCGACAAACACCAAGAGTAATGAATCCCGAACTTCGCTTGACGGCAATCAAGTGTTATGGATCAATCTAGAATGAATGCACTTGATTGTTGCTCAACTACCTCACAATGAATGCAACAAGAGTGAATGAGTAGTAGAATGAATGCTCTAGGCTCAAAGATGTTCAATGAAGTGTTCTCTATCTTGTCCTAGAGCTGGTGGAAGAGTATTTATACCCCCCACAAGCAAATACGATCGTTGGAGGCAAATATCAGAAAAACTCAGCGAAATCGGTGGTACCACGTGCAATGGCCGGTAATATCGCACCTCCAACGTCGGCACAGTAATGGCTATAGCAGAGACATTTAATGTGTCTGGAAGAGCCGTTGGAAACTTGGTGGTATTACCGCCATTGATCATGCGGTAGTTCCACTCAACTCATGGCGGTATGGCCGATTTTCTTGGAGTTCAAAAATACCGCATACTGGAAATAACGTACCGCTTGAATTTTCAGTCGCACCGAACGGCGGTAGTTCCATGAAAAGCACAGCGGTAGTTCCGCAATAGCAAATCAGCAAATGAACACGGAAATGCATTGTTATGAAAAAAATGTTTCGTGCCTTAGCTCGGTACAACCGATTTATGGTAGTTCCGCTCAAAGAACGTTGGTACTACCGCATTTCAAAGAGAGCAAATAAAACCCAAAAGGTGTCTCTCGGAAAAAAACGTACCGCAAGAGTTTGGTACATCCGATCTGCAGTAGTTCCGCTCAAGGAACGCCTGTACTACCGCACTTCCAAAAGAGCAAATAAAACTCAAAAAGTGTCTCTCTAGAAAATGCGTACCGTAGGATTTTGGTACATCCGATCTGCGGTAGTTCCACCATGGGAACTCCAGTCATACCGCAGAATGGTAGTTCCGCCGACAACACATCGGTACTACCGATTTGTCTCAGAAAATAAGATTTGCTTTAAAAATAAGTTTTGAGTGCATGCATGATCCTAGATTGATCCAATATCCACAAGAACATGCTATCGAGCTACTAGTCTTGATCCCTCTTAATAGTACAACATTTAACCTATAATCGGTCTTCCACCCTTTTCACCTTAAGACCGGTAAAATTAAAAAGGATCCTAGACTACTTATACCTTGACTTGAGCCTTAAGCATGTATGTCCAAATTTATGTAACCACCGTTGGAATCAAACCATGTAAATACTCAATAAACAAGTTAGTCACATATTCATATATTGTCATTAATTACCAAAACAAATCTTAGGGGCCTAGATGATTTCACGTGTCACTCCACCCGACCACACCCACATGCCCCCATCACCCCTTCTATCACCTCCATCACCTCATCCCATCATCTTCTGTCCATATGCATGCATGCATGGAAGACTTTTGCGTGGGAGCAAATCTGATCCCCTCTCGCACTAGCTATTTAATCGCAGGAGAGTGTGATTTTAGTTCGCACTCTCGCTGCTCTTGGTAGCACTCTCGCTTTCTCGTTCCTTCGGGTTATGTTATGCGGACGTTTAAGTATTATTTGCAGCCATCATTAGCAGTCATATCAGTAGGTTGGTTTCTCCTTGTACGTTATTATTTTTTCAATTTTGTGGTTAGTAAACTAGTCGTAGCGAAATTAATCTTACTTAATTTATTAGTCGTAAGTTCATTGTTTTACTCAAATAATTAGTTCAAAATAGTTAGTTGGAATTAATCTTAACACATTTGCAGTCATTAATTAGTCGTAATTAATTTAGCCCTATTTTGTAAGACATGATTAATTTCCTAGTCTTAATTAGTGCTAATAAATTTGGCGTAATTATTTTAGTGCTGTTTTGGTCATCGTAAGTAATTCACTCATGACTAATGTAGATGTCATTACGTAATACATGTTCTCTGTATTTATGCGTAATTTATAATTTTTAGTAATCTATCGTCATCATTAATTTTTTCACTAATAATCTGTCTCTTCCATGTCTTGCAAGCCATGCCTCTACCGGAGCTTCTGGAGCCCTTTTACGATAAGAATCACCGGTGCGAGTTGTGGATCGACAGGGACGCAGATGGCCCTCCACCCCTAGCGCTTAAGGTTGGGAGGGATTGCTGGGAGCTGGACACTTGCTACGTCCCCATCCTCTGCGACACATGCTTGTTGCCGCTCGCGAGGCTAGTCTCCGTCGGATGCCAGTTCACCCTGGATGCCAGCCTATTGTCGACACTTATCGACCGGTGGAGGCCCGAGATGCACACGTTCCACTTTCTGTGAGGTGAGATGACGGTCACCCCGCAGGACGTCCCATTCCCGACTGGTCTCCCTATCCGGGGTGAGCGACTTGTTCCAGTTTGTCCGGTGGCGGACTGGAAGGCCAGGCTGAGGAACAGGTTCGACATACCTGTGTGGGACAGTGTCATGTCGTCCCTCGGACTTGGCTGAGGCTTTCTAGCCAATGCCCGAAGGATGCACCTGACGAGGTTGTTCGAAAGCACATCATCGCTTACTATCTATATCTCTTTGGTTCGGTCATGTTTCCCACATCACAAGGCGATTGGGTGTACACCAGCTTCGTCTGCATCGCCGAGTCTTTGGCTGACGTGGAGACTAGGGCGATGCCTCGGTATAGCTGGGGATCAGCCGTCCTTTGCGCCACATACAGGGGATTGTATGACGCTTCGAGGCACGACACTGATGTCAAACCCAGCCTTGCCTGTTGCTACTTGCTCCTGCAGCTGTGGAGTTAGGAACACTTCCTTGTTGGGCGGCCGTCCTTCCACAGAGCAGTGCATCCGTACCCTGAGTTGCGGGACCTGATGGACGGGCCCACCATGGGCTACCGGTGGACTATTGCGCAACTATGCTGGGCGAAGAACAGACCGGTGAGGTGCTACTCGTTGTTCCACAACGAGTTCGAGTCGTTGCACGACAACGATATCATCTGGGCTCCATGGACCAAAGACTTCGTGGGCTTGGAGGCGCCACACGAGCTCTCCTTGCAATGCACGCAGGACGCCAGACTATGGGCGAGACATGCCACTTGGTATTTACACATATGGCGGATCCTTATGCACCGTAGTGCATAATGTGACAATTTGATTGGTACTAGGTCGCGCCCCCTCCCGACAGCAGGATGCTGCAATGAGTTGTCCACTTGTGAGTCCAACTCCTGTCCGATTAATGTTTACACTTCATACCTATATCCTCCCTTCTAACACCAATCCTTTCGAAATGCAGGCAATCGATGTCGGGTCAACATGTTGAGGACTGGCAAGCACTCCAGCATGAGTGGATTACGGCTTGGACAAAGAAGGCGCATGTCGAGATCTTATTGGAGCAACGACTGTATGACGTACGGACATACGGTGGGTACAAACAGTGGTACGTACCACGGTTGCGCACCAGACTCACCCATTCTCCGCTAGAGCGTCCGGACCATGTGACACACCAGGAGAGCCTCAGCCACTCGTGAGACACTTACAACCTCCGGTCATTTCATAGATGATATTTGTACTCTTCGTTACTGGATTTATTTTGTCTCTCATTTCAGTTGGAGCGGGCGAAGCGCATCGCAAGCGCATCACAGACTGCCATCTGCAGCCCACAAACAGTACTAGGGCTACTGAGCATGTTGGAGTACATCTTCGCATAGTCAAAGAACATAATAAAGAACATGAGCTGTGGTTGTTTGACGAACGACGTCCTGCGCATCGGGTAGCAAGCGGGGGGTGCTCACCTGCTAGGTCATCATGACTCAGCAAGACTGGCTAGCGTCGTAGCGTTCCCTGTCGGTCATCCACTGGCCAGATCAGCGGGGAGGTAAGTTATGTACAAATCAACGTTCTATTTATTTTTGCTATGCCTTACATTCTACTAACATCATGTCGTTCTCCCGCCGTAAGTCCATCGGGATGCATCACTTCTGCGGTCCGCACCCCGTACACAGACTAGCGCTCCCCCTCGGTCATCTGCACGGCACATCTGGGAGGTACGAGATTCTTAGTTTACGTCCATAATATTTATTTTGACTAACATTATTCCATCTTGCAGCCTTCAGTTGATCATGGGGTTGATGGCCAGTTTACATCAACTGATGAGGATACGGACCTCCCAGCTCCTACCAGGGAGCAGTGCACGACGCCAGGGTTTGGACCATGACACCCGGGATTTGGAGCGTACGCAGGGCAGAGCTCCTCCGGGTTCGCTGCTACACCGTACGTTCAAGGCCAGAGCTCCTTCGGGTTCGCTGGCACACCATACGTCCAAGGCCAAAACTCCTCCACACGACCAGAGTTGCAGACATCGTACCTTGGTGGCGGACAATTTGGGAGTGGATTTATGCAGTATGTAGTCCAAGACGTCATTGTAGGTGGCCCCCAGTTCGGCATGTCTTAGTAGGATGACATCGATGCTTGCCAGACTCAGCTTACTAGCATCGACGCTTACTAGACTCAGCTTACTAATGCACCTCCTCCCACTCAACAGACTCAACGGTCGCCGTACCCCCTCTGATCCGACATACGCTCTCCGGACTGACTAACGTATCCCAAGGGACATGCTCGACGCAGAACAAGGACGCAGACGCAGCGAGCAGAGAGCAGTGGCTCAGACGAGTGAGCCATATTATATCATGTGTTATGCGATTTTGTTTTGCTATTTTTGTATGCATATTTTATATGTTATGTGTGTACTGTTACGCTATATCCGCATGAAAATAAAGAACAAGGAGTGTTGACATTTCCAATGAAGTTGCAATGTAACTTTTCATACATAAAATTGATGACATTTTGAGCATTTTAAGCTTTGTTAATTTATCAGTTTAATTTATATGATATTATTTAATATTGTATTGTATCACAAGCTAGATAAGCTTGTACATGAACTAGCTGAGGGAAATGCTTGGCATGCATATCATATAACATTTTATCGTAATCTTCGACTCGTGTGCGTTTCGAATGCTATGGTATGTAGTTATATGACCTGCATGCCACACATTTTCTTCGGTTGGTTCATGGACAAGCTTATCTAGCATGTGGTACAATACAATGTTAAAGAGTAGCATCCACATTAAACCAGTAAATTAACAAAGAATGTCATATTTAACAAAAAAATGAGAATGGAAATTAGTCTTGGCGGCGCATCGGTCCCTTCCCCTTGTCTCTTGGCTGCTCGCGGCAGTGGTCAGTCTCAAAGGAAGTCATGTTCTGCGAGACATGCTGGAAGATTGAATGATTTTGCAGAACGTAAGGCAAAATTAATAATTAGCACTACCAAGTTTTGCCTATTCGAAATTACCTAAAGTCATGACAGCTAGATGATATAACAAACATGGTATGTAGTTACCACAAATTAATTAGCAACCAATTGAATGCAACTGATTAATTACAACTAAATTAATTATGACTATTTAATTTGTGCTAGATTAATTATGCCTAACAAATTGTGACTAGCTAAGTAAGAATACAAGCTACATTAATTGCGACTAGCTTAGTTACCACAAATTAATTAGCAACCAATTGAATACAACTAATTAATTACAACCAAATTAATTACGACTAATTAATTATAACTATTTAATTTGTGCTAGATTAATTACGCGTAACTAATTGCGACTAGCTAAGTAAGAATACAAGCTACATTAATTGCGACTAGCTAACAAGACTAATTAACTATAAGAACGATAATAATGACAACTACAGTGGACAAAAAATTACCTGCCCTGTGGGGGAACCATTCAAAAGTGGTACGGTCCCAACAATTGCTCCGAACTATACTCCAAAAAAATTAAAAATTAATTATGTTCAATATGTCCCCGCGACGAGTGCGAGAACAAGAACGTGATTGCGAGAGTGCGGGATGAGCGATGAGCGAGTGCGATGGTCTGGAATTTAGAGCCGCGAGGAGGGAGGAAAAGTGCCTAGTCCGATTGGCCATGGGTCGGATGAGGGGTAGAGGCGTGTTCGGCTGGCCACAGGTCGGACGTGGCTAATGTGGCTAAGTTCGGTCAGCCACAGGCCAGATGTGGCTGAGGTGGAGGGCGTCCAGCCTCCCACAGTTCGAATTTAACAACGTGGCAAAAAAACGGCCGACCACGGGCCGGACGAGCCAAGTCTGGCTGGTCAGGTGCCATTTTTTGCTATGTGTCGCGTCCAGGTCGAATCCGGTCGATCACCATGCGGACGTGGTGTCAAAATTGCAAATTCTTCGCGCGGGCGCTACTTCTGTAATTACCGATCGCAATAGCGCTAAATCGAAAAAAAAATCGATGTTCTCGGTTGGTTTTGATTATCACACCTGGTAGAGAGTCCTTGTGCTAGCAATTGATAAAACCATGGCTAGCTTGCTGCATCACTTATATGAGGTTATCTTAAAGAGGAAAAGTATTCCTGTGGACTTTGGACTCCGTAGACACACCGGCAGGACAGACACTCCCTCGATCCTTCGTTGATTCACAACTCAAGCGTAGACAGTCATAGTAGAAAATTAGTCCATATTGCCCTCCTTTACAATGAAGTTGGTCCACTTTCGACCCTCTACTTTAAAACGGTGTATTTAACTTTCTCTATTATTTTTGAAACAAGATCAATTTTGACACCAAGTCTGGTTTTTGATTGATTTGCCAGAGTGGTGCTGACTTAGGGTTGCTTTGGCCATGTTGGACCGTAAAGGCGACTAGAGGGGGGGGGTGAATAGGAGCACGCTCACTTTTTCACAAATTATGAACTTGTCGGTGTATTAGAACCGATCTTACGTAAAGTTTGTTTGATTCGGGGGGTCTCCTAGAGATGAGATCACGCAGAGTGGATTGACACGGGATGTTTAGACAGGTTCAGGCCTTCTCCGGAGAGAATAATAACCCTAATCCTGTGTGTATGGTATTCTTGATGATCAAGTAAAAGACTAAGGCTATTACAGAGAATAGCACTTGTGTTCCTACTTGACTAGCTCTTGTTTGCTGTCTTTCGCCCTTTTCTCTATCTCTCTGATTGATGCCCTTATATAGTCGTGAAGAAGTAGCCGTTTTGTCCTGCGGGAGATGCGCCTAATTAATCGATAATGGGCGCATGATGGCGATATTACGACGCCTCGGCTTCTTCACGCCGTCGGCAATTATCTTCGGAGATAATGGGGTAGTTACACACCATTAATAAAGCGGAATAATAGTGCGTGTAGACCGTTCGGATTCCTTAATCAATTGGACCCGATCGCTGTAGGTTTGATTATAAGGTGGTGAAGTTTACAGTCGTAGAAGAACTTACGACCGGTGCTTGATCGTAAAAGGACTTACGACCAGGTAACAGTCGTAAAAGGACTTACGACTATGTAGTGGTCGTAGAATGACTTACGATCATGATATAGTCGTAGCAAGACTTACGACTATGGGGGTGATTGTAGAAGAACTTACAATCACTTGTTGGGCTTCTCCCTTATAGATAAGGGGTACCTCTGGGGACTATGTGACATCATGTTTACCCATAATAAGAATTATAGATAAAAGATAAAATGAGGATTATTAGATCCTCGTCATCTAGCCCCCCAGCTTCAAGTGAAAATAACTTACTTGGTAAAGGTTTCGTAAATGGACTTACGACCATGAGAATGTCGTAGAATTATAGTCGAAGGAAAAACTCTTCGACATTTGAGTGCTGCTTTGACCAGAAATTTGCTTGGTCAGGAAGGTTACTTACGACTATCAAAAAGTCATAAAAACCCTCGACGCTTTGGTGGTCGTAGTAGAGAATCGGAGAAAAACTCTTAGATTGATACTTCCTTCGACTAGAAAGACTTGGTCAAGAAAGTAATTTTGCTTGGAGGTGACAATCGTACCTATTTTTCTCGAGCGGACCATCAGGGAATTGCAGCCGGCTCTCATAGACTTGTCAGATGAAGCGGTTCCGGCGGTACAACCATCTCTCATAGACCTATAGCGAGACGGTTTAGGCGGCGGAGATCGTCTTGATTATAAAACTTACGGGAGGTAGACTTGGGTTTTACCTTTCCCCAAATCACTCCATTGTTCTTGAGCTCTTGCTTTCTCAGTCTTCGACTAGGTTTCATCTTCTCGCGCCAACCCAATCAAAAACTTCTTGCTTACGGCGAAATGGCCAAGAGAGTTTACGAATGGGAGGAATCGGAGATGGATGCGACTAAGATCAAGATCTTGGTCGATGTGGGAAGATCGAGAAGGCTACGGTGAAGTGGATTAAACTGTCGGGCGACCAGCCATCGGGGAAAATGGGCAAATCCGTCTTCCAAGCGTATTGTGAGTCGGCCTTGATTGCTGCCACCCTTTCTTCTGATGAGTACTCGAACACTTTGGGGTGGGCGGTGAACTTAGGTCCCAATTCCATTACCATGTTGAGTGTGTTCGTGTATCTGCATGCGGCGTACACAGGGATTAGGCGGATCTCGGTTGTTCCAATATTATTATGGGATGGCTCGACAAGCCGGAATCATGGAAGCTGTGATGCAAGCTCCACGACTCGAAGTCGAAGGAGTACATTCGAGTTTCACCGGTCTTCGTGGCGAGTGGAGGAAGAGGTGGTTCTCTTTGGAAGGTCACCTCTGAAGGCGACCTTTCTTTCGTGGGGAAATTCTTTGAAAAGAAATCTTCATGGGATTCAACCTGAAGATATCAGTGGATTAACCCTTATATTCAAGCCATTAAGGACTTGAAGGAAGAAGGGTGACCGGATGGCATGTGGTGAAGGATTTCATCACACGCCGAATTAGTCCTCTGAAGAAGCGAGCATCTCCTATGTGGAGGTACTCGGGAAGAGAGACCCACGAGAGACTACGAGGAGGGTAAGTAATTGTCGACTTAGCTCGGTTTGGTCTTTCTCAACCTTGTCTAATATTTTTATCTGTTTACGGATCTTTCACAGTGAGGTTGACTCAGTCGGACTCATCTGTGAGAAGTCCCGCCACTCAGGGGTGGTTCCTCAAATCATTGCGGCTTTGTCATGAGATGAAAGGATAGGCGCCTAAAGAGAATCAAAAATCGATTTTTCTTTAGGACTTTATAGTCGTAGAAGATACTTACGACTAATGGTGATCGTAGAATATCTTACGATCAAGAAAGAGTCGTGAAAAACTTACGACTTGGTACTAGTCGTGAAAAACTTACGATTAATTAGTGATTCTTCTTTTTACTGTCTTGTTTCTGAAAGTAGGCATGGAAAATCGCCAGGACGACGAAGAAGTCGTTCTGATGACTATTGGCGCTGGGTTGTCGAAAGACAAAGGCTCGGCTCCTCCCTCGAAGAGGCGTCGACTTGTAAAATCCCGACAAGGGGAGCAAGCTCGAGCTCGGTCTTTCGACCAAACCCTCTACAAGGCTGCGGCATTGTAGGCAGATATCTGAAGCGAGGCGCGACCTTGGCCGAGGAGGTTGAAGCGGTTGAACCTCTCAAGCGCAAACCTCGCAAGGCTAAGGTACCCTTCTATTATGACACGGAATCTTTCGCAGTTGGTGCCACTCCCATGTTAGTCAAAACATGCATCATGCAAATCATATGCCACAATACTAATGATTTTGACCTAACAAAACAACATCGCCGAAGTTGGCGATGATCAAGTAAGCCGGTCGACCGCTCCGGGTGAGCGGTCGGACCGCCCATGGCGGTCGGACCGCTCCAATGAGCGGTCGGACCGCCCTGAGACTTAGCGAAATTCAAGCTCCCAAATTCGAAGCCTTACGGAAACTTTAAACCAATAGAACTTTTCTTGGAGACTCCAAAATCATGAGACCAAGTGCATTGGGATCCCCTCACTTGCCTACAACACCTATTTTTGGCTCACTCATTTTGACCACTTTGGTCACCACGGTCCGACCAGCCCTACATGGCCGGTCCGGCCGATTTGGGACCGATCGGACCGCCGTGCAAGGACCGGTCGGACCGCCTATCGAGAATACACCGTAGCTTTGTCGAAAACACGTGAAACTACAAACCGTAAACGCCATTGCCAATTGTCACATCATCCTAAGATCTGGGACATATCCCCATGAAATCCACAGGCCACATCGGATGATGCTCAGCAAAAACAATAAAAAAAATACCAAGACTATTTTCCTCTTCTATTTTGAGTTATTGGCTCATTTGGACTTTTTTTATAAAAAAAAATGAAATAGCAAATATAGCCCCATCACGTCTGAAAATGACAAAAATGACACATCTACCATTCTCCCCATGCGCAACACCATGTTCTCGTGAATTATTTTTTCTTTCTAAAAATCTATATGACTAAAACCGATTTCTAATGCGGAAGCGAAAGTCAATTTAGTTTTGCACAATTAAAACCAAAGATTCTAGTTTCCCTTAAGTGCACCAACAACCTAAGTGTAAGTAAAGGTTTGCAATCCTAGTTTGACATGCAATCAATCTAATTCTAGGAAAGTAAATTACAAGAAAGTAAAGCTCAAGAAAGCAAACCACGAGAATAATTGAACTTTTTTCTATGGTGATCGAAAACTTGTTGGTTTCCTGTAGTCCAAGTTGAGGGAAGCCCAAATGAATTGGATCGGCTCCATAATTTAAGCCTACACCTCGAATCCGCTCGGGGTTGCTCTTCCTTCACTTCAGAGTTGGCGAGCACCAAGCCACTCACAACCGTCCGAGTTTTCTCACAACCTTTTTTAGAAGATCGTCGGCGCAACTCCTCCAAGCAGTCTAAGTGTCGATAAATACCAAGAGTAATAAGTCAGAGACTCTCACTTGAACGAATCAAGTGTCTAAGCTCAATGGATACTAAATCCAACACCTAATGCAATACTTGCACTAGGATTTTACTCTCTAAGTTCACAAAGTGCAACACATACACAAAAGAGATAAGTGGGCTTGCTCTTTTTTCAAAGGGAACGAAAAATGGCACCAGTATCCTCCCACAACCGGGGTATTTATACACCCACATAAAACAAGGATTTACAGTCGGCCAAGCAACCAATGGTGAGTCAGGCGTAAGTCTCAACATTTATAAAACAAGCCGTTGGACACTCAATCGGACTGACCTCCCTCACAAGGGCGGCAGATCGGACCAAGGCCTGTCAGACTGCTAGAGGGGCGGTCGAACCGCTCCACAGAGGAATCAAGCAATTGGGGGGACACCCCTCTCTGGAAAAAACAAAACAGGGTGACTGACCGTGGGGCCGGTCAGACCGCCAACACATGGTAGTCATACCAGTTGCCCATCGGTCAGACTGGTCAAACATGGCGGTCGGACCACCAAGACCATTAACTGGCACTTAGCCTGGTCTCACCCAATAGGGGCCGACCAGACGACCCTTAGGCTCCAGTCAGACCGCAGGAGATAGGAAAATTAGTTTTCACATCTTGCTTCAACTAATTTTTGCAAAACATATTTGCTAATTGATGCGTAATGCAAACAAGGTATGAAAGCATGATTTTCAATAAGTTGCAAAAAACATTTGCCGACTTTTAGAATTATACCACAAGGAATTTGTACATGGACTTAAACCGTTTGCAAAACACATTCGCAAACTAAAGTCACATGTTACAAGGATTATGCACGAGCATCAACTGTTTGCAAAACACATTCATAAATATCGGTAATATGCTAAAGAGAGCTAGAGCAAGCACTAAGAGCTATCAACAAGTGACATACTCAAGCTACTAGTCAGGATCTTTCTTAATAGTACGACAACCTATACTAACAACCCGATCTCCACACCAAACACCGAGACCGGTAAAAGACTAGGAACACATCCTTAGCCTACGCTAGCCACACCTTTTGTGTAACACCCTGACTATAAGGAAGTCAAGATGTCATCTCATATCTTGAGAACAAAATTCCCTTCCTTGGTCATATGAGTTCAATTCATACTTTTTGTGACCAATCTCAATTTTTTTTGCAAGTGGTATCGATTTGCAAATACACCTTTTGGCTAAGATTTATCTTGTATTTTTGGGTGATTTATGCCAAAAGGGGGAGAATGTTTTTATCAATATTCTTCATTTGGATGTTTGATTTGTTTAGACATGCCAAAAGAGGGAAAATATATGCATTAGCTGTGTAAGGTGGAGAATGTTTTCATATGCATTTTGTTTAATGCTTTATGTTTCACCTCATATGATGCATAGACATAGTTCATTAGTTTAAATTCTTTTCTTATGTCTATGAATATCCAAATGTTGTTATTGATAATGGATTTGTCATCAATCACCAAAAAGGGGGAGATTGAAAGATCTAGACCCGCCATTATGAGTTAATGGATTGTTTTGGTGATTAATGACAAATCCAAATATGAGACTAACTCTTTTATCAAGTATTATCTTTGTGTAGTCTCATTTGGATATAAAGGTGAAACACAACGAGGTATGCAATCGACATCTCAATTTATATAATGTTGCATTTCTCGGATCCAAAATATAGGATTGAACTCAACCTTAAGTTAAACTTGAATATGTGCATATGACCTCATTACACATTTGTGTATGCACACATTTCGGGGGAGTTTTATCCTATACTTTGTGGTTTCATTAGTATTGATCCATATTCCATTTTCCACATATACTAAGGATCTTTACGTTGAAACAAAACCTTTGAGTATACAAAACTTGTGTAGTTCAGTATATACTCATGTTATGAGTATATAGAACTTGTGTAATTCTTGTATACTCATGTTAGAATATATATAACTTGTGTAGTTTATATACTCAATTGTTCTCTCATTTATCATCATTAAATTTATGAGAATTTAAGTGGTTATCATCAATTACCAAAGAGGAAAGATTGAAGTATCTTGTCCCACCATTATGAGTTAATGGTATGGTGTGGTAATTAATGATGATCACATTTGTGGAACTAACATTTTCCATGAGTTGGATATCGGGTTATGTTCGGGATGATGAAGACTTAGGATGATCATGAGTTGATCATCAAGTCAAGAGCTTAGTGTAAATGATGCATCATGAGTTGATGCTTATCAAGAAGAGATGATCATGAGTTGATCATCAAGACAAGAAGAAGACCCATCATGTGTTGATGGAGGTCAAGTGAAGGATTGCATCATGTGTTGATGCATGTGAAGACTCGGGATGGAGAAATCATCATGTGTTGATGATGTTCAAGACAAGATCCGAAGTGAAGAAATCATCATGAGTTGATGATTGTCAAAGTCAAGGACCGGACTTGAAGTGTTGATGTCGTCATCAATCTTCAAGAAGATGCAAAAGGCAAAGGTATGACTAGCTAGGGCTAAGGATGTGTTACTAGTCTTTTACCGGTCTTGGTGTTTGGTTGGAAGACCGGATTGCTAGTATAGGTTGCCGTACTATTAAGAGGGGTCTTAACTAGTAGTTTGAGTTAGTCATGTGTTGATAGCTCATTATATTTGCTCTAGCTCATCTAGGCATGATGCTATTTATTTGCGAATGTGTTTTGCAAATAATCGAGGCTCATGCATAACCCTTGTAGCATGTGACTTAAGTTTGCAAATGCGTTTTGCAAATGGTGTAAGTCCATGTACCTTATTCCTTGTGATGAGTATTCTAAGGGTTAGCAAATGTGTTTTGTAACCTACTGAGAATATCATTTTTGAAACTTTGTCGAAGATTGCATTCAAATGAACGAATGTGTTTTGCCATTTGAAGTGGTGCAATTGGTTATGGCTCTGTGGTCTGCCGGTCGGACCGGCAGTGGTCACCGGTCGGACCGGTGGCAAATCGGTCCGACCGGTGTGCTACGGGCGGTCTGACCGGTTTGACTTAATCCGATTTCTTTGTGCGGAAGTTCGCGATTGTAAAATCGGAACTTCCGTGGTGAGGAAGTTCCGAGATCAGCGGTCGTTTTTCGAGCTCCCTTTGGGACTTAGCCGAATTCGCGATGGGGTCGGACCGGCCATCACGGCGGTCGGACCGATATCTGGGAGGTCCGACCGGTAAGTGTATATGATCGGCCGGCCGAAAGGCCCAACGGCTATTTTCTAGCCGTTGGATGTAGCGATCCGGCCGGCCATTGGTTGGCGGTCGGCCTACTGAGGTCGTTTTGATGGAATCTTCTCCCAACGGCTAGTTTTTGTGTGTGGGCTATATATAGACACCTTGGCGGTTGGGAGAAGTTCTTTGTGCTATTGTTAAGTGATACACTCATTCTTTGAGCTAAGAGCAAGTCTCTATTCTCTTTTGTGCATGTGTTGCACTTGGTGAGATTAGAGAGCAAACCCTAAGTGCATGTGTTGCCTTAGATAGTGGATTGTGTATCACGTGGCGTTGACACTTGATTAGTTCAAGTGAAAGTTCGGATTTGTTACTCTTGGTGTTTGCCGACACCTAGGCGGCGTGGAGGCGTCGTGCTCGGTGACCTTCTCAAGAAGCTTGTGAGAAGGCCCGACGGTTGTGAGTGGTTTGGTGCTCGCCATCTCGGAGTGGAGGAAGAGCAACCATAGTTGAGCGAGGTGTTGGTTCGGTTTGAAACCGGTCCAAGTGTTGGACTTACCTCGGAGGTGTGTGCTCATTTGAGGAGCCGGTCCAAGCGGGTTGGGCTTACCTCAGCGTGGATTAGGGGAGACCAAGCAAGTCTCCGAACACCACGGTAAAACATAATCGTGTCATCTTGTGTTTACTTGTGCTTTACTTTGAGCAATTTACATTCTTACTTTAATTGCTTATATATCTTGTATGATTGCTCATATTGTATTGTGTTCATATTGTCGGTGCACTTAGTTGAGCCTAGTTGATTTAGGTTTTAATTGTGCAAAACCATTTCGCTATTAGCTTCCGCATTTATTTATTGGTTTAGCCCGATAAAGTTTTTAAAACCGCCTATTCACCCCCCTCTAGTCGGCCACCTCGATCTTACACCAACGTGGCCCACATTGGAATGGTGGACTCACGTAACGTGGCCCATATTGGAATGGTGGACTCACGTACCCATCCTGGAATTGATGGGATTTTCAAGTGCCCATACTGGAATTGATGGGTCTTACAAAAGTAATGTATGCATGTCATGATGTGATCCCATGTCAATATTGAATAGTACTCATAAATGAAAAGAAACACATGGCATTCATCTACAAATACAACAAATATAATCATTCATTCACACATCATACATTGCATCAATCGTAGAATACAAATTACTTGCCTGCCGCGCTGCAACGGGTTGGGAGGTAATTAAGATACCCCTCCACTCACCGCTTCACCGCCTACAATGTAAAATAAACTAAATGAGGACAAACGAGTAAGGCATTGCTACACGTGTCCTCCCACAATCTCTAGCCAAACCAACCAAACAAGAGGTTCAATTTGATCCATTTACCCAAATATTTCAATTATCCCTAATCTGGCAGTTTTACTAGAAAATTCACCAATAAAAAACCGTAAGTCCAAAAGACCTGAAACCAGTGCTCATCTTTTCTTAACTTAACTGGCTACAAAACTCTAGTTGATGGTAAACTCTAATTCGGCCAATACAGAGGTCTACCCGTCCAATGAAAAACTATAACTGCAGTCTGCCCAGAATTCAGAACAGCCCTAAAGAAAAGGCTGTAACTTTTAAACCACTGATCCAAATAAAGTGATCTTTATCAGCCTGGAAACATGGTGAAATTATATTCAAAAACCTAGTTGGGTGGCCAACCTGATTCTGACTCTAACTAGATCAAAACCTAGGTGCAACCGACTATACCCAGAATTTCTGACAGACAAAGCAGTACGTGGTAAAACAGTCATAACTTTTAATCTACTGGGTGAAAATTCGTGATCCAGGTGCCAAAAGAAAGCTAATGAAACCAGGAACAAATATCTAGGAGAGGTCAACCCGAGATTCGGCCTCTAAAGGGTCAAAACTGGCCGCGCAAGGAGACGGATGCGTTCTGGAATCTCCAGGACAGAACCCGATTTAGATCTAATCCACCATTAATCAATAAAACCGAATCAAACTACCACTAAAAAACCTTCGTTACCCTTGAAGACCCGTGGGACAGCGATGATCCGCTGCCGAAGATCCCCTCTCTTCTCCTCCCTTCTTTCTCCAAAGAACAGCCACCCGAGGACGACGAACGACCGGATTCGCCGGCGGGAGAAGGAGATTGCGGAGGGAGTCTTGAGACACCGCGTCGGGGATCGCCGGAGCTACCACCACAGGGGAAGGCCGGCAGCAAAGGAGAAGCAAGGCGCAGGGGAGAGGGCAGGGAAGGTGGCGGCCACAAGGGGAGGAGAGGGAAATGGGGAGGCGGCTAGGGTTGGGGTGCCTCCCCTCCCCTGGCCGCCCCCCAGGTTGTTCTCCCCTCTTGGGCCTCTGGTGGCAGCCCACGGCCCAGGTTGGCGAAGAAATGCAGAACCCCCCCCCCTCCCCGCTGAACTGGAAATTCCGAGTTTGCATTTGTCTTTTACCCCTCCAGCTTCGTTCTATTAACCGAATTCTATTCCGGAGTATTACATTTTGCCTCGAGCATCCATCTTGGAGTGATCACTTGATGACGAACATCTCCACTCTAAGTCCGGGATCTTGACTTTAATATTATAAACTTATGATGATCTTCTCCACCTTATGATCTTGTCTTGACACTTGTCAACATATGATAACATCCTAAGTCTTTATCATCATAGAACTCAATCTGTTTCACCAACTCATAGAAAATGTTAGTCCACATGAAGATTATCATTAATTATAAAAAATACTCAATTAACTTATAATGGTGGGTCTAGTTTCTTCAATCTCCTCCTTTTTATAATTGATGACAATCCTCAACAAATAAGGTGTTGAAAGTGATTTTCGAGTATACATTGAGTACAAAATAAATTATATACTCTAGGATAGCTTTGATAGCAATTAACTCATTTGAGTGGAATCAAAAGAGATTTTGAATCAATTGCTAGCAGAACCATAACATATAGGTAAAACACCCGCTCAACATGTTCATATGATATTTGAAAGAAATTGACGCACATATGTGGATTTTAAAAAAATTGGCGGAGTTTCCTCGATATATTGGATCCATAGATGCATGACACAAGAATTAAAATCAAGAATTAAATATGCATGCAACAATAAGGATCCAACATAAACATACTTTGGACAAGGATACAAAAGAAAACATAATTCATAATAAGAGCCATAAAACATTTAAGTGTCCAAAATAAGTCTAAAAGCCTAAAAGCATTCAGGGTTCAATAAGCTTACACAAGATATTACAATAATGAAACTAAGTTTATCCTCACAAGACAAGGTCTATTGACATAAATAAGAAAAACACAAGCTCCAATATTCCATTCTTAACTTCCAATCTTCTCCCCCTTTGGCAGCAAATACCATAAGGGACTCTCCAAGAAACTCTAGGATGGAGGAGGGGCGCTCGACGAGAATGGATGATCAACTCACAGAAAGACAGAGGGAGGGCGATGACCACGCCTGTCGGTGTTTTAGGACCAAACAATGATTTCTATAACTCAAATCACGCAGATAGGACGACACAATGATTTTTATACAGGTTCATGCCTTCTCTAGAGAGAATAACAACCTTACTCATGTATGGCTATATTGAGTATGCTGGTTACAGATCAAGAGAAAGACTGAAAATGCAATATCTTGTGCTCCTGATCCTTCTCTTCTTTGTCATATGGTGATTCCTCTTTTTGTAGCGTTCTTGGGCGACAATCTCTCCAGCCCAAAGGGCGCATCAATGCTTCAGACAGTTGTCATCAGGACAGAGAGATTAATCGTGCAGTTATTCCAGAGAATAATAGCGTATACTGACTGTTTAGATGCCTTAATCAATCGTGCCTACTTGTTTGTAAGTGAAGGATTGCAACACGGCTACGATAGCAAAAAAACAAAATTTTTACCGCGCAACCAAGGAACGTTCGCTAGTAAATAGATTATGAGATTATCACTAGACGCGCCGACTTGAAACGGAAGTAGAGTCGATGTAGCGAGATGATGCGCTCGTAGTCGTTCTCGTCGCGTGTCTTCTCGAGTGGTCGTACTCGCCGCACGTCTTCTCCTCTGAGTAGTCGTACTCGCCGCGCGTCCCCTCCTCGACTTCTGTGATTATCACGAGTTGCGGATCGTCTTAGTGTTGATGCTTCGTAACAACACCTCCAAGGTATCCACACGTACGTGGCAGAGACACCACGCGCTGGAGTGCTAGCACCGGCAGCGTGGTTGAGAAAGGCATGGCTATTAGGGTTTCGGGAAGTTCTTCAAGAGATCGTCCTCCACCCTCACCCCATGCCACCGCCCCTCTTTATATAGGCATCCATAATGGGTCTCGAACTTGAGGCCTATTAGGAACTCGTGGACTATACGAATTCGGATCACCATCCAAAACATATCCCAACCCTTTAAGTGTGCGACCCTATATGTTCATGTGTAATCGGTTGTGACTCAGAAACTCTTTTCTGACCACTAGTCGTCAGCGGTACCTAGCAGCACATAACGATTTTTGAACACACAGAGAATAAATCAGACGAACCTTAATGTGATATGATCTATGACCAGGACCTCATCACTTACGACCAGTTCGTATCTCTATACGACCAAGTTGTCTTTGGTCATAACCAGTTCGTAACTCCTTACGACCAGGTTCTTACTATTATGTGATTACGTTTGACCAATCTATGACCAGCTCGTATCTCCATACGACTAGTCCGTAACTAATCGAACTAAGAGACCTACTCATGCATTCTCCCTTTGCCTCACGATGTCTGGTTGAACTCCAGGTGAGATGTTATGTCATCCATGGACTGTTCAATACTTTCTCGATCGTGTTATCGGATAACTTCATGAGGTCGACACTTCGACCACTAGTGGCATGGCCATGCACTTTCTTTATTCGACCACAACGAGGGGCCCAGAGACATCTCTCCTGTTATGTTAGGAGGGGCAAATCCCATCTCGACTAGTCACATCCCTCCACATGTTTCATAGCATACCCGAAAGCTACCTTTATGACTACCCAGTTATGAGTAGCGTTTGGCAACCCCTATGAGTGCTATTATACATGTATGAAACTATGCTGATATCAGGTCTAAGGATTTATGCATCATCATTACATGAGACCAGACCAACTAATGACACAAAGAATCATAACAATCTCAATAGTGTCTCAAGGATGGGTCTATCCAGCCCCATGTTCTCTAGCATGTGCTCACATTATTGATTCGATATCCCTATATCCATGACTGGTAAAACATGGTCATCAATCAATACATGTGCTGGTCGTAGAGTCACTGGTGTTCCAACCAGGGACATCTGTTCAGGGATACATTTAGAATGACATCATATGAGTTAAAGAGTTTCATCAACAAGTCACATACTTATTGATCTATAATAATGATTTATTCAAGGAACATGATAACATATTATCAAAATTATGAACATAATGAAATATCATCATCTCTATGATTGCCTCTATGACATATTTCCAACAGTAAGCTTGATTGATTATAGGGTGGACATAGCTGACCTGGTCGTAGAAAGACTTACAACCATTGGATGATCGTAGAAGAACTTACGATCATGTGCTAGTCGTAGAAGGACTTACGACTATGGGGTGGTCATAGCTGACCTGGTCGTAGAAGGACTTACGACCATGAGGTGATCGTAGAAGAACTTACGATCATGAGGTAGTCGTAGAAGATCTTACGACTCCAGCTTCTCACTTATGAACATTAAAGGGTATACTCAAGAACCATATAATGGCGTCATTATCCATAATAAGGATTATAGATAAATAATTAAATCAGGATTTCTAGATCCTCGTCATCTAGCCCCCTAGCTTGAAGTGAAAGTACCTACTTGGGAAAGGTGCGTTAGATGATCCTACGACCAGAAGATGGTCGTAGAACGGTAGTCGAAGGAAAAACTATTCGACTGGTATTTCATTTGACTAGAAACAGACTTGGTTAAGAAGTTTACAGGAAACTGTAACACCTAGCCCAGCACGAGCTTGGGATGTTACTAAAACAACAAGAAAGTAGTTAAAACCTCGGATTATCATTTTAAAACTTAAGTCATTACAATAAATTTCGACAGCATCTCCTTCGTCTAGTTAACCAAACCAGTAATCGTGTCGATTAACAATATTATTAATAATGAGCTTAAACATCCATATCACATCGTAAGCATAAACGACTTCAATGAAAATATCGTAATTAACTCCATTACAAAATTTTAAAAGCAAGGATGCATATCTAATAAAACAATCTAGTGGTTACTCAAATATTAAGCAAACATAGTTCAATTTATTCTTTCATGCATGTTCGTGGAATTGTGCGACTAATCAACTCACTAGCTTATCCCCATGCATGTCGACTGCGCAAGAGGTACCTAAAAGAACAATAACAAACAAGCGTGAGTCCATGACTCATCAAAGTACGGTAGGGATAATAAACAGTGTACCAAGAATAGCCAATGAAGATAACAAGCCTTCACAATAACATCCGTAAGGAACCAAAAATTATCCACTATGATTGAATGCAATGCATATGATAAAAATAATTATTGACAAGCTACGCTCCCTAACATAGCCCAAAACATCAACTCCCATAAACAGCAAGCTGTCCCACAATGGGACAGTCCCATTCTAAAAATCATAACTTTATGTAGGTTTATCCAAATTTAGTGATATTTAATCCCCTAGAAATCTTACAAATTTTTCCACAAAAACCTTCTTGGCAAAGTTCTCAGATTCTGCCTTCTTCTACCCCTACTAAACAGGTTAAGCAATCTATTAAATCTCGTCAGAGGTTTTGGACAGCGAAACTTAAACTTACGTAACTTCCAGTATAAACCTACAAAAAAATGTGATCGTTAGCTCTATGAAAAGACTAAAAAAATATCTACAACTTTTGTGTTGGTGCAATAGTCTAAAAAATTCATTATCTAACTCCTATTGACCAATTTCTAAGATCTGTCAATATCCCGACAGAAACCTGGAACTGCAACAATGCAAAATTCATAACTCGAGATCTTCAACTCCAAATTAAGTGATCCGGGACTCTATGGAAATATAATAAAATTATCTATAATAACCTAGTTGGCGAGATTCTCGAATTCTGCTATTGACATGATCTAATCTACAATTGAAAACTTAAAGTCAGAACCTAACGATTTGAAAGAACAGTAGTAGAAGAAAAAACCCGTATCTTTTGAATGGCTTATCCAAAATTTATGATGTTTACCAATATGGAAA
This sequence comes from Hsuehochloa calcarea, assembly GCA_036346395.1. NCBI lineage: Eukaryota > Viridiplantae > Streptophyta > Magnoliopsida > Poales > Poaceae > Hsuehochloa > Hsuehochloa calcarea. The sequence continues at coordinate 14,980,462 of CM070598.1, forward strand.
GCTAATAAAATTTCCCACGAAAGTTGTGTTGGAAGACTCCCCTGAATCGACCGTTATGTAATCCTAATCTATTAAACAATGTGAATGTTGTAATCTCGTTAGAATCTCTCGACAACAATAAAGAATCTAACGTATCTCCCAATCTGCAACTCGAATTGGGTTATCTCAGACTCTATGAAAAGCTGAGAACAAGCCCCACAACGCTCTAGGAGACTCTATCCTTGGATTCGGCCTTTAACTACGTGAAAACTGACGAGCAATCCAAGTACAGATTACTAACCTTGATTGACGCCCAGGATAGCAGCGACGAGGATGTACCAATGGAGGGAAACCGCGCCGGGGAGCTGCTTGTCCAGGGGGTGACGGTCTTGAGGACGGGGCTGTGCAAGGAGGAGGGAGAGGTGGTAGGGGCGGCTGCTATGGGGGGAGAGGGTGGTGCACAAGGGGAAAGGTGGTGGGCGGCTAGGGTTTAGGAGGGAATGGCGCCCCCCGTTGGCTGCCCCCCACTTGGGCCTCCTAGGCCGTAGCCCGAGGCCAAGGTTGGTGAATTTTGAGAAAAACCATGCATATAATTGTTATTCTCTTGTGTTATAGCTTTCTTTCTTTAAAAACAATCGGGGTATTACAGAAACCTTACGACTAGGTGGTCGTAGAAAATCTTACGACTACAAAGTGGTCGTAGTATGGTAATCGGAAGTAAATCCTTTTCGACTGATATTTCATTTGACCATAAAAAGACTTGGCCAAGAAGGTACTTTCTCTTGAGATGTAAAGATAGACTCGGTTTTCTCAAACAGACAAATTTAAGAATCTGAATCGACTCTCATAGATCGGTTTGTTGGAGCGGTTCCCGAAGAGGTGACAACTGTTAGGTTGGATGTCTTTTATGACACCTGTCCTATCGGTTTGGCGGTAGAGCCAGGGACTATGCCATGGAAGGCATATTTTACTGTCTTTACCTTTGACTTAGGAACATGCATTTCTTCTAAAGCTCCCGAGAATAATATATTTAAAGAACTACCGCCATCTATCAATACTCTATTGACCTTACAATTATTAATGGTAGACTCAACTATAATAGGGAACCTACCCGGCCGAGTCGACGAAACGGAGCAGTCTTCTTTGCCGAAGGAGATTACGGTGTCTGACCACCTCGCAGGCTTGATCTCGATCGGAGATTTCGCTAGGTTGACCTCCGCTCCACGGCTTTGGATGGCGTCGCGAGTCGTACGATGAAGATCCTCCAAAGATCATGTTGACCGTGTGCTGAGGTTCTTGGTATTCCATCTCCTCGTCGCCATCTTTATCCTTTTTGGAGCTGGCTTCTCCCAACTCTTGTATTGAGGGAAGCGAGCCTTTACATGCATAATAATCTTCCAACTTATTTTGCCAGACACGGCAGGTGCGCAGATCGTGCCCAGCCTGTTGGTGAAGCGGGCACCACTTCTTACTCTTTTTATATCCATCGGTTAGAATCTTTGCTTTGCCTTGACCGGTATAGTCCCTCTTACCTTTGGTAAGTTTTTTGGGACCGCTAAGACCTCCTTACCATCTATCTTGTGATGCTTCTTCTTCTTGAGAACTTTCTTATTCTTCTTCTCAGGCTCTTCTAAACCAGATTGAGGAGTTTTGTCTTTTCGATCTATAGCTTTGCTCCATTCGACTGCCTCACTAGCAGCTGCATATTTATCCGCCATATCGAATAGTTCGGCGGTTCATAGCTATATCCTCAGTGAAACTCTGGTTCCTCAATCCTGCCTTGAAAGCCTGAATTACAGAAGATTCTGCAATCTCGGGTATGGAATTACGAACCTGGCTGAACCTCTTGATGTACTGTCGGAGAGTTTCTTTTGGGTTCTGCCGGATTTGATGTAGATCATCTTCCTTCCCTGGGCGGTCGTACGTACCCTGGAAATTCACGATTAAGAGATCGCATAGCTGTTCCTAAGTGTAGATTGATCCGACCGGCTGGTTAAGTAACCATGACCGGGCAGATCCTTCTAACACCGTAGGTAGGTAATTGGCCATCATATTTTCATCACCACCAGCCGCTCTGATGGCGGTGATATAGATCTGGAGAAATTCTAACGGGTTCTGAGACCCATTGAACTTGTCCATATTGGCCGGTCGAAACCGGTTAGGCCAACGCACAGCCTGGAGCCCTGCAGAGAAAGCTCGGCAGCCTGTGACTGATTCATGGCGCCTTCTTTGGAAAAGAGCTGAATTGTGGTCGGTTGGGGACTAGTTCCTTATATTAGAGAACTGAGGCTCTGGCGTCCCGACCTGATCGCGAGCGTTATGATGCTCTCGATCACCTGCCTGGTTCAAACGATGTCGAAGATCGTTTGGACCAAGCGAACGACCCTCTCGACGAGAGGAAGGTGTATTTGTTCGAAACAATCTCCTTCTCTCATGATTCATTGGTTGGAAACGTCGAGGAGGCTGCGATATTGATTGATTCCCAACATACGCATGCTGCCCTCCGCCGAGGGAAGAACGATGGGACAAAGTCATGGTTTGACTTTGCGGTGTCCTCCGTTCTCGGTATTCTTTCGTACGTTGTCCGGTTTGTTGGAGAATCTCCGACACCTGTCCTACCAATTGGACAAAATCTGGAGCTTCTGCTAAAGCAGGATCAGTATTATTTAAAATATCACGAATACGCTGTAGATTATGTACCGTTACGGATGGTCTCAGAGGATTCATCGAGGTTGTTGGCGTTTGCAGATCCGAACCTTCTCTTAAACTCGCGCCTAGCTGTACTTGACTCATTATCCTTGGTGGGGCTGAACCAGGCGAATTAACTGATGGACGTCCATCAGCTCTGTTGCCTCTGGTAGCTGGTACTTGATTGCCCGCGCTATTTCCATCAACACATGGTGGTGAGGTAGCGGGTGCAGGACCGTACAGGGCACTGCGATCAGTATTTTCGATCGCATTGACTTCGTGTTTTCAGCATCGATCCTCCGAAGAGTTTCCACTGTACTCAGTGGAGAGCTTCCCAGTACTTCTACCAGACACTTCCACGACAGAGACCGGTCGGAGATGAGAACCTCTTGAGGCCTCCGTGGCAGACTCAACCTGATACGGCGAACTGCCGATCGTATGCTGAGCTTTATCATCCCCACTCGGCCCATGTCCGGTGAGGGTTTCATCGACACCGTTACCAGATGTCGGTTCGCTCTTGGAATTCCATGATGGTGTCGAGAGTGTAGCCGTGGGTGAATACCTATCAACCATGATGGTGTCGAGAGTGTATTGACTCTCAGATTGTAGGGCTGAAAATTCATCACATTTTTTACCGGTCGAAAAGACTGGGCTTAAAGATGTTCTTAGACACTCCGAACTGATCGGAATGTCATGTCCCTCGGGAGGCTCCACTTATTGCAGTGGTGCATCCTCATCCACCTACTCGACTTCGGCGTTGTCAGCGACTTGCGAACCAGCTAGGTTTGCCACCTTGAGAGGAAGAAGAGGAAGGCGTCCAATCACTTAGTGATCTGCATGGCACGGATGCGGCGTCCATGTCGAGGTTGGAGTAGTCGTCGGATCGAACCAATTCTCCTCGTCCCAAGTTCATACCGCCATGATCTCATGAAAGCAATTTGTGGATGTTTTAGCGAGAAAGATGGGCGAGGATTTGATGAGCAAAGAATTCCTTTAGAAGATTTGCGCCTTCTACTGTGACGATCTCATGGGGTCACAATGATCATAGGTCAATTGAACAATTGTTCTTTCATATGGCGCCCGGTTTTATGCTTTCGGCGATCAAATCGCCAATCTTATGAATATTGAATGAAAAGAGGAAAATGCAATGGCGCATATCTTCTAGAAAGTAGCGAGCTCTTTATTACTTTGAGCGAATAAAAAGCTATTACAATGAGTGTATATAACTTAGACTAAAGACTAATTCGGAGTACAAGGCTCTTTGAGTTTTGTGTCTCCCAATGATCTTCATTGTTCATAAAGATTGGAGTTGAGCCTCCTCAACTTCGTCATCTGGTTTGCATTCCTCGATCGCTTGTCACGTAGTTGATGAAGGGTTGGCGCCTGTGCCGTGAGTCTTTGCAATCTTAGTTGATTTTGTTTGTCTCGTGTATATTGAGATCATAGCTATTGGAGTGAAATTGTGTTGAATTCATTATTTGGGAAAAAGTGAGCGTGCTTTTCGGAAACAATGCGTCCCAATGCAGTCGAAGAAGGCGTGTCAGCTGCAAATGCGGAAACAATGCGTCTGTCGAAGAGAGGCGTCGATTGATATGTGTCGATGAGCCATTAACCGTATTTCTTTGTCTTAGAGTTATGTATCGTCGCGTGGTATGAGATATAAAGCACATGTCCCATTCTTCACACGGTAGGGGATATATCTGATGCTAGGTCCAGATATCAGTTCAAGGTTTTGAGAGCTTTTGATTGGTCGGGAACAAGGTTGGGAACCTTCTCCGACTAGGTTAGATATTGAGTAACCTCTGAAATCCTCACGACCAGTGAGGTCGTTAGCCTTAGGGGTTACGACCACGAAGACGTATGATCTCTTATTTATTAAATAATAAATATAGGTTTTAATCCTCGTCAAGTTCTGTGTAATTTGCCAAATTGAACCAATTCTTCTCATTTCACTCTCCTATCATGAAAGCATCACAGTTGAAAAATAAAGACAATTTGCAAAAAAGGAAAGGAGGAATCGAAAGACCCCCACAGTCGGCTCACTGTCGATGGTTTAGTATCGATCTTACGAATGAATGCTGGGGACTCTCCTTGAGTTAAACCATGTAGAAAAAGATACAAAAATTTTATACAGGTTCATACATTTTCCTGAGATAATAATAACCCTACTCTTGTGTTGTTGTATTGACTATGCTTTATAACATAGAAGAAATCAATAGAACTAGGGCTTAATGACTTCTGTTTGCTGATCTTGTCGCTACTTGTCTTGTGTTCATTGTCATTGTTCTTGTCCTTTATCCACCGGCTTTACTCCTTATATAGTGCATGAAGGGGTGACAGTTGTCCCATAACAAGAGACGTCTTACCATTTGATGAAATACACACATTTAGTGACAGCTATTATTAAGAGACTAATCTTCCTATGTCGCATTGCAGCTATGTCAGAGAAAGAGGCTTAATACGTGTAGTTATCTCAAAGAATAACAACACATATTAATTACTGTGTGTATTAAACACAGTGCATAAGTGTCCCTAGTCGATTGAGCCCACATGCCTATAGGCTTTATTGACCATATGATGGTCGTAGTTGACTTGGTTGTAGTAAAGCTTGCTGTTGGTGATATACCCTAAAGACTATCATAGAGATGATTGTATCACGTCTATGTTTATGAGTTATACAATAAATGTTATTATGTTCCTTGTATGAATTATCATTTATAAAGATTAACAAGTACATGTCTTGTTGGTGAAGGTCTTTAACTCATATAATGGCATTCTAAATGTATTCCTAGTTGGAACAATAGTGACTTATCGACCAACACATGTACTGATTGATGACCATATTTCACCGGTCATGGGTATAGAGATATCGGCTTAATAATGTGAACACATGTTAGGAAACATGGTGTTGGATTGAGATACTATTGATATTGTTATAATTTTATATGTCATCAGTTGGTCTCAAGCAATGATGATGTATAATCCTTAGACCTGAGATCAACATGATTTTCTACATGTGTAATAGTACACTTAGAGGTTGCCAAACGCTACTCCGTAACTAGGTAGTTATAAAGATATATTTTGGGTATGCTATAAAACATGCAGAGTGATGTGACTGGTCAGATATGAGATTTTTCCCTCCTAACATAACAGGAGAGATATCTCTGGGCCCCTCAATGTGGTCGGATAAAGAAAGTATATGGCCATGCCACTAGTGGTCGAAGAGTCGACCAGATGAAGTTATCCGTCACTTGATCGAGAAAGTCTTGAACAGTCCATAGATGATAAATTATCTCACCTAGAGTTCAACCAGATATCGTAAGGTAAAGAAAGAATACACAAGCAGGTCGTTCAATTCGACTAGATACGGGCTGGTCGTAGACTGGTTGAACATAACTACTAAGTGGTCATAAACTGGTCGTAAGGAGTTACGAACTGGTCACGACTAAATATGAACTGATATTATATATATATACACACACACACACACACTGGTCGTAGATCATATTGCATTAAGGTTTGTCCGATATAATTTATGTGTACTTGGGAATCGTTATGTCCTACTAGGAACTACTAACAACTCGTGGTCGGAAAAGAGTTTTCGAGTCACAACTGAATATGCATGAACCTACAGGGTCACACACTTAACGGGTTATAACAAACGAGTTCGGATAGGATCCGTCATGAACTCTTTATAAGGGGATGCATGAGGCTGTTGGGAGGTGCATAAAACGTGAGTTGCTCCGCTGAAACCCTAGCTGCCATCTTCTCGAGAGCCTTACCGTGCGAGTTGGTGCTAGCACACCAGCGTACGGTGTTCCATCTCTGGACGTGTGGATACCGTAGAGACGCTACTGCGATTGCTGCTGTACTGAATAAGGACGATCCACGATCTTCACGAGGAACGCGATTGGTTGCTAGAAGAGAGGATCGGCATCGAGGACACTGGACAATCGACTACAACTGCTACATCGACGCGCTCAACGTTGGATCAGGATGCTCCAACTCTTCTTCCGCTGCACTGCGCGTTTAGTGGTAACGATCTATGATCTCTCGCTTGGATGACCTGTTAGTTTACACGATAGAATTTTTGAATTATCAGCTAGTGTAGCCTACCCGTATCCATTCACTTACGACCATGAAGTGATCGTAGTAAGGCTTACGATCATAAGGTGGTTGTCGAAAATCCTACAACCACTAGGTAGTCGTAGAAGTACAAATGTACTTACGACCATATAAGGTGGTCGTAAAATGATTTACGACCACTCGGCTAAGATTCTACTTTATTAATGATAAGGGTATTCTTACGAATAATATGAAGATATTACTATCTATAATAACAATTATATATAAATAATTTAATTAATTAGAGATTATTAGATCCTCGTCAACCTCTGTCTCAAATTGAATTAGCAATATATCCCTATCACCAATTCAATTAGCGATATGGACTTCTCTAGTGTTATGAGCCCCTTCAAACAAAGTCAATTTAGGGATTCAGTCTTTGTCGCTAATTTCAGTCTCTGTCGCTAATTAAAAGGACGATATGAAGCTAAATTGATGCTAGAATCCTGTTCTATGGGCGATAGAGGTCTAGTTTTGTAAAAAAAATCTACTATTTAATTCTATAATTATTTTTTAAAAAATATATTATTTTAAAAAATCTTGAAAGTAACTGTAGACTTTTTCCTTTAAAAAATCCCATGGCGTTCAGATCCCGCCGCCACGCCAAACCGCGACAGCGTGGCCACCGACCGCCCAAAGGACACGCGCGAGGGCAACAAACCGCGTACCCAAAACACACCACAAAATTGACCGGCCCGATTCCAAGTCTAGGCTCCCTAAGCTTCTTCTTGTCCAGTAACTTCCCCCTTACCTTCCGTCGAGTCGTTCGAATCGCTCATTTCGGGCGGGGATCCGGCGCGACGCCGACCCCGATCCGATGCTCTCCGGCGACCAGGACCTCCCCGACGGCATCGGGATGGCGCGGCTCGCGTGGACGCGCCTCCCCAACGCCGACGGGCCGCCGCCGCCTCCGCCGCCGCCGGAGGGGTCCGCCTCAGCCGTTGACGACGGGCTCTTCGCCGGTGCCGTCGAGAGCCTCGACTACGAGGTCATCGAGAACTACGCTTACCGGGAGGAGCAGGTACGCCCGCGCGGCCATCGCATGGGATTCTCGCTCGCTTGTGCCCTCGTCGTCATCCAAGTCGTAGTTTCGGTGTGAGCTTATTAGACGATTTTGGGTGTTGGTTTCGAGCAGGCGCAGCGGAGTAAGTTCTGGGTGCCGTACTACGTCATGCTCAAGTGGGTGTTCGCTCTGCTGATCGGCGTCGGTGAGAATCCTCTCGATGGTTTGTTTTGTCACTTGGTTTGGTATTTTAAACGGAATTATGTCATTTGTAAGAGTTTAACGTAGCAATGGTGATTTTTGCGGCGGGGAACACTAGAACTTGCATATGCATTGTTTTGTCTTTAGTGTGACATAGCACATAGGTATTAAATCGTCATTTCTCTCCCGCTTTGTGTCTTTTTGAGCTGCTGACTACTGGCTTGAGTGAACTTATTTATCAACCGATGGATCTGCACAGAAGTAATTTGTTCACCTAGTGCTATTGTATAAGAAATTTGAGCTAAATTACATGTGATGGAGTTCAGATGAGCCTCATCCAATTAAATTAAATGTCTTATAAAGCTTATGTTAGATTAATCTTGTTGCAGATTCATTTTTGGACATTTATTGTGTTAGTTACGTGTGCACGTCAAGTTTGTTAGTTTGCATGTAGCACTAGTTTGGCCTGCATGTAGCTTTGCATTAGCAAGTTAGGAGGTTTGTTAATTAGTGGACTGCTTCTAGCATGTGATGGCGTGAGTTGTGGATCTAGTTAGTTAGTGCTGGTGCATGTGGTGCTAGCTAGTTAGTTGCTTGTATCGTGAGTGTTTATCTCTGTATAAATAAGGAATTCAGTAATGCGAAGAAGCGTGGCCGGCAGGGGGCTGTGAGAGCCTTCCGTGGCTGCCTTGAGTCGGTTTGGAGTGAGTCTACGTCCACTTCCATGTGTGTGTGTTTATCACATGTCACATATGTACACGCTTGTGAAGAACACAAGAGAGAATGAGAGATAGGAGTTGAGTGATTCAACTCCAACAGCCCCAACAGTCTATTTAATCCAGCCTATAAATCTGCAGAACTATGGAAGTCAGTATTAACCTCAAGATGCCAAAGCAATATTTATGGATAAATTACTGAACAAGATGTTAGCTACTCCAACTTTCCAGATGCTTTTTAGTGAAGTTTGCACACTCCCATCATCCCGTGATGTCACATATATTTATGGCACCATTGCTTCTGAATGTTATACTTCATTTTTCATAAAAGTGGAATGCCCAGAATGGTTTAGTAAGAGCTATATACCATAAACTGTGAATTCTTACCTCTACCCCTTGAAAAGGGTATTCTAGATATTCCCTAGTTAAATTCTATCAAAAATGTTTTTTGATGCTGAACCAATTTGCTATCCTCGCACAATTATCCTCATACAATTTGCTGATCCAAGATGTTAGCTACTGTTTCACTTCTTGCATCTGGTCCAGTTTGTCCTATCTTCCATGATTTGGTCCACAAATAGTGACATTGAAATTAGGATCATGCTCATTGTATAGAAAGCTGATTGGAAAAACTCAAAAACATGTTGTGGTGGGGTGAGGTGGGGTCAGGGATGCTTCAGGTTTGGGAGGATAGCAGAGACGTGGGAGTGATAACTTGCGGGCCACATAAGGGTGACTTAATTCCAAATTGGGGGACAGAAACCTCAACTTTCGTAAATGTTATCTAAACTTAATTTTCAGTTTTTAGGGTCCAGTAATGATTTTAGCAGCTTGAGTCCTCTCTTTCCAAACTGGGGATCCCATCGTATGGTGTAGTTATTAGGAAAATAAAAGGCATACAACAACATATTTGTCAACGAAAGCTGTTTTGTACACTGTGCAGCATGTTAATATAAGTTGAACCCCTTTCAACATGCTACTTGCTTGTTTTGTTCTCACGGTCCAATCCTTTGCAACAATTGAGTTCTTTTGTATATGATGTTACCTCACTGTTTTCAGGTACTGGATTGGCTGCAATTTTCATAAATCTAGCTGTTGAGAACTTTTCTGGCTGGAAATATGCTGTGACTTTTGCTATAATACAGCACTCATATTTTGTGGGGTTCTTGGTGTACATATTTTTCAATCTAGCTCTTGTCTTCTCTTCTGTATACATAGTCACACACTTTGCACCAGCAGCAGCTGGATCTGGTATCCCAGAGATCAAAGGTTACTTAAATGGTAAGATTTAATTAGTAATTACTGAAACATCAGGGTTTGGTATTCTGAGAGATTTGTGGTATAATTTGAAATCTTTATGCAGGAGTGGATACACATGGAATCCTCCTTTTCAGGACATTAGTTGGAAAGGTGAGTTGGCTCTGCTTTCTTCAGCTAATATGATATCAAAATGTTTTGGTGCCTATGTGAGCTCGTGCCCCCATTTGATATGTCATGCTCAAACAATGCTGCTTTGGGTGATAGATCTTTGGGAGCATTGGATCAGTTGGAGGTGGACTGGCTCTAGGAAAAGAAGGGCCTCTTGTTCATACTGGAGCCTGCATTGCTTCTCTTCTTGGACAAGTAGGTTTATGTTGGTGATCTAAACTTCTTTCCATTTTATATTTTCTAGCATTATTATTCTTGTCTTGTTTGATGAAACATAGATATCATGTGGAATAGGCCAATGAATCAATTAACAGTCATTTGATTATTTACGCCAAGATATATTGTCACCATCATCAATTTAGGAAAAAAACATTAGACCCCTCTCAACAAGTTGTGGTGTTCAATATGACAATCATGTTGGGAGTGTATCATGACAAAGATGGATAGCATATAGTGTGGTTTTGTGCACTGGTACAATGATTAACTACTGCATCAAGTTTGCAGTGCATATTACTTTCTAGACTGATTATATGTTGCTAAAAAAGTGGAGTTGCCACATCTCAAGAATATTCAGATGTCAGCAATAGTGAACTAGTGATGGTCACAACTTGATCTGATTGGCTACTGTATGTGGATCCATCAGTACTTCTTATCTTAGTCCAACAAAGTTTGTCCCAACACCCAATCAAGGATTCAAAAACCGGTTACGGGAAAAAATACCGGACCTTGGCCGGTAGAGGTTATCGACGGTAACCGGTTTTCTACTGGACGGTTTCAATTATCCAATTTAAATTTATAAGAATTTGGCTGATTTTTGGTCGGTTACCATCCAGAATTACTATTCATCAATATAAATTCAAAATTCAAAATTAAAATTTAGAACTTTTTCAGACCGATATTTTTTTGCCAGTCCGGGCCTGTATGGCCGGTAGCCGGCTGGTTACTGCTGATTTTTTTTTATATCCTTGCACCCAATACATGTAGATATATAGATATAGGCATATAGCAGCACCTTTTAGCCTTTTTGTTCTTGTTCATTTCCACTCTGTAAGTACATCATGGTTATTCCGGGTAGGTGATTTTATACTATCAACTAATTCTTGTGTGCATGTGCATAGGGTGGATCTGCAAAGTATCACTTGAGTTCTAGATGGGTTCGGATTTTTGAAAGTGATCGAGATCGACGAGACCTTGTAAGCTAAATTTTTAACCTTGTAATCTATTGATAGCTGTTCAGACTCATGGTATTATTTTACCATTCTTTATACGCTAACCACTAGATTAATTTGATTCTCTTGGTGCCTTTTGTCCTTTTTTCAAGTTTACAACTGAACAATTTTATTGAATTGAACAACCCGAGTGTGTAAACAAATGCAAGCCACTCGTAGCCTGCTTGCAGCCAGTCAACTCGTACACTGAGAGGGCTGGTTCCAAAACATATTTGGGTACAGTATAAGATGTATGCTGTATTGAGAGTTGCTGTGCCATTTGCTATATGTTAATATAATTGAGTATCAACTAAGATTGTTCCAATAAAATGGTTCAGGAATGAACATTATCTTCCTTGCTTGAAACTTTTGTCCACCCTATATTTGGATCTAACTGCAAGTCCTGTTGTTTAGATACTCATATTTGGGTAGAGTATTAAGATGTATGCTGTATTGAGAGTTGCTGTGCCATTTGCTATATGTTAATACAATTGAGTATCAACTAAGATTGTTCCAATGAAATGGTTCAGGAACGAACATGATCTTTCTTGCTTGAAACTTTTGTCAACCCTAGATTTGGATCTAACTGCAAGTCCTGTTGTTTAGACACTCAGACTACAGTTTTGATCCTAGTGTTGTCCAATAGCAAACCTCATGTACACCCAAAACTTATATGATCCAGCTGCCTCTTGTCTTTTGAAATACGGGGTTTGATTGGGAAGCACTACTCCCACTCTTCCTGGCTGCTGCGTCCTTATTTACTGTTAAGAGTATTGTATATTCTATATTTCTCTCTTTCTCTCTCTTGGCCTATGTGGCCCTTGTAGCCCATGAGGCCCATGTATCTTCTATATATATCTCCTTCAATAATGAATAACATGAACAGTTGTGAATAGTAAACCCTAGTCTTTATTATTTTAACATGGTATCAGAGCACAGTTTATCGAAACCCTAATCTTTCTGTTCGCCACGGCCGGAGAGGCAAACCGTCTGTCTCCATTCCGAGCGAAACCGTCCCGCCCGTCTCCATTCCGAAGCACTTCATCCAGACGCAAGAAGGAAGCATTCGCGCCGCCGCCTCTTCCTCTCCGTCGCCGCCTCGTCTTCACCGCCCGGAGGAGATCCTGGAGGTCGCCTCCTCGTCCGCGCCGCCGCTGTACTCGGAGACGACGCGCGCCTCTTCTCTCCGTCGTCGCTTAGCGTCGCCGCCTCGTCGAGAGAGATCACGAGGTCGCCTCCTCGTCGCGCCTTGCCATTGTACTCGGAGACGACGCCGCCGCTTCGTCTTCACGCGTGATCACGGAGGTCGCCTCAGCGCGCCTCGTCTTCGCTACTCACGCGCCGGGAGATCCACGACCAGATCTCGTAATCACCGGCTTCCCGTGCGGGCCGAAGCTCGCTCGCGCACGCATCGTGCGAGAGATCATCGTGTGCGGGCCAGAGCTGGACCAATCTGGTAGTCTCAGAGCTCGCCGCGCTGGACCAATCGGTAGTCACCGCAGATCTTTGCAAGATCGGTAGTCCGCTTCTTAGCAGCTGCTATTCTCTCTACCTTACAATTAGCACTTTGGGCTGCTTGTGCATCTTTAATCTTGTTGATTAGTACTACGCCTCTGTTGATCGCTTAATCTTGTTGATTAGTCGCCTGGCGATCCGCCACTATTGCTCTTGTGATTGGTATTGTTGTGTGGTATGGCTAAGTCCAGACTCGATGTTTGGGGCGGTTCATCTCTAGTGTTTGAGATATCAAGCTCGATGGGTTGAATTACCGAGCATGGGCTTTCTCGATCAAGACTACTCTTAGGGGTTATGGTTTGGCCTCTCATTTGGTGATGATCCTCCCGATCCAGAAGGCCGTTGATCTTTGAGTGTTTAAAGGCTTGGCATAAAGAAGATGATCGTGTCATGGCCGGAATTGTCTTTGAGTGTTGATGTTTCTCTGCGGATGAGTCTTGAGTATCATACTTGACCAAGCAAATGTGGACATACTTTGAGAAGAGATATGTTGATCCGGTGGTGCTCTTCGCTTCACATTGCTCAAGAACATTCATAGTCTTTGGCTGACTCGATCGATCGGTGGAGGAATATTACGGTGCTTTCACTCACATCACCGGTCCTCTAGAGTCTATGACAGAAATTTCTTTGTTACTGTCGGTCTTGTCTTTGCTAAAGATGAGTATGCTCGCAGACGCTCATGTACCGGATTTGTGATGGGGCTTGATCGGAGTTTGAGCACATTCGTACTCAATTGCTCAACTATCCCACTCCACCGACTTTGATGCGGCGCTCTCTAGTTTGATTGCGAGAAGAGCGCGTCTTCATTCTCTTATGCTCGCTTCAGGATCCTCACCACATCTTGTTCGAGTCTCTCACGGTGATGCGGATCTACCAGGCGACACCCACAGGAGTGTTGGTTTGTTCCCATTGCAAGAAGGATCGGTCATCATGTTGACAAATGTTTCAAGTTACATCGGATCGACTTATTGCCTATCGTGCTAGACAACCATTTGGCCGTCGTCGTGGAGCACCTCTTGGGCCTTCAGAGCACTCATTTGGGCGATCCACTGGCGACACATCCACATCTTGTGACTTACGGATCGATTATGCGCTATGACATCGATTGCATCTTACGCTTCTAGTCTTTGCTCATCCTTGGATTACGGATTCGGTGCTTCGTTTCATGTCACATCGGCGACTCTCGACTTGTTGCTCGTAGGCCCTTGGTGATGCTACCTATGTTCTGCACCGCGATGGTACACCTTGCCCTATTACCCATCGGGCATTCTCTCTACATCTTGCTTCTCTGTTCTGATGTGTCTTTTGTTCCTCGGCTATCTATGAATCTTCTTTACGTTGGTCAACTAAGCGATATGAAGCTGTTTCATTGGATTTGATGATTCTTCTTGTTTCATTCGGGATCGTCGAGCGAGAAGAGTGATTGGTTACGGCCATCGCCAGTAGAGGCTCTCCAGTCTCTATGTCTTGGACATCTTACATCTTCCTTCCACCGATGCGTCGAAGGCCTTGGTGTCTTCGCTATGTCTTCATCTCGGTCTCTGTTGGGTCTTCCTTGACAAGTGGCATCATCGACTTGGTCATCTTTGTGGAGCTCGTCTCACCACTTTAGTTCACGGGGTTCCTTAGGTCATGTCCTTTGTTGAGTCTAGTTTTCATTGTCTTGGTTGTAAGTTGGGAAAACAACTACAACTTCCATATCGATAGTACCTCTCGGTCTTACGATCTTTTTGATTTGGTGCATTCGGATGTATGGGGTCCATCTCCATTTGCTTGAAGGGTGGTCATAGTTATTATGTCATAATTGTTGATGATCACTCTTGATATACTTGGATCTATTTTATGAAACATCGTTCTCGATTGATTTCCATTTATCGTCTTTTGCTAAGATGGTTCATACGTTTTCTTCTTCCATTCGTGTTTTAGTTCGACTGCAGGCGAGTATCTTTCCTCACCTTTCGTCAGTTTCTTTCTTCGAGGTACTCTTCCTCGGCTCTCGTGCCGGTGCTCATGCTCGAATGGTGTTCACGAGCACAAGCAAATCACATCATCGAGGCCGCTCGCGCTCTTCTCATTTCCTCCTTTGTTCCTCTCATGCTGGGGAAGCGGTCTCTACAGCGATCTATCTTATTAACCGTCGACCTCTTCTAAGCTTGAGGCAAGTGTCTGGTGAGGTCTGTCTGAGCACCCGCCACTATTCTCATCTTCGCGTTTTGGTTGTATGCGCTATGTCCTTCTAGCACCTCGTGGCGCACAAAGTGAGCCCTCGATCGATTGAGTGTGTTTTTCGGGTTCTGATCCCGAGCATAAGGGTTATCGTTGCTATGATCCTCAAAGACGTCGCATTCGCATCTCTCGTGATGTGACTTTTGATGAGGGCGTCCTTTCTTTCATCATTCTTCTCCACATCCACTTCTTCTTCCACAGATTCCACTTCCTTTTGTGTCTACCTCCCATTCATTCTCCGGATACACCTTCTCCACCGATTTCACCTTCTCGTGTACCTTCTCCACGGCTCCACGATTTCTAACACTTCCACTCTTCCTTCCACTATAGTCGACAGAGAGTTCCTTCGATACTCTGTCCTCCTCTCCTCCTTTGATCCTCCGGCGGTACCATCGACTCGACGATCGTTCTACTACATCACGATATGCCCTACGTGATCGTTCTTCTATTCGAGCACCGAGAGATGGGGTTTTTCGTGCGCAGTGCGATGGTGGCCGAGTACCTATCGAGGTGTCGGTGTACACGAGTGGCGATTGGCTATGACAGAGGAGCTCACGGCATTAGAGTGCACAGCACTTGGGATCTTGTTCGCTACCGTCTGAGGCTGTTCCTATCACTTGCAAGTGGGTGTACAAAATAAAGAACAAATCAGATGGGTCAGTAGAGCGATATAAGGCTCGTCTTGTTGCAAGAGGTTTTCAGCAGGCTTATGGTCGAGATTATGATGAGACTTTTACTCCAGTTGCTCATATGACCACAGTCCGTACTTTTATTGCAGTTGCAGCAATACGCACATGGACTATATCTCAGATGGATGTCAAGAATGCTTTTCTTCACGGTGATCTACATGAGGAGGTCTATATGCAGCCACCCCCAGGAGTTGAGG
Organism: Hsuehochloa calcarea; assembly: GCA_036346395.1. NCBI lineage: Eukaryota > Viridiplantae > Streptophyta > Magnoliopsida > Poales > Poaceae > Hsuehochloa > Hsuehochloa calcarea. Next base: position 14,996,437 of record CM070598.1, read on the forward strand.
CTCCTACAGGCTATGTTTGTCGCCTTAGGCGTGCTCTATATGGTCTCAAGCGGGCTCCTCGTGCTTGGTTGAGCGTTCGATTACGCGATTCGAGTCTTGGTTTCACCGAGTGAGCATGACCACCCCTATTTGTTCACACTTCTCGGCCGAGTCGTACTTTGCTTCTTCTGTATGTAGATGATATGTTGATCACGGGAGATGACATGGATCACGTAGTTTTTGTCAAGAAGAAATTGAGTGAACAATTTATGATGTCCGATTTGGGAAAATTGAGCTATTTTCTAGGAATTGAGGTTCATTCGATGGTGTTGGCTACTATCTCTGTCAAGATCGCTATGTTCAGGATCTACTTGCTCGATCCGGGATGGTGATACTCGTCATCTTGCCGCCACACCCATGGAGCTTCACTTGCGGCCGACCTACGAGACGGTGTACCCCGGCAGATTCTTCTCGCTATCGTCGACTTGTTGGGAGCCTTGTCTATCTCACGATAACTGTGGCGGACATTGCTCATGCGCTTTGTTCATGTGCTCGGCCAGTTTGTCGGTGCTCCACCTCGATTCACTATAGTCATGTTCTTCGTGTCTTGAGATACTTGAGAGAAGCTGCGTCGGGCGTCACATTCTATGCCGATTCGAGTCGGCTCCACTCACGCTTACTCGACTCTACTTGGGCGAGTGATCCTGGCGATCGCCGATCATCATCGCAGCTATTGTATCTCTCTTGGTACTTCGCTTATTGCTTGAAATCCAAGAAGCGGTGCGGTGTCACGCTCTAGTGCAGAGGCGAGCTCCGAGCACTTGCCGCTACAACATCGAGATCATTTGGCTTCGATGGCTCTTGGTGATCTTGGTGTCCTTTGTGACAATCCTACCCTCTCTTTTGTGACAATACAAGTGCCATTCAAATTGCCAATGATCCGGTCAAGCATGGTGACAAAACACATTGGTGTTGATGCATCCTTCACGCGATTTCATTGTCGTGATTGACCATCACCCTCAAGTATATTCCTCGAGCTCAAGTTGCGATTTCTTCACTAAAGCTCGGACTAGAGAACATCATCGACTTCATCTACTCAAACTCAGTGCATCAGATCCTCCTGATCCACCTTGAGTTTGAAGGGGGGTGTTAAGAGTATTGTATATTCTATATTTCTCTCTTTCTCTCTCTTGGCCCATGTGGCCCTTGTAGCCCATGAGGCCCATGTATCTTCTATATATATCTCCTTCAATAATGAATAACATGAACAGTTGTGAATAGTAAACCCTAGTCTTTATTATTTTAACATTTACCACCTGTTATTGCTCTGTATTGACCAGAGTTCGGTTATTGGCTCTATCAGCTACTACGGCCAGTGCATAAGTTTGCTGGTACCTTAACTACTCTTAACCTTAAATATTCACTGGATTTCTTATGGCATCTGAACATATGAATTTTTTCCCCCTATTGAACCATAGAAATTGTTTATTTCTGTCCGAGACAATCTATTTTGTTTTACATGGTAACACAAATTTCAGACGGTAGTTCATGTTTAGAGATTGTTAAAATAAAGCAGACTGTTGGTGGATATTCAAAGTTTAAGAGTAACAAGTATCCAAATAAATTCTCAATGTCTTGTTTTTTAAAACATCGGATATGTGTGCTCTAGTGCAATCCCGGCCGGCGGCCGGTATCGCTAACCGGCCGGTTACCGGAAAAATACCGGTCAAATTTTAAAATTCAAATTTTGAATTGAAGTTTTCCCGGAACCGGTCCGGTTACCGGAAAATAGAGAATTTGTAATTAGCAATTTGAAATCTGGAATAATGCAATTTTAAAAGTCCTAAATATACTAAAAACTAATGTTTCAATACATAATCTAGCATAACAATACCTAAACCAACTGAGAAAAGACATTATAGAGTCAAAAATTCAAATTTGAATTCAAATATCCCGACCGTTTTTTTTTTATCGGAACCAACTGGGAAAACCGGTAACCGCGGTTTTTTATCTATGAGTGCAATACCCAATTTACACAAAAAAGAATAATTGAGGGCACCCCTGCCCTTTTCGTTTCGAATGTAGCATGCCCTGTATTTTAAGATGGAATGGATGTATTGTCATATTGAAGATCTCAAAACTATTAATTAATGTTTCAAAAGGTGACATGTGGATGTGCAGCTGGAGTTGCTGCAGCCTTCAGAGCTCCCGTTGGTGGGGTACTATTTGCCCTGGAGGAAGTTACATCTTGGTAAGAATGCTCTTTCATCTTCTCTTGTTAGAGAACTAGAGATATATTAATTAGAAAATTAGTAAAAGACCAATGGCAGTTTGGTAACATATGCCAATTTTCAAGCTATACTTTCACTATTGTTTTCTTTTAATTTAATATACGGTTTTTTTAGGTAGGGAAATACTGTGTTCTATGTGCTGGAGACTTAAAACAGCATTAAAATATTAGGTTTTGTTAATTAAAAAACTTTCTTATAAAGTTTCTAACTTATATGTCGTTTGTCTAGTTTAGTTATTCCTTTCTTTATCTGATGGCAACAGGCTTTAGTAATAATGTGATTCACCCTAAGGTTCTTTTTTTTTTAAAAAAGAAAAGATTCACACTATGATTGACTTGTTTACTTGCCAAATGACTAGATATGCATTGGGAACCTCACATGATAATTTACATCTTTCTACGTATTTTAACTCAAGCCGGATTGCCGAATGACATGAAATATGTTCAGCACTTCAGCTGCATATATTTCACTGAAATGTCATGTGATATGATCAATTATCTTGCCATTGTGTTACTGCAGGTGGAGAAGCCATCTTATGTGGAGAGTATTCTTTACATCTGCTGTTGTCGCTATTGTGGTGCAATCAGTGATGAATTGGTGTAAGAGTGGAAAGTGTGGACATTTTGGATCTGGGGGTTTCATAATCTGGGACATATCCGGGTAAGAATTTTAAATTTTAGTAAATATCTCAAAACTACACATACCCTTGCAAAACTATCATAAAACCACAGTTTTAGGAAACCTTTTCAAGGAACTATACATCTTTCTCCGTAACGTTGCAGAAAACTACACTTTCGTTAGAACCAATGGACCTGACTTGTGGGGCCTACCCGCCATACACACAATCCTTCTCCCATTTCATCAACATGGAGGTAGACGCCATGTAGGCGAACAAGTCATCACATCCCAGTCAGGTCCATGCTTTGCGATGGCTTAGCTGAGGTGGATTGGCCATCTCAGATTGGTCCCCATGCCCACCAATAAGATCCATGGCGTGTGATGACATGTTCGCTCTTGAGCATGACGAGTGGGCTCCACATGTTATTTGAGTGCAGTTTTCTGTAACGTTAGGGGAAAGAATGTATAGTTCCTTAAAAAGGTTTCTTAAAAGTGTTGTTTTGGGATAGTTTTGCAATAGTATGTGTAGTTTTGAGAAATTTACTCTTTTAAGTTTTATTAGTTATACTTAAATCTGGAAATGATCTTTTGTGATCTTGATTGCTCACTTTTCTTTAAGAGGTCAAGAAGATTACTCTTACCAGGAACTACTGCCTGTGGCAATTATTGGTGTTGTTGGTGGACTTCTTGGTAAGTAACAGTGTGACAAAGGTGATTCAGTATATATAGAAAAGACTGAGTGAGATTGTACTTAACAAAGGTTTCTTTACTACTTAGGACATGATAGTCATTAAATGTTCTCCTCATCTTTACTTAATAGATTGTGTTCTCATTGCGCTACTTATCAATTAGTAATAACAATAATGTAGATACACTGTTATAAAAACATGATGTATTCACACTTAAGCTGTGCTATACCCAATTTTGTTGACACTCCTGTAGTGTAGTCAGAGTTGGATCAAGTTCTATGGAAATCAGAGTGTTAATTGAGCGTAGCACACCCCAATCCTGAAAAGGCCAGGTCACAGTAGATGTAAAACGAATGAGCAGTCCTGAACTCCTGATCAAGGATTGGAAAACCGGAACCGGTAGAAATCCTGGTCGGAGGCCCAAAACCGGTTACCGGAAATTCCGGGAAAAACTCAGTCAAATTTCATCTTAATACATTTGAATTTGGGATCTAATCGTCGGGATTTTGAATTTGAACTTAAATTTGAACATTTCCGGGCAGAATTTTTTTTCTGGTCCCCACCGGTAAGACCGGTTAACCGGTTGGGTTTTTTTTATCCCTGCTCCTGATATATATTCATACCATTTTTTTTTCAAATATTCCTCAATCTAATGCCTTGTGTTTCTTCAGGAGCGTTATTTAATCAACTCACCCTGTATATAACTAAATGGCGGCGAACATATCTTCATAAGAAAGGTAAACGAGTGAAGGTATGCTGAAGAAACGATGGGTATTAGTGATGCAATTGCTCTTGTAGTTCTATATCTAACATCGATGTTCAATTTTTCAGATCTTTGAAGCATGCCTTATATCTTTGATAACGTCCACGATTTCCTTTGTGTTGCCACTACTTAGGAAATGCAGTCCATGTCCTGAATTAGAAACTAATTCTGGCATTGAATGCCCTCGTCCACCTGGAACAGATGGGAATTTTGTCAATGTGAGATTTACTTTGAATTTGGGCGTGAATCACGTACTCTCTTCAGCTACAATGATGTTGTTGTGTTCTTCGCTTATTTATCTGTTGTTTGTGTTCTGCAGTTTTATTGTTCCAAAGATAAAGAATACAATGATCTAGCAACCATTTTCTTCAATACTCAGGTCAAAATATAATCGGAGATCTTTTCCTTTTGTTTAACATTTTTTTTCTGTATTCCTTGTGACAATGTTCAACATCATACTTTTGCAGGATGATGCAATACGTAATCTGTTCAGTGCAAAAACATTCCATGAATACAGTGCAAAAAGCCTTATCACCTTCCTGGTACTCTTTTATCTCTGTTTGCATATGTAATATTGTAGCTCCCTTTTTAATTCTTTTTGTACCTAAAGTTGCACTACAAGGCTGGGACAGACTATATTTTGCCGCACTTCTTCTTATTACTGAGTATTTAGTTTACATGTGTTGATTACGATTTTGCTATTATTTGTTTCACACTAGCTATCCTCTCAACTCCATAGGATTTCATCCGAAGCTGTTGAATTAGTGCATGCTGTATAATTAGGACAACTATTAAAAGCACCCACCAGGTTCAAATAATCATCAGTCTTGTAAAAGTTCAATATTATGGTCTTGTCTTAATAACACATGCTATCATTAGAATAAAACATGATGGATTATCATTTACAATACATATATTCTAATTGTTATGAGTATTGTGCATGTATTCAAGAGGGTCCAATGGGCAATATATATAGGCAGTACAAGGGGGTATCATATACAGATAAGAACTCCTATTGTAACACCCCTTTCAAACTCATGGTGGATCACACATACTGAGTTTGGAGAGAATACAAATGTTGTACCCTAGTCTGTGGTTTCGTGAAGTAGTCAGCAACATGTAACTCTGAGGGCACAAACTGTAAAGCAAGTAATCACTCCTGCACCTGTGAGCGAGTGTATGAAGTATCCGCACCAATGTGCTTGGTAAGCTCATGCTTCACTGGGTCCCGGGCAATACTGATAGCACCTGTACTGTCAGACAAAATAGTCGTAGGTCCCATCGCAGGCACTCCAAAATCTGCAAGTAACCACCTTAGCCAAGTAACTTCTGCTGTCATTGCCGCCATAGCTCTCAAATCAGTCTCTGCACTCAAACGGGAAACTGTTATCTGCTTCTTTGTCTCCTAGGCAATCAAGGAGGAGCCAAGAAAAACATAGTAAACAGAAAGAGAACGATGATCAAAAGGATCACTAGCCCAGGTCGCATCGGAGTACGCCTGAAGCTGTAGCGCGGTGGAGCTAGGGAAAAACAAACGACGAGAGATAGTCCCATGCATATAGTGAAGGACACGAAGAAGGTGACTGTAGTGTAGATAGGTAGGACGAGCCATGAACTGACTCAAGATATGAACAACATAAGCAATATCAGAATGAGTGCTCACAAGGTACACCAAACTCCCAACAAGATGATGATATTGAGTAGGATCCTCAAGAAGATTACCATCAGTGGTATGGAGCTGGAGAGATAGCTCCATGAGAGTCTCAACAGTGCGAGTGTCAGTCAGACCAGATCGGTCAAGAAGATCCTGGACATACTTCTGCTGAGAGAGGTAATAGCCATCAGGCATGGAAGAGACCTCAATCCCAAGGAAGTACGTAAGAGAACCAAGACCAGTCATCAAAAACTGCTCACTAAGATGCTTTTTCACATACGTGATGAATGAGGAATCATCACCAGTGATGAGCATATCATCAACATACAGAAGAAGCAGTGTCCTACCCCGAGATGACACATGGACAAAAAGAGCAGAATCATAAGAACTGATAGTGAAACCGACACCAGTAATCACTGAGGTAAAACGCTCAAACCAGGCACGAGGAGCCTATTTGAGGCCATAAAGAGCACGACGAAGACGACAGACGTGCCCATCAGGAACAGAATACCCAGGTGGTGGCTCCATATAGACCTCATGCAAAATACCATTAAGAAAAGCATTCTTAACGTCTAGCTGAAAGATAGACCACCGGCGAACAGAAGCAACCGCAACAAGAGTGCGAACAGTAGTCATATGGACAATAGGGGTAAAAGTTTCATCATAGTCACGACCGTACTTCTGCTGAAAACCGTGAGCAACAAGGCAAGCCTTGTAGTGCTCGATAATACCATCGACGGGGTCTTAATCTTGTACACCCACTTGCACGTGATCGGACGAGCATGCACAGGTGTCGGTACAATGTCCCAAGTCTCCGTACGTCGAAGAGCATCAAGCTCCTCTGCCATAGCGAGCTGCCACTCAGAATGAGGAGCAGCCTCACGATAAGAACTAGGTTCCGTGACAGAGAGAACATCAGCTATCGGAGCAAATCCAAGACGATCAGGTGGTCAAAGGGATGTCCGGTCACGAAGGACGTAACTAAGAGCATCATCAGGAGGATCACATGTGGGTGTCGGCAAGATACCAAGAGAGGAGACTGGTGAAGGACGAGGACGCCTGGAGTAGTGAATACTAGAGAACCGAGACGATGGTGCTGTAGGAACAAAAGACGGTGCTACAGGAGGCAGCACCGGAGGCGGAGGTACAGAAGGAACCACTGGAGACAAACTAGAAGACTGTGATAGTGGAGGAATGGGTGAAGAGTCAGAAAGAGAACCATGAAATCGACTCAACGGTGGAAACAGGAGGAGCCGAATCTCGATAGAAGAAAGGTCGAGATTCGTTAAAGACAACGTCTCGTGAGATCCTGATCCGTCTAGCAGAAGGATCATAGCAACGATAACCCTTATGCTCAGAACTATAACCAAGAAATACACACTCAACTAACTGAGCTGACAGTATGGTGCGCTCACGGGGCTCGAGAGTAGAGACGTTCTATAGGACTGACACCCTTAAGAGCAGTGGAAGACTGCATATTGATGAGATATGCAGCTGTAGAAACAGCCTCAGCCTAGAAATGTGGTGGAACGTGAGAATCAAGGAGAAGAGTGCTGGCAGTCTCAATCAGATAACGATGTTTGCGCTCAACAACCCCATTTTGAGCATGGGCATTAGGACAAGAAGATTGGTAAAGGGTGCCCTGCTCAGAAAGAAACTGTCTAAAAGCGCCAGAACAGTACTCGCTGGCAGAATCACAGCGAAAAGTACGGATAAGAGAATCAAACTGAGTATGAACCATAGGGAAAATCCATGTAAAATGGGAATAATCATCAATGAAGATCACATAAAATTTATGCCCGCCTTTAGAGATAACAGGTGCAAGTCCCCATACATCTGAATAAACTAAGTCAAAAGGACGAGAAGACAAGAACTCACTAGAATGATAAGGAAGTTGTAGCTGCTTGCCCAGCTTACAATCTTGACACATGGTCGTGTCAACAGTAACACGTCCAAGAACACCCCGACGAACTAATGAAGAAAGACGAGACCCACATTAGTGACCTAAATGGCGATGCCACTGCGCAAAAACGCCAGAGGTGGTGGCAGCAGTGGCGGTGGAAGTAGATGTAGAGGTGACAGGAACAACTGAAGTAGACGGAAGGTGGAGGCGATCAAGGATGTAGAAACCCTGACGATCCCTACGGCGCCGGCTATATCCCAAGTACCGTCACTGTCTGTCGATCCTGGATGAAATAGGTGAGTCAAAACCAACCCTGCAGCCAAGATCGGTGAGCTGACCCACCGAGAGAAGCTGCATGGTAAGCTGGGGAACATGGGAAACAGATGGAACAGAAAAATCGATGGACAAAGAGTGCTAACTAACGGTGACAGAGAGAGTACCGTCACCGCGAGCAGAGATAGGAAAAACAGGATGTCCTACTGAAGTGAGAGATGTAGAGTCCCGTGTTATGTGGAAAAAGACATCAAAATCTAGAACCCAAGAAGTACATGGAGGAGATGTCTGAGCTAGACTGGCAGAACATGCTAAGCTATGAGAAAGCTGCTGAAGTAGAGCCTTGCAGAACTGCTGAACAGTCACATCGCTGAGAAGGTCCTGATGTGTTGGTCTGTCCTCCTGTCGAGGAAGGGCCTCCCTGCCCCCCTTGGATTGTCCAGTCCCATGTGTCTTGTTCTGCTTTTTTCGCACCGCACAACGCTGATAGTCGTGCCTGAAGTTCTTACAATAATTGCACTGAATCCCAGTTGGTGCAAAGACAGGAGCAGAAACAGACACCTGAGGAGGAACTATAGTCGAAGCAAAAATCGTCGGTGTAGTCAAAGAAAGGGTAGCAAGCATAGCTAGAACAAACTGTGTTGCTAACCCGCGGCGAAGCTCCCCAACACGAAGCGTTGAAAGAGCCTCGGTGACTGTCGGTCGTGGTGAGCGGCTCAGCAATTGAGCCCTAACAAGCTCAACCTCTGGGCGAAGACGGCAGACGAAGTCATAAAGCGAAGGTGATCACGATCCGCCTTCTGCACTTTATGTCACTTCTGGCAGAGCGGAGAAGCCAGCTCGTCCAACTAGCGCTAGAGACTGGCCAGGGCTCAGAAAAAGTAGTCGACGGAGGAGTCCTCCTGGCGAAGCGTCTCCAACTCACGCTGAAGCAAAAAAAAACTGAGCATCGCTGCTCCGCTGGTATCGCTCGCGCAAGTACTACTAGATCTTACGAGTGGCACGTAGACCAACAATGTCTGGTTGGATGGAGTCATCAACGCTGACCACTAGGATGGTTCGAACACGGGGCTTATCAGCACACCAGTGCTCAAAAGCGTCTATGGTATACTGAAAAGCCTCATCAGCAGCAGCAATAGCGGCCTCTGCCCTCCTTGGCGGCCTCATCTTCTGCAGGAAGTGCAGAAGCAGGCTGTCTGGGAGAAGGCTGAACCGGCGACGGCGGGCAAGGTCGGGCACGAGTGACATGTCCCTAGAGGCGGAGACCATCGAGGGTGATCTCCATGAGTGAAGACCACAACCTGTAGTTCGTCCCATTAAGCTTGGTTCCCGAGAATGGGATCACAGCTGATGGAACAGAAGCCATTGGTAGGCGGCGCTGGACGGCATGGCGACCAAGGCAACGAAGTCTAACAGGCGGCACTGGACGGTGCGGCGGTTAGATCAACGTTCTTTTTTATTTTTTTATAAGCTGGGCTGGCTTCAAAAACTCAAACCAACGACGAAGGCCCCAAGCCCAACCGAGCGACGGGGTTCCCCTGCCGAGCGGCGGCCCCAGCGGCTACACGGTCCGGCCGGAGTAGATGAGCTCTTACGATGGCTTCGTGTCGGGCGACGACGCACTGCTGGCGGCGACGGTAAGCTCCGAGCGGTGGCGGCCTGAATCAGCTTGATGGCCCGCGCGACGAGACCGGCGGCGACAAGCGTCGGGTGGCCTCGGGCTGAACCAGCGTCGGCGCTGAGGACAACAGCCTGAGCGGACAACAGCGGTGATGACTCGAGCAACGATAGCAGCGACGGTGGTGGCCCGAACGGATGTGGCAGCGGAAAGAGGTAGGTTAATGCTCTAGCTCTGATACCATGTTATGAATATTGTGCATGTATTCAAGAGGGTCCAATGGGCAATATATATAGGCAGTACAAGGGGGTATCATATACAGATAAGGACTCATATTCTAACACTAATGTGTGGTAAAATCTAACCCAGAATCAAGCCACCAAACTGGCTTTGCCAAAATCTAACCCTGATCATTTGAATGAGTTTGGTGTCAAGAATCTTTGTTTTTCATGTAGGTGTCAAGAATCTTTGTTTTTCTTGTACTTACCTTCCCCCTTTTTTTGTTGCGGCACTCAGGTCATGTTTTATTCCTTAGCTGTTGTGACCTTTGGAACTGCTGTTCCAGCTGGTCAATTCGTTCCAGGAATAATGATTGGATCTACATATGGGCGGCTTGTTGGAATGTTTGTTGTCAAGTATTATAAGAAGCTAAATGTTGAGGAGGGCACGTGAGTTCTCACCATCTCGTCAATTCAACCTATGTTACATGTCTTGTTATTATCACTTCAGACTTTTAAGTTTTTTCATCTGATAGCCCCTTGAACTCAATGTAGTTTCGTACTTATTATCAATATTGTTACAGGTATGCTCTGCTTGGTGCTGCTTCCTTTCTTGGTGGCTCTATGAGAATGACTGTATCTTTATGTGTTATCATGGTTGAGATTACAAACAATTTGAAACTGTTGCCATTAATCATGCTTGTTCTTCTAGTTTCTAAGGTACAAACTCTGCAATCCTTCTCTCCTTGTTGAACATAATGCAATAGAATGTATGCGCCTTCTCATTGCTGTTTATGTAGGCTGTGGGTGACTTTTTTAATGAAGGGCTATATGAAGAGCAGGCCCGATTAAGGGAATCCTTTACTTGACTCTAGACCTAAACAGGTTATGAGAAATATGAATGCAAAGGATGCCTGCAAGAGTCAGAAGGTTCTGAGTACTTGCACTCCATTTAAGTGGAACTGAGAAAAATATCATGTATCACTATTGTTCCAAGTTCTAATACGTCCAACCTTTTGTGTCTTGTGTTAGGTTGTGTGCCTTCCTCGTGTTTCCAGAGTTGTCGACATCGTTTCCGTTTTGCGAAGCAACAAGCATAATGGTTTCCCCGTAAGTTACCATGTCACCATGACAGTTCCTAGAACAAACTTCCTGTAGGGTTTTCAGTAATTGATTTTTGAGGTTCAGGTTGTTGAATTCAGTAAATGTGTTTTTTGGGTTCAGGACTTCAGGTTATTAAATTTCAGTAATTGATTTATTTTGGGGTTCAGGTTGTTGATCGTGGGCAGAATGGCGAGTCACTTGTTATAGGTCTCATACTTCGAAGGTAAGATGCAATGCCATATGTTCTTGACCATTCTTGACTCGTTTTATCTTGTCCAGTGACGCAGTCATCCTCTTGTCGCAGTCACTTATTGGTACTTCTACAATCTAAAGTAGATTTCCAGAATAGTCCTTTCCCTTGTGGGCCAGGCATACTGAACAGGTTTGTGCTTTTCTATCTAAGTAGGAAACTATGTTCAATATATTTTCACTTGTAATAATGGATTGTTTTTCTGTTTCTTAGGAATATATTTTCACTTGTAATAATGGATTGTTTTTCTGTTTCTTAGGCACAATTTTAGTGATTTCGTTAAACCAGCATCAAGTAAAGGGAAATCAATTGATGACATTCATTTGACAGAGGATGAACTAGGACTGTATTTGGATCTTGCTCCGTTTCTAAATCCTTCCCCTTATGTAGTGCCAGAGGACATGTCTTTGACAAAGGTAGAGTGCTTCCTTTTGGACTGCACCCATTTTATTGGGGTGGTATATATGATAACCTTTGTATGAATGATTCTCAGGTGTACAATCTCTTCCGCCAACTAGGATTGAGACATATATTTGTTGTTCCTCGGCCTTCTCGTGTTGTTGGATTGATAACAAGAGAAGATCTTTTACTTGAGGTGATAAAACAAACTTCTGTTGTTGTTAACTTGTTATACAGAAGTTAAAAAGATTAATTGGCTGGACACCCTTTTAAATGTTACTGTCTTTATTGTAGGAGAATGGCAATAATGAGACAATGGAGCTCCACTCGACTAGTGTAAGGTCTTGATGCTGCTGCGCCCAATTTCTGTCTACGTCTAACAAAGCTCTTTCATTCCCACCATGAGTAACTGATAGTCTAATTGCATTTGCTTAAAGTTCAAGGTTTTTATTACTTGGCTCCTATTGGCAGTTTGGCACTGAACTTGGGAACTCTTTGAGCACTGCGTTTGGAGACAGTAATATCCATTTTCATATATTTTTTGCGAGGACAGTTTTATAGATTCTGATGAGATGCGCTTGGTATACTCAAGCTAAGTGGGTAGGCTAGATTATTTGTTTCACTAGCCGGACTCATTAAATCACTTAAATATTCCAGCGGCATTTTGTGCAGCAGTGGATTCTTTGGTGCTCACGAAAAAAAGCACTATAGGATTGATCATATCCGTTCTTAAAGCAAGATCCATAATTTCTTAGTGCCATTTTGTATTGACTGGGGTCTGTTTTGTCTGCAGAGGTCAGCTGAATGGCAAAATGCTCGGTGGGAACGCACATCTGGATCGTCCTCTTCTTGACAATCTTGTGATTGAGTAGTAAATACATAGCACCATACATCCCAAGATCATTTTGATAGCAAGCAGTTAACCTTCCACTGCATGTTGGGGCATGTTTTGACCCTCGAAGTACACTAACCAAGCAACACTGAACGGAGGTGCAACATGAATTGGATTCTGCAAGGTTGATGGCTGTTAGGCCACATCCGCTTTGGTTTGTAGTGGCTAATGAGGCTATCATCCCATGTGGTGGTGACTAACTAGGCGATTGTAAGTTTGTAACTCGTAGAAATGTTCATAGACTCGTGTTTATATCCATCGCCCGTGTATACCACGAAAGATTCTTCGGAGGGGATTGCTCACATGTTTTGATAGTATTATGGCATTGCCTTCTACGCGTCGGCGCGTGTAAAATACCTTTTCTGTAGTGGAGGTTACGTGGAAAATAAAAAAAATTGGGCGTGCGGTGCTCTCGTGAAATTGTGCTCTACGTCAAAATGGCTGTGAACCGTGGCCCGGGATGAATATTTTCCTTTTGTTTTGCGTCTGTTTCGAGAGGGCGTGGCAAAGAAAAAAAAACAAAAACAAAAACAAAAACCGCACGCCGTGCTGCACCAACCACAGGCCTATTAATGATTAATTCAAGGCCCAGCCCAAGAGGGCTCAAGGCCCTCTCTCTCTCTCTCTCTCGGTTCGCTTCGTTTCTTTCTTGGTACCGAAGCCGAGCTCGCCTCCTCGTCCTCCCCTCTCCCAATATACCCCTCTGCTCGCTCGTGTCTTCTCATAATCTCCCAACCTCGAGACGAGGCCCCAGGCGACTCTCACTTTCTTCCCCTAGCCCTAGTCGAACCAGCGGAGGCGGAGGCGATGGAGTGTGTCTTGGGCGTGGTTGGCCGCGACTTCGCGGTGGTGGCGGCGGACACGTCTGCGGTCCAGAGCATCCTCGTCCACAAGACTGACGAGGACAAGGTGATGCTCTTGGATTCCCACAAGCTGATGGGCGCGTCAGGAGAGCCAGGCGACCGGTAAGGGCGCCACCATCTGAATCTCCAATCCGTTCACGGATCGCTCCGTCGATTTCAAGTTCCCTTTTTTAGGGTTTGGGCCTCGCGATCTGACCCGATCTGACTTGGTTTTGGTGGCGGTGTTCCGTTTGGTGCAGAGTGCAGTTCACCGAGTTCATCCAGAAGAACCTTCACCTGTACCAGTTCCGCAACAACATCCCCCTCACCACCGCCGCCACCGCCAACTTCACCCGCGGCGAGCTCGCCACCGCCCTGCGGAAGGTACCGATCCGGCTTAATTCCCTCCGTCTTTTTAGCGTTCTGGTGTTGGTTGCGCCTGTGTGGCAGGGATGGATTATGGTTGGTTTGGCCCGTTGCGCCTATTTGGGTGTTTTACGGTTCGATTTGGGTATTACATTTGCTACTAGATTACTGCGTGCTGTTCAGGTCCGTGGGTTTGGTTTGGTGCGGGCGTGCCTTAATTTGGAGTGCTCCGGCCCTGATTTCATAAATCCAGTGCTATTAAACAGGCGGCATACAGGTTACGAATGTAGAGGCGTGTAGGTTTTCCTTATGCACAGTTACACAGTTTGCAGATGAATATTGTCTGTTGTTCATGTATTGGTTGTTTAAGCTAAGGTCAAGCAATGTCTCAACTATATTCTACAGATGTGCTTTAGCTGTTTGGGATGAATCCTCCCCCACTCCAAACTAATTTAAGTGCAAATTTCCAGCAATAGGTCCATGGATCACATTTACATGACAATATTTAAGAACTGTTCATGGGACACCTAGAAAATGCCAAATATGATACCGCCATCACTTGCAATTGGAGTGATTGTTTCTTGTGCACCTTCTGAGTTGTTTGTGCCTTTCCTGTTGATTCCTTTTCTCATAATATATATGAAGATTGACATTAAACTCATTTGGAAGACTGGTGGTACATGTTTAATTTGTGGTAACAGATTCTTATTCAGATCAATTATGTTTCATTACATACTCAGATTAAATTAAAGATGTTTTGTGATATATCCTGATGAAAGTTAAGATGGTTTGCGAGGGATTTGAAATAATATAGTTTTCGCTGGTATATTAATTATTGACAAAATTTATTGATTCAATTGGTGAGAATTGCTCATGCGAACTCTGCGTCGAAACATCTGTGTAGAGATATTGCATAGTTCTCAAATTGCTGTATTCCCTGTAAGGGGACAGTTGTTGTTTGGCTTGTAGTTTTAAGTCGTACTAGTAACTTTGAGAGATCTTGGCTGTAATTAACATTAATGTGTCAAGTTGCTCTCATTTTCTGTTTTACTGGGACTTGTGTTGTGTAGTACATATAAGAAGTTTTCACTGCAGACATGACATGAGATATACTGCCTACATTATAACCATCTGTAACTTCATTTCAAAATTTTAGCTGTCAATACTACTGTAGCACTAGTATTGATAACATGTTATTTCTTATTTTTGTCTGCTAAGTTTTGTGTATTCACTTATATGCACTAAGTTTTGTGTATTTTTGTGTATTCACTTATATGCACTAAATTTTGTGTATTCACTTATATGCATTGTTGTACTACTCCCGCCAGTCGTTTAATAGGGGTAGTATTGTGAAAAAACAAGTCATTAATCTCACCTTTGTAGTATAAATCATGTCTAAAACGACTAGCTTTGCCGACTGGAGGGTGTATATGTTTCTGTTCCCTGACACTGTTTCATGTTCTGCATTTGCAGAATCCATACTCCGTGAACATAATACTGGCTGGCTACGATAAGGATGTTGGCGCATCAATGTATTACATTGATTATATTGCAACCCTCCACAAGATCGATAAAGGCGCTTTTGGCTATGGTTCGTACTTTTGTCTGTCACTGATGGACAAATTGTATCGTCCTGATATGACTGTTGAAGAAGCAGTCGATCTTGTTGACAAATGCATTAAGGAAATCAGGCTCCGACTGGTCGTGGCGCCTCAGAATTTTGTGATAAAGATTGTGGATAAGGATGGGGCTAGGGAGTATGCGAGGTGTGAAAGCATCAGCGACGGTCCATCTGAAGCTGCAACTGCGACAACTGCCTGAGGTATTTGGCCCTGTGGGTGGACATCTGGCTGGAGGTTGAACTTCTCGTTAATTGTTTCTTAGTAATGCTACTATGTAATCACAGGATATCTGGATCTGAGAACTGTTTTACAAGTTTAGCCCAGACGCCTACCAGTCTGCTTACCCCTTTCATGGGTATCTATCTGTTCCTTGTACTGTTTATTGCTCGAGAGTGCTGTGTTCACTTACTCTGTACATACAGCCTACGGTTTGCATTTTCTTTTGCTGAGGCTGTTGGATCCAATTTATTCTTCACAAAGCTATACGCTGTTCTTGATGATGTTGAGCAGTCAGTTTTACATGCTGCACGGCCGATTTGTGGTATGTCAAGCACATCGGCCGAGCAACGTAGGTACCTGAACGTGGGACGATATGATTAGTAGTAACAAAAACACGACCACCAAACCCACCAGCCCCTGGAGCGACGGACTGCCGGACACCAGGTAAGGCGTCGTTGGCGTTTCCTTCGATCCACTGCCCGTTCCTGCCTCCAACCCACACACGACCATCATTACCATTGCCATTGCCATTGCCAGCGCGCGCCCTGTTGATGCTGACGCCGCCGAGGGACGACGAACCACCCGCCGAGCGCGGCGCATAGGCACTGCGGCTCCGACCGCACCACGGTCTCGAGCTGCGAGCAGCACGAGCTCGGCGCCGTCGTCTCGTTGCCGCTGATGTAGTCCAGGCATGGGGACTGGCTCACCAGCGCCGACGTACACCCGCTGCTGCCGGACTGCGCGGACGCCGCTGCGGCGAGCGGGGCCGCATCGGCCTGGACACCCAGGGCCGCTGTTCTTGCTCTCCCAGCCATTTCTTGCTTGGATTTGCTACTGTTCTAATGCGAGACTACAGGTCTTAGGCTGTGTGGGGCTATAGCCCGATGCTTGAAAATTCTACCAGTGTTATAAGTCTATAAAAAAATTCTTTCTAAAAATCTCCAATCATTTGAACTCGTTCTAAAGAACATCTCAGTCTAAGGCTTAGTCCGTGGCTAGCTCCACCATCTGCTTCTTGCCAAGTTCTTGGAATGGATATTGGCTACTTGGTTAGTCTGCGCCTGTGTTCCTTTGCATTCTGATGGTGTGGCTTTTATAGGAGGGTTCTATGATAGACGGTTGATGATTTGGCTGTGTTGGTGAGCTGCTGGTTCCTACTTTAGTCAGGAAATGATGCTTTCATTTCAATTCATACAGGACTTGTAAAGGATTTGTTTACGAAAATGTGCTGCCAAATTGCTGTTCAGACTTCAGACTAGTTGAAATCATGTCCTTGACGTATTAGATTAACAACGGTACGAGTATCAGTAGGGGAGTTTTGTATATACTTTAGTTAGGAAGTTACTCGTGTCATCCTGGCAACTGGAAAATGTAGTTTCCAGAGAACAAGAATAATGCTTAGCAATGCTCGCACGGCACGGCATTCTATTGTGACCATGCAAACTGTCGTCCATGCATTTTACCTGCAGTCTTTTTGTCATATTTTCTTTTCTTGCTCTATATTTCTTAACATAAACATGTTGCCTGCTAAGAGTGACGTCAATTACAAATTATATCTTTACAAACGGAAAATCTAAGCTATAGTTAATCAGATGAACTGCCAAAAATGAATCTACAACTTGTTCTTTTATAGGGGCCTCAAAAGCATGTAATCTTCGAGGAGTTCTCGCTCTGACAACGTGTCGTTCTCATTTTGTGGAGTCCATAGGACCTCGACCGCCTACAACGAAGGTCAAGAAAATGTTATACATCACTTTTATATGGCGTAACCGCATAAGCATATCAACCACCTTTTTTTCCAAAAAATAATCTAACAAGATGTTGCTCATTGAATGTTCACTACAATGTGATAATGATTAATGATTTGCTGCAATTTTCAATTGCTGAGTTGCAATCTGCCAGCCAGCCTTCTTCGAGACTAACGGAGTTTGCGGACTAATCCTACTTCAAAGAACTTTTGATTTTGGTGACTAACCTGGTACTGGTTTTCATTATTTTACTCCATTGCAATTGACATGTCATGACTTATGGCCAGGAATGAACTTCAAACTTTACAGTAGAATAAGAAAGAAAAGAAACAAGTAGGGAGTACCAGTATTTTGCTTGACGGTATGGCACCAAGCTTTTGTAGAGCTGTCTTCAAGTCAGTGCTGCTATTTATAGCGGGTAGCTTGTGTACTCCCTCAACAGCAACCAATATAGTTATCTACATATAAGAATAAAAAGCCTTATATATCATGTTGTAATTACTTCTAGAAACACAGCTAACCAGAAATATTTTGTCACTCAAAGCTACAAATGCTACAAATTATAACCCAAGGAACAACAGAATAGCATGGAAAGTAGTCCGTATGTGACTGAAATGATCTACAGAACGTTTCTTTTAATATGAAACAGCAATAGGCATTTACATGGTACTATCAAAGTTTTATGAAGTAGATCAAAATGTATATGCTACTACTGCTAGTAAGTAAACCATTACACTATTGACTGTATCAACCAAAATAAATGTGATCTTGATTCTTGGGGTAATAATTTGAAGTCCACAGCAATGTAATTATTAAGAACACTTGTCAGCCTCTGGAACTCTAGGGAGAAGCAAAGGACGGAGATTACTTCCGTACTTGCAGAAATCCAAGAGCTGAGTTTATTTTTCTCTTCTTTTGAGTTAGTTCGTGTTCGGCGGACTGCTAATGTGGTTGCAGACTTATGTGCAAAGCAAGCTTCCCCAACTAGGACTCTGTGTTTGGCATGAGCAGATCCCAGAATTCTAGCGAGCTGCTTAGCTCATGATTGTAGTCCTAATGATTAAATGAAGAGGTTTGCACTTGGTCTAAAAAAACAAAAAAGAAGTCCATGACAAGTAAAAGATAGTATGGTTCATAAAATAAACAATAACAGAGGTGAGATATCTTGCTCTTGCACCACTTACAGTCTGTATGTTTATTTTACTAGGTCACAATATCTAGAATATCTTTTATACACTATGAAGGTCCCCAATGTCACTGAATCCATATCAGATATTACATAAAAAACTGGTACCATTTGATTTTTTTAAAAGACATACCACAATGTACTCGTTGCTAAAACCACTTGATCTTTGGCTGCCTGCTTTATGCCTCTTGATGCTATTCACATTCACGATCGTCTCTTCATCAAACTTGCCTCGTTCCTCAATTGATAGTTGATTGAAACGTTTTTCCCCATCATCTATGCTTCGTTTCACATCCACCTTGAAAACAACAAAGATGGATTAAAAACATATCAAAAAAGAAACATACCGAATTCCAAATATACAGAACCTTGCTACTAAAGACTGTTACATGATAAAGTGCTCATGTATGGGATGTTTACATGGCTTACAACCTTAAGGAGTAAGTATGAACTATGAAAATATACAGTATCCCATTCAAACTAGTGAGCTTATAATTGTCTCATCACTGGTGAAACGAAAATAGAATTTAAAACTTTGTTTTTCCTTTTGGGGGGGAACAGTAAATACACATAACATTCTATTGCAGGATAAATAACATAATTACATTATTTCAGTAATCATAGATTTGGAAGGAAGCAAAATATAAACTGCAATCTGCTGCATAAACTGACAAATATAAATTGAAGGACACAGTGTGCTTACTGATGAATAAACTGAGATACAGCAATCTGGATGCCGAAGTAATGCCAATGTTGTCTCTGGAGAACAGCATACCAAGGACCAAATAGTTAGCATAATTTCAAGCCAATAGCAAAATGGTCAAAAGTCTTAAGAAAAGAACAAATATTTATAATTTCTTTCAAAAGGAATTGCAATGCACAATATTATGCAGCTTAGCGCACATACTTGACTATATCATCACCATATTTATTTTATATAAGGTGACATGTGTAATTGCCCAATCCACCTCCAATTTCCATCAGATAGAAATTGTATCCATCATAGTATTGAAACAATCCCTTCCAACAACCCACAGGGGACAAGCCCCAATAATCATTCAGCAGCTAAACAAACCATCTCAGAACAGAAGGCCAACACAATGGATAAGCAGATAAAATAAAGCAGTTTAATAGTATATTGACTTCAAATACCAATAACAGACACCACTAACAATTATGTTGCTGCCAAATATTTAGACCATACACCGCCATAACTCTTGAGATAATAAAATGAAGCAGCATATATAATTTGGTTTTACCAGTTAGCACATAGCTCAACCCAGCTGGGGTAGATGTATCTGCTTTCTCAGCTATTTGATCAAGCTCCTTCTGAAATGATCGGGCCATGCCCAGCAAGCCAACCTAAGAACATATGTAGATTTACAGATTAGAAAATTAAATGGATTCCTCTGTTCCAAACAGAAATAATTCAGTATTCTATGTGGAAGAAATATTTGTGCAATGGTCGTACATCTATGTATATGATGAGTAGCGTCAGCATGACTTCTAATAAACAAAATAATAGAAGCAAGCATATATGATTTGGCAAATGTTTTACATCTAAGTACAATGTGTTGCAACATGTATCATGACTTGAAAAGCAATACTACTTAGTTAAGCTTGAGTAGATAAATATGCCATCATCGACAAATCGGCAACAAATAAAATCAAATGCAGCTAACGATACCTTTTTTCCATAGCTCTTTCCTATAAAACCCTCCATGCTATGCCAGTGTATGTAACATCACCAACTAATCCTAATGTAATCTAGTTTATATGTTTGGGAGCATGCTGTGTGGTCTAGTTTAGGGCCTAGGGTTCTAATTTTTCAAACAATTTCTGTATCTCTAAAAATAACTAACCAAAATATGTTGAGCTAAACAGATTATATTATGTATGATCTAAGTAATTTGACATGATCTCATTTCCACAATTACATCCTTTGTTATATTGCAGTAAAGCTGCTGATACACATCAGGAGATTCAGGACCACATAATGCACTATACAGACGGCCATTAAGATGGAGCTGCTGCAATTTTTCCAACATTTTAATATATGTACTTAAAATACCTTTTCTTTTCTGTACAGCTTCAAGGCAGCTTTACCTTTGGATGAAACCTTAAGCCAAGAAGTTTGCAATTTGGAACAATCGGAGCAATTCACAACCAAATGGCCTAAAATATCAATTCTAGGCAAGGCTCGAAAAGTGTACCAGTCTACCAGGCCACGCTCGATTACAATGACACTCGACCAATGGCTTAAGCCAACATATTTTCCAAATCAAGAAATGGTGTGCCAAATCAAGAAGTGGGTTACATTTAATAACAACCAATCTAAGAGCGATTCGTTAGCATACTTCCCCGCTAACATATGAAGTGATTACGGCAATTGATCCATGGTAATGTAAATTGCGGCGCAAACAGAAGCGTCCAGACACCAGAGAAAATGAACAAAAGAGACGGCAAGAACCTGCAGCTTGAGGACGGTGGTCTTCTGCGTCTCGGTGAGCACGCTGCCGCCCCCAGACGAGTCGGAGAGGAACCCGCCGAGGTAAAGGAACGCCGCGAACCCCATCAGGATCATGAGGAACCCTGACCCCCCGAACCCGATGCCGACGGCCGGGCCGACGGACACGAACGGCGAGGGCGAGTAGAACGGTGCGGCCGAGTACCCTCCCCTCCGCGCCGGCGCGGTGTACCCGTATGACGGCGGCGACGATCGCGAGGAGAAGGCAGACCCGCCGACGCGGCCGCCAGAGGCGGCCAGCGCGGCGGGATGGGGCCCAGCAGCGGCGAGCAGCGCACCGGCGAGAAGGAGCGCCAGCGCGGGCTTCTTGAGCGCCGCGAGCGAGTCGAGGAGGGACTTCTTGAGGGCCTCGAGGAGCGCGCCGCTGGGCCGCCTCTGCGCGGCGGGTTGCGGCGCGAGAGAGGCGGGAGTGGGGCGGTCGCCGTGGGCGCGGAGGGGCCGGGCGCGGGCGGGGAGGGGCGGGGGCTTGAGGAGGAGGAGGCCCCGGCGGGGCGGGCGCGGGAGGGGCAGGGAGAGGAAGCGGGTGGATTCGAGGAGGGAGGCGGCCGCCATCGCGGCGGCGCGGGCGGGTGCCGTGTGATGCGGAGAAGGCGGACGTGGGAAGTGCGAACGGAGTTGTCAGGGGTGTGCCGCCGTGTACGATGTGTGGGAGCGGGAGTGGGAAGATATTATTACTTATTTAAGAAGTGTGGTGGGCGTGGGGGGAGGAGGATCGGGATGTGAGGCTGCGGGTTGTTGGGGTGTTGGGGATCGGGCGACGTGGAGGATGACAGGCGACGGGGCTTCACTGTGTCTGTCTGACCGTTTGTTCCACTGCAGACCTGGAAAGTGGGTTGTGTTGGGCTGGTCATGTGTTGGGAAGGTTGCTCATGTATGGTTTATCGGAGTTTCGTGCCGAACCATACGGGTCGGTATGAGTCTATTTAATATATTGGATTAAGTTTGGTCTGTTAAGTCGGTAGAATAAAAATAAATAATAATAATATATATAAAATTCAAAAATACATATAAAAATTGTAATAAATAAGATAAGCATATTAAAAATGTAATAGAATTTTGTTAATGTTCAAATAGCTGGCTCGTTAAAATATTTGTCATTTAGCTCATAAGATATGGAAAATTGAAAAACATGTAAAACAATCCTAGAATATATATTTTAAAAAAACCAAAATAAATAAATATATATTTATAAAATGAACTATATAAAATTTAAAAACTACAAAATAAAGTCATATAAATATTGAAAAATGGAAAGAAAATTATATAATTATTAATAAATGAAAATAAATTCATATATGTATATTAAAACAGTGTCGTGCCTAACGGGTCGTGCCGGGCCAGCCCCAGCACTATTCGTGTCATGTCGTGCCAGCCCGTAGTGCTAGGGTGGTGGCCCAGGCACGGCCCGGGCTATCGTGTTGTGCCGGCCCAACCCGTGAATAGTGCGGGCCATACCGGGCCAACCCGGCAGGCATAGCCCGTTTGGCCAGCTCTATTCCACTGCAAGAAGCACACGGTTTTGGAGCACTGTGTTGAGGAACCGTCGCTAACGAGTTCAGTCGAATGATCACCTAGTAGACAAACATAGAATCACATCAAACAATGCAAGAACACAATAGTAGATTGAACATAGAGATGTATGAAACTTCTTGCTTTTCTTTATTGCTCTTCAAGCGATCAACCTTTTACAATAAAAATAGTACCCCCTATTTATAGGCTAAAGACGTTGCTAGGGTTTTAGATATACATGAGCCGGCTGCTGGGCCAAGCCAATGGTTTCCCAACACTCTTCTGTGGGTACCCATCCTCACATGTTCATGCCTTGTCAAAACTCCATAAAAATCCAGTGGGAAAAATTTGAAGAAAGAGTACATGACACACGTTCTGTTGCATCGCACGAATTGCCTCGTTAAAAACCTTAGCCAAAAAACTTCAGGAAAAATCGTCAAGGGAAAAGAGTACAATCCATCCAATTTCATTTAATCTTCAGGATTTACTCTTTGGGTACTCGATCTTCGTGATCAAGTTTCAATAATAAGTTCGTGAAGATTCCCCCCTGAATCATGTACTTCTCTAAGTCTCATCATTCCAAATCCACGTATGCATCCTTCAAAGCTAGACTCTAGAATTGACTTAGTGAATAAATCTGCAAAATTTTCACATGACTTAATATGCAGTACTTTAATTTTTATCTATCTTTGTAATTCATGAGTATAGAAAAACTTGGGGTTGATATGCTTTGTGATATGACTCTTCACATATCATATCTGCACTTGTGCAACACAACCTGAATTATCTTCATAGATAATAGGTGGGGTTTACGTGGTATTCAATCCACACGACTGCTGGATGTGGTGAATCATTCGCCGAAGCCAAGAACATTCTCGCGAGGCTTTATATAGTATCATGATTTCCGAGTGGTACGTCGAAGTAGATACAAGACTTTACTTAGACGATTTCCATGGAATTGCAGTTCCACCACATATGAATACATAACCTGTTTATGACTTGGCTGTATGCAGGTCCGACATGTACCTGGCATCTGCATATCCATTCATAGACATGTCTTGGTTCTTTCTGTAGAACAGACCAAGGTTTTGCTTCCTTTGAGGTATCAGAAGGTATCCTTCATTCCTTGTTAATAACTTTTGGTAGGTTTTGCACTATACCTTGCTAATAGGTTAACGACAAATGCAATGTCTGGTCTAGTACAGTTTGCTAAATACATGAGTGCTCCTATCGCACTTAAGTATGAGAATTCGGTCCTAGGACTTTCTCCCCCTCTTCTATAGGTCTATGCGAATCCTTGTCTTATTACAAAGATCTCCCGACCATTGGCACTTTCTAAGGGTACGCTTTTTTAAAGTCGAATGTTTTTAACACCTTCTATGTGTAGGTTGACTGATGAACTAATATCCCTTCAGAGGTATGCTCAAGCTGCAAGCCTACGCAATGTTTGATTTTACCCAAATCTTTCATTTCGAACTCCGACTCCAGGTAAGAGCTTGCTTCCTTAATTTCTTCCAAGATTCCGATGATATTCAGATCATCTTTATACACTGAGATTATACAAAAATCCATCCTAGGATCGTCGTATAAATACACATGGATAATTATCATTATTCGTGTAGCCTTTCTTGCATAAAAAGTTCGCTTCAAATGATTATACCGCATCCTGCCTAATTGCTTAAGTCCGTACAATGACTTTCTGAGTTGCACACTGTACAGATTTCTATTTGTTCTGTCTTGTTCGGGACAGGATACCTTCAGGTACCTTCATATAAATGTCTGAACCCAAGTTTTCATAAAGGTATGCAGTTACCACATCTATTAATTTTATTTCTAACTTTAAATTTACTGCTATTGAGATTAAATATCTAAAGGTAGTTCTGCCCATGACTGGGGAATAAGTTTCTTCATATTCAACTCCTGGATGTTGAGTAAAACCTTATGCAATAAGCCTTGCTTATTTTTATTTCTCTTTCAAACAAATACTCACTTATGCCCTACGGGGTGCACACGCGGAGGCGTGCGGCTTACTGGCCCAAACACCTATCTTTTATTCAGAAATAATAATTCAGTTTCTATTACCTTCTTCTAATCTTCCTAATATGATATTTTCTTATATTCAGTGAGCGATGCAGGCTTTGGATCAAGATCGATGATTGTGGTAGTTTTCTTTGCAAAATAAATATCGACATTGGTTGTTGTCTTATTCATAGATTTTTTCGTGGTCACATGATTTATAGCTATTTCTTCATAGGGTGATTCTTGTAATGCTTCTACTTGTTCACCGCTGCTTCCAATTACGGGGGCAAGTCCCTTTAGTTTTTCAGCTCTAAATGTTTCTATTATATCTTTTACTTCATGTTCACATTCTATGCAGAAAGAGCAAATACTAGAATCAACATTACCAGAAGCAACTAATTTGCTAGATTCTAAGTATTTTTCACAATGAGCAGATTTAACTTCAATTAGCTTAGTTCAAACATTTTCAAGTTGGTGTAAAGCGACATCATAAATAGTTTGCAGTTTAGCAAGTTCAAAGTGTAACTCATAGTAGGATGAACATTCATCATCGTCAAGACTCTTAGCATTCACAAGTTCTAATTTTAGATTATCAATTTGTAACTCTAAGCCCTTATTCCTAGCCATGCTAAACTCTAAAGCTTTGTCATGACTAAGCAGTTGCTCATACATGGTGTCACATCTAGTAGATAGAACGTCATAGGATGGAGGTATCTCATCGATGTCATCGACGTCGACGGAGTCGGCCATGGAGCATATGCAAGTGAAGTCCTTGGTCTTCCCTTTATTTTTATCTTGAGGGATCTCCTCCTCCTTGTCCTCTTCGCTCCTAGAGTCCACATCGCTCATGGATTACTCTTCAAAAGCGGCAAGGACCCGGTGAGCGGCCTTCATGAGCTTGGCAGCATCATACTTGGGCTTGTTCCCATGAGGCTTCTTCCAAGCCGCCTTCTCCTCCTTGTGGTTGCCCTTCCCTTTCAGCTTGGGACAGTTTGCTCGGATATGGTAAAGCTCTCCACACTCATAGCAAGTCACAGGAACGCCTCTCTTTTTGTTTCTCACATTGTTATAGGCCCGTGTGAATTTTTTAGCTAGGAGGCTAATTCAGCCTCAGGGATACTCTTAAGTTCCTCTCCATGGATTGCAGATAAACAAGCAAATAAAAATCCAGAAGAAGATTCAAAAGAACCATCAGAAACTCTCTTGAGAGGATCTGCTACCAAAGTCATATTCTCCTTCTTGGGATGGTCAACTCTTTTAATTTCATGGATTTTGAGTTTGCTATAAAGCAACTCCAAAGTAAGACTCGAAAGATTGACGTTCTCTTCAATGGCGGTAGCCTTTATCTCCCGCTCCTTGGTGTTGATTGTAGCCAAAAGGTGGGTGGCATTATCAGATTGAGAATACTCAATATCAACTGCTCTCAACTGATTGAGCACCTTATTGAAGCGAGTAAAGACGTCATCGATGCTCTCTCCAGGACGCATCTCGAGTTTGTTATATTCTCGCTTGAAAACCGTCTGACGCACTTACTTGATTCGGGACGAACCCTCGTGGTAGGTTTCGAGGGTGCTCCAAATCTCGTGCGCGGTCTCAAGGTGACAGATCCTATCGTACTCCTGTCTACCAAGTCCAGCATATAAGAGACTCTTTGCCTTATGGTTGTTAGCCAAGAGGGCTGCTAAGCCGGCGTAGTAACCTCGGGTAAAACGAGCGGAGCTCGAACAACCTCCTATGTGGCTTGTCCTTCACTCTGATAGTAGACACACATGCGATTCTTTCAATAGGCATAGTCGAGCCCATCAAAGACATGCGGCTTCGTGGAGTACTTCTCCATCGCTAAGTTCAGTGACCGGATAAGATCGAGATTGAACTAACCGGGCTCTGATACCACTTATTGGACCAAAACGGTGACTAGAGAGGGGTGAATAGGAGCATGATCTCTTTTTCACCAAGATCGGATTCAACACGATTTTTACTCTGATAGCTATGAGAGCTATGAAGATCAATATACAAGCATAGCGTAAGACTTGTATTAAATCCAATCTAAACCCGAATCAAAACAATCAAAATCATCAAAAACTCAATTTTCAAGAGTTGGGCGGTCTGACCTCTTTACATGGCGATTTGACCTCTCACAGGGGGCGGTCTGACCTCCAGCATGATGAGCAGTAAAATCAGTCCGAAAAACAAAATCACAAATATGTCTAACTTTTGATCTACAACTCCAATCTCGATGAAACTTGGAACACACCTTCTCTAGGATATCAGAAACCTAATCCAATAAAAGATCATGAAGATCTTTGCCAAAGTTCTGACCTTTTTCCGTTTGAGTGAAGGATGGTTCAAAATCGAGTCAAAACGAAAACTAGATCCAAAAACTTGCTCGTGGATTATAGATGATCATATACGTATTCCCACATGTCACAGCAAGTAAGACGAGGGGCAGAAACCAAATGAAAACTTGAGAATCAAAGAAAGTCCCAAAATCACAAAATAGAGAGTAAGAACGGAAAGAGACTCATCTTAAGAAAACTTGCATGGATTGATTCGTAATTGTTGCTGGTTTACAGCCACTCCATCAAGAAGGACAAAACTCAGTACATGAGCACACAATCAATCCCTTCTCTAGAAAGCTAGCCTCTCTACTATTCTCCATAAACATCAAAACTAGGGTTTTCAAAATAAAAGCACAAGAGGTTTTGAAAGTGCTACAACACCCTCCCCTATTTACAGTGGAGGCTAACCTTATAGAAAGTTTCCTATTAGGCATCAGTTAAGTCCACACACAAACGGGTTTAACTCACGCACGTATTTTAAAAGCGTTATCTTCATCTTCTCTTGACCTAAACCACTTCTCCTTGCGCCGTCTTACGCCGCGGTTTAGCCAAAAGCAATCAAGGCGGTATCTTGATGATATTACCAAAATACCCATTCTCGAACCTTCTACAAAGACTGAGTCAAATCTTCATGAAGCAATCCCACGCTTTTGCCACGTGTAGATTGATCAACAGCTCTCATCATGTCGGCAAGTCTCTCCCATCCGTCTCCCACCGAAACCACCATGGCACTTGCACTGACCCCCGCGCCGCTTGATGTAACCCGTCGCACCGAACTTCCTGTTCGGTCATCCTTGTCCATTATGCGCCATGCTTGAGTCTCCTGACTTCACCTGGCATCCTTGATCGTTCTGAACCTTAGCTCTCAAGCCTAGTCCCGATCATCCTCACCGTTGACCGTCGTTGACCTCCAAGCGTCCTGCACAACAATAGACCAAGATATTGATTCTGGAAATAAATTCTTCGTAACTTGACCCACGTTAGTCAAAACATGCATCATGCAACATATATGCACTGAAAACCATGAACTTGACCTAACCAACAAAAATCGTCGCCACAAAAGCCAACGAACAAGTGAAAACCGATCAGACCGCCACCCATGGGCCGGTCGGACCACCCAGCAAGGGATTTAGCCAAATTTCCACCATGAAAATCCGAGATCTCTCTGGAATTTTCAAACGAATAGATTTTTTGACTGAAGACTCCAAAAATTATGAGACCAAGTGTAGGAGAATCCCCTCTCTTGTCTATACCCTCTATTTTTGGTTCAGCTCCAAACTCAGCCAAACAAGATGGCCGGTCAGACCGTCGCCCATGGCCGGTCTGACCGCCGGCCTTTTTGACCCCAAAGCACTGGCCGGTCGGACCGCCGCCTCGGCCAGTCGGACCGCCAGAGACCTGACAGCATTTGAACTTTGCCAAAAACACGTATTCGACAAAACTTCAATGTCATTGTCAATTATAACATCATTCTAAGATCGTGATCATATCCCCATAATATCTACAATTTCCAATGTAACTGTTTTTACCACAATAATTGCATACTCCTTGCAATCCAAGACCCTTAAAACTTAATCAAAAAGTGGACGGTTTAACGTAGGTAGATGTATAGCCGAACTCTAGCAAACATGTATTAACTTTTTTTACTTTCTTATAACCTTTTTTAGAGGAACTTTACTTTCTTTTACTACTCCGACCAAGACAAAGGAATTGTAGATGGCTAGATGCACTGCGGACAAATGAATTTCTTTCCATTCTTTTCTTTTCTTTCCATCTTAGTGGGAGCTGACTGACTGACTGTACTTACCTGATTCCGTGTTGATCAAGTTTTGGCTCTTATAATACGTTGTGATCTTGACTCATGATTCTTGAGGGCTCGTCATTAGAAATTTGGAATCCAACAACGTGACCCTCAAGCAATTATAATAGTCTATGAACCCTTAAAAACGAACTTTCAATGCATGGGACTTACATTCCAATTCCATAGTGTGCTACAATGTGCCGCCTGAAACAACTGAATTTCATAGACATTAGAAGATGAGGCTATGCTCTATTCTGCATTTCTACTGCCTGATACAGTTCAACTTCACAACAGTTTCGAGAAGTCTGGGTTTAAGCACAGGGAAGGTAAACTGAAAAATCTCAGAGCATGACACTATTTATCTGCAATTCACTTAAAGACCATTGACACATGACTAAACGGCTGGTAAAAAGAAAGCTAGTAGCAATCAGTTTCCATCACAGCAACTTCACACCGGCACCCCTAAGAGAATCTATGACGGCCTTGACCTTGCCATGGTACGTTTGGTCTCTTGACATGGAGACGGACACCGCGGGGATGCCCCTGAACAGCAGACGCTCACCGAGCAGCTTCCCGATCTTCGCCGCTGCGGCGATGTCCCCTGTCGATTCCATGCTTGGCCTGAGGAGCTTCTCCTGCGAGCTCGCTGAGCATGCGACCGTGGCCGATGGGGTGTGGATGACCTGAGCGCTCACATAGTTGTTTGTGAAATTCATCTTTAGAACGTAGGGCTTTAGGAACTTGGTGATTGCAGGTGCCCTAGCTGGTGGAGGGATAACCATGTCGGCTAGTTAAGCTGCTCTGCACAAGCCAATAAATAAGAGATTAATTCTTTATATGCTACTGGAATTTTGCAAAATACCCACATGTCAGTGAAACAATAAGTGACATATAAGGGATGAGACAAACTTGCGGTGGTATATAAGGAATTCACCCATAAATAAGAAACGAAAATTTGCCAAAAGCACATCCAGTGTTTATGAAATCTGCAAGAATGGCCAATGATAAATCAGGACACAACCAAAAATTATATGTTCCAGATTCTAAATCCAGGATTGCATACACATATAGCATATAGCATATAGCATACAAAGGACATCCACATTCAATGGTTTTTATCACTTGGATCCAGGGAAAGCATGAGATAATTTACATCATAGTTCACAACTATTGCAGGAAACTTCAGCAGTCCACAAGTTATCATCATTAGTTTATTACTGAAGAACTCATCCGGTAAGCAGTACTTTATTCAAAACGTTACTACCGAAACTCAAAAAAAAAAAGTATGTAGTGTTGAAGTTGCTAGAGTTTTTACATTTAAGTATGTAACACTGATATTACATACTCCTTTCAGTTCATAAAAACAAGTCGTTTTGGAATGCGTGAAGTCAAACTTCAGAAACTTTGGCTATCCATACCTTTTTAAATATTTAGATTAGATATATGGAAATCATATGTGTAGATTCGTCTCAAAAAATACTTTCAAAATATTATATTTTTATTGGGTTTTATAAATATATTATAATAGTAATTAGTGGTCAAAGTTGTATTTTTGGAACTGTGTGGATGCCCAAAACGACTTGTTTTTATGAATTGGAGGGAGAAGTACACAGACACAGTGATAATGCAATATAGAATGGACATCTAATCTGGTTTACACTGCTCAGGAGTTCACAACAGAACAGTTGGTCCCACATTTTGCCTTATCTTCCTAAAGCTGTTAGTAACAAGTTGGCATACTCCAAGGGCTGAACCTCTGAGGAACTAATAGCACAGGTGAATAAATGCCACTAGATATGGACATAACGGGAGTTATTGGACTGAACAAACATCTTTTGAAGGAACACCAAATCAATTCTATGCTGTTGTCTCGTCATTTGAGACTTGCAGAACTTCCTAACAATACCACAATCAGGAAATGACAAATTCACATTAGGAAGATTGTATCGGGTAGGCATCTTGCCTTTTGAATGCGACCTTTCTTTTCTTCCATAGCATAAACAGTTGGGCATGGCCAAATTTTTGGAAATTGCTTGAATGAAGAAGCATTTCACTTCTACAGGGATTGGTAGATTAAACATACTATAAGTTCAAACTGCCATTAGAGGAGATCTAAACTTCTGCCCATATATTCACAATAAAAAAGCCCTCAATCAAAGCTAAGACATATTGCACTACCGTTGTGAATGCAACGTTCCAGGATTGAAGCGATTCCAGACTGAACTGGGAAAACCCCTGACAGGATCACAATTAATAAGAAAGAAATGTTCTTCACAATAAAATAAGCAAGTAGTGTTCTCCACAAGAAAACATCATAGGAAGCAGGGCTAAATCCACTCTATGTGTTTAAAATGGAGCTGAGGCAAATTTTTGGTGGTGCCTTGTTCATCTAAAAAATCCATTCTATGTGCTTGCTAACACTGATGCAGCTTTCTTGCCATTTGAGACTCGCAGAACTTGCTAACAATACCACAAGCAGGAAATGACAATTTTACTCTAGGAAGATTGTATCGGGTAGGCATCTTGTCATTTGAATGCTACCTTTCTTTTCTTCCACAGCATTAACAGTTGGGCATGGGCAATGGGCCGATGGCTTGCAAATTGCTTCTTCAAAGAATGGTCTAGCACATTATGCACACTATAAGGTAAAGATATTCCTTTATTTACTTGTTAAAGTTGACTAATCTCACTATTTGCTAGTCCATGCCTTCTATTCAGTTCAAACGAAGAAAATGGGGAAAAGGCAGTAACTTTCAGATGCACAAACAATTAGTGAACAGCACACATTAGCATATCACTCCTACGAAGTTTGATAAACTAAACAGTAAACACACTTGAAGTTCAAACTTCTCTGTTAGGGGATATCCAAATTTCTGGCAACATATTCTATATAAAAAAGCCCTAAATTGAAGCTAAGACATAAAGCGCTGCTCTTGTGAATGAAATGTTCAAGTATGGAAGCGACTCCAGACTGAACTGGAAGCCAAAACTCCTGACAAGATCATCACAATAAAAAAAAAGAGAACCGTTTCCCCACAAGAAAACGTAATAAACAGTAGCATCTTGCGATCCATGAAAGGGATCGATGCTTTATGCTAGTGGCGTAGGAGCACGCACTACAAATCATCCAAGAATCACGGAATTGGAACTGCGGCCACAATAGAAGCTCCTGAGAGAGAGAGAGAGAGAGTCGCACTGTGGATGGCGTGGATCGATGGCGGCGAGGGTTCTTGTTCCCGTCGGGAGACGGGGAGACAGGCGAAAGAAGAGGCAACGATGGTTTTGCCCTATCGAACTAACTTGCAAATTCAGAAGAGTTCAGGGTCTAACTGGAAAAATCGTTGCAAAGAGGAACGGACGGTCAAGAAATATCTAGAGTGGAGCGAGACTTCCCGAATCTTGACGCGCCGATAGGAATTTTTTTAGATACAACACATTTGGAATCTGTATTACGATGGTTTTGCCCTATCGAACTAACTTGCAAATTCAGAAGAGTTCAGGGTCTAACTAGAAAAATCGTTGCAAAGGAACGGACGGTCAAGAAATATCTAGAGTGGAGCGAGACTTCCCGAATCTTGACGCGCCGATTGGAATTTTTTAGATACAGCACATTTGGAATCTGTATTACGCGTGATTTGTATTTGCATATATATCACTGTTGTCATACGATCGTCGTGCGGCAACACTTTCCGCGCGCCACGTCAGCTGTTGTCGCACCGTGCGGCAACCGTTGCCGCATGGCCTCCTCCGCCGCCGCCACGTAACCTCCCCTAGCCAGCCTCGCCGCCATGTTGTTTTTTTAAATTATTGTGCATAGTTTTTGTAGAAATTTTTAAATATAGCAAACCAGTTTAAAAAATTATGAATTTTTTTGTGGAGCTTCTTGACTCAGTGTACTTGTTTGTGTAATTTTATTAAATCTAATTCATTCTAAATTTTTCTTGAAAAGAAAAAAAGGAAAAAAATACTATAGTTGTTGCCACACGGTAGCTGTGCGGCAACCATGCGCTATAGTTTGGTTGCTGTATGGCTACCGTCCGGCAACTACTGTAGCAAATTTTTAAGAAAATTATTTATGTATAATTTTTTAAAATTTTAAAATATAGCAAATTGGTTCTAAAAATTATAAAAAAAAATTGTGAGGCCCCATAACAAAGTGTACTTGTGTAATTTTTTCAAAAATTTATACGTTCCAAATTTGTCTCAAAAATCATTTAAATATACTATTAGTAGGAATCTTGTAATATAGAAAATAAGATTCAAACATTATGAATTTTTTTAAGGTTCCTTACACAGTGGACTTTATTGTGTAATATTTTCTAAAATTTTATATGTTCTGAAAACGTCTCAAAAATTAAGGGTTTAAGTCTCGAAAATTAGGCTTTTAGGTTTCGAAAATTATGATTTTATTATTTCATGTGACTTGGAATGTGTGAAGTTTAGTACCACATGAACCACTTTAGGTGTAGTAGGATTACTATAGCAGTAGTGATAGAATTTGAACTCCTATAGTAGTACTAATCATACTACTATTATTGACAGTATGATTAGTACTACTATGGTAGTTCAAATTCTACTCGGAGTAAAAAATAGTATAGTACTGAAAATCTAAATAATAGTAGTATATCAATGCCAATTCCATGGTAGACAAATACACCAACCGGCTCAAGCATTACAGGACAATACCTCTTTCTTGGCCTTTTGCGACACTGGGTCTCGATATCCTAGGACCGTTTCCCAAAGCTCCGGGAGGTTTGAATTCCTTTTTGTGGCTATTGACACGTTCACAAAATGGATTGAAGTGAACACATGGCGGGATAACATCGAGGCGACAAAAGGTTCATGATGAGATCGTAATTAGCCGATTTGGAGTTAACGGATAATTACGAACAATGGTAAACAATTCGCAAGTGCAAAATTTGAGGAATTTTGCGACGAGTTCAGTACCAAATTATGCTATGTTCATTGCACATCCCCAACAGCGGGCGGTCGAGCGTGCAAGCGGCCAAATAATGCGAGGAATTAAAACCGAGTCTTGACCCGACTTGTTAAGCGCTCGGGGCTTGGTACAAGAATTATCCTCCGTGTTATGGGCGATTAAATGCGACCACCGATCGAGCAACGGGAGAAACACCATTTTTCTAGTGTTGAGCGAAGCCATGCTTCCTCGGAGCTAAAATTACAGTCGACACGAGTTGAAACATTCAACAACTCGGACCAGGAACAACTTCGGCAGATGACATTAACCTACTCGAAGAAAGGAGAAACCTAGCCTTAATCCGTTCGTGGTCTACCAACAAACCTGCGCGAGATACTATGATCGTAAGGTCCAACCTCGCGACCTTCCGTAGTGACTTGGTATTGAGGCTCTGCCAATCCAAGTCTAATCGGAATAAACTTTCCCCAAATGGGAAGGTCCTTACGATGGTCGAAGTAACCTGCTGCAGTCGATGCGACTAGCGATGGAAGATGGACGGAGTTCTCTCAAACTCTTGGAACATCGACCAGTTACGTAAATTCTATGTGTGACCAATTTCTCAGGCAATAAAAGTCCATATTCTTTCTACTTCTCTTGCCTTATTTTTGAGTAGTGCTTTTAAATCTTTCGACTATGATACAAAAACACCTAGTTTTCTTTACACCGGTCGAAAACAAGTAACATCATCTAGTGAAACTTCTCCTATCTGCATGTGGTTACGCCCGCTAGAAGGAATTTCCTAGCATCGACTCGTTACTCATTTTTCACCAATACAAAGAGCTGGGTTTTATCGAAATGTTCTCGTGAGCCAACTCTCTCAATCTTAGTTTATTTTTCAAATGATTTCAAAAAATATTCTAAGTAGAGTACACTTGATATATTTATTCGACCACCTTTGATGTACTCGTTTCGTTTGGGTGGTGAAGGAAGAGACACACCTAGTCGAAGTTTTCCTCTCTCGCATGTGGTCACCCTTACTAGAAGGAACTTCCTAGTATGCTTTCGATCTCCTACTTTTTGCTCTTTGGAAAGACTTATCGAGTCCATCGGAAAAAGGCGAGCAATTATTAAAGTCCTCTAGATGTTTGCTTAACTCAAGTTCTTTGTTCTTGGTTTGATTAAACTAGTCGGAGATGGTAACATCACCTAGTCGAAAGCCTTTTCTCTCTGCACGTGGTCTTGCCCACTAGAAGGAACTTCCTAGTGTCAGTCGTTTCTACTCTTTCGACCAAGTGCTTGACAACCATAACAAAACTATAAGTTAAACAAACATCTCTTTGTTTTGAAACCCCATTTCAAACACTATTTACTTAGATTGTCTAAACAATCTAAGCAAATAATCGAGCTAGGATAAAGTTATTAATTTGACTTCAATTCTTAGTCTTTCATTCGTTTATTATCTTTTGAGTTACTAACTACTCGACAAGATGATTTTAGAAATAAGATGGATCATATATTACTCATCAATGAAATTATACGCCTTTTAAGGTAGTTACAAGATTACTCGAAGGGGAGAGCCTAGCTGCATTTCCTCCGCCACCTTTTGCCAATAGATTGCATTTCCTCAATCGAACGACTTGCCTCGATTCGGAGACGATCGAAGTCGGCTTCGATTGGTTTAACATTAAGGCGGGGTCTTGAGCTTTAAGTTCAAAGCGTAACTACTGCAGCTTCATTGCCTCCTTATTGATTGATTTGATTAGTCTTGAGTGGTCACCATTTCTTGCAATTTCCGACTTGTTCCCCAATGGTACTTGTGTGAGACTATGGTATCTTCTCGAGGAGTTTTTCCTCGAATGTAGCTCACTAAGCACATTGTTCGGGAGAGTGATGTTGCCTTGAAGACTAGTCTTCATCAACTCCATCTCTGTTGGGTACAAGTCGAAGCCTCGTGAGTTTCTTGTTTTCGACCACTTGTTACGAAAAGAATAAAATCGGTCAAACGAAAATAAACTTACGGAGGAAGATACACAAAGATAATTATAGGTAAAAGCATTTCTTACCTACTAATTGAGAATCCGGTTTCTTAACCTCTTCTCGATGGGAAGCAATGGTTTCGATGTGCTTTTTCTCCCATGCTCGATGTCCTCTGCATTCATCTTAGCGATGCGGATGGACTCATTGTAGATCAAGGTTTTTCTTGGATTTCGACTCGAGGCTTCTCAATTGGACGACAATTTCTCAACAAGAAATTGGCATTAGAAAAGGAAAATACTCAAAAGGATAACAGGTAAAGAATTACTTACATTAATCGAGTTCTAAGACCCTCAAGTTCTTGATCCTTATTCGTAGTATCTGGGAAAACTCACGAATGACCAAAGCTTTTCTTGAACTTGATGCGAGCCCTTGCATCTCTTTTTCTTTATCGGAGAAGAAAAGAGAGTCGGGTAAGGTTAAAGATCAAAAGCAGATCTTAAGTTGGAACTTCTTGCTTATTTTTCCCGCAATCTTTTAGATGCGAGGCAGGTCTCGAAGTCTATCAGAGAGAACTAATACTTCGTTCCTTAGCCTCCTCGACTCTTCTTTTCATAGTCGGTGAGTCAATAAGATCTTCGTATCCTTGTTTAACCTACAAAGAACAGGAATGAAGATAAACATCGGTAGAATGGTTGTAAGTACTTCTACAACCTCTTGACCTAGTCGTAAGTTTTCTCGACTACGATATGGTTGTAAGTCTTTCTCGACCACTACACAGTTGTAAGTAGTCGTAAGCTTTTACGACTAGTACTTTGTCATGAGTTTCTTCCATGACTATTCTCGTAAAACATTATCGAGTATTTAAGTGAAAACAATTATGAATGATAAGTGACTTACCATCTCGCTCTCTGCAGAGTAGTTCTTGCCCTGTCTTAGCTCTAAAAGTTGTCGATGGTACTCACAGACAACGACAATTTGCTCTAGAGCTTTGCAAAAAGAAAGCAGTGAGAAGAGAAGGAAAGTCACATATATAAGTATTTTGAAGATACTTACATTTATAGTCGTCCTAGCAAACATCGAATATACAAGGTCAGGGTTCTGCGACTTATCTATCCTCGCGACTTTGTCCCACCACACCTTCTCGGCGCTCGTTATCAAAAGTATTCTCCGTATTGGGAATATCTTTGGGATGGGGACTCGGTCACGAGATCTGTGCGAGAGGACCCTCGACGGAGGCAGGGCCCAAAGAAGTCACCACGAAGTTGAAATTTTCTCCTTTAACTTCTCTTTGGGTAGGGAAGGAACGCCTCCTACAATTTCCTTCCCGAGCGGTGCACAAGTGGTCACCACCTTGACGAGGCTTCCACATTGCCCTTGTTGTTTCTACGACCTCGGCGATCGTAGCGGTCACCTCAACGATGCTGGCCGCTACTTCAAGGGTCGTAGCTACAGTCTCGACTTCATCGGCCACTGGGCCAAGGTGATGTTGTGAAGGGATGGCAATGGACTTCTCAATGAAGCATTCCCGGGCCAAGAAGTCGATCGAATAAAGAAAAACAAATCAAAGTTGTGAAAAAGAAAAGGTAAATGTCGTTCTTACACTTTAGTAAATTTCACATACCTCACACTCGGTCTTAACCGGGAATTTTGGGGCAATCCTCCCAGCGGAGGACCTTTTCTTCTCCACGACCACGTCCGTCGAGGTTCAACAATCGGCTCGATTCACGACCACGCGTGTCAGTCGTAGAGTTTGAGCAGGAACGAGCTCGGTTTCTGTTTTCTCTGATGGCCGAGATCGGCCTCGACCATTCCAAAAGCCTAGCCCTCGAGTTGCGAGTTGTCTTGATCGGCAAATATAATCCTTCATAAAAGACACAAAATCTTTTCAATTCTCCTTTTCGGTTGCTAACAAAACTAGGAGTGGCGGCTGCGAAAGATTCTTTGTCGTAAGAAGGATACCTTAGCCTTGCGAGGTTTGCGCTTAAGAGATTCATTGCCTCAACCTCCTCGGCCCGATAGGCTGCGGCCTCGGCCAGATCTGACTGGCATTGCCGCGAGTCTCAGAAGGTGCGGTGAAAGACGAGCTTGAGCTTGCTCCCCTTTGTCTGTGATTTTACAAGTCGGCGTCTCTTGGGAGGAGGCCGAGCCTTTATCTTTCGACAACCCAGCGTTAATAGTCATCGATCACGACTTCTTCGTCGTCTGGCGATTTTCCATGCCTACTTTACGTAAAGCACTTTATTGTGTAATATTTTCTATAATTTTATATGTTACAAAACGTCTCAAAAATTAAGGGTTTAAGTCTCGAAAATTAGGCTTTTAGGTTTCGAAAATTATGATTTTATTATTTCATGTGACTTGGAATGTGTGAAGTTTAGTACCACATGAACCACTTTAGGTGTAGTAGGATTACTATAGCAGTAGTGATAGAATTTGAACTCCTATAGTAGTACTAATCATACTACTATTATTGACAGTATGATTAGTACTACTATGGTAGTTCAAATTCTACTCGGAGTAAAAAATAGTATAGTACTGAAAATCTAAATAATAGTAGTATATCAATATGGCTGCATCTTCATGGCAAACTTGTGGCTTTTATCGTATGCGTACAAAAATACAATAAAAAATCAGATGTGTCCCGCTGTGGCTTTTATTATCAGTTACATTGTTGCTTTTCAGCTACATTATCATAAAACGAATTCACAAAGATGTTTCAGATTACAATCAAATATAGTTTGCCATGAAAGTGAAACCTAATTTTTGAAATCTAAAATCCTAATTTTCGAAACCTAAAACTCTAATTTTTGATATCTAAACCCTTAATTTTTAAGACATTTTCAGAACATATGAAAATTCTGAAAAGAAAAAAATACATAATCAAATCCACTGTGTAAGGAGCCTTTAAAAAAATTCATAATATTTGAACCTCATTTTCTATATTATAAGATTCCTACAAACAGTATACTAAAATACATTTTTGAGAAAAATTTAGAACGTATAAATTTTTGAAAAAATTACAAAAGTAAGTACACTTTGTTAGGGGGCTCTATAAAAAATTTATAATTTTTAGAACTCATTTGCTATATTTAAAAAATTCTACATAAATAATTTTTTTTAAAAAAAATACTACAGTAGTAGTTGCATGGTGACCGTACGGCAACCACACTGTAGCGCATGGTTGTTGCACGATCACTATGCAGCAACCACTGTAGTATTTTTTTTTCCTTTTTCGAGAATAATTCAAAACAGATTAGTTTTTTAAAAAATTTTACAAGCAAATACACTGGTCAAGAGGTTTAAAAAAGCCGAATTGCCATATGTAAAAATTCCTATAAAAATTATATATAAATATTTTTTAAAAATAATAATAAAATGAAAAACCAACCTGGCAGCGGGCCTAACTAGGAGACCACGTGACGACGGCTATGCAGCAATGGCTAATATGGCGTATAGGGAGATGTTACTGTATGTACAGATACAACTCGCACGTAATTATTTCTGTAAATACAAGTTTAAAACGAGCTGTATCCGCAAAAAATTCCGAAACTAGGCAGTGTCTGCGGCGGCGCGAGGACACGAGCGATGCAGGCACTGATACAGGCGACGCGGGGGCTCTGGCCGGCGGCGGCGGTGGGGGGCCACCGCTTGCAGGTGCAGCCGGCCCGGGGGATCATGGTGCAGGTGAGGGACGGCAACCTGGAGCGCGCGCTGACAGTGATGGAGCGCAAGATGCGGTCGAGCGGCATGGAGCGGCTGATCCGACGCCGGACCGACCACCACGTCAAGAACTCGGAGAAGCGCGTGCTCGCCCGCAAGGCCCTCTTGCAGCGCGTCCGCTCTCAGGAGCTCGGTAAGAAGCTCCGCGAGATCCTCATCAAGAAGATCAGGTCAGCTCCGCGCCCTTCCACCACTTCCACTTGCTATTACGCCATTCCTGTGCTCTCATGGTTGCGAGTTCTCGCGGATTGCTTTCTTTGATCGAACTTTTTAGTGGGTTCTGAGAAGGAACCTGGGAGGCTTTTGTTGGTGCTCGCCAAGTGCTCGATGAAATGTCTGGCGCGGTTTTAGTTGTGAGTTTCGGTTAAATTAGGTGAATGCTGCAAATGAGTGATTACAGGATTGTGAGAACCTGAGCGGAAGATGGAAATGTGCTCTCCTGTGGCTCCTCGTGGGCACCAAACAGGCGCTTAATACCGTAGAAGGTATAAGCCGCCTTAGTACTGTAGAAGGTATAAGCCGTTGAACATGCAGCAAATTTTACTAATTAATAGGGCCGCCCTCAGATTATATATCTGCAGAAATCAAATTGGCAGTCCAACCGAGGTTGTTCATCAAATTTGATGCATATCAGGAGTGGAGAAAATGGCAAACTCATGACCCACAAACTTATGATCCAATAATGGAATTGGTATTTTGGTTACTCTACTGAATAAAAAAGATTGTTATTCCATGGGAAATTCCTTTTTTGTGTTTGTTTTGCATCTGCTATGACATAAATCTGTGATATTTCACTGAAAGTTAGATTAGCTCTGCAGAATGTGTCTGATTATGAGGTGAAATGTACATGTTACATATGCTAATGAAACATATCAACGGTCAAGTACACTCATGTGAAGTATCAAATGTTACATTTCCTGATGACATGAGCGTACTGAATCTTCTTGTACACAGCATATAACACCTTGCAAGCTGCACGCAAGATATACAGTCTAAATTCTGCCACACCGCCACTACTCATTTACCGTCATTTCAAGAAGTACATACCAAACAAAAATATGTAATATCCTTATACAAATCATCGAAAAATCTAACCCTGACCAATAATGTCGCCAATGGGCTTGATGTAAGTTCATGTCAGTGTCAGAAAATACTTCTCTGAACCAATTCCCACCATCAACTGCGCTGTCTGAAAAAACCACCTGGCTGAACTGAGGCATGCCACATGCATACTTTTGCGGTCTTGCTGTTGGTGCATAACCTGATGGCTTAGCTGCTGCCTGATCTTGCACTAGATTTTCCTGATGCAAGTATGCAACAATGCTGTTTCCTGATCAAGCAGTTGAGTGGTGCAATATGAACCACTACTCCTAGGATCGCCTTGGGGTAGCAGTTTATTTAGAGGATAATAAGGTATAGCCAGTTAAAAATATCTTTGTTAAAGTTGCCGAATGAACCAAATTAGTGGAGAACAAATGGTAAAGGTTCAGATCTAGGTTGCACTTATAGTAATACAGGAAACCAATATAATATGATACAATACAGTTGCAGTGGTGCGGTTTTTCTCCCTAAAATTTGATAAACAATACTGGCATTTGTTGTGGATTGATGTTACAGTTATGATTCATTAAGTTGTACCTTTATAAATTCTGTGGATCAGTGTTCTAAAAACGGGTCTATTAGGCTGTATACAAGGAACAGGTGCCCCTTCTTGTTAACGTGTAATTGTTGGTCAGGCTTTATTATCGCTACTAGTTGGGTAACTGAACGAATACCGGTTACCGATGTTTAGAACATTGCTCTGTATATCTGAACCATGTTAGCATGGGATATTATTAATTTGAGCAATGACACTTTTTTCACTGTAAATTTGTGACTATGGAATACAGGAATAGTAATGGTGATTTGATGATGGCTCTGAAAAGTTATATTGTGATTAGTTTTTTCGCATGCACAGACATCAATGCCCCTAAATTTAACCGTCAATCATCATATAGGCCTATGTAGTCCAAACTACTACAACTGCTCTTCTTTAAGTGACCATTATTAAAGTCTGTTCCGCCCACAGCTGAGAAATACAAAAAATCAATGCCACTAAATTTAACCGTCAACCATCATATATAGCCTTAGCCCAAGCTACTGTAACTGCTCTATTGAATTGACCAGTATAAAAGGTCTGTTCTGCCAACAGCTGAGAAATCCAAGAAATGGTGAAATTGACAATGTGGAAATTTAGAATGGCATCCCAGAGTTCCATCTTTTGTTTTATTTTATACCAGTATTAATGAAAAATGGACAGTAACTTACACGTGGACCTTCAGTGTGCAGGATAATTAAATTATATGCTTGTGTACTGTGTTGAATAATTGCATATTTCTAGAACACTGGCATCTGGGTTGTGATCCTAATTGTGGTCACTGGTATTTGATGCCATATCATAGAAAAATTGATAACAGACATTGTACTGCGTATCACTCTCCTGACAAAAGTTTCTCAGGCATGCAAACAATTCATCTGTCAACTCGTTGATAATATACAAGTAGAGCACCAATCATTTGGTATGCTGATGTTGTATAAATTTATTTATATTCTTGTTTTGTTAGCAAAACATGGCATTATGCTTCCTGAAATCTTTCAGGTAGAAATGGGCAGTTTTTGCTGCATAAGTCTTGTTGTATGAATCACATTGCTCTCTATTCATTGAAAAAGTGTTTGCTTTGTGCAGGGGTCAGTGAGAGCATATCTCTGTGGGCAGCATTTCAGTAATATTCCGTCGTACTACAGGGAGGGTTACTTGTAGCGATTCTGTATGGGTACTACATGTTAATCAATCCCCATGTTGGAATGTAGCAATCGAATTGGTTTTCCAATGATAGATCTGTTTAGACTTCAGAGCAGCTTGGTAATAATTCAACTGCGAGCCAGTAAGCTTTGCCGTCTTTCATCTCGGACAGGTGGATTATAAATTGTTGATGATTATTTATGGTAGAAGTGTCTCTGGGTTGAACTGCTTTTTTAGCGCAAATCACAAGAGCTTTATTAACCTGAAGCAAGATTACAATATTTGGGAATTGGCCCCATCAAGCAATCAGGAGTACAATCTACCCCCAAGTACATATGAAATTACCCTCCGGGGCTTTCTTGGTGCAGCAATAAGCAGCCGAATTAGCCTCACGGCAGGTATGATTAATAGAAAAACTAATAAAACTCATGCTCAGCTCTTGGATTCCGTGCCAAATACTTGTTATGGACGATCTTGCATTTGTGGATGTGGTATGTGCGTACAACCGTTGTGCGGGAGTCAAAATGTTGCATCCTACCTAATATGCTATGACTACATATTTTTTGGGAACGGGATATTTGTGCCATCTATTCTATCTTATGTGTAGTGACATACTTCAACCATGATATAGTACATGTTA
The DNA here is from genome assembly GCA_036346395.1 of Hsuehochloa calcarea. Classification (NCBI taxonomy): domain Eukaryota; kingdom Viridiplantae; phylum Streptophyta; class Magnoliopsida; order Poales; family Poaceae; genus Hsuehochloa; species Hsuehochloa calcarea. The sequence goes on from CM070598.1 coordinate 15,039,303, forward strand.
ATAAGTATGTAAATCCAGTGTAGAGTACTTCATATTGTCATACAAGGTGACTTTGGTGTCTAGTGACTAGTCCAGAGAGAACTTCCTGATTCGCTACAATACCGGAATCAGACGTGCATACAAATACAATGATTTGATGCAATCCTTACTACGGGGCGGTATCATTTACAACCAGGATGCTCTTATGTTTGATGCAAATCTCTCAACAAATAAAAAAAGACAATGACACTATCCCATTAATGTGCGAAAGGTGCAGGCTACTGAAACGGTTGGTGTACATACACATGCCATTGCCCTGCTTACGTGCTTCTCGATTGATTAGAGCGATTGGACCATATATTATAGTCTTAATTTGATAGAATTTTAATATTATTACGATTCTAATAAAGAAATTGTAGAATTATGTTAGACTAAAACAGCGAATAGAGGGAGAATAAGAGTACTACTTCTTTTTCATCTAGACCGGATTCAATTCCATTCTTACTCCAATAGCCATGGAAGCTACGAAGATACAAACACAGTGGAAATCTTGTATTGAATCCAATCAAAACCTCAAAACACAACAACCAAAATCATCAAAAACTCAAAACGAAAAGAGTTGGGCGGTCAGACCTCTGAGGATGGGCGGTTTGACCGATGGCTATTCCAATCGACGATCGGGAAGATCGAGGTCAAGATCCCACCAATTTCTTAGATGGGGGCAAAAATGGCTCAAGAACCGAGAAGATTCAAACTTTGATCCAAAGACTTACTCATTGGTAGATGATGTCAAGAAGATTCTAGATATATTCCCACAGGACACAACAAGTAAGATCACAACAAGAAACCAAAGGAAAACCAACGGATCACAAAAATTCCAAGTCACTGAAGAGATAGTAAGAACAAGAAGAGACTCATTTTGAAGAAATCTTGTTTGGATTGATTTGATATAGATATTGGTTTATTGTCACTCCACCATGGAGGAAAAAAGCTCAACAACTTGAGCACACAATCAATCTATTTATCATAAACCCTAGCCTCAATTACTCCAAAACCTCTAAATCGCAAATTATGGTTTTTCTCTTGGAAAGACTTGAGAACTCCACATCTGGAGATTCTCCTTTTACAGTAGAGACTAGGCTGAGAGAGAAGACCCTAACGAGCACCCGTTATGCCCACACACAAACAGTCTACACTCTTGTACGCTTCTCAAAGCGGATGACAAACCGAGCTTCCCGAATCCGTTTCTTCATGATTTTTGTCTTCACCTGACCTAAACCGCCTCTCCTTACACCGTCTTGCACCGCGGTTTAGCCAAAGGTCACCAAGGCAGTATTTTGGTGAAGTTACAAAATACATCTTCTTGATCTTTCTCCAAAGGCCGAGTCCAATATTCATGAAGCAATCACATGCTTCGCCACATGTAGGTTAATCAAGAACTCTCTTCATGTCGGTAAGTCTCTCTCATCCGACTCCCACTGAAACCATCATGGAACTTGCACCCCCCCGCCGCCACTTGATGCAACCCGTCCCACCGAACTTCTTGCTCAGTCATCCTTGTCTATTTTGTGTCATACTTTAGTCCAATGACTTCACTCGGCATCCTCAATCGTTCTGGACCTCAGCTCTCCAAGCCCGTCCCGATCCTTGTCGTTGACCTCCAAGCCTCCTGCACTACAATAGACCCAGAAATCAATCCCGGGCACAAGTTCTTCACAACTTGACCTACGTTAGTCAAAACATGCATCATGTAATATATATATATATATATATATATATATATATATATATATATATATATATATATATATATATATATATGCACCAAAACCCATGAAATTGACCTAACCTACGATCATCGCTGCCTTGCCGGTCAGCGAACAGGGCAAAACCGGTCAGACTGCCACCCATAGTTGGTCAAACCGTCCCTATTCGGTTTGACCGCCAGCACACTGACTTAACCCGTTTTTCTCCTTGAAAATCCGAACCCTCTCTGGAAATTCAAAATGAATAGAACTTTTAACTCGAATCTCCAAAAATTATGAGACCAAGTGCAGAAGAATTATCTCTCTTGCTTACACCCTCTATTTTTTGGCCCAACCCAAAACTCAACCAAAAGTTTTGGCCGGTCAGACCACCGCCCATGGCTAGTCTAACTGTTAGCCCTTTGGCCTGACCATGGCCGATTAGACCTGTCGACCGCCACCATAGCTGATTCGACCGCCTGAAACCCGACAGTTTATGAAATTTGATGAAAATGCGTGTTTCGACAAACCCCACCACCATTGCCAATTGTATCATCATCCTAAGATCATGAGCATATCCCCATGATATCCACAAATCTTGATAAAAAATTTCAAACGATCCTACCCGATTCTAGTGATTTATTATAAATAATTATTTACATATGTCCATGTCATTGTAAACTTTTACTTTTACTTTTAATTTTTTCATATCCATTATAATTTGCATAAATAAGAAACGATCTTTCCCTTGCACCACATTTTAGAAAGCAAAAGTTGCAAAAATATAGTTTTAAAAATATAGAAAAAAATATAGTTTTAAAAATATAGAAGTGTTAAAATAGACTGTAGATTTTAAAAAATGTTTCTTTGGTAGAATAAAATAGAATCTTAGACTCTACATCGATCCCATGATTTGCGATCCTACTGAAGAACTATGATCTGATCTAGGATCACGATTCGGACAACCTTGGTGCCCAGTGCCGCCCTCTTTTGCCGTTGCTACTACAACCTCAACTTGGCACTCTACGGCCCACTCTGGCATGCAATCTGCTGCAACTTCACCTCTAAGGTCTTCCGCCTGTCGTGCCTTCGCCACTACACGCCCGACCCGGATGAGTTCCGGTAGGAGAGGTTCCTGGCCGGTGGCGAGGGTGAGGGTGTGAGTCTAGTGGCAGTGGCGGGCAGTAGTGGGGAGATCAGGATGATGTCGTTCGGCGTTGACCAGAGGATGTGCCCTGGCATGGGCGTTGTGGTGCTCCTGCTCGGTTACTTCGTGGCAGTGGTGAACGGGGGTGTCGTGCTTGGGTCGGCACTCCTACCAAGTGGGTTGGGCCGGCAAGATAAGCGTAGTCCGTTGTAACATCCCAATTTTCAGAGCTTTAAAAATCTTTTAAATAATGGTAGTAAGAAAATTTACCATTTGAATTTATTTGAATATTAATTTAAAAAGCTTAATATGGACTTTAAAGATAAATTGATTTAATGTGCTTAATCCCAACATCAACAATTGTCAAAATTATTTTATTTAGATTCTATATGCTTGGATATATTTTATAGAATTTTTTGGAATTTTTCCAAAGTCATTTGCTATTTTCTATTGGTTATTTGTATTTTCTGGATTTATTAAAAAGAAAAATCCATTTTTAATCCCTCGGAGCGATCTTTGGGCGAAGCCCAACACTATTCAATCCGCCCGACCGCCAGCGCAGCGTTCGCTTCCTCGCCTTGGATCCGGATCGTGCCGCTCTCTCCCACACTCATGTGCAGCAGTAGCCGCTTTTCCTCGCCGTTGGATCGTCATTGCGGCCGATCTACTTTGCCCGTGCCGCCATCGCCGGCATCGTCTTCAACCGGACTCTGAGTCCGAGCTCGCAGCGTCATAACCGCCCGCCGCCGTTTCTTAGTGGATTCGCCTCGCCCGGCTATTTAAGGCCCAAGCCTTGCACGATTCTTCGCCTCCGCTCTCCACTAAAACCCTAAAGCGCCGCCCTGCGCGTTTCCGGCGCCTCAATTGCGAAAGTCGCCGACGGCGAGCGCCGCCGCCACAATTCGTCGCCGTCGATCCACCTCGGCCAAGTTTCCACTACCAACGGATCCGCGTTAGCTGGACTTCACGATGCCACCGCCGCCTCGCCGAGCCCTCAGCCGCGTTGCCGCTCCGTCAGACAAGCCCTCGTCACCGCCGCCACCTTCTTCGCCATCGCCGGTGAGCCGTTCGCCCGAGCTCTGCCGTCACCTCAATAACCGCCGCTCCTCGGCATTCTATTTTGTTGTTTCTTGCCGCCGGCGAAGCCACCGTTCGATTGCTTCGGCCGATCGAGGCGCTTGCCGCGTTGTTGAAATCAGTGACATGGCCTTGCCGCATCAGCCGCCACCTCAGCGCCTCGCCTCCGTGTCGCCTGCGTGGTCGCCACATCAGCGCCGCGTGGCTAAGTCCACCGCACCAAATCTCCCGTGGCTCGGTGAACCCGATTCGCGTGAGCCAGAGGCCGACGGTGGGGCCCGCTGTCAAGACGGTTTTTAAATATATTTCTTTTTCTGAAAATTCTCGGCTGACGCAAGCATTGCGCAATAATTCGATTTTCCTTTATAAAAATAATTCGGGAAATTCGATAAAATCCAAATTAGGGTTTTACTTGATTTTCCAATCTTCCAAAGCCCATATCTTTTGCATCCGAACTCCGATTGAGCCCATTCAAATTTGTAAATTCATATAAGAATAAGATCTATTTAATGATGAATTTTATTTGATTTTTGGAGTTTGTTTTGCCTCTATTATTTATTTATTTTGTTTCTTTTGTCTCGTTTGCGAGTAGACGTCGATACTTCGGGGAATTTTACAGGAGAAGGAGCACCTCAAGACCAAGATCAATATCTAGACCTATTCCAAGGCAAGTTTTACCTTTGATCATATTGAACCCAGTTTTCAAAATACTTTGTTTCAATGTATTGCATTCTATTCCAAGTATTTATTTAAATACTTTTGGGATAGTTATTAATCCAATTTGTTATGCCACCTTGTCTATTGTATGCCATGATCTCTTGTCACCCTAGGTTGGTTAATTATTAGTTGGTATTATCGTAGCACCAACGTGGGTTGGTTAGATACGATTAGACTGCTTAGCCATGCCACGAGTCATCATTTCATTTGATAGTTGCAATTATAAACTTGACTAAGTGATTATGGGCGTGTGATAAAGCGTGTGTCTTTGTGTGTTGTTACTCGTTGATGGCATGTGTTGCACTTAATTAACAGGGTGGGAAAATATTTAGACTGAGGCAAGTGGTGGATCTGTGTGAATGGTGGAACTGTGTGATATAAACTTTGTGATTTGGGAAAAACTGGAAGTCTTGCCTTGGTCAATTAAGGACTTAACTTTGTGCGCCATTGAATGGGCCTTCTTTATGCGACCACATGCCTAGTATGGGATGGGCACGACTTAGTAAGTTATGGAGTCTTGACATTGACAACTCAGGTTGTATTTAAGCTGTGTGATGGGGTGGAAGGTGTGTACCGCTGTGTTTGGGTCACATCTATGAGCGGTTCGCCGTTTTCAGATCCAACGGTGTGTGTCGTTCCAAGGGCTATGTGAACAAATTGGACGGCAGGAAAGCACATCGGGAGTGTCATTGTTTGAGATGAAGTCTCTGAAAGGTTTTGTTATGGTCAGTGCTAGCTACACTGGTTGTATCGTGTGGGTAAAGTGTACAGCCTCTGCAGAGTGTTTAAACCAATCTATTCGAATAGCCGCGTCCTCGGAGATGGACATGCTCGGGAATTTCACACGAGGGGTAGATTTTCATAAAAACAATTGGGAAGGGTCAGTTGTATGAGATAACTTGTGCAGCTGTGTGAATAACTTGATTAGACTGTGTGTTCTTTGTGAAATCAATTGTTAACTTATTATTGTCTATTTGTTTTGAATTATACTTTCAATCTATTATTTGTATTCAATTGCAAATGTTGCATTTCTGCAAAATAACCACAGAAGCCATTCCTTTGGAGTAAGCCATCATCTATAAATTGCATTCTGTGGTATGACTTGCGAGTACGGTGTGTACTCACTCTTGCTAAACCAATCAACTGAAGTGGAGTAGTCGTCGCTTTGCTTTTGAAGAAGAGTTCTCGAAGGTTGATCGTTAGGGTCTTGATCGATCGATTGCTGTGGTAAATTGATGGGAGCCACCGGAGTTTATTTCGTTTCATTGCAGATTTATTTCTTTATTGTCGGCCTTGCATGGCTTAATAAATGTAAAACTTCGACCGTAAGGTCCCAACGATTATTTGTTATTTAAAGGTACTCGTTTATTCTTATATTCGTTGTATGGATGTGATATTTCATCGATGTTGACACTGTATGCACTAGCGTGATCCTGGACTAGTGCAGAATACACAGAGGGTCCAGATTTGCATATTTGGGTCCCGACATCCGTTTAAGGCCATTGGGCCCGGTTAGGCATGCCCAGGCACGACACATCATGGCGGCCGTTTAGGCGCAATTAACAGTCATAAATTTGATTTTTTTGATTATTTTTTAGCCATTAGAGAGGTTTAAAATATGAAAAATTTAGAAAAATCTTGAAATGTTTTCTATAAATAGTGATCATGCCACCCTCATTCAGCACTCATCAATTCCTCAATCTCTTCTCTGAATTCTATTGTGCAAATTTATATTCCTTTTGTGATAATTTGGCAAAATTTGAAAAATTTGTGAAGTATTCGAAGATCTGAAATACAACTGCAAGTTAGGAAAAGAGGTACAATACTATTTTTGTATATTTTTATTGTTCTTATTTGTTATACTAAGGTGAAATAAATAATTGTGTAATTTTTTATTTGCAGTTTTAGTGATGGAAAATTACAATAGTTTTGCTATTAGTGATTACAGAATTTCACCGGAGGATTTTGCATCTTCGAGAATCTTGGGGCCTCAAACCAACTACAAGAGCAAGTAGCAAAACCACCATCAGACTATACGACAGCATCTGTGTCTACAAGCACAGGAGCAAAGAGATCCAGGTCGAGTACATCTGGGAGTTTGGGGTGATTTCGATAAGACAACCATGTCAGACGCACAAGGAGTTCAGGTAAAATATGTTGTTTGTAAAATTTGTAAACATGAATTGTCTACAAAGTCTTCAGGTGGAACGGGTCACTTGTTTAGACATCCTTCAAGATGTAAAGAAACACAAGGATTGTCCATGAGGCAGACGCGGCTACAGTACAACCTCGACGGTACGGTACTGTAACACCCTAGCCCAGCACGAGTCTGAAATGTTACTAAAACAGCAAAGAAGTATCTAAAACTTAAGAGAACAATTGTAAAACCTAAGTCATTACACTATATTTCGACAACACCTCCTTTGTTTAGTTAGCCAAACAAGGAATTGTGTCAATTAACAATATTATCAACAATGATTTTAAACATCCAACTTGCATCATAAACATAAACGACTTCAAAATACCATAAATAACTCCAATATAAAATTTTGAAAGTATGAAGGCATTTCCAATAAAACAACCTAGTAGTTTACTCAAATGTAAACATAGTCCAATTTATTCATTCATGAAGGTACGTGGAAGTATGCGACTAATCAAATCACTAGCCCTTCCCATACATGTCGACCGCGCAAGAGGTACCTAAAATAAAGACAAACAACAAGGGTGAGTTCAAGACTCAACAAGTGACAACAACTCAATAATATCGTTTGTAACATAATCACAGACAATCCATCACACTAACCATCTCAATAACAGTTCATATGCTTTATGCAATGCAAATGTCAACTCGATGCATCTTTTCTTTTCTCTTTGCATTTACCGGTAATGCGGACTATGCATCTATCGATGCATACTCATGCATGTGCCTTCTAACACAGGGACCATAAGCCTACACTCCACGAGTGTAGGGACCATAAGCTCGTCCAAGCATGACGGGGACCTCAAAAATCAATACTTAGCCTCCACAAGGCCAAGTCTCAAAGATATCAGCATGATGCATATGAATCATCTCAACTATCCAACTTAAGCATGTACCAGCTCAATGGTGATATTCATGAGTAAAGATCCGACATAAACATGTAAAAATTCAGCGGTGTCATTCATGAGTAAAGATATAATCACAATACAAAAATTCAAGCATTCACCGCAATAATTCTACTGACTAATTTCACTTGCCTCAACCGTGTGGAGTTTGATAACGTGAAGAGGGTGCTGCCCCCGGAACCACACCACCGCCTGAACATTTTTTAACAACCTTAATAAGAGAGTAATTCGGGACATAACATTGCTAGAAACAAAAATTGGCAAGATACGCTCCCTAACGCAGCCCAAAACATCAACTCCCATAAACAGCAAACTGTCCCAGAACGAGAAAGTCCTCTTCTAAAAATCATAACTTTCTGTAGGACTAACAAAATTTAGTGATATTTAATCCCCTGAAAAGTTTACAAAATTTAGCACAAAAATCTAGTTGGAAAGGTTCCCATATTCTGCCTTCTTCTACCCCTACTAAACAGATTACTCAACCTATTAAATCTCATCAGAGGTTCTGGACAGCGAGACTAAAACTTACATAACTTCCAGTACAGACATCCAAAAAATTTGATATTTAGCTCTATAGAAAGCCTATGAAAATATCTACAACTTTTTTGTTGGTGCAATCCTCTAAAAAAATTCATTATCCAATTCCTATTAAACAATTACTACGACCTGTCAGAATCCCGACAGAAACTTAGAACATCAACAATGCAAAATTCATAACTCGAGATCCCCAACTCCAAATTGAGTGATCTAGAACTCTATGGAGATCTAGCAACGATACATACAACTCTCTATGAAAATCCGCCCTTAAATACCCCAAAACAGACGATCTATACAGACTGCCAAAATTAATCTACTACCGATATCGCCTAATCACGAAAATTATACACCAATCTAATGGGGTTGGGAGGGTTACCCTTGGAGACGTACTTGCCTGCTGAGTTCCCAGCGAGGCGCTCCTCCCTCTCTTCTTCTCCTCGCTCAATCGGCCACCAATAGGGGAAGTAGCGACACTGAGAGACGACGGCGCGGGGAGGTGAAGTAGCAGGAACCCAGTTGATCTGCCACAGACAATCGACTGGAGTAGCGGCTTAGTCGTCAAGATCCACACCGGTAGCGAAGTCCTTCTCCTCTGAACATTATTTGCATTAAGAAAGGGTGAGCACAAACAAGCTGTACTCCGCAAGTTACACCCAATATCATAATATAATGCATGCAGGATAGTGTCAATGGAAGGTTTATATGGCTATTTTGCATAAAGTTGCATTTTCCCGTTTAAATACAATTACTAAGTTCCAAGGCAATTTTTAGTTAATATATAAGAATATCAAAATTTTATTTGTTTCATCAATCACAGGTTTAGGATAAACCTCCATACACCAATGGTGAAGGACTAACCCCCTTACACCAGACTTTTTGCCCGAATTTCCCAATTGTAAGAAATAACCAAAATCATCTGAGTTTGAAAATTGATTTTAAAATAAAACAAAATCTAATCCACGAAAAGCTTTACTCAGCATATCCATGACCGTGGACACAGCTATTCGAATAGATTGACACTCTACAAAGGTTATACAACTTTACCCATAACAAATAATCAACTTTTAATGTCCGCTCACACACTTTCATAGGTGTGTGACTAAGTGGTTAGCACAAGACCTTTACAATGCGTCATTCTAAAGTAGTTATACCGCTAAAGTTTTACTTCCTTCGGAGTAAACCGTTCGCCGGAAGCCCCCTCTTGCGCCATGTGGGAACACATAAAAAGTAGGTCATTCTGACATCCACACACCTTGATGGCACAACCACATTGAAACGTTACAAAATAGTTCGCCAGGTCTGTCCCACTTCAAACTTGTGGTAGTACAATTTTGGCAGAACAATCCGCAGCTCGCAGACCGGTCCTTAATTGACTAGTCGACTTCCAAAACAATCCCTAGGTCTCGACCATTCGCTGAGATGAGCCTATGCATAAACTTGCACCCACCAACTATCCATTTCGCCCAAGTCCAAAATAATTTTATCTTATTTTATTTTTAAAATCATTTATAAACTTCCATGGTACACCAATGCTACGGATACAATTTAAACAACATTTGATTTTTGGCTGAAAATTCTTAAATTGAATAATTTTGGGTCTAAGCATGACTAAGCATAATTTTTCTCAAAATATTCTAGTTCATACTATTGCACAAACTAGATTTTCATCTAAGGTATCAAGGTATGTTTAATTCAATAACAAAGTGAGCTATACAATGGTAATGAGAATAAATAAAATTTCAAAGTAGGTATTTAAATTACATTAAATAGAAATAGCATGCAATAATAATTTAAAATAGAATTATGATAATTTGAAATAATGTGATCAAATATGATCAAAGATATAACTTTCCTTGCTTGATTAATTGTTGTTCTGAAATAGCGTTGAAATCCAGTTCTCCGAAGTCGCCGAAATCTATACGCGAAAATAAGCTAAATACAAACAAAATTTTTAAAAATCAAATAAACTCCAAATAAAATAATTTGGCTGTTGGGAGGTAGATATGGAATTTAGATGAATTTAGGAATAAGAATCGACGGATTTGGAGTTCGTATGAAGGAGAACGAACATCCGAAAGTCTGAATATCACAAGAAATGATAAAATTACGAAAATACTGTTCACGCTTCCGAGTGATGTTCATCTTCAAGTATTATTCACCTTCTTAGTGTTGTTCATCTTTCGAGTATTGTTCACCTTCTGAGTATTGTTCACCTCTTGGACATCATGTGATCGGAAGGAGTTACGACTACCTGGTCAAAAGAGGTTTCGACTACAGTATGGCGATGGCAAGATACATCTGGAGGAGGCGCGCGGGCGGCAGATGCTCCACCAGCGGCAGGGGCGAAGGAAGGGAAGCACCACGCAGAACGCAGAGTTGCGATGCCGATGGTGGAGATGGTGTTGTTGAAATTCGTTCGACGGCGGCACAAATCACAAAGGGAGGAGCCTCGACGTGCTGCTCGGATTGCAGTGTTGACCAGTGAACGGTGGCGTTCTGGCGGTGAAGGTGGTTGCGGCGGTGGCGAAGAAACACGAATCCCGTAAGGAGAGGAAGAGAGGAGATGGGAGATCTTCGGGGATGGGTTGAGTGAGATGAGGGGCACCTCATGCTCCCTTTTATAGGGGCATAGAGGGTCCGAAGAGGGAGATCGTGGGGAGGCGGTTTCACGCCGGCGCGGTGCGCGGCGGAGGCGTAAACACGAGTTAAAGTGAGTTGAGGATGGGGTAACGGTCGGAATGAGTGCGATTTAGAGTGGGTCTTTGAATGTCATCAAGTGCACACGAAATGGAAGAGAGAAACAACATATTGATGAGCTGCGAGAGTGTTAATGGCGCGAGAGGCGCTCGGGCGCTGGAGGAAAGAGGAGGTAGCGAAGAGGAAGGGGATGGTGAGGCTGACAAGCGGGGCCGGTGTCAATGGGTCAGGGTGAGAGGGGAGAGGAGGCTGACGTCGCGGGCCTAGCGGGTAGCACGCGGGAGGACCGGGCCGAAAGATTGGACCGCGCAAAGAAACATGAATGGGTCGAGAGAAGGATTCGACCCGAGTGATATTTCTGGATTTTTAATTGATTTAACACTTTAAATAACTCAATTAATTTATTTAGACTTTAGAAAATATCAAATAAAGTCCAAAAATTATGGAAAAATTCACAGAAATTTCATGCGTCATTTTGGGCTTTAAATCCAATAAAAACCCAATAATTTTTTAAGAAAATTTCAGAAAGTATTTAAAATTTTATTTTCAACTTTAAATCCAATAAAAACCTAGAAAACTCAAATGATTTTATTTTTGACTTTTAAAAGCTTGAAAATTCAAGAAAAGTAATAAAACTATTTTAAATTTCAAAACATCCAATAAAATAATAAATTTATTAATTTTATTTTTGGTAACAGAACTTTAGGATGTTACGAATATTGAGTGAAAATGAAACTTTTTATGAAAATAGTGTAAATTTATCAAAAAGTGCTCTCACGAGTTTCCAAAAATTCTTAAAAATTCTCAGATATAGGTAAGTTCATGATTTAATGCAAAAATTTAAGAACAAACTCGGTCTTAGAATTTTGCATAGATATAGACCATGAACTTACCTATGGCTGACGATTTATTGAGAAATTTTTAAAACTTGTATGAACACTTTTCAAGGAATTTGTACTATTTTGATATAAAAAGTGTACTCGCCTATATCTCCAGAGCTTACATAGTTCAAAAACACCCCTTCTTCCCCCACCTCTCGCTACCACACAGCCCTCTCCTCTCCCCGCTTTCAACTAAAAATTTAATAAACTTTCAACTATAATCGTCCGCTTTCAACTAAAAGTGGACTAGCCTTTCAACTAAAAATCGGAGGAACCTTCAACAAGAATGGGGTGCTTTTGACAAAAGATCAAATAAGCTTTCAACTGATTTGGGGCTCTCGAGTCTTAACTAAAAAAGTAGAACAACCTTCAAATATTTGAATGAACATTAAATCTTTCGAATGGAAGGCTACGGTACAAGCCGAACTTGCTGGCCCCTAGGTCTAGCAAAAGCCAGTATGAGAAAATCTACTACGACCCTCAATTTTGATGGCCCGCTGCTAACAATAACAAAAATTGTGACACAGTGACATGTGTGAACGAATTCTGTTTAGGGCCGTGGGACGACATCGGCTTCGGCTCAGGCTATGGTTTTCTCTAACCACTTTTGAAAAAAGTCAGAATTCGTTTTCAACGTGGGGAAATTAGAAGTCCTAGGACAGCTTCCCACAACTTCGGTGGGATGGGATTCCGAGTTTGCCTGTAGAGTTTGAGAAATTTATCCCCTTTCTACCACGTATATAATCCCAAATCCCACAAGTCACCCTGCACACCTCTTGCACCCTAACCCTAGCCATGCGCCGCCTCCGCACGCCCGCCCTCGCCGCCGAGGGCCACCTCCGCCCGCCTTACGCCTCCTCCCACCGGCTCCCATCTCCTTCGACCGCCGCCGCCCCGACCTCCCTCTTTATCCCTCAGCATCACCCCATCCTCTTCCTCTTGTGTCGCCTCTACAGTGGCTTTCCTCCTCCTCCCACACCGACATTGTCGCCTCGGTTTCCCTTCTCCTCCGACCGACGCCCTCCACCTCCTCCCACCGGCTCCCCCCTCCTCTGACCAACGCCGCCCCCGATCTCCCTCGGCGCTGCCCCGACCTTCGCCTCCCACGCTGCCTCAGTTGCAACTTTCCTCTCCTCCCACACCGCCACCGCCTACCATACCCCCCTCCTTCTCCCTCCTGCTCCTACTGCATTGGCGCCGATTGCGATTAATTATCGTTAATTGTCACTTGTTACTGTTAATTGTAATTAATTATCTCAAAGATATTCTAGACATTTCTCAACTTAAAAACTCTAATCAAGCTAACTTCTAGACATTTCTCGATTTAGAAACTCAAACCAGACTAACTAAAATACATCTTCACCTCGGCACAGCCGAAAGCTGAAAAGGTGCAGCAATGCCTTACAGGCCGTGGCTTCCAGCTTCCCGGGCGGCGGCGATCGACGGAGAGGAGACAGGAGAGGAAGCGATGGACGAAGCGGCGCCTAGCGCGAAGCCGAGGCGGGACTCGCCTCTTATCCCTCCAAACTACGTCAGCCTCAGGCACCTCCAGGAGCTCCGCCTGAAGGAGAAGGAGCGGCAACGGCGGCGGGAGGAGGAGGAGGCTGCATTAGGCGGGGTCAAGGCGGTGGCACCTGAGCCGGAGACGAAGGCCTCCTGCTGGGCTAAGGAGAGGCCCTTCGGGGGGCAGCAGTGGGTGGCCGTGGCGCATCGGTTGCCGCCGCCGCGCGGGGAGGGTGCGGCTAAGAAGAGGGATGAAGCGATGGGAGACCGCCTCGGCATGAAGGGGTCGGTCTCCGCCGCAGCCAGTGCATCCCAAGGCGGAGGAAGCAAGGCGGAGAACAAGGAGAAGCACAAGGTCTCCGCCGCTACGAAGGGTGAGCAAGAAGAGCCGGCCGAGCCGGCCACCGCGTCATCGCACTGCGGCAAACCGGAGGAGAAGCGGAAGGGGAAGGGGAAGGCCTCGGGAGATCAGAGCACAGCATCGGGGACGAGCGGTGGGCCAGTCGAGTCGGCCGATGCGCCATCCAGAGGCCGCGTGAGGACGGAGAACAAGCGCAAGGGGAAGAAGGGCTCGGGTTCCCGGAGCGCGGAAGCGGTCACGACCAGCGCGCCGGGCGATACGGTCGAGGCGGCCGACGCATCGCCACCGCAAGGCGTCAAGTCGGATAACAAGGGGAAGAAGAAATCTTCGGTGGGCAGGCGCGCAAACGCGGCGCCGAGCAGCGATTCGCGAGACGGGAAGAGGGCCCATCCCCCTACGGCCGCCGAGGGCAGCAGCAGCCGGAGGATCGGCGGTGGTCACGGGACGACGACCGGGGTTGCAAGATCTGACGGCCTTGAGGAGAGGCAGCTGGTGGTGGAGGTGGAGGCCGCGGCCGAGCGGAAGCCGCGGGTTGTGGAGAGCTCGGGTGGGCCGCGGCCTATCGGCGGCCGAGGGCATGGCGCCGCGCGGCAGCACGGCCGGGTCTGGGTGCCCAAGGAGGCAGCGGCGGCGGCTCCCGGCCTATCTGGGGTTGCCGGGTTCTGAGATTGCCAGATTGGTTCGGAGGAACAGCACGCTCGTCTGGAACGCAGGAAATTTCCTTAGATTCCCACAGGAACTGGATCTTCTCCTATGAAATACTGAAATCTCTACGAAATCCATGTGAACATCCTACGTTCCAAGCGGAATGCAGTGTAAATGACGTGGCTTTTGGGATAATGACTTGGAATTGAGTTGTATATGCAATAAATTCATTGATCATTCGTGGAAAAAATGGTGAGGGATACATTGCAAGCTCCCCCTTTTGATGAATATCATCCTCATCCAAAATGCTTTACAGGCTGCATATGCAGAGATAATCCCCTGAATCACCGTTCATTTTCTAACTTGCACCACTTCATCCTCGCAGCATCACATCGCCTAAAAAGAGGGTAAGTACTTGCTCATACCGTACGGGAGAGCGTAGAACTCTTCGCTCCTGGTGTCATGCCTATAGGACTTGAACTTCTCCCACCACAGACTGCCCCGTCTTTCCTCACATGAGCTTCCCAGTAGAGGTGGGTGCAGTCCAGAAGGTAGGCGAGTATGGCAGCCACCGTCGCGGGCGAGCAGAAGATCACATTGACAATGACGTTGAACTGCAGTGTCAATGGGGAGAGATTCAGAATGTGATCAGAACGTGGAAGTAAAGAGAATTCGATTTGTGACACTTTGCAGTTGGAGTGCACATACCGCCATTGAATGGGTGTGAATAGGTCCAAAGCCGGTGAATATCTCATACTCTCGGAAGTACTGTGGAATGGACAGCCCCAGGAACAAGGAGATGCTGAGTATGAACTTGGTTCTTAGGCTGTTGAGGTTGCAGTACTGAAGTAAGCAGAGGCCTGCGGCAGCTGTCTCAAGCAGAACAAAGAAAAGTTCAGTGCAACAAATATGTTATGAAAGCTCCAGAACGGGATGGAATGGACAATATTGAAAGGATGGGAGCATAAGGCTCACCTGAATAAGCAAAGAGAACGCAGTACAGCGCAGCGAAAATTGGCAATGGAATAGATGCAAGAATTGCCCCAAATTTCCCTGTTGATTGTGCAGCAACATCAACCAGGTGAAGTCACTAACAATGAAATGGTGAACACTAACGGAGTAATGGTGCTTAAAGATTTAGAGAATGACAACCCTACCAAACAATGAGAAGAATATCATGAACAAGGCTGAGATCTTTATAACTCGTCGGCTTCCAACTCGGGTCAAAGCCAACAAACCTGCGTTCTCACTTCAAAGCAACAAGGCTAATTAGTTCAATATTTTCACTCTGAAGTGGCTTGCTAACTGAGCTTGTCAGCAGATAGAGTAGAATGCATTACACTGAAGCTGCTGTGCCTGTCAATGTACCACACATCCCATCCAGTATGATAGATATGCCCTGAACGATATTTTGGAAGTTGTATCGCAGTGCGTGCAAAAGATTCAGTTAGAAGAATTGAACATTTTCGTTTGGTATTTAAGTACCTCCCAGCCAATTCCCCGAGCAAAAACTGAAGGTGGGCAGAATGTGGCGCCTGCATATCTTGACACCGCAATTAAGGTGCCCGTAGACTGAAAGCAGAAGTGCACATCAGACCAAAAATGGGACATCCTTAGGATATGATAGTGTTGTGCATACTTGAGCTCATCCATGCAGATACAGTCATGAGTCATGTTAATTGTTATATCTTTATTTTGGTAGAATGTCATAGAAGAGGCAGGAACATTGTTTGAAGATGCAATTTTTGTGATTGTCATTATCTTTCTGATGATCATATTTGCTTATATTAAAAAAATGCTCCTTTTCTGGCTCTTGCGTGATCTTGCCAATATTTACTTATTACATTTCAGGAGAAAAACTCTATAGGATAGCTTTGTCTTTGCTGGTGTCCAAACCAGAGAAAGGGGGTACATGCCACGAGAGGTCGAGACATAAAACGTGAAGTGCGGTGGTGAACTAGTGACGCAGACCTCAATAAGTGACGCGAAAGAAGCAGCCATCATCGCGAAGCAATCTTCCGCGCAGAAGATAGGGTATCCCCACTGAAACGGGTATGGAAATCTGACCCTGCTCATGGCATAAGATGCTGTGTATGTCAACCACTCGAAAGAGCAAAAAAAAAAGGCAGAACGCATCAATGACATGACATGGTGTATTGATTTGAGCATGCATGTAGCTAGCCCTACCAAGGTGCACCACGGATGAGCCCGGAGCGATCCGTCCGGCAGCTGAACTGCGTCACCAGAGACCTCTCGTTGTAGGCGCCGGCCGCCGTGAGTATCTCGGCGTAGACCCAGACAATTATGGAATTCTGGACTAA
Organism: Hsuehochloa calcarea; assembly: GCA_036346395.1. NCBI lineage: Eukaryota > Viridiplantae > Streptophyta > Magnoliopsida > Poales > Poaceae > Hsuehochloa > Hsuehochloa calcarea. The sequence continues at coordinate 15,056,018 of CM070598.1, forward strand.
ATTAGCCTCATTGCGCAATAGAAATTTCAAAAATAGCCTCATAAGTTCAAAAATTCCAAAATAGCCTCCCGTCCTAGTTGTTGCCGTTCGACTAAGAAGAACTGTTGCCGTTGGGGACGGCGGCACCAAAATCTTTGCCGTCCCGGGCGAGACCCAGTCTTGCTTAGTCTTGCCGGCGGCACCAAGCGCACGTGGCGACACGGCGCCCCACGCAGATTTTTATTTTTTTGAAATTTTTTAAAAAAAGTTATTAATAATATATGTTAGACGATTTTTAAAATATACAAAATAAGCTCAAACAATTATGAAATTTTTGTGGAGCCTCCGGCATAGTATTTATGCTTGTGTAATTTTTTGAAATTTTATGTATTCTTTTTTTCATAAAATTCTTTAAAGTTTAATGTTTGTAGGAATTTTATAATATAGCAAATGAGGTCCAAACATTCTGATTTTTTTCATACTCCTACACAAAGTGGACTTGATTGTGTAAATTTTACAAAATTTTATATGCTCAAATTGTCTCGACAAATTCGTGGTTTAGGTCTCAAAATTAGGGCGAGGCGTTTGAAATTAGGGTTTCATGAATTCATGTGGCTTGAAATGTGGGAAGTATGGTTCTCCATCACATTTCTTACGTGAAAGTAGAGTACGGAAAAAGCAGTCTGAAAAATAATTTAAGCGAAAGGGCTTAGAACGTTGCGATTACGGAGAAACCCTAAAACATAGCGTAATCGAGACCGATGTGAATGGCTATACTTTGATGGCTCGGGAGGCACGTAACCGTAACTACATTGCGGCCCGTGCGGACGGAAGCACGTTACATGTGGTCACATGGCATGATGGTTCGGCTAATTACTTTACCATGGACGCTACTACTACGGTAATCGCGACACGAGCTTAGGACCATGTAAGTACGCATGCCTTTAGGGGATAGCTAAAACATGGCGAATAGGAGGGGGTCTACTACGGACTAGCCCGACCTACTGCGTGGACCGGGGCCATTTGCCCTTTCTTGCGAGCTCGGCATTGTAGTCCTCGCCGCGCTCGGCCTCGGCCGTCATTTCCGCTTTTCTCGCGCTCCCTCTCGCGTGCCTCGCGCTCCCTGCGCCTGCACGCCTCGAGATGGGCCCGAGTCTCCCGACGGATACGCTCGTTGTGCTCTTCAGTCCGACGATCCTCCTCCCGGATCTCGCGTCCCCTTTCTGCATTCCACTCCTCGAAGTCGAGCTGCCACTGGTCGTGTGGGTGGATCTCTAGGTCGATCCACTGCGGAAGCCACATAGCGGCTCCGGGACCTGCGGGTAGACGGGAGAGATTGTTAGTGCATACTCTGAAAAGAGAATTGGTACGATATATTACTGTTAGTACTCCTTACCGGCTGCCGATAGTTGCTCGTATCCCAACGGCGGTCGGGATAGTCAGAGGAGTAGTTAGGACATCCCCAGTAACGCATGCCGAGGCTGAGCTGGTGCTTGGATTTGAAGAACTTGCATGTGTCCCTGCACCAACAGATGGGCGGCGTCTCCCCCTCTGGCGGGTGTTGCGGCGAAGGCTCGTTTGGAACGTTCTGACAGGGGTTGCTGGTACGCGGGGTTTCATTGCGGAGAGCTGCCATCCTGGCAAGCTGCTCTTGCCGGACCCGGGCCTCAGCAGCCCTAGCTTGTTCGGCCCGTGCCGTTGAAGCCCTTGCTAGATCACGGATCTCGTCCCATTGCTTCTTGAGGTTGTCCATCCCGGCGTGGTGAAGCAAGCTCTGGTGTAGTGTTTGGTTTGGTTGTGTGGTTTTCTCGTAGATGACTTGCACCACCTTTTATAAGCCAGAGGGTTGGCATGACGTGGTTGGCAGAGTGTTGTCTAATCTTTCTGCAGAGAGTAGTCATGGCCCCTTTTTTAAGTGCTTTATTTTTGGTAGGAAAAGCTCTGGAGGCAGAGTGTTGTCCTGGTTGTTGCAGTGAGTTGTCACGTCTTGCTCTGCAGAGTGCTGTCATTTCGGTCTGAAAAGCTGGCGAGGCAGTGAGTTGTCACGTCTATGACTGCAGAGTGCTGTCATTTCGGATCAAAAGTCGGCGAGGCGTTGAGTTGTCACGCCTTACTCGCAGAGGTCTTTGTCATTTGATCCAAAAGTCGGGCGAGGCGAGTCTTTGTCATTTCGATCGAAAAGTGGCGAGGCGATGAGTTGTCACGTCTATGACCGCAGATCTTTGTCATTTCGATCCGAAAAGTTTGGCGAGGCGCTGAGTTATCACGTCTTACTCGCAGATCTTTGTCATTCGATCGAAAAGTTGGCGAGGCGAGTCTTTATCATTCGATCGAAAAAGTGGCGACGCAGTGAGTTGTCACGTCTTGCTCTGCAGAGTGCTGTCATTTCGGTCCAAAAAGCTGGTAAATTTGTTTTGCAATTGAAGTTGTTTTGAAAGCCATCTGCTTCTTTGCTTCTTTGTTAGGATGATCGGTAGTTCCGACGATATAAGTGCGGAAGTACCTCTCGGCATAACTTCCAAAATCCCGCGAGCGTTTTTTACAAAGAGCACTCTTTTGGGACTTAGCTGATTTTCTACAAGCGTGGTCCTTACCGCCATGTTTGGAGCGGTACTCTGCGCACCGGGAGTTCGATTTTCAGCGAACGATAATCGGAAGTACCGCAAATTAGATCACACGCAAAGTGTCCACAACGGAATTAGATAGATGCATACTTGATACAAACTAGTACCACAACACCGCAAAGGCATACATCACGTAGTGCAGGGGATGCATAGATAAATAGTGGATATTACTAAATATTTAAGGTTTAGTAAGTTTAAATCGGGAGTTACAGTTGTTGTTAGTACTAAATATTTCAGATAACATGTTGTGTACATAAATCTAACAGTCGTAACGTACATGGACATTACATAAATCAGAAAGGCGAGATGCATGATGGCATTATGTAACAAGTTTTACACGTCCATGAAATTAGTTAGGGCGCATGGTCGTGTCGCTTGCCGGGACGACGTAGATGATCCTCAGGGAATGTGAACCTGTCCGGGGAGTGGCGTACGTCTCGAAGGCCGTAGTAGGGGCCCTGTCTGGGAGGCGAATCTGGGGTGATCTCATCGTGGCGGTCCGGCTGAGGCCCGAGCATGTCGTCCACCCACTGGTGCTCTTCCTGCGGGAAGCGTACAGGGTGAGTTAGTCATTGCTTTTGTACGACGGAAAATTGGTGTTAAACGCGTTCACGTGTACCGAGTAGGTGTTGTGTTGACGAGGACCCTCCCGCCGGTCGAGCCGTAGTCTTTGCGGTGTACCCTCCGTGCGTGTCGCCAACCACCGGTCGCGCTCCGGAGGTGTGATTGAACGCCGTCGAAGAAGTCGATCTGCGCCTCCTCCGTGATGACGATGGTTGCGGCAGAGTGTCCCCTCGCAATCTTTGCAAGAATAAAGGGTAATGTCAGATACGTCCGAAATGAGTGTATGGAAAGGTACTCACGACAAGAACCGGTTGATGATGACATACCGTGGCTCGGCGGGTCGGGGCCGAAGCGATCAGAGCTCGACGACTCCGGTGCGACGGCGGGCGGCGGAGGGCGGTACGACGGAGGTGCGGAGGGCGGAGGTGGTGGAAGGTACGCCACCACGTCACGCGATCTTGCGTGAACGTCGCCGTGGCGACCACAAGTTATGGATCTAATCGCATAACTTACATCCTCGCGCATCGTCGCGATCGCGCTATGATACGATCCATTGTGTTGTTGTTTCCACGGTCTATAGCTTCGGTGAAATGGTTGCGGACACGCCCAAGCGGTAGTCTTTGCCGCACGAAACCGATAGTAAGTGCGAAAAGTGTTCTTCAAGGAGAATTATGCGAAGAATGTTTTACCGTCTCGTCGCGGCGGGCCGCCGGTGTGATCCGGACCAACTAGTACGACGTCGTCTCGCATGGCGCCCATCGATGCCGCGGGCGCCGCCCGAGAAGCTCGCACCTAGTGCGCGAACGATACCACCGCAAGTACGCCAGACGTCGATGGCGAGCCGCGAAACTCAAGCACCACGTCCGTCGTAGCCTGTCAATCCACATCGCCGTCCGAGTGCCAGATCGCCTCCGCCGTCGCTCCTCGCCCTCTCCTCGTGCACTGCAATTGAATTTACATGTCGAAAATCTTACTAAAAATGCCCTCAAAATAACATCAAATAATGACATACCGGTGAGCCTTTCTTTGTGAGAGGTCGTCCCGCGGCGGTGGAACCTCTGGTAAAGGCCGAATTGCCTCATGACCCGGCTGCGGGTTGTACTTTGCTCGACCATGTGCGAAGACCAAGTGATGTGTCGTCATCGAGTGCCTCGCCCAGATTGCTTTGGGACGATAATCCGGCGGGGGCCGTGTCGTGAAGGAACGGCGGCCGTCCATGGCCACCGGATGACCTCGTCCTCGTGGAGAGTCTCGAAAAGGTTATGGAACTCGGGTATACGCGCCTCGGTCTCTCCTAGCCCACCCTAGGGTAGCACGTGTCCAACGTGTTCCCATCGAGGCCCGTCGACGGTGCGTCCCTCGCGGCCCCCGTAAAGCTCGGTGGTCACTGGTAAGGTGTGCACGCTGGTGCGGAAGTACGGTCGGCCCTCATGGAAAGTGCTCCCACGACCATAATCGTAGGAGGGCGTAGCACACCGCGAGGATCGCTCTCGCCGTCTTTCTGGCCGACAAGCGTCACACAACCCTCGGTAGGTGGCGCAAAGCACCGCAGAGCCCCAATCGCATCTTGTGGAACCTCGTCGGCCAGCGCCCGCAGAGATATGCGGATGGATGTAGCTTCGGGTACACGCAGTCTCCTGCGTGGTAGGAAACAGATCCATCCGAACAAGAACAACAGTACGCGACTAAATGTGTCCTCACTTCCTCCCGAGTCGCATGCTCTGGGCAGATCATGTACCGCCGCAGCGGGAATGTGGCACACCCGACACGCTCGCAAAGAGCGGGTCACCAATTCTCACCTAAACGGACCTTCGGTCATCGCCTCGGAGGGGGCACTACCGAAGACCACGAAGAGGTAGACACATGGCGAGACACGTCCTCCGAGTAATGGTCATCTCCCCATCGGAAGTGGAAGGTGTGAGTCTCCGGTCTCCAACGGTCCACGAGCGCGAGCGAGTGCGCGTCAAAGCGCAGCAGCGTGCGGGAGGTCCAACATCCGGCGAGGCGGCGGAGCCCGGTCTCCAAGCTCGGGACGCATCGCTCGTCAAGGGGCCATCTCTCTGGGGGCGCCAGACCGAGCTCGAGGGCCGACGCCGGCAGACCACGCCCGCAACGGTGTCCCACATCCCAGCGTGGGTCGGCGGCTCGTCTGCGTCGCCAAGCTGGAGCTGCGCCATCTCCACGCCAACAGGAAACAACATGTCGATGCACGCATGTAAAACATATTATGTGACACGGAAAATAAGGCAAGACATACGATAAAAAATTCAACAATACAATATGATCATAATGAGTTAACAACAAACCGGACAACTTAACAAGTACTACATAAAGGCATGGATAAACAAAGAGCGAGTCCATCAAAGACATTGAAATAAGCAAGCGACATCACGGCGTAGTAATTACATCTTCCTCACTACGGTGCAATCGCTTGTGCCGGTCTGTTTGGGCGTGGTGATGGAGTGCCATGATCTTGGCGATGCACCGAACGGGTCGGCGAACTCGTTTCGCTATTGCCGTCGTCCATGTCGTTCGGATGCGTCCGGATCGTCGCCTTCCACGGCCGGGTGCTTTAGTGCGTCGTCGGGCACCCACTTTACCGCCCCACCAAAGGTCCTCAGAGTGCGTGTCCGGCCGTATGAATGGAACTCAAGCCTCCAAGTTGCATCTGGTGGTGGATGTCATAGTACTCGGAGATGTAACGCCCGAGGCTTGCCGCCACGCAGCGCATGCCGCGTACACATGGGAGCATGGTTTGTGCAGAAGCTGCGCTTGTTGCAGTGCACGACGCTTCTTCACCAATCGTGCACCGCCACGATCCCCTCTAACATGGCCCATCACGCACTTCTCCCGAGCCCGATCTCGAACTTCGCCGACGCCATCCATGGTACGAGCGGTGTGCGATCGAGCCTTGCCGATCTTATTCTCCATGTAGGCATGCATTACTTGAGAATTGCTTCCGTCCTCCAAATGCTTCTTGGCCATCATGGCTCGTTCACAAAGTATCCGATGGTACGGTTCAGCTCTCCTCCACGATCGCAGTTGATCGGCAGAGATCGGACACCCTTCAAAGACACCGCTGTACACCTCCGACATGTTGGTCGCCATGATCCGCACCTTGCACCGTCCGTGTCGTGCGGCGGGGACCATTTCTCCGTGTCAGTGCGTGCGAGTTAACCCACTGTGTGAACTCCCCAACTCTCGCGGACCCTCTAGCCGCTGCCCCTGCCTCGGCATGCGCTGAGTCCCTTACATGCTTCGGTCTCCTCATCGAGTGTCTCCACACCGCTTGAACTTCCTCCTTTGGTTACGCATGCGAGCTTCTTGAACATCTTCATGAGGTCCTTGCTCAAACCTTGTGTGGAAGTTGGCGCGAGATGCCTCATGCACCAACGGCTCCTAACATCGCTCCACCGATACGGCGTTGCGTCCCATTTTGCATCATGCACAACGCAGACAACAAGCCAGCATTGCGATCCGAGATGACACATACATCTCGCCGATCTTGCACGACCGCCTGCTTCACATTGCACAGGAACCACAGCCAGCTCTCCGTGTTCTCGCTCAACAATTGCGAACGCCACGGGACTAATCGGTCATTCGTGATCGGCCGCAGCGGCGGTGAGGATGGTACCTGCATTTCCACATAGGAAGGTACCATCCATCGTGAGCACGGACGACAATGTTTGAACCCTTCGATCGCTCGACGGAAGGCCCGTAAGACCCTTTCAAGAACAAAACAATTGGGCCCTCCGTCGGATGCACCCGCTCAAGCTTGTTTACGACGTCCCGGATTAGATTCGCGATTTGATGCGATAATCTTGGTACTAGGTTGTAAGCCTCTTGAATGTGCCGAACATTCGCTCCGTAACTCGTTTACGCACGCCATGCCGTCTTGTAGCTGACAGGGAATCCCACCATATTGGCAACATCCGCCAGCAGGAGCTTTGGCGAAATGGACACATCTGCAGCGACGAGGTGGCTTATCAAGCTGGCAACATACGAGGACGCCATGTTGCGGTGCTCGTAGCGGCTCGCCTAACTCGCATGTGTGGTCCTTCAAAGACCGTTATCCGAAGCCCATGGCGTGATCGTGAACCTCTGCGCACGGACCTTGCCAGCACAGGATTCATCAACACACCTGACGATGTACGTGTCGGGGTTGGACCTCTGCACCCGATACGTCCGTCCGATGTTAACGGCGTATCTTGCAATAGCTTGTTGTGCGGCGATCTTGTCAGGAAAGCGCTGGTTTACGAGCAGGGTGTCCTCATGGAACCCCACTCAAGACCCTCCGGACGTGGCGTAACCGGCGATGTCATCGCAACATCGCCCAATCGTGAGGGGACGTAAGCAATGTCGGTGGTTACAAAACCACCAATCGCACCTCCCGCAGCAGCCTTCTCCGTCTTCGTCGCCTTCCGAACTAGTTGTTTCGACGTCCTCCTCGCTTCCACCTCATCCACCTGGTCGGTCGGTACTCGTGACAATCAATACGGTGACCACCATCTCTCCGCCTTCGTTGGGCTCAAAATTGACCGCACGCCTCGTGTCTCCATCGCCACGTCTCCTCCGTAAGCTACCAGACCAACGCAAGCTCCTCCTCACCAAAGCACTTCACCTTCATCGGAACCACCCGCGCGGATGTCCCGTGCGTTTCCAAGAATCGAACGTAGACCATCGGCGCAAGATATATCGCAGCAGCGGGGTTGCAAACAACCCCATGTAGTTGGCCCATGAAGCGCCACATGTGACCTTCATAAGTTGCCAAACGGTCTCGCCGCACCACCCACCACCGAGGCATACAACGCTCGATCGCGCAGCTTCTTCCTTCCAGTGGCGCGATCGAACGCGGATCGCACGCACCGCCTTAGCTCCGAGAGGCTCATGTCCTTCAGAGCCGGCGCCCGGATCACGGTGCGGTGACAATTTGACAGGTCCGCACCGTACGGTCCGTCGCGCTGAGACCGCCCCGTGGAACACGAACAGATCTTGAATTTCCGCCATAAAGTACCTAACACATGTGCATATGAAACCATCGAATTATTTGCGGGATTTTTTTGTCGTAATGAACGCTTCTACAAATTTGGTTATGCCCATCGTATACCTAACGTTTTGTCGCATATGTTTTCAATCCCGATTGGAGTTCGTATGATTTTTCTATCAATGAAATGTCCAAGCTAATATTATTTCTAGTATAAATAATCCATAGCCTATTCTATGTTACACTTGTAAATTTCTGTGGTACTACATAGTTACAAATTTTTAACTAGTTCGATATTACGAAGGCAAAAATAATTCACTTGTAAATTCTTATTGCATTTCTACGTTTCCATACCCGAGTTAGACCTAACTTACACCAAAGACATGTGTGGTCCACGACAAGGTATTCTTTTTCATTAAATTTCAGATTTAAAACTTCTTGAGAGGTGCGTCGGGTTTCTCATTCTAGCGGTGTAATGTGTAGTGCATGCACCGAACGCGATATGCCCGATTAAGAGTACATATACAAAGCGCTGATGGGTCTATTTCTATTTTGCTTAATGACCTCGAAAATTTTGCTATTTTATGACCAAGTTCATAAAACTATAAAAATACCGAAAGGAAATTTACAACACTACTAGCAACATGTCCATTAAGTCAACTAATTACGGTATAATGACATTGTTAACTACTAGGTCTTCAAAATAAACTAACTACACAACTAAAACTACTCGTTGCTATAATTCATCTAATTGCATCCTAATCACATTGCTAAAACTACCGATAATACTAATTGAATGCGAATGACATTTACCTTTTCTAGGTGCTCGCAGCAGCTTCAAAGCTTATTTTTACGTGCTCGTGATTTTTCCGACTCGTAGATTTTTTTCACAAAATTTTTTCCACTCCAACCCAGTGTCGCACGAGCCGGTGAGGAGGCTCCCTCACTGGCTCCTCCTTTATAGGCGCGCATAGCGTCGGGGCCTAGCCCTGGCGCTTCTTGTGGAGCTATATAGCGCCGGCCAGCCCGGCGCAGCGCGCATGTCACTGCGTGGCGCGTGGTCCGGTCACAGCGCGCGCCACATGCAGTCAGCGTGGTCAGCGCCCCCCCACAGGGCAAGACAAGGTGCTGCCCTCGGGACAACAGAAGATTTGGTGCCGCTGCCGTCGGGACGGAAGACAAATCTTTGCCGTCGGGACGGCAAAGAACTAGGACAGGGAGGCTATTTTTGGAATTTTTGAACTTATGAGGCTATTTTTGGAATTTCTATTGCGCAATGAGGCTAATTTAGTCCAGAATTCACAATTATGATCGTCACCAGCACGGCGCACCGGCCGAACACGAAGCTCCCTCTTGAGAAGAAATGGGAGGCATACTGCAAGACAAAAACAGATATTACAGAGTCGACGTGGCATCATCTTATGCTAAATGTTATTCCTTCTCAATCCAAAATTGCCATGATTCATGGCATTACCTCAGAGAAAAGCACCAGCAGAATGAGCGCGGGAAGACCGACTTCGATGCATTTAGCAACCTGCAGTGCAAGCAAGTATTCAGAGATTGAATCAAGGGAGAGGCCAAGCCAAGAACGACGAGCTCATGCCAAGAACTCACCCCAGGGAAGGAAAAGTAGAAGAACCCAAGCGCGGAGAGCGTGACGAAGGGAACCGCCGCGAGGGGACTCAGGAGCCTGACATGACATGCATGAGCGGCTCAGCATCAGTGCAAGAGCAAGAACAGAGGCAACATTGATGGAGGTGTCAGTGAGAAACCGAAGAAAGAACCTTATGAAGACCCTCCATATGCCGAAGAATCCGACGACGACCTGGAAGACCCCGGCGATGATGAGGGCGCCCTGAATCGACCTCATCGTGTACACGAACCTCTGAAAGGAAAAACGACATTGGTCCATTGTGCCATTGTGCCATGTACCATCAGCTGAGGGACAGAGGAAACAGAGACGCAGAGAAGCGTGCGATGGAACATGTGTCTGCGTACGGACCTCGAAAGGGTCGATGAAGAAGGCGTATCGCGGGCTCAGGATGATGGCGATGGCCGGGTAGATGAAGGTGTAGGAGCCGGCCATCACGGCGGGAAGGCGCGTGCCGAAGTGGACCTGCAGGAGCGTGTTGATCCCGGCGAGGAAGAGGATGGTCTGGATCACGATCGCCTTCTCCTCCTGCAATGCATCCGCGTGCAGTGCGCTCGTCACGACGAGAAGACATCGCAGGGTGACAGTTGAAAGGAAAGAGAGAGGGATTAGCTAGGCTTACATGGCCACCCCGCCCATGAGGGGGACGATGATGGTGGCAATAATGACGGTGGTGCCGAGCATGACCAAGTAGTGCTGGAAGGCCACGAGCACCGTCGTGACTGCACCAAAGATCAGAGAAGCAAAGATATTCAGAGCTCACACCATTGCTAAACCAGCCCGGTAAGATTAATTGCGCGCGTGCAGAGGAGGATGGCAGTGGTACGGACTCCATGGCGGCGGGCTGGTGATGCAGTAGTCGAGGCCGGCGAACTGCTCCTTGACGGGGAACGGCACCAGGTCCTCGGCCTTCACGGGGGACATGGCGCGCGCCGGCCTAGCGATCTCCTGGCCGCGTCGTCGATCTGCCGGTCTTGGGCCGCGAGGAGAGGAGGCTGAGTTTGGGCGATGGGAGGGCGGAGGAAGAGAAAAGGAGAGGGGGAAGTTTTGAACTGAAGTGGTGGGGAGGAAGAAACGCAGGCGCGCCTTCCTTTATGTAGCTCGTCTCGCGCTTCTGCGGACCGCGGGGCGCGCGTGCATGCGTTTCATGTTACTGCACCATCAGTTTCTACTGCATCAGGTCCTATGAGCCAGCTTTTTCCTTTCGGGTTTGCTATTTCTAAGTCAATTTGTGTGACCGGTTGGATTTATACAGACATTGATGTGTCATACAAATATATGATTGGATGTTGTTTCGATTGATAAAAATGTGATTTATATTTAAGAAAATTTTAGCCACCTTCCTAATAGACAGTCTTTGGGGGAAAAAATAGTTAAATTCTATGCCATCCATTAGATCCTCTCGAAATTCGTATGATCATAACTTAATCCCCGCCCCACTTAGTTGACACCACCCACCCCTTCCGTGGGAAGGAAATTTGCTAGGAGAGGACCTCTCATGATGTCTCTCTCCGTGAGTCGTTGATACTTCTACATCAACAAAATCAACAGCTGATGGAGTAGAGTCTCGTGCGAGGCTTTCCCCTATCAGATTTTCTTCCCCTCCAGTGTGCCTCCTCGCCCAGAAGCGGAGCCACCTAAGGCTTAAACCTCGGGTTGAGCCAGCTATTCTTGGACCGAACACAACATGCATACATGAATTGCTATTCTTTTTCATGGGCTTTTGATCCTAGACATCAAGTCATTGCTCTAACTGTCCGAGACCCAGCTTCGCCCCTATCCTCACCTCTCGCCCCTCTCACCACATTCCGCTCCGACGTTGATGATGTCCTCCTCTGTTGAGCCTGTGATCGACGCCACGCCACAGTGCCGGGTTGCCACCACCTAGGGAAATCAACTGTTGGGCATCATAGTGAACTCCCAAGATCTAATCAGTACAGATCCAGAGTTACAATGTAATGGCTCAAAAGGTGACTTTTATAGAAATAAACTAGTTGATAGATAGCAAATTCCTTATTATTATTATTTTCATAATATTTTATCATATTTAGGGGTGGCAACATGTCTCGATGGAAGCCCCTTCCCGACCCTGCTAGCATGGCCCCGCTAGGCCTCCCGAATGCAGATGCTCCGTCCCTATGGGACCCGACTCCCACATGGATCTGTGTAGGGTATTAAAGTATAGGTTACATTTTTTTTAAAAAAAATGTAACTTTATTTATTAATTCATAAGTATTTAGCCATACTTTTTAAAAAAAATATATATATTCTAACATATAGATTTAATGTTTAGTCAAAATATAAAAAGTACATCTTTCATATAAAAAACTATAATTTATAATAAAAGAGTATATTTTTTTAACCTGGCCCCCACTAGGAGGGAAACCCCCCGTTCTCCTCCCGTTCCCCGTTTCCCGTGGGGAGATCAACCTCCATAGCCCGCCCCTCAGAGCTTGTTTGGATATATTATGATTCGACCCAATCTCTTCGGATTAACTCAAAGTTTGAACTAAAAACTCATTCTAATCTGAATGGATTGAGTGCAATCCATTCCTAACCAAATAAGCCCTCGTGAGAATATTCTCCGCGGGCCCACCCTCACATGGAATTGCCACCCCTAATCATATTGTAATGTTTTTTTTTTGCCAACGTTTGATCGAAACTGTTAATCCGTTTTTTTGCCGCATGGGGCCGGGGCGGTTTGGAGGGATAAAGCCAGGACTCGGTTCGGTAGTTGCCCTGGTGGAGCTTCTAGGTAGATGGGGGTGGCATGGGATAAAACAAGGACAGCATGGGATAAAACAAGGACAGCATCATCCCCTTCCCTTTCCCTTGTTAGATGGTGTTGGCTAACTAGTTTCGATCAGATGCAGTCTTACCATCTCAACTTCCATCTCAGATCGTCAGAGATTCTCTCGCACGCAACACGTAGAACGGAAGAAGATGCCAGAAGCGTCCATCCGGTCGTCTGAGACCTTCACTTGTGCGTCTTTTTTGCCAACGGCAGTGCATGTCTCTTTCCACTTGGAACGCTAGCTAGACTTTGCCAATGTCAGGGTCATTTTCCCTTCGGAATTGCATATTTTACGAGCTGGTGGTCGCCTGATTGGTATAGTGCTATAGTTTGGTTATTAGGAACGGTAGTTCTGAAGTTGCAGCGACCGGCGAATGTTTAATGTTTATGTCGAAACAGCAGCTAGCCGGCGATGGAAAACTAGGCGGATAAAAAGGCATTCCAAACTGACCGAGACAGTGGCATGCCACGTACTGACTGGCACGCCACTTTGATAGCTTGATGTGCAGGATTAGGGAGATGCGGCAGGGGACCTCGTCGGTCTACACACCTGCTTGTTTCTGAAAATGGTAACTCTACTAAGGCAAAACTTCAACGATAGGTGGCGATGTATCATGGTGATTTGACGAAGGTGAAATTATACGGAGAAGAGATGTCAGACAAGAGTTCTGATGTATAAAATCGTCGGGACCGTGCTTAATCGATTGATTAATTGAATGTGTTTCTACGCTCTCCCAAGAACTAAATTGCACATATCAGTGTAGTAGCGTGGGACAGTGGGGTTACTGTTGAAATTGTGATCCGAATTTCCTTATCTGGAAGAGTTCGAATCAGTCTCTATATTAGAGGATACGTATCCGACTTGGACTCTACGTCCTTTACCCCTATATATACATCTTGTATGTCTCATATGAATTGAGCCGTTTTATTGTAATCCCGTGCTATTGTAAACCCTCCACATATAGTGATCATCGCCGGTTGGCGCCCGTGGTTTTTTCCCGCAAGGGTTTTTCACGTAAAAATTCGTGTCTCGTTTTTGCTCTATTTTTCTAACAAGTGGTATCAGAGCGCAGAAAATTTTAGGATTCAAAAGATACGAAGAAAAAAAATAACAGATCGGTTCGGCCGCCGTCGACTGTGTCAGTCCGCTATCGCCTCACCATCGCCATCCATCGCAAGACGCTCGTTCGTCGCCGTCTGCAGGCTCTCATCCCTAAGCGCCAGAAGCCGATCAACACCGGCCTCGCGTTATTTTCTTTCGAGCGTCATCTGCCACAGCGGCACATCATCAGCTTCACCTCGCAAGAAGATCAGAATCCGATGCAGCGCTGCCGTCGGCGTCGCGTTTTCTTGGCAAGCAGTCGGATCGCCAGCGGCCGAAAGGCGAGGCCTCGTCATCTCGCTGCCGTCGCATCCTCCGCCGACTTCTGCCCGCAGTAGCACTACGTCGCGATCCAAAAGCAAACCGAGCAAAAGCAATCAAGTCACAGTCCCAAAGCTCCATTCTTTTGTTATTATTATTTCACCGATCGGTATAACGTCCAAAGAACCATCGGGACTTCAAGTCTCCATTGCTCCAAGAGAAAGGTTGTTCTCGTGAAGTCTTTGTCCAGCCACATTAAAATATTGTCCTTTTTGTGTTCTTTGCTTGGTCTACCCAACAAGCGTACCAGGGTCTAAAAGATCGTTGATTCACGTACACAGAACGCGTACCAAGTTAGTCGTGATTTTTTGTTAGGTCTACACAGATCAATACCAGCAAATTTCAGATTTTATTCCTCATGGCGACTTTGAAGTATGATCTTCCTCTCCTGGGTCGAGACACAAGATTTTCATTGTGGTAAGTTAAGATGAGGGCTGTGTTGGCACAGATGGATTTGGATGATGCATTAGAAGGTTTTGATAAACAACCTATCGAATAGACCGCAGACGAGAAGCGCAAAGACCGTAAAGCTTTATCTCAGATTCACCTGTATTATGGTTGAAGCTTGAGCAAATTTGCATGACAAAGGATCTCACCAGTAAGATGCATCTCAAGCAGAAATTGTATTCTCATAAATTGCAAGAAGGAGGATCTGTGCTTGATCATCTTTCGATGTTTAAGGGGATCGTTACCGACCTAGAGTCGATGGAGGTAAAATATGATGATAAGGATTTGAGTCTTATTATTTTGTGTTCACTGCCTAGTTCTTTTTCAAATTTCAGAGATACCATATTATATAGTAGAGATACTCTCACTCTTAATGAAGTTTATGAAGCTTTGCATGCAAAGGAGAAGATGAAACATATGGTACCTTCTGAAAATTCAAGCTCGCAAGGAGCAGGCTTGTTTATTCGTGGCAGGCAAAAGGAGAAGAACTCAAACAATGGATCTCGAGGTAAAAGTCCGAACGGCTATAAGAGCCGGTCAAAATAAAGAGGCAAATACAAGTCGTGCAGATATTGTAAGAAAAGTGGACACGACATCTCTGAATGCTGGAAGCTGCAAAATAAAGAAAAGAGAGCTGGCTACTATAAGCCAAAAGGTAAACCAGATGATGAAGGTAAAGCCTCTCTTGTTGCTGATGATAGTCCTAATGGAGAAATTCTTGTTGCCTTTGCTAGATGTGCTAAGACCAATGATGAATGGATTCTTGATTCTGCCTGCACTTTTCATATGTGTCCTAATAGGGATTGGTTTGCCACCTATGAATCTATTGAAGGTGATGCTCAGGTCGATGGGTGATAACTCATCTTGTAAGGTTGCAGGAATTGGTTCAGTTCAGATCAAGATGTTTGATGGTATTGTCAGAATTTTGACAGATGTGATGCACATTCAAGATTTGAAAAGGAATCTCATCTCTTTGAGTACTCTTGATACTAAAGGTACAAGTATTCAGATGAAGGTGGAGTTTTAAAGGTATCAAAAGGCTCTCTTGTTGTGATGAAAGCTGATATTAAAACTGCCAATCTGTATCATCTGCGAGGTACTACAATATCAGGTAATGTTGCTGTAATTTCAAGTTCATTATCTGATTCTGATGCTACTAATCTTTGGCATATGCGTCTTGAGCATATGAGTGAGCTTGGTTTGGCAGAATTGAGCAAGAGAGGACTTCTTGATGGACATAGCATCAGTAAGTTGAAATTTTATGAGCATTGTGTATTTGGCAAACACAAGAGGGTGAGATTTAATACTTTAGTTCATACTACTGAAGGTATTTTTGGATTATGTGCATTCTGATTTATGGGGACCATCTCGCAAGACATCGCTAGGCGGTGCTAATTATATGTTGACAATTATTGATGATTACTCTAGAAGAGTGTGGCTTTATTTCTTGAAGCATAAATCACAAGCATTTTCAGCATTTAAAGAGTGGAAGACTATGGTTGAAAGACAAACAGAAAAGACGGTAAAGAAACTTCGCACTGATAATGGTATGGAATTCTGTTCTGATGAATTTGAATCATATTGCAAGACTGAATGTATTGTTAGGCACTACACCGTTCCTGGTACTCCTCAACAAAACGGTGTAGCTGAACGTATGAACAGGACCATTATTTCCAAAGCCCGTTGCATGTTGTCTAATGCAGGTTTGCATAGGCGTTTTTGGGCTGAAGCCGCTTCCACTGCTTGCTATCTTATTAATCGGTCTCCCAATATTGCAATTGAAAAAAAGACTCCAATTGAGGTATGGTATGGTCTGGTTCACCAGCAAATTATTCAGAATTGAAAGTATTTGGTTGTATTGCTTATACTCATGTTGATAATGGAAAATTAGAGCCTATAGCTGTTAAGTGCATCTTTCTTGGTTATAAATCTGGTGTCAAAGGATACAAGTTGTGGAATCCTGTAACACGTAAGGTTGTGATTAGCAGAAACGTTGTCTTTAATGAATCTACTATACTTCATGATAAACTGCATACTAATGTTTCTGTTGAGGGTAAGCAGAATCCAAGTGTTCAGGTGGATCATCTTACTGGTTCAGATAACGCATCAGATAAGGAAAATATTGTTGTTCATGATGCATCTATTGTTGAGAATCCTCCTATTT
Organism: Hsuehochloa calcarea; assembly: GCA_036346395.1. Taxonomy (NCBI): domain Eukaryota; kingdom Viridiplantae; phylum Streptophyta; class Magnoliopsida; order Poales; family Poaceae; genus Hsuehochloa; species Hsuehochloa calcarea. The sequence continues at coordinate 15,072,648 of CM070598.1, forward strand.
GTGAGTAGTTACCACAACGGTCCATTGCAGTTGACAGACCTAGGAGGGATATTAATCCACCCAAGAGATTAATTGAAGAAGCTAATATTGCTGCTTATGCTTTGAGTGTGGCAGAAGAAATTGAAGGTAATGCAGAACCTTCATCATACTCTGAGGCTATTGATTCCACTGATTGTACTAAGTGGATAACCGCCATGCATGATGAGATGGAGTCACTTGAAAAGAATGGCACTTGGAAACTAGTGAAATTGTCAAAGGAGAAGAAGCCTGTTCATTACAAGTGAGTTTTCAAAAGAAAAGAAGGTATTTCTCCCACTGAACCAGCAAGGCATAAAGCAAGGTTGGTTGCTAAAGGCTATAGCCAGATTCAAGGTATTGACTTTAATGATGTCTTTTCCCCAGTTGTGAAGCATAGTTCCCGAACTTTTAAATGAATTGGTCATATAGACGATTACTCCCGATGCAATCGTATTGGGCAGACCCCTCATTAAATGTTGTGGTATTTGAGGCGGTCCGTATTCATTTTTAAAGTTCAGAAATTACCTTGGAAGTAGAAGGAACTCTTGGTCCGCTGGTCAAAAAGGATTTTTGTCCGTTGGATTTTCCCGTAAACTACATGTTGTTGTCGCTATAAAAGGCCCCTTAGCACTGAGTGTTAGGGTTTCTACGCCTTTTGCTTTCCTCTTCATCTTCCAAAAAACCATCTCCGATCACCTTTGAATTCTTCACTCGAAAGAAATCACCATGTCAGATCTTATTACCAACTGCTCAATCTCCGATCTGAGCAAGAAGAAACTTGAAGGTCTGGAAAAGGTTGGGCTATTACCCAACAGAAATCTGATCGCGTGGAGATCAGCTTTTGGGGAACATTCTCCAAGTGGTGAGGATGGAGAAATCCCCGTTTTTCTCGCATATATCGAATGCGGCTTCAGACTTCCAGTTCACTCCTTTCTTTCTCAAGTTTTGGAGTATTATGGAATTGAACTGATCAATCTGGCCCCTAACGCCATAGCCAACCTCAGAATCTTCGTTTACCTCTGTGAAGCGTACTTGGGAATTCCAGCAACCCTAGACCTCTTCAGGTACTACTACAGATTGGTGAATGCGAAGAAGACGACCGGTACACCCGGAGAGTGTACCTTGTGTCTCCATGTCGGGAAGGCTGAGGAGTACATTCCAATGTACTCCAAGTCTTCATGGTCGTCATGGAAGAAGAGTTAGTTTTACATGAAGATCACACAGGGCGATGGCCTTTATTATAGCGGTAAAAAGGCTATCGAGATCCCGCAATGGCGTTCCTCCTCGAAGAAGGAGGGGAAAATTGGGAGATGGGTTGAAGCCATCCATCTCTTGAGTGTCAGGGGTTTGACATCTTGGCACGTGGTGAGGGACTTCTCCATGCGGAGAATCAGTCCTTTGAAGGCCAGAGCTCATTCGATGCTCTGGTATATTGGTCGTGATGATACGACCAAGGATTCTAGGGAAGGTAAGTTCCAGTAAGAATCCGACCAGTATATTTTTCTGGTCAAATGCTCTTATAATCCTAAGACCTCTCTTTTTGTTACAACTTTGTCTTCTGATGAAATCAGAAGCCGGATCAGAATGATCTGTGCTGGAGAGCCCAATGAGAAGGCTGGTTTCCCTTTGATCTTAGCAGTGACTACTGCTGAAGAGAGGGCTGAGAGACTTCGGGTAAGCATAATGATTTTTTTCTATCTTTACAATCTTTTCTGATCGGTGTTTACCTAAAAATCCTCTTTGATATGTAGTCGGTTGGTCTAAGAATTGATGAGGCCACGGAGACCTGTGAGCCAATTAACGAACAGACCAACCTTATGATCACTAGTGATCGTGTAGGGGTAGGTAACCGAAGGAAATATTTTTTGCTTAGATGAAAAGATATGTTCATCACCTGACTAACTTTGTTTGTTGAATCAGGCGGTAGTCATTGAGTCCCATACAGTTGTTCAAGATTTACCAAGGGCCGTTGAAGCAACTGCTTTGGTGACCGATGTAATACCCCGGCCTGCTCGTAGCGTGGCCCATGAGGAGTTGTGTGGTGGGATTAATCCCACATTGCTTGTCTCAAGTGAGTCGTAGTAGTATATAATGCATGTTGGATCCAAACGTAGCACCTCCGGGTTAACTCTTTTACACGAAGCGAGGACGAAAGTGTAAGTGAGGTGCTATGTGTGCGCGGATCCGCCCCACGGTGGGCTGGGCATAGAGCCTATTTTGGGTCAGGGTGTTACAACCGATGAACCTACACCTTCCGGTCCAACGATCAGAGATTCTGCTCTCGACCAGTTGGTTGAAAGTATTACATCCGATCTTCCATTGAAGGATGTAGAGGGTACAGCCAATCCTTCCGGTTCAAGACTGGAAAAATTCGTTGAAAAGAAAAGAAAAGCTAGCGCTACAGATTTTAGGCCAGCGCGCTTCAGAGTCAAGATAAAAAAGATAACCGGGTATGTTGTAAATGAAATTATCGTATAAACACATACCTTTTATATTCTTGGCGAACTTGAACTCTGAACTTCCTTTTCTTTGCGCAGACCTGTTGGAGTTCCAGTCGTTCTCGATTAGGTTATTCCAGCAGGTCAGGTGATCGAGGGCACCTCCGACCAGGGCTTTCCTCAGGAAAGAACTCCTGAGGAGGAAGTGGTTGGAGAAGCCCCTGAGCATACTTCAGTGTTGGAATCTGATTTGAATCATGCGGTGATCATTACTCCGTCAGCGGAGGTAGACATCTCTGCAGATCCACAAGAGGTTCCAACTTCTGAAAGGAACTTCTCCTAGACTAACAAGTTCCCTTTCTCTCCTCGATTTATCGAGGATAAGGAGCTTGATGATGCTTGGAGGAGAGTATCAGATCGTCTTGCAAAGGCGAATCCTGATAAGATTTTTGCCGATTATAATAATGTGGCAATTCAAGTAAGTGTCCTCAACCATCCTTATAGTTTTCTTGAAGTTCACAAGAAACTTTAAAGAAAAATGCTATCCATGCAGCATATGGTTGAAAATTTTGCTGCGATCAGAGGACTAATCGATCGGATTAAGAATCTAGAGCAAAAACACTATGAACTAGAAAGTAAGAACTTTCTTCTTAATTTGTCTTTTGCCAAGACTTTCCTTTCATCTTTTAACCATCCTCCCTTATCAAATTTGATAGATTTGGAGAAAACAAAAGAAGAAGCTTTGGCTGAAAAAGCCAGAAGAATAAAGCTTGAAGAGGAAATTCAAGCTAAAAACCGGTCGATCGAAAACTTGACGACCAGATACGAAAAATACCATGAAAAATCCAGGAAGAAGGCCGAAGGTAACTTAGTCGTAGACTTGACTTAGTATCTCTTCTGATCCTTTTTAGCCTAATATTTGTTTTGCTTATGCAGAACAAAATCAAGCTTTAACCAAAGCAAAGAAAGCTTTGGATTTTGAGCAAGACAAGGGGGCAGCAGTTATGTTTAACCTTGATGAACAAATTACTACACTCAACAAAATGATCTTTGATATGGGATCATGATCAACGTTGCCTTCCTTAAGTGATCCAATGGAAAAGGTAAATTACCTTGACCATCTTTTGGAGGACCTTAAGGGCTTGCTCAAAACTACAAGAGATAATTACGCCCAGTCCGTAAAGGAATCTATTGCTAGTGGAGTTAGTCTTGCTTTGGCAAAACTTAAGGCGCCCGACCCCTCTATCAATCTTCAAGCTATTGAAGAGGATTTTAACTGCTTGTCTGAGGAGGTGACCAAGTTTCTCAAGGAAGTTAAACCTCTTGGAGACAAGGTTGCAGAAGAAATGGAGGTCGGATCTCCATCCAGTAGTGACTAATGGAGGGCAATCTCTAGTAGTAAAAATACTGCAAAAAAAGAGAGAGTATGCAAAAAATATGTAAAAACTTACCTTTCTCTTATCAATGAAAAAATAATTTTTGTTTATCCGGTCGAGTTATCATATATTACCCAGGCCCCGACTGTTTTATAGTAGAAGAGCTTTACTATAAAAGCAATAGGCCAAAAATATGAACTTAAGTCTCAACCATTGTTTGAAAGTATGTACTGATTGTTAAAAAAAACTGATCGTGATAATACTAGGAAACCTTTTTTGTTGGAACCAGTGTTAGGTTTCGACTAGTTGTAAATTTTATTTTCGTAATCAAAGTACTTACTAAGACAATATATGGTCGGAAGAAAAAAAATAATTTTTCTTGACAAGAGGAAAATACATGCAAAGACATATATAATAAACGAGAAGTGGTTTTATTTCTATGCAGTGCTCAATGCTGGTCGGAATGAACTTGCTGAGAAATGAAGATATAGATTGTATTTCGCAATACGTGCTCGTGCTCTAGTCTGACTGGTAGCTAGGATCGTAAGAAAAGGGCCGTCGCTAGGAAGCTCCTTCCAGTGGGCAGAACCACATGCGAAAAAGGAGAGACTTCGACTAGGAGGTTTTCCGTGTCCCGACCAGTAGCCAAACAAAAGTAGAACATAATTTTGAAAATAAAACTTATAATCTCCATAGTCCTAAGCATATGAACCGCAGTCGACCAGAGCTAAGTTCTGTCATATAAATAACATCACTTTCTTTTTGAATTGATTCATTATTTATTAAACTGAATGGAAATGAAATGAAAATTAAACAAAAAAACTTACGCAATTGGTCAATATTCCAAGAATTAGACAAAACCCTGCCGTCTGACATGGCTAATCGTACCAGACTTAGTCGGGTGACTTCGACCACAGTGTAAGGACCTTCCCACTTGAGAGAAAGCTTGTTGCGATTTGCTTGGTTCTGAATTTTTCTAAGAACCAAATCACCTACAGCTAAGCTGCGAGGTTGCACCTTACAACTGTGGTACCTTCGCATGGCTTGTTGATAGATTGCCGAACGCAACAAGGCTTGGTTTCGTCGTTCCTCAAGGAAATTGACATCGTCGAGTTGTCTTTCTTCCTGATCATTTTCATTAAAACGATCAGTGCGAGCAGAACCAATTTTTAATTCTAGAGGAAGCATGGCTTCGGCCCCATAAACTAAAAAGAATGGTGTTTCACCGATCGCACGACTGGTCGTCGTACGAACAGCCCATAAAACGTAATGAAGTTCTTGAACCCAATCTCCTGACCGTTTTATTAACTGGTCGAATACTCGGCGTTTGACCCCCTGCATTATGATACCATTGGCACGCTCAACTACTCCGTTACTCTGCGGATGAGCAACCGAAGCGAAATGGATTCTGATACCCAGGTCATCGCAGAATTCCAGGAAATTACCGCTGAAAAATTGGGTACCATTGTCCGTGATTATACGACTGGGTACACCAAATTGTGTAATCACGTTTTTGTGAGGAACCTTTTAGCAGCCTCAGTTGTAGTTTTAACAGCTGGCTCGGCTTCAATCCACTTTGTAAATGTGTCAATCATGACAAAGAGGAATTCGAAGCCCCCGGGTGCTCTTGGGAAAGGTCCCAAAATGTCTAGTCCCCATGTTGCAAAAGGCCAAGAAAGAGGAATTATTTGCAGAGCTTGTGACGGCTGATGTACTTGTCGGCTATGAAATTGACATTGTACGCACTTCGTCATGAGCTCTTTTGCATCATGAAGGGCAGTTAGCTAATAGTATCCTTGCCTGATTGCTTTACCGACCAGTGTTCTGTAGGAATGATGTGCTCCACAGACTCCTCCATTAATTTCGGTTAGCAACTTAATGCCATCCGAGTGAGATATGCATCTGTAATACCCCGGAATTTAATCGGGTAATTAGGAATTCAGCCGGGAGAAGAAAAGGCAATAAAAGAAGAGAAAATACCTGAAAAGAAAGAGGGATTTCTGCTTTTATTCAACAACTTGGGCCTGGGCCGCGGCCCAGGAGGGGCCCAAGTGTGGCCGGCCATAAAGGGGGGGTTCCCACCCCCAAAACCCTAATCCCCCCCTCTCCCCATTCCTCCCACTTGAGCCGCGGCCTCCCCTACCCAGGCGCCGCCACCACCTCTCCCCTGCGCCTCCATCTCCACCACAGCACCCTCTCCCTCCCCGGCGAACCCCGTTGCTGCGGTCCATTGGAAGGAAGGTGAGGAGGCGATTTTTGGAGGGCCGATCAAGGAGAGAGCAGATTAGATTTCTTCAACGCTCTTGCTCGTCCGTTTTGGGTAAGAAGCGTACGTTTTATGATCTGTCCACCTCTTAGAAAGTTGTAGATCTCGGTTTTATCTTTCTTTTGGCACTGAGATTACTTGATTTGGACTTACAGTTTAGGAGTCATGGTAGTTTTACCGTGACTGTCCAGGAGATCTAACGAGAATTGACAGATTGTCTTGTCTGGAAATTTTGAATTTTTTTGAAGCCGAATTAGAAAATCCACCCAAACTTAATATTGTATAGGATTCAGTAAGCTTTCCAAGATGATAAAGAACACAATTTTTAGAGTTGTCAATCAAAAGTTATGGAATTTTTACCATCATTGTTTATTGGTCGATGATTGCGAGACAGTAAAACTTAGAAAAAAACTTTACCTGAATATAAGAATTAATAGGATGCCGAATCAGGAGACTTGTCCAGCTAGACTATTGTAGCTGGTTTTGTCTTGATTCCAGAGAGACTAAGATCACCCCGTTCCGAGTTGCGTAGAAAAAGTGATGCCAGTTTTAGTGCTCTGTCCAGAGAACCCGACGTGAAGTTGATGTTTTATTAATTGGCCTAGTAGGTGTATTACTTTGCTGATTGAGTAAGGCTCACCAACTAGACTTAGTTGTAGAATTTAATTACCTTTCCAGAAAGTCTAAGAAAATCTTATATGGACCCATGTACTAATAGATATGGATTTTTGAAGTTGACTGTCCACCGAGGGGACATATCGACGTTTAGGAATTTGGGGACGGGATCGAGTTAGAAGTTTTGCAAGTCCATGATTATTGTTATATAGTTTATTTTGGTCATTCTTGTGTCTTAGCGTGTGTTATAATTATTATTCGGTGGTGGGTGATGCGGAGCAAGACCTACAGACATCTCTCGTTCTCTCGTGGTTAAGGCAAGTATAATGATGAATATAATATGTATTATTGAATGGCAATGTTTGGTATATTATGAGTACTTGTGTGTTCATGTTTGTGATGATGATGACATAATTGGTATTGTTCATGGTTGTTAGAGATATGAATCACGTGTTATTCATGGTTGATGGTCTATGGTTATGAGATTTTGGAGTATGAATAGGTTATTCATATGCAATGTTGTTGTGGATGCATATTTGTACTACTTTGAGAATTCATACATATGCATTATGTTGGGTTACCGAAGTCTTGGTCATGTGAGGACCAAGCAACTCTTGAGGTACCCGTCATGTTAATGACGGGCTAAAGGTTCCCATGCTTGAAGAGCATGGGCTCAGGTCCCCAAACACGTAGAGTATGGGCAAAGGTCTCTGTACCAGATGTTACAGGCATGGGTGTGCATCGACAGATGCGCACTTTGCATTACCGGTAAAATGCAAAAAAAAGGAAGAGAAAGAGAAAGAGAAATACCATGTTGAGCATGTTGCATAGCATACATGTGTAAAGTGATTGTTATGTGATTTTGTGAAGTATAGTTGAGGAGTTACATGCTTGTATGTTGTTGATGCCATTTATTAAATTTGCTGAGTCTTTGGACTCACCTCTTGCTTTTGTCGTGCTTTTAGGTACCACTTGCAAGGACGGCATGCATGGGAGGGAGTAGAATTGCTTTGGATGCACTCACTACCACACAATCTTTTAAATATGATTATCATATAGGTCGTACTTTAATAATAAGCAAACTGTTTAAGTATTAATTTTGGTTATGCCAGAATGCATTGGGTTATTTGTAATAATGAGAGTGGTAAGTGTTAGTTATGCTTGCTTATGCTTTAGCTGAATAGATTATTTATGAATGCTTTGATGAACTTTGGATGTTGAGATATTGATGATAATATATGCATCTGTTGGAACCTCCGGTATACCTAGTTATACAAAGGAGGTTCTGCCGAAATTTAGAACTATGCCTTATGTTTATTGTTTATCATGTTTATTTAGTAGCATTCTAGGCCCCTGATGGGTTGGGGTGTTACAGTTGATATCAGAGCGGGCTTTAGGTCCATGGTGAATAGGTTAGTAACTTAAATAACTTGATTTGCTAAAATCTGTTAATGGTTAATTAACTTAAAACTTGACACACTGTGCACAGTAGATGGGAATGGGCAAAGCATTGTATTTACGTTTCTGTGATATTGTATTAATGATTACTGGTATGAATTTAGCATGATCGCTAATTAATTGATTATCCTGGGTTATGTGTAAGGATGGATGATGTTGAAAGGTTGAGGTCGTGGTTGTGACCCCGGGCTTTACCAGGTTACACCACCGTTCGTAGTAAGAGAAAAGTGAAGTGGTTACCTCGGATATCTTAGTACAAGCGTTGAAAGTGATTATCTGTAGAAAAGTTGCTCTCTTCGTTGAATTTGAAATTTGATCAACTCTAGTCCAATTGTGGCTGATGAATTTCCATTGGGTTATTAGTTCATTGCGGTTGATGTTCGATTTGAGAAAGGTTGATGTGTTTCCATTGGTTTAATTTGTCTCTTAAAGCCACTATTGTTTCACCAATTGTTGAATTACCCTTACGAATGGTAAACTTGGTTAATTGTCAAGGTTGACCTTTGTATTGGAGTTTTGTCTTTCTTAATGGTAAATGTGACCCATTTATTTCATTTGATGATTTGGATAATGAAAGTTTGCTTTTGCAAGTCTTCTAGTATGTGAAGTTTTGACTCAATGTAACTCTTTTGGGTATTCTGAGCGTTGAAGTTGAATGGTTCTCTTTTATGAAAGAAAATGTTAAATCCTTTAGCTATGTTTTCTCATGGTTAAGCGAGAGGTTACAATCAAAAAAATTAATGGATATGATATGGGATATCAAGTTGGGTCTGCAGTGTGGTGCATAATACATCCTAACGGGTATCCTTAGAAGTGAAATCGAGTAAGTCGATGTTGTCCTCTAGTAGTTCCTGATGAGCTGTGATTATGAGTACGACTATACTTGGTTGGGATCAATAGAGTTATTAAAAGAGTGGAACGTTGGTGAGATGGTTGATCATTAGAATTGCGTAGTTTGCTAAACTTGTTGGATTATTTGGTTTCGATGGGATAAACTAATTGTGTAGAATGAGAAATATAAGGATTTGCTCGACTGTCGTCTCAGTAGATAATGATATGGAATTTTCTTTGATTGGCTGTTTGATGATCTTATGTATGTCCGTGGGAATACAAATAGAGAAAGGACCATAAATTCATCCATGGTTGGGTAATCTCCAATAGTCTATGATAACCTCCAGATTGGAACTAGTGTATACTAAATTGGTGTGAGCATTCCTAATAGGTGAAGGGTTGACCTTTTGAAAGTGATTCACTCACGTGCGTTTTATGAGGAGGAATTGTGGCTGCATATCCTTGTAAAGTTTGCATTGATAATGTGGTTTGTGTTGTCGTAGCATTGCCGCGTATCCCTACAAACTTTTTTCATAATCTATAGCACAAGCTCGAAGCATGTCTTTTAATATCTGATTTACATGTTCCGTCTGGCCATCTGTTTGAGGATGGTATGTTGTACTGAAGTTGAGTCTGGTCCCCAAAGCTTCATGCAGGCTCTTCCAAAGTCTTGATGTGAACTGTGAACCTCTGTCAAACACTATCTTTTTGGGTACGCCATGAAGGCAGACGATCCTGGACATGTACAACTCTGCTAATTTGCTGCTCTTGTAGGTGTTATTGACTGTAATGAAATGTGCTACTTTACTCAACCGGTCAATCACAACCCAAATAGAATCACATCCTGATTGGGTCCTAGGAATCCCAATGATGAAGTCCATACCAATTTCTTCCCACTTCCATTCGGGAATTGGCAAAGGCTGTAACAAACCAGCGAGTCTTTGATATTCTGCCTTGACTCTTTTGCAAACATCACAGCGTGCAACAAATTCATCTATCTCTCATTTCATGCTAACCCACCAATTCTTTTCTTTCAGATCCTAGTACATCTTGGTACTTCCAGGATGGATAGAGTAAGGTGATTCATGAGCTTCTTTTAGAATCAACTGCTTTATTTCCTAGTGATCTGGTACAAAAATGTGGTTTCCAAACCAAATGGTACCATGCTCATCCTCAGAAAACCAAACTTCTTCTTGATTTCTTTAATATCACCATCTTCTTTTTGTTTTTCTCTGATTTGATTCTAAATGGCTGGTTGAACTTTCAAAGCATTTACACAACCCTAGCTGACAATCTCCAAGTTCAAATACTTCAATTCCTCATATAACTTCGGCTGGTTCTCTTGAACCAACATAGTGTTGCAATATGCCTTTCTACTCAGGGCATCTGCTACTACGTTTGCGTTGGCCGGATGATAATGGCTTCCAAGGTCATAATTCTTTATCAGTTCCAACCACCTCCTTTGTCTAAGGTTGAGCTCTGACTGGGTGATGATATACTTCAAGCTTTTGTGATCTGTGAAAATCTCACAGCGGTTACCAATGAGATAATATCGCCGGATCTTCAAAGCATATACAATTGCTACTAGTTCCAAGTCATGAGTCGGGTAGTTTCCTTCATGTGGCATCAACTGACGAGATGCATAGGCCACAACTTTACCTTCTTGCATCAGCACACATCCAAGGCTCTGACGGGAGGCGTGACCAAAAACCTCAAAATCCTTATGGATGTTTGGTAAGACCAAAACAGGTGCAAAAACTAGCATTTTTTTTACTCCTGAAAACTTCACTCGCAAGCATCTGTAGATTCAAACTTCTTCTCCTTCTTCAAAGCTGGGTCATGAACCTAGCGGTTTTAGATAAACATTCAATGAATCTACGGTAATAACCAGCAAAACAGCTAAACCGAGAAAACTTCTCACTTCCGTGATGGACTTGGGTTGCTTCCAATCCATTACGGCTTCAACTTTGGTGGGGTCTACCGCAACTCCTCCTACTGACATAATATGTCCGAGGAATGCCACTTGACTTAGCCAAAATTCACTCTTACTGAATTTGGCATAAAGTTGATGCTCCCAAAGCTTTTCTAAAATTATCCTGAGATGCTTCTCATGCTCTACTTCATCTTTTATGTAGATGAGAATGTCATCGATGAAAACAACAACAAACTTATCCAAGAATTCTATAAATATTTTGTTCATCATATTCATGAAAAAAGTTGGGGTGTTCGCCAAACCAAATGGCATTATTGTAAGCTCGTACAGTCCATATCTTGTTGTGAAGGCAGTCTTCAGAATGTCCTCCGGACTGATCTTCAGCTGATGATAGCCTGACCTCAAATCAATCTTGGAGAAGACATTTGCTCCTTTCAGCTGATCAAACAGATCATCAATCCTGGGCAAAGGATATTTATTCTTTATTGTAACCTCGTTGAGTGATCTGTAGTCCAGAGACATTCTCATACTGTTGTCTTCTTTACAAATAGTACTGGTGCTCCCCATGGTGATGAACTAGGTTGAATATAGTCCTTGCTCTGCAAATTTTCAATCTACTTCTTCAATTCTGCTAACTCATTAGCAGGCATTCTGTAGGGTCTCTTTGATATGGGTGCAGTCCCTGGGACTAAGTCTATTAGGAATATAATATCCCTATCCGGTGGCATGTTGGGTAATTCCATATGAAATACATCCGGATATTCTTGCACCATATGTAACTCTTCAAGCTTACTTCCATCAAACTGGTCAAGATGAAACATTCTCCTGTAGAAATCTTTGGTCTGAATTCCACTATAATTCCTTGATCATTGATGAGGGTGATAGACCTATTGGCATAGTCTATTTGTCCTTGATTCTTTGTTAGCCAGTCCATTCTGAGAATCACATCCAATTCTTGGGAGTGCAAGACTATTAAGTCTTCAACGAAGGGTACTCCAGATATTTTCTAAGGTGAAGTTTGGGCATAAGGAACTGATCCTCATTTCCGAGCTCGGGGAATGGGTTAACATAGGGTTAACTAAGGGAGAGATAGGTAACCTATATTTTCCCACAGACTTATTTGAAACGAAAGAATGCGAAGCTCCTGAATCAAATAAGACTGATGCTGATATAGAATTGATGAGGAACGTACCAAGAACGACATTCGATGCGGTCTGAGCATCCTCTGCTGTGATGTGATTCACACGCCCCTTCACAAACTGGTTTGGCTTCGGGGTGCTGCTGGAGGTTGGAACTCCTTGAGCTGGCCTGGTCTGAGCTGCGGGTTGCTGCTTCTTTGGGCATCTATGTCGGGACCCAAATATACAAATCTGGACCCTCTGTGTATACTGCACTAGTCCAGGATCACGCTAGTGCACACAGTGGCAACATCGATGAAATATCAATTCCATATACAAAGATGACTAATAAATAGACAAATAACAATAATTATCAGAGTAAAGACCTTAAGGTCAAAGCTTACAATTAATATCTCAGAAGACAAATAGCTCAATAAAGCTGCAGCGGAACGTAACAGAATAACTTCAGTGAAGCCCATCCATATGCCCACAGGTAATCGACTGGGGAAGCGCGACCTAGTTCTCCACGATCCTTGAGGTAGACCTTGTTGACTGATGATTCTTTCACTTCTATTGATTGTTTATAGCAAGAGTGAGTACACACCGTACTCGCAAGTCATACCACAAAATGCAATTTATAGATGATGGCTTATTCCAAAGGAATGGCTTCTGTGGTTATTTTGCATAAATGCAACATTTGCAATTGAATACAAATAATAGATTGAAAGCATAATTCAAAACAAATAGACAATAATAAGTTAACAATTGATTTCACAAAGGACACACAGTCTAATCAAGTTATTTACACAGCTGCACAAGTTTTCTCACACAGCTGACACTTCCCAATTGTTTTATGAAAATCTACCCCTCGTGTGAAATCCCCGAGCATGTCCATATCCGAGGACGCGGCTATTCGAATAGATTGGTTTAAACACTCTGCAGAGTTTGTACACTTTACCCACACGATGAAACCAACCGGATCAGAGTTGATCACAACAAAACTTTTCAGAGACTTCATCTCAAACAATGACACTCCCGATGTGCTTTCTTGCCGTCCAATTTGTACACACAGCCCTTGGAACGACACACACCGTTGGGGGGGATGGATGCAATAACCGTCCCGCGATGTGACATATCACACCTCCACCCATCACACGCCTTAAATACAACCTCGAGTTGTCAATGTCAAGACTCCATAACTTACTAAGTCAGGCCCAGCCCATACTAGGCATGTGGTCGTACAGTAAGGCCCAGTTCAATGGCGCACAAAGTTAAGTCCTTAATTGACCAAGGCAGGACTTCCAGTTTTTCTCAAATCATAAAGTTTAAAGCACACAGCTCCACCATTCACACAGATCCACCACTTGCCTTAGTCTAAATCTTTTCCCACCCTGTTGATTAAGTGCAACACATGACATCAACGAGTAACAGCACACAGCACACACAGTTTCATCACACAGTTCCATAATCACTTAGTCAAGTTTATAATTACGACTCAGATGAAATGATGACTCGTGGCATGGCTAAGCAGTCTAATCGTATCTAACCAACCCACGTTGGTGCTACGATAATACCAACTAATAATGAACCAACCTAGGGTGACAAAAGATCATGGCATACAATAGACAAGGTGGATATAATAAATTGGATTAATAACTATCCCAAAAACATTTAAATAAATACTTGAAATAGAATGCAATACATTGAAACAAAGTATTTTGAAAACTGGGTTCAATATGATCAAAGGTATAACTTGCCTTGCTATAGCAATGATGGTCTTTATTTATCTTCAATCTTCTACTTCCTTGATCTTCAGCTCCTTCAGACGATTCTGGTACTTCAACGTCTAACGATAAAGAAAATACAAAAACAAACTAAATTCAAAAGACAAATCAAATAAACTCCAAATTGAAATCGAATGATGCTGGAATATAGATATTGAATTTAGATGAATGTAGGAATTTGAATGGGTTCAAGCGGAATTTGAATGGGTTCAAGCGGAATTTGGATGAATAAGATATGGCTTTTGGAATGATGAAAATAAAAGAGAGAGAGAGAAGCTGACAAGTAGGGTCAAAGGAATATTCTCAGAATATTCTATTCCAAAGATATTAGAGATTGGATGAGTGTATGACATGTGGGACCGGTTGATATTTATGGATTTCTAGAATTTAAAAATAATTCCAGAAAAAGGTAGAGAGAACGACATGTGGGACCAATGAGATAAAAGAATTTTCAAGAATTAAATTAATTCTCAAAAATAGGATTAGGGGTTGACATGTGGGTCACTGGTCTATAGACCAGGTCCACAGAGATAGGCTAGTCCATGGTGGACCAAGCTCATGGAGAAGGTTAACCAAGGTTTGACTGACATGCGGGACCCGCATGTAAGAGAGAGAGGATACGTACATACGTACTTGCATATATACATACATACGTACATACATACATGCATACATGCATACATACATATACATACATGCATACGTACGTACGTACATGCATATATACATACGTACACGCATACATACATATATATATATATATACACACACACACACATGTATATACATACATGCATATATATACATGCATATATATATATATATATATATATATATATATATATATATATATATATATATATATACATACATACATATACATACGTACATATATATCAACAGGAACAGAGGACATGAACTTGCCAGCCGGTTCGTGCGCATGGCAGCGTCGGCTTGGAAGAATCAACATAGCCAAAGCAATGGTCAGGCACAAAAACAACAGAACGGAACTATGCACTCATGATGTACTGTACACATATACAATATTGTAACAGATTTTTTTAGTGCATGGGGTGGCCAGCTCGGCACTGTGATGAACAGAGCAAGTAACAAAGAATGAGTTAACAGATTGAAAGGAAATGAAGGCAATCACGTAATGTCCAGGGAACCAACACATGCACTGGATTGGCCACGAAGTATCAGCCGACTTCAAGGTAGCCGAGCAGAGAGCAATGCATGCATGCAGTATACTACCCAGGAACAGGGACAGAGGTTAATGGCGCAAGAATTTTTTGTAATGGTAAAGATTAGAGGAAAACGTAATAGAAAAGGCTAGCATCTAGACAATAACAGAGAAGGCTATCAACTCACGAATTGAATACATATACATCAAAGAACAGATGAACAGAGAAACAAACAGCGAACAGATTGATTTTAGAGTTCAAGATGGCCGACGGCCGACGGTGACGCGGCAGCGGCGAAGGGGCAAAACGGAAAGGAAACGACGAGCCAGACGCGATGGTGCGGTCGGATTTTAAAAATACTCACCAAGGAAGCGAAATACGCGAAGAATACGGTTGGAATACGGCGGACGACAAAATCCCGACGATCTTCAGGTGAAAGGGCTGGTACCATGCCGTAGAGCACGACGACGCGAACCCAACGCCGCAGACGGTTCGGCCGGCGGACGTCGGACGGAGGAGAAACTCGCTGGAGAAGTCTTTGGGACGAACTCCGTATTCCCCGAACTGCGTTGAATACAGATCGATTCAGAGGATACCAAATCAGGGGATTGGAAGAGGACGTCGAGACGGACGCGTGGGCGCAGACGACTCGCATTTATATGCACCGAGCGAAAAGATATGAAGGTTTGAATTTTGAATCAAAAACTGAACGAAACCGACTTC
The DNA here is from genome assembly GCA_036346395.1 of Hsuehochloa calcarea. Classification (NCBI taxonomy): domain Eukaryota; kingdom Viridiplantae; phylum Streptophyta; class Magnoliopsida; order Poales; family Poaceae; genus Hsuehochloa; species Hsuehochloa calcarea. The sequence continues at coordinate 15,088,392 of CM070598.1, forward strand.
GGCGTTCGGCTGGAACCCGACGCTCGGCTGGAATTTTGGATGAACAGTACTGCATAGTACTGTTCATGTGGAGGAGAGAGAAAGCAAAACTGATTTTCGGATTTTAATTAAAAGGCAACAAATCGATAAGATAGAATAAATAGCAAATAAATCCAGAAAAATCTCCAAAAATACCAGAAAATTCCTGGGAACACAAGGAAGCCAAATAAAATAGATTTTTATTTAATTGATGTTTATATTAGTTAAACTCAATATTTTGAATTTAGAAAAATTCCAATTAAACTTTATTAATTCAAATAAAATCAGTGAAATTTTTCAGGGACCTAAACTACTCGAAAGATTTTTGAAAAACCAAATTTTGGGATGTTACAAACTATTGGCATAGTGCCCTGTTTCATTGCGGTGAAACCAAGTCACTCCTGCAGCTAAGGAAGTTGTGTTCTTCTGAAATTGACAGCTGAGGAGTTGTTGCGGAAGCCGGAGTTGTTGGGGCATTGTGCTGGCACAGGTGTTCTGCTCGAGGAAGATTGTATTTTTCTACGCCGAAGTGGTAGAGGCTGAATAATGCAGGGTTTTGGGAATCCCCGGAGTTGAACTTCTGGGCCGCCATTCTTCTCTTACGGTTCTCCATTTCCAAGTGCTTGGCCTCTTGACAGATGGCCTTTTTCACTAACTGCTGGAAGTCGGTGTAATCTTGTGCAATCAAACGAACAGAAAGATCATTGTTGAGTCCATCTAGAAAGCACTCCTGCTTGGCTTTGTCAGTAGCTATATATTCAGGGGCATAGCGGGCCAACTGGTTGGCCTTGTGCAAAAACTCGTTGACGGAGCGGTTGCCTTGACGCCAAGAACGGAACTCCTTTTTCATTAGGGTTCTCATTCCTGCAGAATGCGTACACGGTGAAATGCCTGCACAAACTCATCCCATGAGATAGTCTGAGACTCTGCGTGGACTTGTGTAAACACTACAAGAAATCTGCTGAACGGTGACAATCAGAATTCGTCACGGATCTGTGTTTTTTGTCACAGTATGGGATCTGTGACGCTCCCATGATGAAAAATCGAATCGTCATCTATAGTGCGTCGCTGATAGGTTTCTGTGACGAAGTAGCGAAATCGTCACAGACTTAGTGACGAAACCATTGTCATCACGAATTTTATGACGCTGCCATGTCAGATTCTTATTGTCATTGGTAGCCTGGTCAGGCCACGCAGGATCTGACGTGGCTGTTGGTTTGTGACGATATCTACCGTCATAATGTGAGTTAGGCCCATGTTAATTTTCGTCATAATTTCTACAAGGCCCATTTTGATTCCATTCTGTAGGCCCAACTTATTTTAGGTTAGCCCAAATTGCAGTCCCAAATTTTTTTTGGGTGTAGCCCTTTTGATGTTTTTTTGGATGTAGCTCATTTTGACATTTTGAAAAGCGCAATATATTGCTGAGCTAAAACCATTTTGGCCCATATAGCACAGTTTTATCAGGGCCAGGCCCTTTGCCAATTCAGAAACCCATTTTCTAATTTCACAACGGTTTGGCCCAGCACATCCATACAGACAAAAACATTACAAGCATATACAATAAGATCATGTCATGTCATAATAGCAACATCCAACACATTGTTCCCAGGTTACATGCATCCAGCACAGTTCGCAAAATAATAGTATCCCAGATCACAGTGCCACCAAACCACAAACTACATCAGTTTAGGGAGTATGGTTCACCTGACCCTGATTGTAGTTCAGCAAACGACGAAGGAGGGCATCAGTATCTGCAATCTTATCCTTCAAAAAGCCAATCTCTTCTAAGCTCTTCTTCCTAGTCGCTGGATTATTCTGCCTTCTTTTTCAAGGCATCCAAGTCTTGCTGCTGAGCTTCAAGTTGGTCTCGAAGTTGGGATGCTCCTTGCTTCTCAATGTGAAGTTTAGCTTCAAGCTCTTCCACACGCGAAGAAACGTCTCGTCTCGAGCTTTTCTGTGAGGCTGTTTGAAGGCCCACATGTTGAAGGAATTTGGTTGAGTCACCGAGCACTTGTAAACAAATGCGAGAGGAGACTTTGATTCTTGTCCATCTTCCTTTGGTTGAGCCACGATGGCTTCCATATCATCCTAGCAATAGATGGACTACGCGTAAGTGTTATTATTTACAGTATACTTATGTAGAAAAGAAATGAACAAGTGGTGACTAACAATTGCTTTCTTCACTGGCTCACTAAAACCAAGTTTCTTACTATTATTGCACTCTTTGAAGAGGTCAATTGCAGTGGGCTCTACATCTTTATATTTCTCTTGCTTCTGAAATGTTCAAATCATTGCAAATTGTAAACTTCCAACATGTTATGGAAGGGTTTCATAACAAATGTATATAAGAACATCATTTCTGTAAGTACTTACAACAGCATGACAGTGTGCAATGTAGGAACGAGAGTCGGTCCGCTGCTAAAACTGGACTTTCTCACAGTTCAGTTTGTTTTTCTTACAACGGTCCTACAGAAAGACAGATTAGTGTAAAACACGCTAAGTAACAGATAACTAAGCAAATGAACTAATTACTTTCATACCATGTGGTTTAGGTTGGAGCACATCTGCACCGACGCTCTCCATTGCTCATCGGTCATTTGCTTCAGCAGGCTAGTGGTTCTCACTTTATTTGGTGGTACACCATCAAAGTACCGCTTTTTAAGCCTGTACCTCATCTGTCGTTGTCCAGACTTGAGCAAATCAGCACATGTAGATGTGACTACCTTTGAGTTGGTGTCCATGGTAAATTGACCCTAACAAAGAGCATACACATTACACAAGAGACATGTGAATACAACGAGAAACAACAGAATAACGAAAACAGAAAGAGATTTCACTTTTGGCCAAGAGTTGATACACTTACTGCAACTTTTCCAATGTAGTCCGTAAGGTGAGACTGGTCATTCTTGTACTCTTTCCAATGTGGAAGGACTGGTATATGCTACCTTAGTATGATCCCACCCTCTATTGCAAGCTTTGCAGCTTGCATAGGTGCCTCGGGCCGTTTCTTCCTTTCGAAAATTTGAATTGGAATCTTACAACTTAATGCTCTTGATATCCTATCAAGATCTCTGCCCTTGTTTCTTCTCCTCTTATTTGATTGTTGACTGACATCTGGTGCATCTGAAAATATGAATTTCATAAAGTTAGTGTAAAGCATATCTGTATTTCTTAAAGGGTTGTGCACAATCACTTGCCTTCATCAGAGTACATTTGAATGTGCTCCTCAGATTGGGTAGGTTCCAAAGAATCATGTGTGGTAGTAGGAGGGCTTTGAGTGGCATGTTCTTTTGGATATGAACTCGTACCAAGGGAAACTTCTGGAGTTAATGTGGACTCTCTTGTCTTCTGCCTAGTGCATCTAGCAGGTTGGAATTGATCATTAGGTGCCAACACCCTCTTTGGTGGTATAGTACCTCCTGGAGGCATCCTGGCAGGATTATTTTCCCATTGTGTAGATCTCTTCTTAGAAACCTATGAGGCCTCGTTGGCAGAATACAATAAGAATTAGTAGCACATGAATCAAACTACAAACTGAATATATGATAAATAACACTGCAACAGTGCAAGGACACCACATGAGCAACCTCTCCCCCCCACCCCAAACCCCCAACACAAGAGAGAGAGGCACTTTAAAGTTGTCCCACCATCTTGATGCAGGTCCATTCAGTTGATGCGAGGCAAAAAAGAACTCTCTCGCAGTCAGGACATTGGGCAATGTCCATCTTCTTGCCTATTGCCTTGAGCCAATCATCCGCGTCCATTGGCTCCATGCTGCTGCTAAAATTCAGAGGGTGCATGCTCATAAACTCTGACATATTTTCCCTTGGATGAAGGGGAGACGGGGCCTGAGTAGCTCTGTTGTTCTTTGTATTATGAGCATTGTTCAAGGACTAGGCAAGAAGGTCAATCAAGTGCATCTGATTCGCCATCATTTGGCGACAGTCATGTCCTTTACAGGTGGTGGTGGTGGTTGCAGGATTGGGTTGGCATGATAATCTGCTGGATCATTCTCTTGGCCGCTAGCACTGCCACTGCCTGTCCTGCGAGTGGTCACCATCTGCTAGATCCTCCAAAGACTTAGAAAAGATAGAGAGAGAGCTCTAAGGGGGTAAATGTAAAATAGCCCAAGAACCAAACAAACACAAGGCAAAGAACAACTTTTCAGAATAGTTCTTTTATTGTATTTCAATAATCAATTATGGCTACCACAAAGGGTATTGGTATCTCATAACTTGCGTCTAATGGAAGAACTAACAAAATAAAAACTAAGAGGTCTCGGGGAGTAGCCTGGGGAACTGGAACTAGCCTCACCTTCCTTGTAGCGGGCCAATTCCTCCTCTGCTACCTCTAGTTTCTCCTGGGTGGCACGCAGCTCATCCAAGGTGTGCTGGTAAGCATGATCCATAGCAGTCATCAGGTTCACCAGGTGTGTTAGCTCCGGATGGCCCTCATCTCTGGCCGAGCAAAAAGTACAACTGAGCTAAGTGGGGACGTGCATCAGGTAGTAGTGGAATCCGGTGCCATGGAAGCGATGGTCGTAGATGTAGTGAAGTCGGCAAACAGCTTCTCTAACAGCGTCTTGTATACCCTCGGGAAAGGAGCCACGCTGCATCGGGGCGTCAAAGATATGGAACTCCGTGTAAGGCTGCAGGCTGGAGTAGAGTATCACTTCTACCCTCTAACAATCTTGAGTGTCTACCACGTACTTGTACCCCTAGTACGTTGGCCGCTCCTAAAAGTGCAGATGCTGCATCATCCTCCAGAGTACTGCAGCCCAATGTCCAGCGAAGATCCGGTGGGAAATGGCGTGTGGTGCTTCGGCCATCTACAATTTTTGAGAGAGATGAGTTAGTAACCATTTTAAAGAGACCAAAGTATTTTTAGTTTTCGAAAATAAGTCCTTTAGGTATTATCCGTTCTAAGGCCACCACCTACAGTCGATATGCTATGATACCACTCTTGTCAAACCCGGAACGAAGGATCTCTTATTCTCTGTGTGTCATACAATAGTGCAGGAATAGCTAGTGTAGACAGTTAAACAAAAGTGATAGCAAAATCATATCACACATTTATTCATTGATAATCGGAGTTTATTACAAAATTAGGCACAAGACCAAACATAAAAGAATAGCAGAAGAAAAGCAAATAGTAGGCCACACGATTCGCCACAGGCAATCGTGTGGGGCGCAGCCTAGTCGTCCTGATCCTCATCGACTTCATAATAATCTTCACCTGAATAAATTTTATTCAGGAAGAGTGAGCACAACAACCGTGCTCGCAAGTTACACCCAACTAACAGAGTATAATGCAAGCTGGATAATGTAAGGGAAAGGGGTATATGGTTATTTCGCACAAAGTTGCATTTTCATGTTTAAATACCATTACTAAGTTCAAGGTAATTCTTTTAATTTATAACTAAAATCATATTTTTAAATTTGGAATTTTATAATGGATAACCTCCAATCAAGAATGATGAAGGATACTCTCCTATCACATGGGTAGCCGCACAATTTTTCCACAAGTATTAACCATCCTAAAATCATTTGCTAAATCATTTTAAAAACAAAACCAAATTATAACTTGGAGTGGCTTTGGTCAGCATGTCTATGACCATGAACACGTCTATTCGAATATTTTTATACTCTACAGAGGTTGTAAAACTTTACCCACACAACACGACCTCTCTAGTTTGTTTGGCATCGGTCGATATTACTGCTCACAACCTTAGGTCTGCAGTCTAGAGCACCCGTCAAGGCCTTTATAATGCTCTACTCTAAGGTTATTATGTTCGCTAAGGTTTCACCTTTATTGGGTCAACCACCCACCAGAAGCCCCTCTTGAGACAAGTGGGACTACTGTCTAACCAACACCCACACATCAATATGGCATAAACAACAATGAAGTATTACAAATTATTTAGCCTAGTCTTACCCACGTAGGACATGTGGTAGTACAATGGAGGTTAGCAAGATACGGCTCGAAAACCGGACCTTAACCAACCTAGGCAACATTCCACAACCCTCGACTCGATCATGAAAATGACGATTATGTGCATTAACTTGCACCAAACCAATCATCCATTTTGCCCAAGTCTAAACCAATTTAATTTATTTTCCAAGTAAAATTATTTTCTAAAATTTCTATGGTAAGACAATACCATAGACTCAATTTTAATCAAATTTGAATAATTTTGGCTAAACTCCCCAAATTCAAGATTTTGGTCTAAGCATATCATTTTTAATTTTGTTTTAACTATGGCAACAAGGGATATACTGTTCAAACAACAACATTGGTCATACAAAGAATTAGATTAACTAGGAATTTAAAATGGGACTTAAAATAATTGTATAGAAATATGCATACAATAGTAATTTAAAATAGAATTTAAATAATTTAAAAATAATAGGGTCAACATGGTCAAAGGTATAACTTGCCTTGCTCAAAGGACTCTTCTTCTTCTAATTCAATTTCCCTAGAGTCGTCGTAATCTATACGCGAAAATACAACAAGAACAAACAAATATAAATAAATTCAAATGAAAATATGAATACAAATAAACTCTAAATTAAATAAATTTTATTCTAGAAGGTAGATATTGAATTTATATAGATTAAGAAACAAGAATCGATGGATTTGGAGTTCGTATGAAGGAGAACGAACAACCAAAAGTTTGGATATCACGAGAACAGATAGAATTTCAAGTACTGTCCATCTTCAAGTACTGTTCATCTTCGAGTACTGTTCATCCTCGAGTATTGTTCATCTTCCGAGTACTGTTCACTTTTGAGTATTGTTCATCTTTCGAGTACTGTTCATCTCGCATAGTCGGGAGGAGTTTTCGACTACACTGGTCGAATGAAGATTTCGACAACATTGGTCAAAAGAAAGCTACGACTATCTAGTTGAATGAGAGCTACGACTATTTAGTCAACGAAAACTACGACTAAGTAGTCGAAAGGAGCTATGACTACCTAGTCGAAAGAAGCTACGACTACATAGTCGAAAGGAACTATGACTACCTTGGGCAGCAGCGGCGGCCCTCGACTACAAGCTCGTCGACGCTGCACGCCATGACGATCTACGTGAAGGTGGACAAAACGAAGCGGAGAAGGCGCTGAAGCTTATGAGATACCTTACGGTGGCGAAGCACAACGGAGTGGCCGGCGGCGAGAAGGTTTGGCGGCGGAGAAGTATGGGTTCTGGTGGCGACGGTGCTCTAATGGTCCTCCGGCGAAGAAGAAGTGCTCTTGAGGTAGAACACGACGGCGAAGCTTCTGATGTGGACGACAACACCAGATATCAACAGACAATGGCATAATCGGCGGAGCTAGCTGGCGGTGGAGGAGCTCGGCTTCGATTCCGACGGATAGAAACCGGCAGCATGGTCGTGGTTGCAGGGAATGGAGTGAGGGGAGAAATATGAAGGCCGTGCCCCCCTTTATAGGTCAAGGAGTAGCTATAACATCGAGGATGTGCGCGGGCGTTAATGGCCGATACGGCGGCGATGAGTAAAGCAAGTAAAGATGAAGAAACGGACGATTGAGTGTGGCAATGCGTGGAAGGTGATCGTGGTAAATAATTGTGCATGATCTCGAGTGGAAATAGAAGCATCAATACGCTTTACGACCGGGATTGGCGGCGCTCTGGCTCGGACAGAGGAAGACGAAGGGTTGTTCAAAGATGATAGGTGGGGTCGGCGGAAGAGAAAGAGAGAGGAAAGGCCGGTCGAAGATGACACGTGGGGTCGGGCGGAAGAGAAGGAGAGAGGAAAGGTCACTCAATGGCACAACTTGCGTGGAAGGAACAGCCGTGGGCCGGGGAAGGATTCGGCCCAACCACTGTTCGGATTTTCAAAAGATTTAACGATTAAAAAATAATTTAGATAATTCATTTAGACTTTAGAAAATAGCAAATAATTTCCAAAAATCATGGAAAATTTCATGGAAATTCCCTGAGTCATTTTGGACTTAAATAAAAATATTTTGAACTTATAATTGGTAATTATTTTTGCACATAATTTATTTTGGCTTTAAAATAATTCGGGGAAAGCTTTTAATATATTAGAAAATTCTAGAAAATAATTAAATTTTATTTTCAACTGGAAAAAAAATTTGAGTTGTTACACTATATGATGATCACGAAGGAGGGCGTCCTTTTCTTCACTGGCAAATTGGCGTGGGAGAAACCCAACTAGCGTTCAACTATAAAGAAGGAAGGAAGAGTCGAAAGGTGTGTCGAAGCAATTCAAGACATGAGTGTCAGGGGCTTAATCACTTGGCATGTGGTTCGAGACTTACCCATGCATCATATTAGTCCCTAGAGGCTCTGATCGCATTGCCTACTCTGGCACATTAGTTGTGACGAAGCAACCAAGAATATCAAAGAAGGTAAGTTCTGATAATTTTGTCTAGTATAGTTTATTAGTTGTCTGTTTCTTTAACCTTGAAATCTTTTTATTTCTTGGCACTTGTCTCCTTAGAAGAGAAAGTGAAGAGACTCAAGGTAAATAACAACTCATTCTTCTCCGTTTATATATTCTCCGATCAGTATATAATTCTTCTATAATTATGTAGGCGGTCGGGTGTTGGACCCGGAGTAACACCCCCAAATCCTCTGTGTATTTCTGAACTAGTCTCATGATCAGTAGCTAGTTCACACAGTAAACAAATATGGTAACATCCATAATTCACATAACTTTATTAATAAACATAGTTGATTATAAGAAAGGCTTACAAGCCAACATTAAACAAACTCAACGGAAGACGAAGAAGAAGTAGTGGAGTCCAGCTAATTTGCCACAAGCAATCACTAGGGTAGCGGCCTAGTCGTCGAGATCCACACCGGTGGTGAAGTCCTTCTCCTCTGAAATTTATTTGCTTTAAGTAAGGGTGAGCACAACTTTCATGCTCGCAAGTTACACCCAATAATAGTTAATGCATGTATGGATATTATCAAAGGAATGTTTATAGGGTTATTTGTGCAAAAGCAATATTCGACATTTTAAATACAATACTAAGTTCAAAAGCTCAAATTTTACAATCTCTAAAATTGAGTTTTAACTGAATTAATAAAGCTAGTGTAGGCACCAACCTAACAATAACTTAAACACATGCACCAACCCTGGGCTTCAACTCATAACTTTTCTCATGGACACCCATCCATGTCATAAACTGTTTTATAAAATATTTTGAAAACAAAATCAAAGTGTAACTTTGAGTGGCTTTGCTCAGTATGTCCATGACCGTGGACACGGCTATTCAAATAGTTTAACACTCTGCAGAGGTTGTACAACTTTACGCACACAACACGACATCTCTAGTTTGTTTGGCATCCGATGATATCACTGCTAACTACCTTAGGCAAGCAGTTTAGAGAACACGTCAAGGCCTTTACAATGCTCTACTCCAATGTTATTATGTCCGCTAAGGTTTCACCTCCATTGGGTTAACCACCTGCCGGAAGCCCCATCTTGCATCAAGTGAGACTACTGTCTAACCGATACCCACACGTCAACAAGGCATAAACAACAATGAGGTATTATAAGTTATTTAGCCTAGTCCTGCCCATACAGGACATGTGATAGTACGGTGGAGCTTTACAAGATGCGGTTCGAAGACCGGTCCTTAACTGACTTGGGCGACATCCAAAATAACATCTAGGCCTCAACCCTACACGAATTGAGCCCGTGCATAAACCTACACCCACCAACTATCCCTTTCGCCCAAGTCCAAACTAATTTTTGATTTTATTTCACTTTTTAAATTATTTACAAACTTTCATTACACACCAATGCCATGGATACAATTTAAACAAATTTGATTTTTGGTTGTAAATTCTCAAATCAAATATTTTAGATCTAAGCATGGCTAAGCATATTTTTTTCCAAAATGTTCTAGTACATACTATTGCATAAACCCAATTTTTATATCAGGTGTCAAGGTAGATTTATTTCAATATCAAGATTGGCAGTACAAATATTTAGGCATATCTATAAATTTAAAACATGAATTAAAATTACTAAATATAAATAAGCACACAGTAATAATTTAAAACATAATAAATAATTTGACATAATAGAGTCAAACATGATCAAAGATGTAACTTGCCTTGCTCAATTAGTTGTTCTCAAACGGCGTCAAAATCTGACTCTCAAGTCGTCAAAATCTATACGCGAAAATAAGCTAAATTCAAACAAAATTAAAATAAAGATTCAATAAATTTTAAATCAAATATTTTAAATTTAGTTAACTAGATCTTGATTTAAGATGAATTTAGAAATTTGATTCACCTAAATCGGAGTTCATATGAAGAAATACGAGCTACTAGAAGTTTAAATCTAAAGAAAACCCAAATTTCAGATTTTATTGAATTTTTGAATTATTTTTCTAAAGGAAATTATGTTTATTGCGCATGCTGACGTCAGCACATGAAAAATCAAATTTTAGCCAAATTATTTTCCTAAAGGAAATGTTTTGTGTCTATGACAGTGGGCCCACGTTCAAGGACCAGGTCCACGAACGATCAAAAGTCCACAGTGGACTCGGCTCACGCAGTAGTGAACGGGGGATTCGGACTCTGGCGCGGAACGCCACATGGGCGTCCACGTAGCGCTTAGGGCTGAGTTGGTGCTGACATGGCTCTACCGTGGCGCACACGTGGTTGAGCCATGTCAGCCTATGGCCGGTGGCACTCCAGTGACATCCTCGCCAACACTACGCGCCACGCGAGGAGGCACGAGGGTGGGCGCAAACTGATCAGCATGACTCACTTAATCTGATGCTTACTAAAGATAAGAGAGAGCACGGCGGAAAGGTCGTCGGCGACGAGGTTTGGCGGCGGTGGTTTTAGGTCGACGGCGGTGATGGCGGTCCCGAGGTCCTCGGATGAAGCTGAGGCGCGCACGAGGTGGACGACGTTGAGGCGATGCCGAAGAGGGGGTCGGGGTGGCCGGAGCGTGGTCGTCGGCGGCGGAATCGAATGTTGAAGAAGCTTCAATCGGCGGTGAGGATCTTCGAATTCCGGCGCTAGAGGGACAGAGGAGCTACGAGGGTGGCGGTGTTTGGATGAGCGGAGAGGCGCATCCGGGGCGTCCTTTTATAGGGCGTGGGCGGCAATGGAGCTTCGTGCGGCGCAAGAAGGCCGAAACCACCATTAATAGATAAATGACCAGAGCCTCCATTGCCTGGGAGTTGCCCACCGCCGAAGCTAAAAACATCATTGCCCAGGTGTTGCCTACCGCCGCATCCAGAAGCACCAATCCCCGTAGCCAAGCCGCTAGCAACCTGACTGCCTACACCTCTGTTGACAGGAAACTGATTAGCGCTTCTGGTGCCTGAGGATTGCCCACTGCCGAAGCCGACAGCACCGTCAGGCCCAGCCACCTGGCCGCCAGCGCCACCATTGACGGAGAACCGACCACTGCAGACAACATCGTTTCTCTGACCGCCTGCACCCCGTCCAAACTCCATGACACTTGGATGCCAAAGAACTTCCGCAAACGAACGCCGATCACCGCTTATTGTCCCAGACCAGCCACCGAAAGATTTTGTAGGGTTTTGCCGAGACGCTTCCCAGTTACGCCGAAACAATCTACGTAGCCAGGGCAAGCCTTTCTTGTGGGCTTGTTCTGATCTGTTAACCGACAAACAAGCCACTGATAAGCCCGGCCCAAAAATCACAGTTCCATCCGGATTTTGAATTGGCAACAAGTCTGGCGTAACAGTCGAGCCATACGAAAACTGAATGGCCTCCAAAGCTGGCGAAACTTCCACACATTTAGCGCTGCATACCGGCCTGATCAGATGAGATCGGCAAGCTCGTTCAATGGCGCTGCCTACTGTCAACGGAGGCGACATTCGGGGAGGCGGTATAGGCCCCCTCCAGGGCCGACCACCACCAACACACTGCTTGCTCCGGCTCGGCGATATCCCCACCTCACGGAGCTCCGCTGGTGAGTACCCCGCAGCAATAGCATCTCCATAAACCAGATCATTTGCAATCTTCGAAGACGACCCTTGGCCAATGCCCCCCTACCTCCAACCTGCAAAGATCTACAAAAACTAGGTGAGATAGTAGATTGAACTCCATTACCTTGATAAGATTTCGAAACGTTGTCGGAAAAAAATTGTTGGCCGATTGTCAGCCTTCATTTCAACAGCCACTTCGGCCAAGATGATATCGTCATCACCGGAAGAATCACTCTCTTATAACTGCGAAAACCTTAATTCAATCGTAGCACTAATAACACAATAAACCTTCAAAAATAGAACAAAGACCTCACCAGCGCCGGCAACACCTCCGACGCCGACTTCCACCGCCTCCGAGGCCAGCTTCGAATCCAAAGCCGCGGCCTCGTACTTGTCCGGATCACCAACCGGAATCACATCCACGACTGTCGCAGCCGCATGCTGGCCCAGATCACCCCCCGCATGCTCCAGCAGACAACGGGAGCCGAACTAACGGGAAGGCGCTGGCATAGGTGACCAAATTCACATCGATCTGTCTGCATTTACTGTTTTCGCTCCGCCAATGTCCTAGTATGTCTATGGGTTCCTTTTTGTTTAGTAAATCTTAAAACTCCACTGTACATTTAAGTTGATTTGAGCTTGTGTTTTGTTACTTAAGCAATTTCCCAACTCCACATTTTACATCACCTTTGACTGCCTAACCATACTATTTTGAAAAGCAAAGCAAAGCAAAGCTGACCGAAGGCCAAACCTCAACCAAAAAAAACAAACAAACTCATTTGACATCAGTTGATTCAGTTCGGCACATCTTAGCTCCGCGCAATAGGACGATCGTCTCATCTTGAAGAAAAAAAAACTTACGCAGAATCCACCCACCCCTTCTGTGCGTGCCTCACACCCTCTTGGTCTGAAAAACCGCTAAGAAAATATAGAACAAAACTATTGAACAAAATTCCGCGACATCTGCAATACCGCCACAGCGTCGACTAGGTGCGTTGCTGGGAAAGCCTTGTCGACATCGCGACATCCGTACTACTTGTGCCTAGGGAGATCCACGAGAGCCAGTTTCGCTGCACGCGGAAGGCGCACTCAGATCTCTTGGTCCTCCTCATCGATGACAACACGGCTCGCCTCCCACCGCAACCGCTCCTTTGGCCACGCTTGTGCGTCCCCTTCCCATGTTGCGGTTCTCAACTCCTCCTCTCACTTCTACTCGCTCTCGTGGAGTATGTCTCATCTCATGCAACACACGAGTATCTAATTAGGATATGATGATATAGGAAATTAGTTCATTCATAAATATGTTATGGTTAATTTAACTAAAAAACATCATAAGTTCTAAGTTTTTGTTGTAAATGTGTATATGACTTAAGCTATTATGATTGTTTTGACTTAACTTCAAATGTGTGCCTACAAATTTTCAATATAAATATGTGTTTTTTTTTCTTGCTTTGACTAACAGTTTGAGATTTTCTTCAAATAAATTTTAAGCCAACTTTTGAGTTGTACAATACAATACGGAATTGTTTTGCATTCATGATCTGTGGAAATTCCCTCTCCCGGTCCCAATGCTGCCTCTCCCTCTCCTCCTCTTCCTCCTCGTCGCCGGCGGCTCCGCGGTGGCGGAGCCCCCGGCCCCATCTTCGTCGCCGCCACACAAGAACGCGACCCTCTACGAGCTCCTCCCGCTCTACGGCCTCCCCTCGGGCGTCTTCCCCTCCACCGTCACCACCTTCTCCCTCGCCGACAACGGCAGCCTCACCGTCGACCTCACGGGGCCCTGTTACGTACACTTCGAGTACCTCACCTACTTCGAGCCCCGCGTCACCGGCGTCCTCCGCTACGGCTCCCTCTCCCTCTCCGAGCTCTCGGGCGTCCAGGTACGCCGCTTCCTCGTCTGGTTCAACGTCGTCCGCATCAAGGTCGACCTGCCCCCGCCCCCGCGCTTCGTCTACCTCGACATCGGCTGGATCACCCGCAAGATCCCCGCCGGCGACTTCCAGTCCCTCCACACGTGCGACTCCTCCAAGAGGTGAGGTGCCGCCTCTCGTCTGCGCTCGCCGCCGCCGCGACATGGTTCCAGGTCTGATGGATTCCCCATGGTGCTTTCTTGAGCTGTTTGTGTTCAATCGGTTCTTGATTTTGGTTTATTGGATGCCAGTTTTGTTGGTAAATTTAGCCCCGACTAGAAATTGAGTTGTTGACAAGTAACTAGCGAGTTTAATTTCTTGGACTGTGTTATTTTGCGCCAATTTCGCGATTAAAACTGGAATAATGCCAAGAATCTATGGTGTTGCATGGTGTTAGTTTCGTGGGGGACTTGTGTTCTTTCTAGAGGCTTCACTCCGGTGGGGGTTGGTTTCGACTTCTTTTAGACTTGGGAGGTATTGCGTTGTGCTGAACGAAAAACAAGCTGAGAGTTGCTTCCTGGGGTAAAATTTGACAAGGAAAATGAATGGTATGTTGTATTTGATGTTAAAGAGCGTGTATGATTGCATCATGTGGAATTTTTTTAGTGGTCATAAACAGATATATCTTATATTGAATGATGTGTTACAAGATTGACTTGAAAAGAAAATACTATAGTACAGAACCAGGGAGCAAGTGTGCTTAAGATTTCAACGAAGTGCGCTAAGCTGATAACCATTCATGTCAGTCTGGTCGTTGACCAGTTTCTGCAGCAGAGAAGCGATTAATTGCTGTGTTTATTGTTTATGAGTTGTATAAGTGCAAAAACTTGCAGGTTTGATACGGGATATGAAATCCTTGAAGCCTGATCTGTGAGTACTAGGGTAGAGATAATAAAGCCTGATATGTGAATACTAGGGTACAGATAAAAAATATAGGATCTTAAAGGACCCAATACAGAGCTTGATTTGAAGATTATGGTTTTGCTACCACAAGACAAGTGTACTTCAAGAACTTGTTTCTCCATTGAAGCCTTGGGAGGGTGAGTGGGCTAGTAGTATTACTGAAAGGAAAGTATGCTAGAATGTGATTCTTTTTATTGCCTGTGGTTGGTAGTACTTGTGGATTTGTATGCTTATGAAACTTACTATTCTTGTGGTAACAAATGCGGAAGTTTACATTTGATATGAATTTTACTTTTGATCTATTGTTCGAGAGGATTGCCTCTGTTGTTCAGTTTATTGGTTGATTAATATATGTGTCACGAACCTTAGTTCGTAACGGGGCAAGTAAACACCGCCGGAAGATAGCCGAGCGGCATCGGCTTGGTGGGATAAAAGATTAGACTATAGATTGGGTGATAGAACCTTGATAGGAAGACTAAATTAATTCATCTTTTTTTGCTTGATTGATAATGCATACATACTTCCCTTTTTATAGGGATGACTCGACTTGAGCCATAAGAAACAATCATTTTTTCTAAGAAAACATATTTCTAATAGATGGAATATATCTCTAAGGAAGTAAACCCAGCTAATAAGGAAACTAACTATTTTTATCTCTATTTCCCAACTGATACTACAGTGCCATAGGTACTATTCACACACACATGTTGGGTGATACAGTGCCATAGGTGCTATTCAACCATGTGAACAGTAATTCCTTCGCATGGCAGCTTTTCCTCCCTTTAGCCACAGTTGCAACCCTTGGAAGCCCCACTTCAATGAGAGGTTGCTATACCGATGTGATTCCTTGAAGACCATCGCCTCCTTGCGCGGTTACGGCAAACTCACCGGACGTTGTGACAAGTATGGGAGCGATCACGATAACGTCTTGGCAAGTTTTGGCCGCACCTCAATAGGTTGCAACAGCCACGGCAGCACTGCGACAGGCTTTGTCCCTGACGCGGTAGACCCTAGCAGCGCCACAGTGCCACAGTGGCCACGACAGACCTCGGTTGGACTCTGGCTGCCACGACAGGATGCGGCACTACCGCAGCAAGTTCCGACAGCGTCGCAATGGCTGCTGGAAACGCGGCCTTTTCTTGCTGCGCCTTCTTCCACGATCATCTTCTCTGAAGTAGCATGCATGTTGAGGAAGATGGTCGGTATCTTCTTGCCGTTGTCGTTGGTACCCATAGTCATTTTATTGGTGTTAGACTTTATCATGGCCAACAACTCGGTGGTAGGTCTGATGGTCATTTGTCACCATCACCATGATAGCAGAAGTCGTGGGAAGTGATTGACTGCTCTGATACCAAATGTCAGTTATGAATATGCATTTCTGATATTTAAGTTGTCTTTGAGTTAGCTGTGTGATAGAATACGGAATGTTCATAAGATGTTTAAAGGTCACCTGGACATGAAAAAGAGAGTTAAGGAAAAGGTGAAAGGGTATTGTTTTGTGCCATTCTCTGAACAATGTATCATCAATGATCACTGGTAAATATTAATAATCCAACTCAAGGATTCAAAAACCGGTCCCGGCTCAATTCTACGGCGTTTGCATCACGTAATCCGTAGGTTACGGTTTTTCCGGTCGAATTTCGTTAAATTTTGCTTAAAAATCAATCAAAATTCGAAATTTGAATTTGCAAACTCCGGAAAAACCGGCCGGGATTTCAAATCCCGGCCCCCACCGGTAAGGCCGGTTACCGGTGGTAACCGGCGGTAACCGGCCGGGATTTCCATCCCTGATCCAACTTATGTGAAAATAGACACACCTTTAGCAAATTACTTCATGAATCTGACTTGTCAGCACTAATTTCCTTTAAAGTGATTATGATATGATTGTTTCATCACATATACAATCCATGTGGTTGGTTGTACATCACCATTGTTACTAGAATATGGCTTTTCATGGTACCGGAGTTCCTATGTTGTAGTTGGCTACTTTATTAATTTTCTTGTTTCTAAGGAATGTTATAAACTTATAATGCATCTTGCAGGACTTCTTTGCCCAATTTTAGGGGATGGAGAAGGTCTATGATTTTGTAGCAGCATCGCATGAGGTAACACAGAATTTTAATTTTCATCGTCGTATCTTTCACTGCATTCATGCAGACACTTGAATCATCTTTGTTCTTGCATTTCGATTTTGGTGAATTGTCATCTGTCGAGTGTCAAGTACACATGATTTGCTGGAATCTACCTGAAAATGAATCTGTTGCTATGTGGGAACGTGTCCAATTTGATTGGAAACCTATGAGGGAGGCATCTGTTTTATTTCCTTTGTTTCAAACTACAACAAACCGTTTGCGACCTTACTACAGCCTGTTTGCCTGATTTCTCTCTCTCTCTCTCTCTCTCTCTCTCTCACCCTAGGCGCCAGCCTAGCCCCACGTAGGCGACGAATTAGGCGCTAGTCTGCCGTCCGACTAGTGCCTCGGAAACACTGCTTTGTGTGTGTTTACAAACTATTTTTCTTCTGGATCTTCCATGTGATGGTGCTATATAGAAGCTTACTAGTGTTCAAGTTAGTAAACAAGGATACTAATACTGTTACCAGTTTATCACCATCTCCTCAGCTTGATCAGTCAGCTTGATCAGATGGGTCATAATTTAGACAAAGCTTGCCTTGTTTCTGGTGACCGGTTTGTGTCCGTCACCTAAATGCTGGTATTCAGCGCATCAAATACATAATAGTGATGATGTCATGAGCCCTTGCTAATACATTTGAATCATGGAAAAAAAGATCTGGTCAGGTGTTAGACTTTTTCTATCCTTTTCTTGATGCTTAAATTTTGGTGATCTTAGCATGTGCTGAAGCACGTTATCATTGTTTTTGTGCATCGACTAATGTTATATAAGCTATACATAAATTCTGGTCACGGACTAATCTCTGCTACTTCCTCCTTTCTGCAGCTTCCAGCCTTCCACGCCCTCAAGAGGATTGTGTGATTGCGAACAGCATTTGTTGAGAATTGAGATATGCTGCTGTCTCAGTTGTACATTTGTTCATCTATGAGAACCACGTGATCTTGCGGACATGTACTGGCTATTTTGATCCAAAATATTGGAGTGTGCTCTACGCTTCAATACAATAACAGTTGTGAAGTAGTATCTATCATCAATTCATCATTTAGTAGGAACTTGAAAACTCTCCACATAAGTTTCCTCTCTTTCTATATCCATAGCAGCGACCCAGCGATATCCAGCTCTGCGATAAGAATGAAACATACCCCAACAGTCCTGAAAACCTCGGAAGGAAAACATTTTGGTTCTCAGAAACTACAAAATAAAACTTAATATTTTTAGCTCATCCTTTTGGCGTGTGAAACCATCAGGAATTCGGGATGTAGCCAGTGCTACCTAAACAACCCGCATGAACAACATTTTACAGTGTCCGAAAGACCTTGTAGAACAATAAATGACCTAGTTTTTACACAATTTGGGTGATGTCACAGTTTGACCCAAATCAGCGCATGGAAAACACAATTTCCATTCGTTAGATATGCCTACAGAACAACATGATGCCCTAACATAACCTTGTTCCCAGAGTTGCTCTCCAGATTCTGATAATATTGTCTATTGTACAGGCCAGGAGAGTAGTACAAACAGCATTGAACTATTCACGATGGCCGTCTTGTACGTAGTCTTTTGTTGAACCTGATGCTAATTTCACTAAGCTTAGGGATTATGTTGAATTGGGTACGCGGTAATCCCTGAATACGGAGGAAGAACCGCCGGATGCAGCAGGGGAAGGCGACGAGACTACAAAGTTACTTCCTGGCAATGATTCCGAGGGGTGAGCAGGAGGGTGCCCTTGATGCCCATTAGCTGCAAAGCGGGATGGACTTGCTGTGGAGAAAGTCGCTGGACTTCTCGGAGTGTGACCCTGTAAGATCAGATGGCTTTTAGCTCAAAAGAACAATAATACTCAGTTAAATGGCAGCAAGCCAGCAAAAACTATATTCTAAAAATTACTTCACTGTTGCCAAAACCATGAACCCAACATAGCAAATCAAAAACAAATAGTGCATTAATAAGCTGGAAAACTTTTAGAAAACCAGGGTTGTCAATTATCACCCAGATAAATTTACTAATGTACTTACCCGCACCATCAGTAGTCTCATTTTTGCTATTACTTAACATGGTTTCCACTAAAGCATACTGTCGATTTGAGCTCAAAACATGACTGCCAATGACCATTGCAACAACTTACAGAATTGTGTTGGAGAGAACCAAATGGAGACCTAGCAAAAGAGGCTGTTGAAGGAGAGAGACTGTGAACATGATGCAAAGGGCGTCCAGGAGTCCCCTGATTGGAACCAGCATCTGACTCCCCAGCAACCTCACCAAAATTGACATCAACGGTCATTCTGGGCGCTTGTTTAGAAATAGAACTTCCATCAGCTGCGTTTTCTGACGGCTGAGGCATGGCAGCGTGTAACGAAGCATGCATGCTGCGCATTCTGATTTCTTCTTCGGCATTTAAAACCTGTTCAAACAGCCAAAATAATTTTATTTAGCACACTGAATATCAAGGATAGGCTCTTAGAAGAAAAGAGAGCATTGAGCAGACAACCACCAATACATTTGTGTATAGATACATTGAGACATACTTCGGAGCTGATTCAAAATCATCGAATAAATCACAAGTTTATCATTGAGAATTGCACTATAGGTCCCTGAATTTACATTTTACTTTCTCAACCTCCTGAACTTGTAAGGTTGTGTCACTTAGTTTTCTAAACTTGCATTTTACTTTCTCAACCATCTGAACTTGCGGGGTTCTGCCACTTAACTCCCTGAATTTACATTGAAACGAAGTTCGTTGGATGCAATGCCGACCGGATTCCGTGTTCATCATCCCCGTCACCTCACGCCGACAAAAACAGATTATTCGAGCCCCGGAACACACCGTGCTCGCGTCTTTGCCGGAGCTTCACCGTCGCAGCTTGCCGCCGCCCTAACCCTTGCCTCCTCTGAGTCGGCCGTGAGAGAAAGAGAAGTACATTCCCAGTGCCAGAGCATAAGCTATTTAAGGCGATGTGTCACTTAGCTGCCTAAACTTGTATTTTACTTTCTGGCACTGGTTATGTACTTCTCTCTCTCTCACGGCCAACACAGATGAGGCAACGGCGGCGGCAAGCTGCGACGGTGGAGCTCAAACAAAGATACAAACATGGTGCGTTCCCGAACCCGAAGAATATGTTTTATCGGCGTGAGATGACAGGGATAATGAACACGGCTGGAACGGAGCGGCGAACAGTCCACCGGACTCGGAGGGGACGAAGTCACCGGCACCGCATCCGACGAACTTTGCTTCGACGCAAGTTCAGGGAGCTAAGTGGTACAACCTCGCAAGTTCAGGGGGGTTGAGAGAGTAAAATGTAAGTTAGGGAGCTAAGTGACACAACCTCGTAAGTTCAGAGGGATAAGAAAGTAAAATGCAAGTTCGGTGAGCTAAATAACACAACCTCGCAAGTTCAGACACCTACAGTGCAATTTTCTCTTTATCATTTATATTTAGAAATGGTCATATTGCTTTCACAAATCTATATCTACTAACATCAAACAATCAATGAGAAGATTCATATCCACAGACTAATCATGCTGTATAGCATTTGGGGACATGCCATATGCAAACAACATGATTAATGTCATTATAACATATTTGATAAAAAGGATAACGAGTGAAAAATATTATATCTTAAACATAACAACATAATTTTGAAAGCATAATACAGGCTTCACATTTTTTTAATTAGTATATACATACGCAACTCCAATTAGTTTGCAGAATTCTTCCTGTCCTTAATGACAAAGTTTGGTACAATCCAAATATGGCAAAGTATCTCATTAGAAGTCAATGAACATTTGAATTCGGTTGTTACTATTTAGTTCGTTTCATATTCAGATGGCGATACCAAGGGTGTGTTTGGTTCGGTGGATGGACTCGTACCCGGAAGGGATCATTTGGAATATGGCTCGTTCACCTGTTTGGTTGGAGGAATGGAACCAATGCATCCCGGATGAGATGATCCCACTTTGGAGAATATTCCACTTAGATGTTGTATCAACTCGTTCCTCCAAATCGGGCTAACCAAGCCGTCCCGGACGGGATCGCTCGCTCACGTGGACTTTGGCATTTGACGCGATCGATCGCCGACTCGAGCGATCTGGCGCGTCGCTAGGAAAAGCCGCTAGGAAAGAGAAGCGGCAAGGGTCAGCGGCATACTACTGGGAAGCAATGGTAGTGAGGCGAGGCGGTGGCGTTGGGGAGGCGGCGGTTGGCGAGGCAAGGTGGTGGCGGCTGAGGGAGGTGGTGGCCGAGAGAGTGAGGCGGGTGGCCAGGGTGGTGTGGCCGTGGCGCGAGAGAGGCGAGGCAGCGTGGCAAAGCGATGATGGGGCGATGCGCTAGGAGGCAAAGACCAAAGAAGCGAGGGCAAGAAATCGGCGAGGCAAGGGGAGGCAGCGGCGGGCAAGGCGAGGCGGTGGCGGCAGGCGAGCAGCGCTGGGGAGGTGGCGGGTGGTCAGATCTGGTGAGAAGAGGAGGAGAGAAGTAATGGTTGTCGATGGTACTTGGAGGAAGCAGTAAGGAAAAAAGAGAAAAGGAAAGAAAGAAAAGGAAAAGAAAAAAGAAAACATTTGTGGAGGTAATATCACCCCCACATTACCAAACCAATCACATCCACCAATCAAACATTATCTCGTACCATCCCATACATCCAACCAAACATATTTATGTACCATTCCATACATCCAATAAAACAGCCAGCTTGTACCATCCCATCCGAGACGATCTCATCCTACTTGTATCATCTCATCCCACCAACCAAACACACTCCAAGTCTACTATTTTCTTGGATCCAGATATTATTCAGATTGAATTTTTTTAATCAAAATCAACATCTCACCAAGCTGGCAACTGGATAAATGTTAAAAATAGACAAACCCAGACACATTTTCACCTGAACATAAAGTTGTGTACCACCCGATATCACTCAGTATTCAAGATTCAGTTACATACTTAAGCAGGAAAGTAACAGGCAAGCAGCACATACCCATTTGTTTTGAACCACAATAGCAAACAAAACAACCAGAAAAATAAAGGGTAGCGCAAACAATACCTGCTTCAGCATCTGCACGAGATCATGCTTTTTCTTATTTAGGGTATCCAGCTTTTCATTTAACTCTCTCTTCCTTTCTTCAATTCCATCAAGATAATTCGCCTAGAATGGATGTACAACCACAAAGGTCTCAATGAAAGAAAAAAAACAATTAAATAGGTGGTTCTCACAACAAAAAAAACACAAAGCATGGGGCTTGCAAGCTTAGGAACCCGATCATATGTGAACAGTATATGGTTACTCAATTCCACTCATGCAAAGCACGCGATAAAATCTCCATGCAAAAAAGTTGGCGTTCAGCAGCAACCAAAAACATCCTGTATTCTAACAAAAGAACCCACTGTTGTTTAATGCAGCTAGGAAGCTTAGTTGTTAAGTAAATCTCAGAAGCTTCACTCTTTATGCCAAGCAAGAAATCGAAGAGTCCAACCGAGAAATTTCATCCTATTCCAACACCGCACAAAACATGTAGATGCTGGAATGAACCACCATAAGTCCATGAAAGAGTAGCGATTTCAAGAATGCACTATCAGGACTCGAGGACTAGTCATCCTCATAAGCAACTCTTCCAAATTTCAATGACCTAAATCTCCCCAAACTCATCACTTATCATTTATTGATTCTCAAGACCTACTCAACAAGAAAGAAAAAAAAGCAAAACACTCCCAGTAGTGTACCAAACAGCTCCTCAGAATCCACATGAGTCCCCAAATTATGGTCATTGTTAGCACAATTACAGCTACAATTCCACACAGAGCAAACAACACGCTACTAGGAACCAATAATTTTAACAACCCTCACCTCCGGATTGGGGTCAAAGCCTTCACTTTCACCTTGACCTTCTTCAGCATCACCGTTACCACCAGCATCATCACCTCCGACTACTACCTCTCCGGCATCGTCCATATCAACATCCTCCACCGCCCCCTCCTCCTGCTCATCCTCTTCCTCCTCCTCATCCTGCCCCCGCTGCTGCTGCTGCTCATCCTGCCCCTCCTCCTCCTGCTGCTGCTCCTCCTGCCCCTCCTCCTGCTGCTGCTCCCCCTCCCCCTCCCTCTCCCCATCCCCCTCCCCCTCCCTCTTCCCCTCCCCCTCCCCCTCGTCAGCCTCCTCGCCTACCTCGTCCGCCTCGCCCGCGGGCTCCGCGGCGCCATCAGCAGCGAGACGGGAGGTGGTGGGGGATGTCGGGGAACCGGGCTGGGCGAGGCGGGCGACGGCGAGGGAGCGGCTGCGGAGGAGGCGGCGGAACAGGGCCGCGGAGAGGGTGGGCCGGGGCGACGGCCAGCGGCGCTCGGCGTCGGCCCCGCCGCGGTGGAGGTTGCCGCGGTACATCGAGATCGCCACCATCTTCCCCCTCCTTCCTTCGTGACTGCCCTAACGTGCGCGGTGGGGGTTTCGCACTTCCGTTTCCGAGCGGCCGGCGGCGGCCGTGGCCCGTGGGTTGGGTTTCGGTGCCGCGAGCCCGCAGGCCGCAGAGCCTTTTCTGTGGAGTCCTTCGCATTCTTTCCAGGAGTTCGTCCGGAGTCCGCGGGTAGCGGTTTGTTGGGCCTGTCGGCTCAGTGCTTTTACTTGTTTTGCTCACGGTCGTACGCGGGGGAATTTGTTTTGGCCCGCCTGGTCTTGCTCTTATGGGTTGGCTCGGCTATAACATATGGGCTCATTAACACACCTCATGGCGTCATTTGGATGGGCCGGGCTCTGGCAGTTGATAAGGGTTTGTTCGGAACTTGAGAATTTCACATAAGTGATGAGACAATTTAATTTCAGTGGGAATCTAAAAAAATCTCGTGCTTCAAATAGGGCATAACTTTGGTTCCTCATTTTGGTAGGTCCACACGTGTAAAAATGGAACTGACCATTTTTCTTTTGGAAACTTGTCGAGGTTTAGGCCGTTAGATCGGGATCAAACAAATCTCCCTCTCCTCCACTCCACTCACCTACCGCCACCAAACCCTAGCTTCCTACCACCATGCCTTGTGCAAGCGTCACCCACCGGTGTGTGCCTCCTCCGCCTTTGTTGATAGTGGCGCTCAAAATGGCAATTAAAGCTTCACAAGGCATTGCAGTGACTTTTGAAAAGTATAATTTTTCTACTTTGGACAAGAGTTGTTGTAATATTGAATTCCACGGATCTGTTGATGAGACGGTTCGGCGATTGCAATCGTGAAGATTGCTTACGACTATCAAAAGTCGTAAAAACCCTACGACCGTCGGTGGTCGTAGTAGAATCGGAGAAAAACCTTTCCGATTGATACTTCCTTGACCAAAAGACTTGGTCCGTTAAGACCAACCATGTGGACACTTGACCTAAACGAGGCCCATTAGTGGTTAAGGCCTATGATGCATGCAAATCCGTCTTTAAAGATTTTGTGTCTTTATGAAGGGCGATCTTGCACCGGCACAACTGCGGTGAGGCGGTCTTTGCTCTTGGAATGGTCGAGGCGATCTCGGCCATCCAGAGAATCGAGAAACGAGCCACGGTTCTGTCCAAACTCTGACGACGGGCGTGGTAAAGGGAAATCATCTTTTGGACAAGCTTTATTAAGATCGGTAAAGTCACGCACATCGCCATTTGCCGTTTGACTTTTGACCATTACGAGGTTAGCCAACCACTCTGGGTGGTTGACTTCTCTTATAAAGCACGCTTTAAGTAGCTTATCAATTCTAATTTAATAGCATCTCGTCGATCGGGGCAAATCTCCGTAATTTTTATTTTACGGTACTTTATCGGTAGCCGTAAAGCTAGCACGTGCTCGATTACCTCACAGGGACTCGGGCATGTCGGATGCTTGCCACGCAAAGACATCTGCGTTAGCTCGGAGGAAGGTAATGAGGCGTCTTCCTATTTGGGGTGGAAGTCTCCCGTCTGAGCAGTCTTGAGGGCTCCTCTGCGTCGGAGGAACCTCTTTGACTTAGTCGTTCGGCTTTGGTGCGACTTTAGGCCGACTTGCTAGTCGAAGGTGACTTTCATCTCGAGTTGGTATTTGACCAACCATCTCGAGGATCGACGGTCGTGACTATCGCCATCTTTTGTCACATTGAATTGTGATCACTCCTTTGGGACTGGCATCTTAAGACATTGATACCCATAATGAGTAGCCATTAAGAATTTTGCGAGTTGGTCGTCCGAGTATGGCGTTATATCCGTATCGAAATCGACCACATCAAAGGAGACTTTCTACGTCACGAAATTACTTGGCGAGCCAAATGTTAAAGGAAGAGAAACTTGGCCAATGGGTTTGGCCAGAAGACTCGTGCGATTCCATGAAAGGAGTATCGTCACGGCCTTACCTTTGTCTGGGTACTTGCATCTCGTCGGGGCATTAGTAAATAGTATGTTCAAGGCGCCACCATCAACCAACACTCGATTGACCGACGAGTTGTTGATGGTGGGTTCGATTTCTAATTGGATATCGACTGATCGACTCGTAGTGATCGGCGGTCATCCTTCTCAAAAGAGATGGTAACTTCAGGCCACTTCGGTAAATTATTGTGAGAGGAGCATGTATTGAATTTACCTCTCGTCCGTGACTTTAAGTTGTCGTTTGGAGTCGTATGCCGATGATCCTCGTAGATGTGCTCAGCGGTATGTTGCGGATCTTGGAGCGGCATCTCCTCATCATCAAGCGACTTTTGGCCACTCGTATGTCCTACCTTTCGAGTAGGGAGTGGTGCTTTCGTTGTAGTAGTCCTCGAGCTTTCTTTGGAAAACTCGACAGTTGCGGAGGTCATGTCCTTTCTTTTTATGAAAAGGACACCACCTTGGTTTGTCGTTCCTACGATCAGGGCGCTTACCTTTTCCTTGATCAGGGTACGACTTGGTGGTTTGGGGCTCTCTATCTTTCACGGCCAAGACCTCCTTGAAACCACTAGTTTGTGGTTTTTGACTCTTTATTTTCTTCTTGGACTTTTTTGCTTTTTTGTCCTTACCAACTTCACCTGGCTCTCGAGGAGTGTACGTTTCTCGATCGATAGTGTTGTTCCACTCGACTGTCTCAGAAGCAGTTGCATATCGATCGGCCATCTCGAAGAGCTCGGCAACAATGTTGGGAGGATTCAAAGAAATATCCTCTGTTATCCTTCTACTACAGACTCCTTGCTTAAAAGCCCTGATCACGAGGAGTCGAAATTTTGAAATTGAGTTCTGAACGACTAAAGCGTTTGATGAATTAGCGCAAAGTCTCGTTGTTGTTCTGTTTTATCCGGTGCAAGTCGTCTTCCTTTCCAGGGCGGTTGTATGTGCCTTGTAAATTCGCCTGTAGAAGATCGCAGAGGTGTTGCCAAGAGTAGATCGACTCGAGTGGTTGGTTTAATAACCACGATCGAGCGGATCCTTCGAGCACGATCGGAAGGTAATTTGCCATTACATGCTCTCCTCCTCTGCTTTGCTCGGACGGTGTTGTATAGATCTGAAGAAATTCGATGGGATTTTGAGATCCATCAAATTTCTCCATGTTCACTGGTCGAAAATGAGGTGGCCGTAACCGCTCGAAGGTCGGCGAAAATGCGGCATCCGGTAATCACTTCTTGGCGCCTTCTTTGTAAGAAAGAAGGGTTAATATCACCGGTGATAGTATTCGACGATACCCGACAAGCGGTGACACATTACGTAGTAGGTCTCGATTCTACGAGGGAATACTCCTCGTACTCCACCGTTTGTGAATTTATTTGTCGAAGTGGTGAATGATCACCTCTCAGGGGCTTCTTGATCATCGGTAGATCAAAATGTATTTCTCAGAATAGGGATCGATTCGACTTATGGCGTGTCGATTCCTCGTGAAATATTCGATTGGTAGTAGGCGAGGAAGTCGCATTGCCACGACTACAGAATGTTGTCGACGAGGTACTTGGTCTTGTCATCACGATTGAAGCCTTTGCGCAATCTCTTGACAAAGAGATCGTACCACGGCGTTCGAGCAAGCTCTTGATTGGGATTCTCGAGCAAGTCGTTGATGTCTGGAGTTCTTGTACCTCCTCCGTGATGTTGAATGCGCCCGAGCGAGTTCTTACGGGCTGCAATTTTCTTTCTTGGACGGCCTCAAAATCCTCCTCATCAGTCTTTGAGGCCTTCTTAGTAGAGTGCGAGAATGTCGAGGATTTCCTCGCGTTCATCAAAGTGTTGGTTCTGTCAGTCACGGTGGTGCCCTTGCCATTACCACGAGGGGGCGCAGTATGTGATCTTCGGGGAGTGTTCTTATCTCGGCCTCCATGAGGTGACCACGATTTGAGGAAGGGCGAAGACCTCCGTTGATGATTCTTACTTGCGCTCGAGGCCTCCCGCTTGAGGAGTGCTCGAGAGACACCATCTGCTACTTGGAGTAATCCTCGGTAGGGGAACTCCGGGTTATAATCATCTCCGTTCGCAAATGAGATCTGCGGAGAGCGGTCGAATTGCAGGAAAAGCATGCTTGATCCCACCCTCTCTGGAGTTACCACGAGAGAGGATCACCAGATCTTTGGTGGAGTCTGGAATGGTGGCTCCCGAACTTGTCTCACCAAGTCGGACCGCCTTAGGGGACTTGAACACTTGGAGGAAAAACTCGTCGTGTTGTGAGTCCTCACGGGTGCGGTTACGGTCGGATTGACCCTTGTCCTTTGAGGAATTGGCTCCTCTATTGGGCGTATCGTTGTGGAGGATAAGGATCCTCCTCAACTCCATTGAGGATGGTTTCTGGAGAATAATCTCGGAGGTAACATCACCATCGGCGGATGCATCACTCGGCTCGTAGTCGGCCGGCATCCATGTCGGCGTCTGCGTGTCTGCCAAGTCAAACCAGTTCTCCTCGTTCCATCCTCCCGCCATGATTGCATGAGATTTGGAAAAGAGAGTATGTTGACAAGAGATTACCGGATGATCCCCACGGTCGGCGCCAACTGTCGGTGTATTAGAACCGATCTTACGTAAAGATTATTTGATTGGGGGTCTCCTAGAGGTGAAATCACGCTTGAGTGGTTGACACGGGATGTTTAGACAGTTGAGCCTTCTCCGGGAGAATAATAACCCTAATCTGTGTGTGTGGTATTCTTGATGATCAAGTAAGAAGCTAAGACTATTACAGAGAATAGTACTTGTATTTCTCCTTGACTCGCTCTATTTTTACATCTCCTCGTCTCACGATTGATGCCCTTATATAGTCGTGGAGGAGTAGCCGTTTTGTCTTTGCGGAAGAGGCGCCTTAATTGAGCGATAATGGGCGCATGATGGCGATAATTACCGGCGCATTGGCTTCTCCGCGTGTCGCGATTATCATTCGAGAGGTAATGGGGTATTTAAGTACTATTACTACGCGGAATAATAGTGCGTGTAGACCGTTCGATTCCTTAATCAATTGGACCCACTTGCTGTAGGTTTGATTATAAGGTGGTCGTGGATCCTCGTCAAGTCTCATGTTGCTTATTGATTCATGAGGATTGATGGAATACTCCCTCCGCCTATATAAGTGGGCGGGGGCTCTCATTTTACACACACATGTGGATCTTGTATCTACCCATCAATAAATAGAGGGGGTTGTTGGGATTACTTCTTGTCTCTTCTGCTTTTCGTGTGATTGTTCGTCAGCAACGCGATCACAAATCTAACACGTTATCAACACGATAACGCTCTTGTGCAGGCCACCTAGTATGTTGTCTACAATAGATCTATTTTGATTATTTTGCGATGTTTATCTAGCCTTTTCCAGTTTCTCTCTCTCTCTCCTCAGCAGCACCAATGACGCCACCATATCGCTCGCCAACGGCGAGCCCAGAAATGCCTACTGCAACCAACTAGCTCTGTCGACGGTCTTTGCCGCCAACAGTGGCCAGGGGCGCGCCCACCGCACCACCCTAACCCCGTGCACACCACTACCCATGGTTGCATGCCGACCTCGCCGGTCGCGCCTACCGCGTCGATGATGTCGTCTATGCCCGCAACCTCGCCAGCCTTGCCGACTGCAGTACCGCCATCGTTGTCGATCTCAATCGCGCCCAACGTGCCTCCCTCACCAATCCCGATTGTTGTCGGCGGTGCTTACCGTGTCACCGTCACCGATGACATCCGCACCGACTATGCCCAACACGTCCTCGCCGCTCCCAGTAGCTCGCCGCCTCGCTCCACTTTATCGTGTTGTCGTCGCCTTGCCACACCCACCACATCGCATCGCCACCGCCGACGCATTCCCCGCGTCACCACCACCGAGTCCTACGATTAGGGCAAACCGTAGGGCTCAACCATGTTTAAGCTAGACCGCATGGGCCTGGCAATCCACGTGTGCCGGACTGGCCCAATAACGGTACATCGAGCACTATTGCAGTCGACCGTGGAATTTTGCAAATAATCCCTTAAGATTTTGTGAACTTACAGAGGGGTCCTCGGTTTATATAATTTAAGTCCTTAAGGTCGAAAGACTAGCAGATTAGACATTAGAATTAATGGATTTTTTCTAAGGGTATCCACACATGGAAATCTTGCAAATTAAACCCTGGAAGAGTTCTTATTTTATTATTTAGTCTATAAGGCTTTATTTAATTACCATAAATTGTTTTTCTGCTATGGAAATGTTTTATATGCTTAGAAATTAGTAGAAAATTACTAAAAATTCACATACTAATAGGTATTGTTTGATTGAATTGTTTATATGTACCCGCACGTTTTGACTCATGTGGCCAATTTCTGAGCCAACTAATTATTGTTTTACATGACATAGACAACATGGTTGGTGTAAGAATCGTACCAAAGCGGGAGTTCCCAGAGATGAGTCATGATTGCTTCAACTACCTCCACTGGGAGTTGGAAGTTAAAGATCGCCTCACAGCTAGGGACATGCACACCATCCTGAATAAAGTTGGGTATGCTTCTGCTGCAAACAAGGCATGGTTCCTGAACTATATCAAGAACCACATATGTTGAATTGGCCTTGGAACTCATATACATCAGAGATCCTTGTGATCTTTGGGAGGCCTTGAAGGAATGCTTTGACGCTTTACAAAGGTGTGTTTGCCATAAATCTTTCAACACTTGGATAGCGCTGGATATGCAGACTCATAATTCTATATATGCGTTCAACCTAGACCTCATAAGCACTACCAATGTTCTAAGGGTGCTTACGACAGACATAATTGAATAATATATGGTTGAGCGTGCTATCTCAGCCCTTCCAGCAACAATGATTGTTGTTGCAATGGTTCTGAGAGAAAGAAAGATTGAGAAGTATGTCGTCTGTTGGGTTCTCTCCTAGACATGGAAAGAACCGGTGGTTTACACCTAAGTGCACCAATGGAGAGGCTCCTCCCCCACAGCACAACATGGTGGATAGACAGACGCAACTTCAAGAGAAGAGGCCGCAGAGGAGGTAACAGATTTAGGAGGAATCGGGAGAGATTCCCTTACTACATCCTGCAAGTGAGAACAACATAAATTCGCCTAAATAGGTAGGGACTTGCGCGTGTGCCTTTCCCAAGTTATTCTCTTAAGCAATAAGAGTCGATTCATGTAATAGGAATTAAAGATTGTAATCTTTATGTCCGAATCCTAATAAAGTCTCTCTAGTTGAAGTGCATGATATGTTTTGCATCTACTTTATGCAATGTCTTTAATTCATGCAAATTATATCTCCTGCTTATAGATGAGTACAATCAATGGAAGGGGAGCAAGACATTTGTCTTGTCGACAGTTGTACCACGAATACTATCTTTAGGGATAGTAAATACTTCCAGACTTTGAGCAAGAAAATTGGCAACAAGATTACCATAACTGGCAACGGTGGTAATGTTGCTAGTTCTGGAAGAGCTAATGTTGTGTTGCCGATGGGAACCCGAATAATCATCGAGGATGCATTATTGTTCCCACAATCAACACATAATGTCTTACATTTCAATGATATCTGCAATAATGATTTTCATCTAGAAACAGAGGAAAAGAATGGTTCTAAATACCTTCTCCTCACTAAGAGAATGGGATATCAAAAGGAAACTATAGAGAAGCTTCCTAATTTTTCATTCGTATTGTACTACACGTTCATCAAACATTATGAACAATACATTACGATGAATACACAACTCAAGATCTAGACTTGTTCAAGATGTGGCATAAATGTCTAGGTCATCGTGGAGAAAATATGATGTGTTGGATCATCAAACATTCTGCTGATCATCACTTAAAGTTAAGTGACATCCTTAAAACACACCAGTTTGGGTGTGAAGCATGTGCTCAAGACAAGTTGATTACAAGACCCTTGTATCACAAGATCAAGGATGAACTACCTGATTTTCTCGAAAGGGTTCAGAGGGACATTTGTGAGCCTATTGAGCCCATGTTGGGGCCTTTCAGGTACTTCATGGTACTAATAGCTATGCATCCACATTGTGGACACATGTGTGCCTATTATCCACTAGGAATAATGCATCCGCCAACCTAATTTCATAGATTATTGCACAAAGAGCCAAATTTCCATATCAAAGAATCCAATCCATATACATGGATAATGCTAGCGAGTTTACCTCCAAAGCATTTAATAATTATTGTATGGCCTTGGGCATAAGACTAGAACACTCTGTCCAGCATGTTCATACACAAAATAAACTTGCGGAATCATTAAGAGGATTAAGCTGATTGCTAGACCCTACAAATGAAGTGTGAACTCCCCACTATGTGTTGGGGACATGTTGTATTACATGACACGACATTAATACAACTCCGCACACCTGCATACCATGAGTATTGATATGCACACGCCTTGACTTAAGATGCGCGCAAATAGTTGGTCCCGATCTTCTGTCGTAGGAGAAATTTGATAACTTGAGTTACGACGTTGACGAAGGGGAGGCTAACCACTATCCGATCGTGACTAGGAACCTCGCAATCGCTACACTGCTCCTCGATTGGTTACCAGCCGTGTCAAACACAATTGGCCTATTCACGAATAACGGCTCGAGCAAATTCAAGAGAAGACGCAAGAGCAACAGGAGAAGAATTTTCACTAAAAGATAAATGATTGATTAAAATACTCAATTGTTCAAGTGGCTAGCAGCAACACCAAAACAAAAAAAATCAAGTATGACACTCCCTAGGGACGCACAGGCCAACAAATACTAGTTGTCTTCTCGTGTTGTGCGGCCACAGCAAATTAGATGCATGCATGCACAAGGTTTCCTTTCTTTTGGCAACACAAAAATAGGAAAGGCTGATTTTCTCTCCTTGTTTCTTCGCATGGACATGCAATTCCCTTTTTCTTCCTTGAGTCCTTCTCACGCCGGTAATATTGGGTGGGTAGTATTTTGTTTCTCTCATGGTTTGCTTCCCATCCACATACAGAGACAAGCTCTTTATTCAGTTTTCCTTTCATGCGCCTATTATCTATCTGTGATTTCTCCAATAATTCCTTCACATGTGGAAACAAGTAAACAAAAATCATTAGGCAATATCATATGTCATGTAATTAAATAATTAATTTTCCCAAGGAATATATTCACATGTTGTCCAAGACAACGTGCACACGCTCGTGTCATCGGACCTTTCATGTGTGACTGTTCTTGCATTTTATTTGATACATGTTCTGCTGATGGATGTGTATGTGAGCTAGTGATGTCCTCATCAAATATTCACCTTTCCGGATAATGAATGGGAAATAACCAAGTATTTCCCATCTGTGTAAGCTCGGTTGTGCCATCTACGTACCGATCTCCCCACCACAATGTATGTTAATGGGGCAGCATAAATTGGGAATTTACGTAGGATTTAAATCTCTGTCTATAATCATTGTGGATATCATGGGAATATGCTCCAGATCTTAGGATGATGTAACAATTGGCAGTGGCATTTATGGTTTGTCGTTTCACAGGGTTTACGACAAAGTTCAGGCTTTCTGGACAGGGACGGTCCGACCGGCCATAGCATGGCGGTCCGACCAGTCCCAAATCGGTCGGACCGGCCATGTGCGGTGGTCGGACTGGCCGTGACCAAAGATGGTCAGAACATGCTGGGCCAAAAATAGAGGGTGTAGGCAAGTGAGGGGATCCCAATGCACTTGGTCTCATAATTTTTGGAGTCCCCAAGCAAAAGTTCTATTCATTTTAAATTTTCGAAGGTTTGAATTTGTGGCTTGAAATTGTCTAAGTCCTGTGGCGGTCCGACGGCCAGAGAGGCGATCCGACCGCTCATAGTGAGCGGTCCGACCGTTAGAGGCGGTCCGACCGACCGAGGGGCTCGGACCGATTTCCACTTATGCATCGACCAACCGTGGTGATGTTAATTTGTTAGGTCAAGTTCATTGGTTTCATGGCATATGTATTGCATGATGCATGTTTTGACTAACATGGGTCAAGTTGTGAAGAACTTATTCCCGAATTCGTGTTTGCTTGTCTATGGTTGTACAGGTTGCTTGGTGATCAACGACGGTCAACGGCGAGGAAGATCGGGACTAGGCTTGGAGAGCTGAGGTCCAGAACGATCGACGATGCCGGGTGAGGTCAATGACTCAAGCGTGACGCAAGATGGACAAGGGTGACCTATTAGCAAATCTGAGGCGCAAGATGGCGCTAGGTGAAGCTGTTTAGGTCAAAAGGTTAAAGACGGCGCTTTGCGAAGCGTGCGTGTGTGACCCGTTTGTTAGTGGGCCTTAACGGGAGCCCAATAGAGTCGAACCCTAGAAGTTCTAGGCCTCCACTATAAAAAGGAGGAGGTGGTGGCTGCACCATCTCTCTCGCCTCTTTTATGTTTCAAAACCCTAATTGGCTTAGGGGGAGTTGAGGTGGAGGCTAGGGCTCTTGATGGTTTGAGGTGATTTTTGTGATCTTGGATTGACCACTGTTCCTTGATGGAGTGGGTGTAATCCAGCATCAATCACGAATTTAATCTATGCAAGGTTTGCTTGAGATAACTCTCTTTTCGTTCTTGCTTTCAATTGTGATTTTAGGGCTTTCTTTGATCCGCGAAGTTTTGATTGATTTCTTCACATGGTAAAGCTTGCTGTGACATGTGGGAACCCATCTAGGATCATCTTGATCATCAATCACCCACGAGCAAGCATTAAGATCAAGTTTTTATTTTTACCCGATTTTAGACCTTCTCTTACTCAAACGATAATTGATCAGGATCTAGCAAAGAATTATCATAATTGTTGATTGGAATAGATCCTTAATATCATATAGAAGGTGTGTACCAAGTTTCATCAAGTTCGGAGTTGAGAATCAAAAGTTAGATCTATTTGCAACTTCGTCATCGGGCTGTTCTTACTGTTCTGGAGCCCAGCGGTCCGACCGCCCCTTACCACCGATCCGACCTATTTGGCAGCGGTCCGACCGCCGGTATAACAGCGGTTCGACCGCGAGGTAATCGGTCCGACCGCCTGAGCCGAGGTCGACCGCCGAGACATTGTATTGCTTTGATCTTTGTTGTTTTTGTCATATTGCTTAGGGGATTAAATTGAATTCAATACTAGTCTTCCGCTGTACTCGTATATTGATCTTCATAGCTTCCTCATAGCTATTGGAGTGAAATTATGTTGAATTCATAATTTGTGAAAAAGTAAGCGTGCTCCTATTCACCCCCTCTAGTCGCCTTTTCGGTCCAACAATAATCAAATATTTAGAGCCCATGAAGAAGGATCTCTTGGAAGCAAGATACACTGACTGTGTATTTAATGAAGAATTATTATCAGCATTAGGGGAGGAAAGGAACCTAAATTGGGATAACAAGAACTATCATGGCATGATAGTAGTCTTCATAATATAAATCCACACACTAAAAATCTGAACAGGAAGTTTAAAGAACAATTGATTGGTAAAATCTTGCAAACAAGCTGCCAGATTCATTCAGAGATCACAAATGAGTGATGACATCACATATACCAGTGGTGAATGCGGCTGTCATAGTTGAACCACCCCAGCTTTGGGTTCCACTTAAGAACCTCCTTCCTTGCACAAGAGGAGAAGACCTCCTAGTTCAAAAGATTTCAAACCGTGGAGAAGTATGCAAAAGAGACGTGTAGAACAGGGGAGACAATCAGTGAACTAAATATGAATGATCAATGTCTGATAGACATAGAACCCTGGAAAAGAGCTCAAGGGGATGTGCTCCGAGCAAGAGCATGAGGGGGAGGCGCCAGGTGCAGAGGAGAGTGCACCTGTTGGCACTAGGGCAACAGAACACTCAGATTGTCAGACCCCGAAAGTGGAATACCCGACGCCCTCGTGTGTGTGTCGTACTAGTCCCATGATCAGTGGCTAGTACACACATCCACAATATTAGCATACACATCCAAACAATCATACATACAACATGAAATAAATAAGGTACTTAATTTAAGCGATTAGATATCAAGTGTATATTACATGGCCGACCGGCCAAATTAAATGACTAGTATCAGAAGTAGCAACTAAATAGCAGAAGCATATTAAACAAATCTCAAAAGTCTAGCGATATGTCCATCCAAACCCTCAAACAACCGACAATGACAAGTCCTAATGAGAAACATCACCGAACCTGTAACATCCCAAAAATTCTATTTTAGGAAAAACATAGTGAAAATAAATGGGAAAGTAAATTGTGGGCACAATCTTTATGAAAAATATTTATGCATGATTATTGAACTTTTTGTATAAAGCAAATAATAAAATTTCATACAAGCAGCAATTTGTAGGAATTTTAGGGAAAACACAGAGCATATAAAATCCTTAAAAATTTACATAAGCAAATATACTGGGTCAGGAGCCCTTACAAAAATTTTGGACTCTATTTGCTCCAGTACAAAAAATTGTCAAATACTCAGCCAGAATTTGGAAATTCAAAAACTATTTTGAATTCCCGCCGGACCTTTGCGCCAAAACTAAGCCGACCCACTCTCCCTCGCTCAGCTCCAGCCATGCCAGCATGCTCCCTCTCACTCGTTGATGTGTGGGCCCCGCCTGTCAGCACGCTTCGTCCACCTTGCCTACGCCCTCGCTCGCCAGCGCTCCTTCGCCCTCGGTTTCGCCTCGCCACCGCGTTTGCATCTCACCTACCTCCATAACCTCCGCCAGACCTTGCTGATGCCATCTACCGCCTTAATGGCGCCCAACTCCCCCACTGGCAGAATCGTCAAAGGCAGGAGCGCGAGATTCTCGCAGCGGCCGCAAATTCTCGCCGCCTTTCTAATAGTCTACTCGCCCATACTTAAGCCTCCGACCATGTCACAAAATTCCCAGCTCACCATTCTCGCCACCCATCAAGAACCAAAGCTTCTCGCTCCTTGGTTCATCGAGAATGAGAGCGTCGTTCTCGACGCCAGTGCGCAAGCTCAACAACGCCATCTTCTCTTGTGAGTTTCCTTGCCCTCGCTAACCACGTTATCATGCCCCTTATCTCACTGATGCTCTTTCCTTGCTTACTGTAGCTTTGGGAACCTAGTAGCGCGGACAATCCATCGTCTTCTTCACCCGCACACCCCATTCTGGACCTCCGTGTTCCCGGCGTTCTAGTGAGCTTGAACCTCGCCTGACCGCATCACTTTGTGTGCTATACCTCACTGATGCTTCTCCCTCGGTTGATGAGGATTCAAACACAAGGAATCCCCTAAATTGACTGTCTTTCTCATTTTCGACCGCTGCAGCTCTTTTCCAGTTAGCCGCCACCTCGGTGAGTCTCTGGTCGATTCCTTCTATCCCTATCATCCTCAGTGTGCATGCAAGCTAATGCACACCTTCTTGTAGCATCTCCATCCTCGTAGCACGCCGTCAATGAGAGCCTCCTTTGCGCCGCCACTGCCCAATGTCGCCAAGCCACTCCGACCAACCCCCCAACGCCATTAAGGACCTTGGTGAGCTTCTAGTAGTCCACTAGAGCTTTTGCTCGCTTCTAGTAGTCATGGCGCCGCCGCGGGAAGTTCTGTCACTGCTGCTCCGATGACCATTGGTCCCTGAGCCGCTGCGCTTAGCATCGTAGTAACCTCCTAAAGCCAACGTGCACCTTCTTTTGCCACCGATTTTCCTCAATTGCAAAAATCACGTTGAGCCCGAGGAGCTCCGCCGTTCATCTCCGGCGTCACGCCACCTCTGGCCATCTCTCCGGCCTCTACCACCACCCGGTGGCATCGTTGTTCGAGAGAGGAACTCATTTTAGCCATCCCCGAGCCTTGCCATCGCCCTGATCGCCTGCGACGAGCTCGCCATGGCGCTAGCCACGAGAGTAGCTCCGCCTCTCTCTCTCTACCAGTGGGCCCATGTGATTAAAAGGTTGATTAACGCTAAGTAACGTAGGTTAAAAGTAACAAGAGTATGACACGTGGGACCAGCAGAAAAGATAATGATAAATTTGACTTCAAACATTGGTACTAAACATGTCACTAACATATGGGACTAAGTACTATTTTCAATTTTAAAACCGAGAGACTAACAGGTGGACCCCAGCGTTCAGTTAATTAAAAATCAAAAATAGATTTAATCATTTAATGAGAGTATGACATGTGGAACCACCTCTGGTTTATAAATAAAATCAATAAAACAAAATATGAGTCATTGACAAGTAGGCCCCACATATAAATTAATAAAAATTAGAAAAATGAGAAAAGCCACCTTTAGCTATGAGGGAAATATGTTTCCTCTACTGGCAAGCGTAAACCTCATTAGAACGTGGAGAAGAATACACTTTCTCTGCTAGAAAGCGTAAATTTCGCAAAATACGCTTTTGACGTCACCATTTTTTGAATTTCTGGAACTTTCAAACTGAAGTAAATTAAAACATTAATAACTTTTGCATACAAATTCTAGATGAGATTAATATTTTCTCTTAATTTATCTAAAATCATGATCTACCTGAATATGCAAGAATATTTGGATTTTGTTGCTGTTGAAATTATTTTGCTATATTTAATTTGGATTTTGTTGCTGTTGAAATTATTTTGCTATATTTAATTTACTTCTAGCTCTTTTGATTAGACGTCAACTGTTCGAACAATTTTTATGACGACACTCCATCCGCACATTTAGAGCAACCTGAGCAAGGTAAGCACTTCTTTTTTTATAAAATCTATTATGCATGTGTGCATGTTCGATTAAAATTGCTATATTAGGGTATAACGGTAGCTGTAATCATATTCGATGCATGAACCTCCTTGAAACATTGATATCCTTACTGTTGTGTCCATTAGGTCATAATTTAGACAATAGATGATGTTAATTTGGGAATTTTGAGTGCGAGTATCGTACAATTGCTTAGTCAAACTATAGTCTTTACTAAAATTTGCTAAAAGGATGACATGTTGAAAATGAGTTTGGGGTATTTTGAAATGATGGTCTAGAGGGGTTTACCTATATTATTTTGTATAAAATAAAAATGAGAAAACCTAGTTTGCGATGCGGACAAGTTATATTATATTTTGAGAAATATGAGAGATGGAGGATGCTCCTACGCCAGACGACGTCTTCCTGGTTCTGTGACAGGTCTTTCTAGGACTTGTCTCTAGTCGGTTGCCTAAGGGATCGGATGGGCATGCCGCTGGAATTTTGGACTTATTACATATTTTGCTTTCGCTATTACTTTTGCTATTTTGATACTTAAGCTTTTATTTGGTCGATCAGCCCTTGTGTTGTAAATAATGTAACCGCTTAAGTTATGTACCATAATTTGAGTTATTTTGTATATATGAATGTATGTATGTGAATATCAATATTGTGAATGTGTGTACTAGCCACTGATCATAGGACTAGTACGGTACACACATGAGTACTTCGGGTATTCAAAGCCCAGGGTTCGACCAGTCGAACCCTCTGGTACCAGTGCAAAGAACGCGTCATCTTGCATGGGCTCATCCTCATACTCTTATCAACATTTTTTAAGCAAGATTGAGTACATTTTGTACTCAGCAATACTTGTAGTGTATCATAATATAATTATAAATCCAAGGCTATCAAAGGATGAGACTCTACACTACAAGTTATTTTCAGTATTAAACAATTTTAATTTGTAATATCAATAAGTAGTACTTTGCAACTGAATTTTAAAGAGCTATTGATTGATAATGAAATAATCACATAAGTAACATAACAAAAGTAAACTCACAACCCTCCTCGGTTGTGATCAATATTTCATTCTCAACCATAGACATGGCACTCAAGTTATCAATAATAAAATCATTCCCATATTTTCCAACAAGACCGATTTTTGCAAAACTAGAGAATGTACTCGACAATACTATACTTAGCACGCTCATCACCACGAGCATGACTATTTAAATATATTTACACTCTATACAGAGGTACAACTTTACCCACACGGTGCAAGCTCTCTAATTTGTTTGGCATCCATCGACACCACCGCTCACGATCTTTTAGTAAGCAGCCTAGAGTTCAAAACGAAGCCTTTACATCACTTAGTCCTAACCTTGCACTAGCCTGGTGAATGAAAACCCTCACTTCGATTCCAGGTACCCTCCGTCAAAGTGAGGCATCCACCGTTATGTCGACAAGCTTCGTCCCTGACACCTTGGTGAAGCGAGCACCTTCAAGCAAACCTACCCGGGTATGCTCGCACTACTACAGCCTACTAATATGCAAGGCTAGACCTAGACAACTTAATTAGCCAAGACCACCCCATTTTAGTCGTGTGGTTGTACGCTTATGCTAGGTCAGATATACCGACATTCGGTCCTTAATCGACCTGGGCAAGGATCTCCCCCTATCTACTTGTGAGATACACCTCTCACACTTCTCAGTTTATAATATAACTCGCCTGTGTCACAAACTAAGTTTTTTATTTTCATTTTTTATACAAAATAACAGAGATAACCCCTCTGGACCATATTTCAAAATCTCCAAAGTTTATACTCACAATTTCAATATTTATTCAATTTTAGTGAGACTAGAGCCTAGCTAAGCTTCTATTAGACATTCCTATTTGAAAAATAAATTGACATCATTCATTGTCTAAACCATATCATAAATGCTACAATAGTAAGGATATCAATATTTCAAAGAGGATCATGCATACAATAGGAATATAACTACAGTTACCTGTGAATATAGCGATTTTAAGCAAACATACATGCATGCATAATAGATTTTGCAAAAAGAAGTACAATAATTGAAATAATGTGATCAACATGATCATAGAAGGTTCTTACCTTGCTATGGTATCTCTGAGTATAAGGACGGCGAGTCATCTAATAATTTGTTTGTGGTATCGACATCTATTCAAAAGAGCTGATAACAAATCAAAAATAGAAAATAATTTCAACAACTATAAAATCCAAATACTTTTGCATATTCAGATAGAGCATGATTTTATATTAATTTAGAAAAAATATTCATTCAATTTGGAGTTCATATGCAAAATTAATTAACATTTTAATTTTGTGTGGTTTGAAAAATCTTGAAAAATTATAAAGGTGACATCGAAAGCGTATTTTTGAGGTTTACGCTTTCCAACAGAGAAGGTGTGTTTTCCTCTAAACCGAAAGCTATGTTTCCCATTTTTACATTTTTTTATATTTTATTAACTTACATGTGGGCCCTACTCCTTATTGACTCATATCTTAATTTCTCCATTTTATTTATAAAAATAGAGGCGGTCCCACATGTCATAGACTCATTAAATATTAACTTAAATGATTAAACTTATTTTGTGATTTTAATCCACTAACACATGGGGTCCACTAGTTAGCCTCTCAGTTCAAAAACATGTTTTAAAACTGAAAACAGTGGATGGGTCCTACATGTTAGTGACTTATTAACTAAATATGTTTTAAATTATATTTTGATTTAACCTTATGGTTGGTCCCACATGTCGTTGCCTTAGGGTATTTAACTACGGTCATTTAGCGCTAATTAGTTCCTAATTTCATGGGGCCCACTGGTCGGAGAGAGAAGGAGTGCAGAGCAGCATGCACCGCGCTCGCTTGGTGAGCTCGCCGGTGACGAACGACGCAACGGCTTGGCGAGAAGCGACGGAGGCTCTCGGGTCTGTGGTGGCATTTGCGAATGGAGCATATGGGCGGCGAGATGTTGGTGATATGCCCTAGAGGCAATCATAGAGATGATTGTATCACGTCTATGTTTATGAGTTATAGAATAAATGTTATTATGTTCCTTGAATGAATCATTAGTTATAAAGATTAACAAGTATGTGACGTGTTGGTAAAACTCTTTAACTTATATGATGTTGTTCTAAATGAATCCTTGGTCGGATGTCACTGGTCGGAACA
Source organism: Hsuehochloa calcarea (assembly GCA_036346395.1). Taxonomy (NCBI): domain Eukaryota; kingdom Viridiplantae; phylum Streptophyta; class Magnoliopsida; order Poales; family Poaceae; genus Hsuehochloa; species Hsuehochloa calcarea. The sequence goes on from CM070598.1 coordinate 15,129,515, forward strand.
CTAGTGACTCTATGGACCAGCATATGTATTAATTGATGACCATGTTTCACCAGTCATGAATATAGGGATATCAAATCAATAATGTGAACACATGTTAGAGAACATGGTGTTGGATTGACCCACCTTGAGACACTGTTGAGATTGTTATGATTTTATGTGTTATCAGTTGCTCTCAATCAATGATGATGTATAATCATTAGACTTGAGATCGGTATAGTTTCCTACATGTGGAATAGTATGCTTAGGGGTTGTCAAACGCTACTCCATAACTGAGTAGTTATAAAGGTACCTTTCGAGTATGCTATGTGTGGATATCGTGAGGATATGTGCATGATCTTAGGATGACGAGTCAATTGGCAATGGCATTGTTGGTTTGTAAATTCTCGCGTTTTATGGGTTTACGATCTAAGTGATAAGGACCTACTAGTTCATATTGCATCAAGGTTCGTCTAATATAATTTGTATGTATTCGCCCGTTACAACCAATTACGCATTGTGGTGAGGATATGTGCATGATCGGATGATGAGTCAATTGGCCATGGAGAGGTCCGACCGTGTTTCCGGGGTGTTTGCCGTGTCCGGCCGGGCCGTCGGTCGTGGACTCAAAGGGGTTTTGTTCAAAGGAGAGCTAAAAATAGGATGTGTAGGCAAGTGAGGGGAGTCTCCTGGATGTGGTCTCATAATTTTTGGAGCTCCCAGTCAAAAGTTCTATTCATTTGAAAATTCCAGAAGGTTTCGGATTTTCAAGATGAAATTTTGGCTAAGTCATTTCGGGCGGTCCGACCGCCGTTATGGAATCGGTCCGACTGGCCTGAAATCGGTCGGACCGGCTGTGTGGGGCGGTCAGACCGCCGATCACTTGGAGGTTAGCCTTTTTGGCATTGATGTGTTTGGATTGTGGTTATTGTATGGATTTCAATGTTTTATTGTTGCATATTGCATTGTTGAACTGACGTGGGTCAAGTTGTGAAGAACTTGTTCCCGGAGATGATTTGTTTGTCTATTGCTGTGCAGGTGGCTTGCAGGTCAACGACGTCAACGGTGAGGTGGATCGGGACTACGCTTGGAGAGCCGAGGTCGAGCGATCATGGATCTTTGGGTGGTCGTGTGACTCAAGTATGGTGCGAATGGGCAAGATGGATCGAACGGGCAGTTCGTGGCAGCTGGTTGGATCAGGCGGTGCGGAAGTCGGTGCAAGTCTCTGGGAGGTTCCGATGGGATTCGGACGGGAGAGTCTTGCCGACATGATGAGAGCCACTGATCAACCTACACGTGGTGAAACAGGCGATTGCTTCAACAGATATGTGTGAGTGGGTCCCATGTGTGTGTGGGCCTTCATGGGAGCCCATTAGTGGAAACCCTAGGCCTCTCCTATAAATAGAAAGGGGGGAGAGGGAAAACCCCCAAGCACTTTTAGCCCTCATTTGCAAAGCCCCTTGTTAGGGTTAGGGTTTGGAGAGGAGGGGAGAGGAGAGGAAGGTTGTGTGTGTGCTCTTTGTTGAGCTCTTGTCCTCCTTGAGGGAGTGGCTTTGTAAGCATCTTGTTGGATCAATCAATCTTGTGTGCTTGCTTAAGAGATCGATTGTCTCCTTTGTGTTCTTCTCTCTTTTGTTGATTTTGGTGCTTCCTTGATTCAAGTATTTATGCTTGGTCTCTTGACCAATTTTATCTTGCTTTGATGTGTGGGAATACTCCTAGAATCATCTAGATCATCAACCCCCACAAGCAAGTCTTGAATCAAGATTTTCATATTTCTAGGTTTTGGAACACTTCTTTGGTAAAACCTTAAGAGATCGTTTCTACGAAGTGGATCTGAACGATCGTCGCTAGAAACAGGTCTTAGATATCCTTAAGGAGGTGTGCTCCAAATTTGGTCAAGTTTCATTAGTTGAATCAAAAGTTGGACCAAATTTCGTTTTGGTTTTGGGCATTGTGTTTTGTTCGGACTAAATCGGTCCGACCGGTTTTAGAAGCAATGATCGACCGCCGAGATTCGGACCGCCCATTAACGACCAATCGAACCGATTTCAATCGGTCGGACCGCCTTTGGTACCGGTCGACCGCTTGATGTCCGACCGGCCGGTGAGATCAATTCTCCATATTTGTGTCTTGTGGTTAAGGGGTTATCGAATTGGCACAAGGCTTCCTCTGTGCGTATCTTGGTCTTCTTAGCTTTCCTAGCTAAAGGAGAAAAGTTCGTGTTGAATTTGATTAAGGCGAAAAAGTCGAGAAAGCGCCTATTCACCCCCCTAGTCGCCTTTACGGTCCTACACTATGAAATATACGGAGGAATGTGACTGGTCGGATATGGGATTTGTCCCTCCTAACATAAAAGAGAGATATCTTTGGGTCCTCGATGTGGTCGAATAAAGAAAGTGCATGGCCATGCCACTAGTGGTCGAAGAGTCGACCACATGAAGTTATCCGACACTTGATCGAGAAAGTATTGAACAGTCCATGGATGACAAATTATCTCACATGGAGTATTCAACCAGATATCGTGTGGCAGAGGGAGAATACACGAGTAGGTCATTCAGTTCAACCAAATATGGACTAATCGTATAGAGATACGAGATGGTGTAGACTGGTCGAACATGATCACTAATTGGTCGTAAACTAACCGTAAGGAGTTACAAATTGGTTAGGACTAAATATGAACTAGTCGTATAGAGATACGATCCAGTAGTAAGTGATAAGGACCTACTAGTGGATCATATTGCATCAAGGTTCGTCTAATATAATTTGTATGTATTTGAGAATCGTTATGTCCTGCTAGGAACCGTTAATGACTCATGGTCGAAAAGGTGTTTCAGAGTTACAACCAATTACGCATCAACCTACCGGGTCACGCACTTAACGGGTTGGAACAAACGTGTTCAGATAGGATCCGTCATGGGCCCTAAATAAGGAGATGCATGAGGCTGTTGGTATATACAAGACACACGTGATGTGAGTTCCTCCACCGAAACTCTAGACGTCATCTTCTTGAAAGACCTACCGTGCGAGTTGGTGCTAGCACACCTTATGGTGTACCTGTGTTTCATCCTGCGACATGTGGATAGTGGTGGGCGTGACCTAGAGGCGAAATCTTCAAAGCTCTTCATAGAAACATTTCTGGTTCTTCTGGACCGATCAACAAAGGGCATAAAGCCGTGAGTACATGAAGTCGTAGAGAAATGTATGCACATAGTATTCATGCGGGCTTAAACAAGGATGTCTTTATGGTTAATTTGCGAGAAAGCAAGTTTAACGATAAATCTGATAATTAGATGGCAAAGGTGATTTTAAAAGAATAATACATAGATAACCAAGTTCTTTTGAATCAAGCGGTGAACATCCGTTCACTTCCCAACCATTCCAACCAAGCGTTTCCATCGAACCAAACCACATTTTTGAAAATACTACCCTTGCGCGAAATCACGGGCATGTCCGTAGAATCGGGACACGGCTATTGAATAGATTTTGACACTCTGCAGAGGTTGTACAGCTTTACCCACAAGAGATAAATCACTTGCAATGTCCGTCTGACACACTTCCGAGGGTGTGCGACTAAGTGACTATCACAAGGCCTTTACAAAGTTCCATTTTGCCTCGGTTCTGCTCGCTAAGGTTTCGCCATCACAGCCCCCTCTTGCGCCAATAATCAACCCTAACAGAACCGACTCAAAACTTCCCTAATTAGTTGGCCAGGTCCGTCCCATACCGGACTTATGGTTGCACGAGGTGACCCAGATCAATGACTTGCAAAGTTAAGTCCTTAGTTGGCTGCTCAGACAAGTCTACCACAACCCAATGTGCATCACACACCCACTCTAGCTTCCTACCTCAAGCCCGAGCATAAATCATTTTGTTCAATCCCGACCAAATGGCAATCCCTGCCATGGCACAACATCTTTTAATAAAAGTGGCCTCACACCACAATTCCATAGTTCCATTAGTCAAATTTCAATAATCATTGAACATGTGATCGAAAGTACTGCGGGTAACTAGAGCATGTCTAAGCAATAATACGCTCCCAAGTTGGTAATACAATTATGTCCAACTAGTATCAACCATCCTAAGGTGTCCAAGGATATATGTCATTCAAGGAGACATCTCATTTCCAATTTATCAAGGAGGCATAATGGCAATTTGGTAATTATCTACTCCCAAAACCATTTTTAATAAAACTAGTCATGCATGATAATTTAATACAATATACATTTGTAAAATGGGTTCAACATGGTCAAAGGCCTACGACTTGCCTTCGTTGACGAGGAGAGGGTCTTCGGTCGTCGGGTCGAAGAAATCTTCCGAAACGCCGGAATCTACACGTGCGAGAAAAGCAACAAATAAATAAAACAGCACCAAATGAACTCCAAAAATTACAAAACCAGTACCAAATGAAAGAGGGTGAATTTATATGAATTTAGAAATTTGGATCACCCAAATCGGAGTTCGGATGTGAAAGTTATAGCCAAAAGAAGTTTTAAATCACATGAAATGATAGATTAGGGTTTTTTTTCGGATTTTCGGAATTAATTTTCAACTGAAAATCCGGTTTACGATCGGCGCTTGCGCAAGCACTGCGTGGGCGCCACTTGGCGTAAATTGCCGACGCGGCACCGACGTGGCGCCACGTGGGTGGCCACGTGGGCTCGGACCAGGTCGAGAGAGAGAGAGAGAGAGAGGCGAGGAGGCGCGGTGGCGGCGGCGGCGGCTGGGAAGACGGCGGCAAGAACGGAGAAGCAGCGGAGACGCCGGAGACGGCGGAGGCGGAGGAGGCCGGAGGCGAGAAGAAGAAGAAGGCGGCGCGAACGCGACCGAGAGAGAGAAAGAAGAGAGAAGAGACGCGGCGCGGATTTATAGAACCAGCAGGAGAAGGACGGCAGCGGCGGCGACGGCCTTGCCGCGTGGCGAGCGAGGCGAGGCGCGAGAGAGGCGGAGACGCGACGGCGCCGGATTCGCTTGGCGAGCCGCGGCGCGCGCAGGCGCAAGGCGTGGGAGAGAGGACGGCGGCGCGGCGAAGACGACGACGAGCGCCGTCCGATTCGTCGGACGGTGAGAGCGAGGGAGGCGCGGTGACGAGAGCGAAGCGGAAGAAGCGCGAGCGTGCGAGCCGTCGGCGATGGCGTCAGACGATCGCGAAGAAAAGAAGCGCGGCGGCGGATGCGGCGGATTTCGATCCAACGGCCAAGAGCAAGAGTCGCATGGCGAAGCTCTATGTTCGGATGAAGATCCGACGCGCGAGGGCGCATTTCGAGGAGGGAACAGCGATGGGCGGCTAGGTTTTCGCTAAAATCCATTTTGATTTTAGAAATTCAAATAAATCAAAAGGCAATTTAGAAAATAGCAAATAGACTACTAGTGGTAAGAATCTATGATCTCTTGCTTGCATGACATCCTAGTTTATTTGATAGAATTTTTGAATTGTCAGCTAGTGTAGTCTAGCTTTTGTGAATAGAAACAAATGGTTCTCTTTTAAAATTTTCAAAAACTCCGAAAAACGGGACGTTACATGATCGGCGATGAGAACATCACATCATGAGAGATGGTGTGCATTGGCCCCAGGGGACTACTACGATACTACCAGTAGCAGCTTGGGGACCAATGGTCACGGAGTGGCGGCGACACCATCTCCCTCGTTGGCGCCATGGGCAATCACGGTGAGTTCGATGCAACGCTAGTTAATCGTCTAAATTAACATACACATTAGTTAAAAGGGACTACTAGAAGCTCACCAAGTGCATTGATGGCGTTGGGGGATGGCCGGAGGGGTTGGAGCAGCGGTGGTAGTGATAGCTTCATAGTGACACATCTCATCGGCAATGTATTGCTAAAAAAAGACATGCATAAGCTTGAGGGAGCGCTAAGGATGGTTAAGTTAGAAGGAATTGGCCAATGACTCACTGGAGTGGCGTCGAATAGAGAAAGAGTCGGCGGCAACCAGTTTTGGGGAAACTTGATTTTGGTGATTCCCTGAGCGTGGGTTCACATCAAGCAAGGGAAAAGCATCAGTGGAGCATGGAACGCAATGTGACGTGGTTGGGTGAGGTTCAAGCTTACCGAGCATCGGAAGACAAAGGTTTGCATATGGGTGCGTGCCGGAGACGAAGAAGATGACAGCACGATCAAGCTATGAGGTTCACAAGGCTATATCAAGCAGAGAAAGAGAGTGAGTGAGGCACAAGGTGCATGTTGATGCAGGTGGTGAGGGCGAGGAAGCTCACCTGAGGAAATGGCGATGCATAGCATGCTCGCCGGCGTCGAGAACGACGCTTCCGTTCCTGGCTATTCAGGGAGCTAGAAGCTCAAAGAAAGCGCGAGATGGAATGAGAGGCGAGCTTGAGAAAAGATGACGCGCACGGATGCTTAAGTAGCTATGAGAAATGTGAAGGGATATGGGTAGGCTACACTAGATGGCAATTCAAAAATCCTACCACGTAAACCAGAAAGTCATGCAAGTAAAAGATTATAGATCATTACCACTAGACATGCCGTGCAGTAGAAGAAGAGTTGGAGCACCCTGATCTAACGTCGAGCGCGTCGATGAAGTGGTCGTAGCCGATCGTTTAACGTCCTTGGCACTGATCGTCTCCTCCAGCAACCTATGACGTTCCTTGCGTAGGTCGTGGATAGTCCTCAATCAGCGCAGCAACGCCTCTACGGTATCCACATGTCTAGGGGTGAAATACCGTATGCCGGTGTGCTACCACCAACGCGCACGGTAGGGCCTTCGAGGAGATGGCAGCTAGGGTTTTAGTGGAGAAACTCTTACGAACTAGCAGCCCCATGCATCCCCTTATAAAGAGTCCATCACGGATCCTATCCGAACTCGTTTGTTCCAACCCGTTAAGTGTGTGGCCTTGTAGGTCATGCGTAATCAGTTGTGACTCAGAAACGCTTTTCCAACCATGAGTCGTTAGCGGTTTCTAGTGGAAATAATGATTCCGAACACACATAAATGTTATATCGGACGAACCTTATGCAATATGATCTACGACCAGGTCCTTATCACTTATGAACAGCTTGTATCTCCATGCAATCAGTTCATATTTAGTTATGACCAGTTCGTAACCCCTTACGACCAATTAGTGATCATGTCCGACCAGTCTGTATCTCCAAATGACCAATTCATATCTGGTCATACTAAATGACATGCTTGCGTATTCTCCCTCTACATCACGATATCTGGTTGAATTCCAGGTGAGATACTTTATCATCCATGGACTGTTCAATACTTTGTCGATCAAGTGAAGGATAACTTCATATGGTCGACTCTTCAACTACTAGTGGCACGGCCATGCACTTTATTTATCCGACGACATCGAGAGGCCCGGAGATATCTCTCTTATTATGTTAGGAGGAGCAAATCTTATATCCGACCAATCGCATCTCTTTACATATTTCATAGCATACCTAAAAGTTACCTTTATAACTACCAAGTTACGAAGTAGCGTTTGACAACCCCTAAGTGCACTATTACAATGTAGAAATCCATATTGATATCAGGTCTAAGGATAATATATCATCATTGCTTGAGACCAACTGACGACACATAAAATCATAACAATCTCAATAGTGTCTCAAGGTGGGTCAATCCAACACCATATTCTCTAACATGTGTTCACATTATTGATTCGATATTCACATATCCATGGCCTGTGAATCGTGATCATCAATCAATACATGTGTTGATCGATAAGTCACTAGTGTCTCGACCAGTGACATCCGACCAGGGATACATTTAGAATGACATCATATAAGTTAAAAAGATTCATCAACAAGTCACATACTTGTTAATATTTATAAATAATAATTCATACAAGGAACATAATAATATTTATTCTATAACTCATAAATATGGACATGATATAATCATCTCTATTATTACCTCTAGGGCATATCACCAATAAAATGCGCGAGATAGGCGCAATAAAATGCGGCCGCAATGAGAACTCGTAGGCACCCTTCAGCGTCTCCGTCGGCGTGGTGAAAAGGTGGGGGGAGGCATGGGCGTGGTGACGTACAACGCAGGCGGACACAATGGGAGAAGGTGGAGCTCAGAAACCACAGAGGAGGCGAGCGTGCTGGCGCGCGGAGGTGGGCTCGAGGTGGAAGACGGGTGCTGATAGGTGGGGCCAGCGTGTCAGCGAGCGTGAGGGGCGGGGGTGCAAGGCGGGCTGCACTGGGCTGAGGTGGGGCACAGTGGCAATGGGTCAGGCGGATTCAGCCCAATAGGGTGAGCGGGAAATTCAAATAGGTTTTGAATTTTCTAGTAAAGGATGATTGTTGTTTGAATTTCTAAACATAGAAGACAGACCCCAAAATTTATGAAAGTTTTTACAGAGGCTCCTGACACAATATAGTTTATTGTATAATTTTCTAAAATTTTATGTGTTCTGTATTTTCTAAAATATTCTTTCAAGTTGTTGTTTGAATGTAAATTCAATATTTGATTTATGTATACTTCAAAAACATGTTCAAAATATCTTTCCCACATATAAACATGCTTAAATTTATTTCCTCACTCATTTTTAATACACTTACCCAAAGTTGGGATTTTTTTGGATGTTACACAGACTCTTCTGTATTGGGGAATCATGGAGAAATGGTTGATCGAAACATAATGTCAATCGAATTGGGTAAGGAACTCACCGCAAACTATGTGGACATAGGAGAAATATACTTGAGACAAGTATGTGTTGATAGTAGTTGCTTCACTTCTAGGGTTGCCTTCCATATCGAGAATTCGGATCTGGAATCAAAGACTATTTTTGCTGAATGCAAAAGTCATCTCAATCGAGATAAATGGAAGGACGCAATTGAAGTTGAACTAGACTCGCTAAATAAGAGGAAAGTCTTCGAACCAGTGGTCAAGATACCTCCAGACGTCATTCTTGTTGGACACAAGTGAGTGTTTATAAGAAAGCGGAATGAATGTAATGAAGTGGTGAGATACAAGTCGAGATTAGTAGCACAAGAGTTTACGCAATGACCTTACATCAATTACAATGATACATACTATGTTGTAATGGACGACATTACGTTCAGTTACTTGATGTGAATGGCAGCAGACTTGAATCTAAATATGAAACTCATGGATGTTGTGACTACATATTTGTATGGGTCACTTAATTCTGAAATCTTTATGAAGATTCCAGAGGGACTGAAGGTCCCACATATGAGCGTGAATGAGAATCACAACATGTATAGTGTGAAAATTGCAAATGTCACTATACGGGTTAAAACAGTCATGTCATATGTGGTACAACCGGCTGAGTGAGTTTCTTCTACACAAGGGATATACTAACAATGAGGTATGTCCATGTGTATACATCAATAAATCCGCTAATGGATTCTGCATTATATATGTATATATTTGATGATTTGAACATCATTGTAACTATAGAAGACATCCTCAAAGCAAGCTTATAGTTATAGATAGAATTCGAGATGAAAGATTTGTGCGAAACCAAATAGTGTCTTGGTATGCAGATCAAACATATGCTTGGGTGGCATATTCTTGCACCAAACCACCTACACCAAGAAAGAACTGCTGGAGATTTTATCTGGATAAAGCTCATCCACTTGGTAATCAAATGATCGTTAGGTCGCTTGAAGTGGAGAAAGATCCATATGGACCTAAGCGTGAGAATGAAGAAGTATTGGGACATGAAATCCCTTACTTAAGTGAAATTGGAGCACTCTTATATCTTGCAAATTTACTACACCTAACATTGCATTCACAGTGAATTATTTGGCAAGATATAGTTCCCAGCCTACTAAGAGGCATTGGAATGAGATTAAAGGAATTCTCAGGTACCTACAAGGTATTAGTGATCTTGGACTCTTTTATTCCAAGAACCAAGGTAGTAAAATGGTTGGATATTCAGATGTTTGATATCTTTATGTTCCCTATAATGCTATATCAAAATCCAGGAGTCATGTGGTGTAGAGGTGGGTAAAACACCCACGATCCTCTATGAGGATAATGATGCTTGTATTACACAGATGAAGAATAGCTATGTCAAGACTTTGATCATATTCCTAAAGCATTTCTATCCCCATGAGCAGCCTGAGAAAGGGAATGTACAAATACATAAAATCAAAACAAGTGAAAATCTTGCGGATCTATTCATTAAGGCCTTGCCAGCTTCTACCTTTGCAAAGCATGTTCATGGCATTGGCATGAGAAGGCTCAAAGAGTTGTTTCTTTGAGAGGACATTAAAATCTTCATATATGTATGTATGTATGTATGTATGTGTATATGTATATGCATATGTATATGTATGTATGTATGTATGTATGGGAACATATCTAGTGTAATGGGTAATTGAGTGCTAAGGTGTTAATGGCAATCTTGACAATTGGATCATGCAAGATGTTTAATGTAGAGCATTGGTGATGAGAGCATGCAGTATGTTTAATGCAATAACAAGGGCACGAGTTATGTACTCTTTTCTTCAAACCATTTTTTCCACTAGGTTTTTCGGAAGGAGTTTTTGACAAGACATGAGCATGGCGTTGGTAAAGTATCCAATGATGGGTGTTGTAATATTGGCCTGTTAGGCCCAAACATGTGGGCATTTTACCTAAATGAGGCTCATTAGTGATAAGGCTCATTAAGGCACATGGGGCATGACTTGTTAGAATGATCTCATCTCAGGCATTTGGCCCAACGGCCAAATGCCTTCCTCTCGACATGCCGATCGGGGCGCCCATTAATTGGTGGTGGGCCCTGTCATGACGCCATATAAAGAGGTGGGGGTCGGGCAAGACAGAACCGAAGTTCACCATGCCGCCACAAACCCTAACCTACAAACCCTAGACCGATCATATGAGGGGCGACGGAAGCTCAACCACCGCCGCTCTACCGGGAGACGCCACCGCCGGAAGACCTCCTCTTCTTCTCCACCGATGGCCAACCCCTCCTCCTCTACATCGGACGGTAACCTAACCCTAATCTCTCTCTCTCTCTCTCTCGGTTTCTCTCACGAACCCAAAACAAGAACACAACCTCAAAAGAAAAGAATCCAACAATGGCATCAGAGCCACTAGGCGTAGATCTAGACGGCAAAAGAAAAGAAAAGAAAAGAAAAAAAAGGGGTGAAACCCTAACCCTAGATCTCAAACGGCGGGTCTTACCTGGCCGTGCGGGACCATCGGGCGAGCCGTGGGCTCGACGGGGCTCCAAAGCGGCCCGGAGCGCCGCCGATCGTGGCGGGACCACTGGAGCGTCCGGTCCGGCCCCGACGTGTGAAGGGCGCCGACACGGAGCCGCTGACGGCGCGCGCGCTCCTCTCGAGGAGCGCGCGACGCCGGCGAGGGCATGGCGGCGGCCGGCTTTCTTCTCTCCCGCCGCTCTCCGCGCCGCTGTCGCCTCGATTCTTCCGCCGGGAGCGAGCGAGAGAGAAGGAGAGGAAGAAATGAGCTAGGGTTTCGGAAAACGCCCTTCGCGTTTTGTTCGGCCGAAACCGCGCCGAGCCGTCGGATCGATCGAGCGCTCGGATCGAGCGCGAGCGACGAGCGGCCGAAGCGGGCCGCCGTGGGCCGAGGTGCGTTGAATGGGCCGAAATGGCGAATGAGCGATAAAATCCGGATCGATTTAATTATTTTCAGAAGCAATTTTGGATGAATTTGAATGGAATTTGACTCAAATCTCTGTAAAATTTTGCACCAACGTGTTATTTTCCAGAGATTAAATGTATAAAGTTATAATGCTTCTGAGAATGAATTATTTTTGAATAATTTAATGTTTCCGCTGCAAAAGTTAAATGTTGATTAATTCTTTTAATTTAATTCGAACCAACGGGAGAATTTAATTTTTAAGAATTGTTGTGAATTATGATATTGTTATTTTCCACCAACGTTGATAATAACGAAGATTATAATTTTAATTGATGATTTTATGCATTGTTTCTATTTACACTAGCGGTGATATAGATTTAATGTATAGATAAAATTGTATGTTTTAATTTTAACCAACGTTGAAACTAAGGCATGCAGTTATTGTTATTATAAATGTTCTCACTATATATGGATTGTGTTTTCAGGAGGATATTCTTTGATGGGCTACATCAGAGATATCCCGGTTCTCAAAGGAGACAATTACGGTGAATGGAAGAAAAAGATAGACCTGGCCTTCATTTTAGCTGAGGTGGACTGGGTAGTCATCACACCGTGTCCTACAGAGCCTGTGGCACCGGTGAGGGAGGCAAATGAGGCTGATGCTGCTTGGCAGACCAAACAGAGGGACTTTGCTCCCATAAAAATGTCATATGATCTTGATCATAAAAAGTGGGTCACTGCCAACAAGAAATATTTGGCTGTGATAAAGAACACGATTGAGCCTGCAATTGTGGGCTCAATCGCAGAGTGTGACAGTGTCACAGAGTACCTTGAGAAAATAAAGAGTCAGTTTACTGGCTCTTCAAAGACTTATGCTACACAGCTGATTAAGCAGCTTGTGACAGAAAGGTACTCTGGTGGTGGCAGTGGCATAAGAGAGCACATACTAAGGATGAGTAACTTGGCATCCAAGCTTAAACCAATGGATTTGGCTCTCAAGGATGAGTTCCTTATTCATTTGATTTTTGCTTCCTTGCCGGAAAAGTTTGACACTTTTGTTGTCAACTACAATATGCAGCCCGAGAAATGGGATTTAGAAAAGTGCATAGCTATGTGTGTGCAAGAGGAGGAAAGATTTAAATCCTCACATGGTGGTTCTATCAACTATGTGAAGGACAACAAGAAAAGGAACTTCAACAGTAACTTCTCCTCAAAGAACAAGGGAAAAGCCTCTGTCTATCAGCCTCAACAGAATAAATTTGCAGTAGACAAAGATCAGTGTCTTCACTGCAAAAAGACAGGACACTACAAGAAGAACTGTCCCGATTACTTAAAGATGATAATGTCAAAGAAAGGTGAGAACATTATTACCTTTATAAATGAATCCCTGTATGTGCAATATTCGAAATCTACTTGGTGGATTGATTCAGGAGCGACTATTCATGTTGCTAATTCTTTACAGGGATTCCGTTCGACGAGGACTACGCAAAGAAAAGAAAGATGCATTAAAGTCGCAAATGGAGTCCAAGCTGAAGTTGAAGCCGTTGGCGATATTTCATTAGAGCTAGCTGATGGTTTCACTCTTTTACTTAGAGATGTTCTTTATGTTCCCTCTTTACAGAGGAATTTGATTAGTGTTTCAAAATTGGACAATGATAGTTATGATTGTCATTTTGGAAATGGCAAGTGTGAAATAATATTTAATAAAGAATGTGTTGGTCTTGCCATCAAACAATATGAGCTTTATTTATTGTCACTTCGTGAAAATGTGAATTCCGTATGTGATGTGAATGAGCGTATATCCTCGCCTGAGAATGCGAACAGAAAACGAAAGAGAACTCATAAGGCATCGTCGAAATTATGGCACTGTCGTTTAGGCCATATTTCGAGGGGGAGAATAGAAAGACTAGTTAAGAATGATATTCTTCCTCTATTAGAGTTCTCAGACTTAGAACAATACAGAGAATGCATTAAAGGAAAATATGTAAAGAAAATTAAGAAAGACGCAAAACGAAGCACAGGAGTTCTACAAATTATACACACAGACATTTGTGGTCCTTTTCCTGTGAAAAGTGTGGATGGATATGACTCGTTCATAACATTCACGGATGATTACTCCCGTTATGGATATATTTATCCAATCAAAGAAAGAAATGAAGCCTTGGATAAATTCAATATATTTAAGGCTGAAGTTGAAAACCAATACGATTTAAAGATTAAGATAGTTCGATCTGATCGTGGAGGGGAGTACTACGGTCGACATACCCCATATGGACAAGTTCCTGGACCTTTTGCAAGGTTTTTACAGGAAAATGGCATAGTGGCCCAGTATTCTACACCGGGCGAACCTCAGCAAAATGGAATAGCTGGAAGACGCAACCGTACCCTGATGGATATGGTGCGAAGCATGATGAGCTACTCCACACTCCCATTGAGTTTATGGATGGAGGCGTTGAAAACCGCCATTCATATTCTCAATAGAGTGCCTAGTAAGTCGGTGCCCAAAACACCGTACGAGTTGTGGACAGGAAGAGCTCCCTCACTAAACCACTTACGTGTGTGGGGAGTCCTCTTTGAGGCTAAAGTATTTAACCCAAACCTTGGGAAGCTTGATCCCAAAGCATGAAGTTGTCATTTCATTGGCTACTGAAAAGTCAAAAGGTTTTCGTTTCTACTGTCTAGACAGGATATACAAAGTTTGTAGAAACGAGACACGCTGTCTTCTTAGAGGATGAAATGATGAGGGGGAGCATGGTAGCTCGAGAGATTGATCTTGAAGAGAAGCGGGTATATGTGCCCACTCCGATGATTCAAGAGCCACTCTTCACACTACCATTGTCATTTGCAACCGACTAAGACAAGACAACGTGGTGCCAAGACTGTTATTGTTCCTCATGTGACAACAATGAATGAGAATGAGGAACCCGTTCTTGAGATCCTATAGAACCCATTGCCACAAATGAGGGGAGCAACAAATGACCTCAAATGTAAGATGTACCTAATGAGGAGGCCAGGAGGTCTCAAAGAGTAAGAAGATCGGCTATTTCGATGATTATCGATTTATCATACTGAGGAATTTCAAATGGAGGATGATCCCACCTCATTTGAAGAAGCCATGAGAAGCGAAAATTCTTCAAAATGGCTTGAGGCCATGGAAGAGGAAATGAGGTCCATGAAGGCTAATAAAGTCAGGACTTGAAATTATTCCTAAAGGAGCCAAAACAATTGGTAATGTAAATGGGTCTACAAAACAAAGCTTGACTCCCAAGGGAATGTAGAAAGATACAAAGCGCGACTTGTGGCAAAAGGCTTTACGCAAAGAGAAAAGATTGATTACAATGAGACCTTTTCTCCAGTCTCTGTAGAAGATTCTTTGTAATCATAATGGCATTAGTAGCACATTATGATTTAGAGTTACATCAGATGGATGTAAAGACTGCATTTCTTAATGGGGATTTGGAGGAAAATATTTACATGGCACAACCGAAAGGTTTTATCGTGGAACGAAATGAAAGAATGGGATGCCGCCTAAAGAAATCGATTTATGGGTTAAAGCAAGCTTCAAGACAGTGGTACTTGAAGTTTGACAGTACAATAAGAAAATTTGGGTTCAAAGAGAATGTAGAGAACAACTGTGTTTATACAAAGTTTAAAGATGGAAAGTTTATCTTCCTAATCCTGTATGTGGATGATATCCTACTGGCTAGTAGTGATGTCAGTCTGCTACTGGAGACAAAGAAGTTTTTGTCCTCAAACTTTGATATGAAAGATCTTGGTGAAGCTTCGTTCGTTCTAGGGATCGAAATTCACCGGGATAGAAACAAGGGTATGTTGGGACTGTCACAAAAGCATACATAGAGAAAGTATTAAAGAAATTTGGTATGCATAAATGTAGTCCTTCACCTGCACCTATAGTCAAGGGCGACAGATATGGGGATTTTCAATGCCCCAGGAACCAGTACGAGCTCGATCAAATGAAATCGGTTCCATATGCTTCAGCTGTCGGAAGCTTGCAGTATGCTCAAGTGTGTACACGCCCTGACTTAGCGTTTGTTACCGGGTTACTTGGCAGATTCCAGAGCAATCCTGGAATAGAACATTGGAAATTGATAAAGAAAGTCTTGCGTTATTTGCAAGGAACAAAAGGCCTCATGATGACATACAGAAGATCAGATTCACTCCATATAGTGGGGTATACAGATTCTGATTTTACGGGAGATGATAGAAAGTCGACATCCGGATATGTGTTCACTCTCGCTGGAGGAGCTATATCGTGGAAAAGCTCAAAGCAAACCGTCACTACATCGTCCACAATGTATGCCGAGTTTGTAGCATGTTATGAGGCTACGGGCAGTGAATCGTTAAAGAAGTTCATACCCGGTTTAAAAGTGGTTGACGACATCAATAGACCACTTAAGTTGTATCGCGATAATGAACCCATGATAATGTATGCCCACAACAATAAGTCAAGTGGTGCCGCCAAACACATTGACATAAAGTACTATGTTGTGAAAGATAAAGTTCGGATCAAATTATAAATCTTGAGCATATAAGTACAAGAAAGATGTTAGCGGATCCGCTTACTAAAGGCTTACCACCCAACGTGTTCAGAGAACATATAGCGGCATGGGTTTAAGGAAAGCCTATGAATCTGGACTAAAAGATGGCCCAAAAGATTAAAGTAACTATTTCAGAACAAAGAGGTGTGTTGTAGCTGTTGAATCTATCGGCGATTGACCGTGACGATGAGACATGTTCTATGCACCAATATGTGATGGAATGAGTAAAGTCAAAAGTAATTAAAGATAAAGCATAGATTGAGATCAAAGGGGAGAATGTTAGAATGATCTCATCTCAGGCTTGGGCCAAATGCCTTCCTCCGATTGCCTCGATCGGGGCGCCAAAATTAATTGGTGGGGGCCTGTCGCCAGCGCCATATAAAAGAGGTGGGGGTCGGGGTGGCACAGGAACCGAAGTTCACCGTGCCGCCACAAACCCTAACCTACAAACCCTAGACCGATCTGTTAAGGGAGCGCTGAAGCGACAGGAAGCTCAACCACCGGCCGCCTCTACCCGGGAGACGCCGCCGCCGGAAGACCTCCTCTTCTTCTCCACCGATGGCCAACCCCTCCTCCTCTACATCGGACGGTAACCTAACCCTAATCTCTCTCTCTCTCTCTCTCTCTCTCGGTTTCTCTCACGAACCCAAAACAAGAACACAACCTCAAAAGAAAAGAATCCAACATGACTGTCTAGTTTAGTCTCATATGGCTTATTGATTTGTGATGGAAGACCCGCTCCGCTTATATAAGAGGGGGCAAGGGATCTCATTGTACACCTACCGATCTCGTATCCACCCATCAATAAAGAGAGGGGTGATGTCGGGATTGTTTCTTGTGTCTTCTACTTTTCGTGTAATTGTTCATCGGCAACGCGACCACAAATCTAACAAAAGCATTAAGTGAAAGCATTTTTTTTTGAAGCCATACCAACAAAAAAAAAACTTACTAGAATGAGTAAACACTACCATAACTAACTAGATTATGCAAGGTAGCATAGCACAACAAACGCAAACTAGCCCTAAGAATGGGATAGAACGCACATTTTAATTTGTAGGGAGAAGAATTGCGTGGAGTTACCTAGGGTACATTTTACTCCAGTTTTTACAGATTTCATGCGCAAGATCGAATTACTAGCATATGAATGACTTCTGTACACAGTGCTGATTGAACAATGTCCCAACCAGAATAGCACAACACAGCCTGACAACAACATTAGTTGGTGGATTATATATGACGCAACGGGGCCAAGATTTTTTGGGGCTTAGGAATTCGAATCTCAGCAGAATTGACAGGGCGGCGAAACTAACTGTCCACGAGAATGAGTTATCATCATCTACTTTCACAGGTCTAAAGCAAAACAAAATGAACAAATTCAAAGGCAAATTAAAAGTTGTGGCTCGCCGCTGGCGACAGAGCAAACCACTCCCGGCCGGCCGGAACGGCCAGGCCAAGCTGAGAGGGACGTGGTTCCAACCCTGAACCCTGAACTCTGAAGTCTAAACTCTGAACCATGCCACAAGGGGCCAAACGCACCGTCTGTTCGCTCCAAATTCCAAATCATGCATGGCCGACGCACCACAGTCATGAGCTGGCCGACCAAATTCTTGCAGCCACACACAAACACACCGTGCTGCATCTGCATGCATGCAATGCAAGGCTGAGGAGCCAAAAACGTTTGCGAAGAAAGAAAGAAACATGTACATTTTCCGAAGCGGCCCAAACAAAACTGTTCTGCATGGGGGGAAACTTTGGGTTTCTTCAGACAACGACTTGCCAACAAATGTTTACTATCCCTATTTGAAAGAGAGAGAGGCTCAGCTGGTCCATCACCTCGCCCCTGCTGCTTGTTTCTTCTCTTTGTCGTCTCAAACTACTTATCGCTCCGTGTTCATCGACTACTAGCAAAGAACGCATGCATGAAGGGGAAAAGTTGGATGTTTCGCTATTGTTTGGGAGCGATAGGTCTCTTTAGCTTCGTCCATGAACTGCAACACAGAGAGGATTTAAAATAGTTTCATGGTCAATGGTTAACAATATATATATATATATATATATATATAGAGAGAGAGAGAGAGAGAGAGAGAGAGAGATGGAACATTGAAGCAAGTTCCTTTGGAATTGGTTCCTCCGATCTTTTGTTCCAGGCACTTCAAAATAAAATTTCCTTGAAGTTATTTTTTCCCCTCTTGTAAGTTTTCATTTGATCTAGTGGGTTCTTTTGAGGCGAACAACCGGATGGAAAAAACCTATCTAGAGAGACATTCAACCTACCCGACCTTTGGAGGAAAACCAAACATGTGATTCTAGTTTAAATGTCTAATGATAAGATATCGCAACTGTTTTTTTCTAGACCAAGACATCGCAACTGTTAAGCTATCTCAATATTATAGCCAGCTATAGCTGGGGCTTTCCAGGTTCTATTTGGAATGCATGAAATCCATGTTCTTATTTATGGGATTGTCTATTTGTAAGGTGATTAAAATTTTCTTAAGTAAAAATTATATTTTTTTATTTATTGAATCAAAACCCAATCATATAGCATATCAATCTCTGCACTAATTGAACGGCCACAACAATTGACTTAAATTTATAGAAAATTTCAGCCGACTTAGAAATAGCAAACACAGAATTAATTAGTTCTCATGACAAGTGAAAATCTATAGGAATTGACAAATGCAAAAATTATTCAAAAATGGAATCTGGATAGTTTACTAAACAAAATGCAAGAAACACAATAGGAAATCCCTCTTGGGATAGAGCGAGAGGACAGGAGAGAAGAACATGGATGTTGCCTTTTCACACAAAAAAAAAAAAGAAGAAGAAGAAAGAGAAAAACAAGATGTTCCCTAAGACTTAGCATGAGATTTGAGTTAATGTTTGGAACGAGGGAATTTTTACCTGTTTCTGTGCGAATTGAACCATTCCCTGTTGAATGAAATTCATGCCTTCCACACATGCCAAAATGGAGGAAAAGATAATGACTCATGAAATGAGAATTTTGAATTTTCCATAACCATTCCTATAGTCCGAAGGCCTTCATGAGAAAAAATATATATAGCTAGGAATGCAATCCTACTCATTTCCTTCAAAAATCCTACCCAAACAAGCTCCGAAGTTTACTTGGTTTGTATCGATTTGCTTAATTAGCAACCAGAATGATGCTCTTTTAACATCCAGAATTTTATAATCTATTGCTGTTTCGGTGCATCAAGAGAGTTTTTTAGAATATTTTTCACCGTCGTTGGCACCGATACACCATTCAGTTAAAACAATAAAAAGAGAAAGAATATAGTGTGAAAATATTCTCGTACATAGCCAAATGTTGCGTGTGGATTGTAGCCACGGTCACGAGAACCTGATGCTTCATAAGTCGAAACAAAATTGGTGGTTGAACGACCTTTTTATGCCGTGTTTTGTTCTGAGGGATTTCATCGCGACGCTTCTCAGCAGCAAAAAAACATGCTCTCATTTTTATTTGTATTTTAGATTCCAGACCATATTGGATGTATTACTTGGAAAATTGCTTAATAGATTCTTATATCTATGTAGAGACTAAATTCACACCTCTTTTTTTCAATCCAATTTTCACTTAAGTAGTTAGTAATAGGATCAATAACACTCAAAAGATGCCTCGAGCAAGGAGATAGGTCCTCTACATTTAAGGATTTAATGCAGAGGTTCTACAGCTTATGGTATTAGAAAACGATCTCCACCGTCCGATCAAAAATCAAATCTGATACAAAATTAAAGATCGATATGTGTAGCTACAATGTTTTTGTTGCATTAAAATCACCACATTAATATTTTCTCTACTGCTACAGCATTTGCTATATTACTGCTGCAGAGTACGCACACTGAACCAGAGGATCACGATTTGCAAGGGAGATGGATTCTCTGCATTACACACACTCACACCCAGTACTCTCTTCTAGAAGAAGCAATATGAGCACGCACTCAGCCAAACACACCCTAACACTACTACAAAACATGATAAACTAGACACCCTATCACAGACGATTCTTCATTAACCGTTTGTGATAAATAAGTATCACAGATTCTATGTGTTATCACAGACAGTTCTTTACAAGAACCGTCTGTGATAGATGCCTATCACAGACGGTTCTTGTAAAGAACCGTCTGTGATATACAAGCACTATAAATAGATGCTCCCGACAGGCCTCCTTTCCATTCCATTTGAGGCGCCGCCACCCTGCTGCTGCCTTGCCTCCCCATTGGCCACCGATTTGGCGGCGGTCAGACCGGCAATTAGTTGTGTTTCAAATGTATGAAAATGAGGATAAATTAAAACTTTTGGATGCATTCTTGTTGTCATTTGAATTCTCTAGAATTTATCACCTTGAAATGTGGACTTCAAATTGAATTAAGGTTATTGACTTGAAGTGTTGCAATTCAAGGTTTTCTAGTCAAACCTTATGATCATCATCGGGAAATATTTTTTCTAAATTCTTGATCATCTGGGTAACCTCCCTGAGAAATTTTATAATTTTTAGAAATTATTTGCTATTTCTTAAGGGCTGGTCAAACCTGTTGTCTCCCTGGTCAAACCCCCTGTCCAGCAGCTTGTGAATTTTATAGAGGGCAATACACTACATGAGAAATTCTGGAAAATTCATACACGGTTGATCTTGAAGTCAGGATCACTCAGTAAAAATTTTAGAATTTTTGGAGCTGTGGAGCTACCTCTGGAAATTTTCAAATCATCTCAGCCTTTCAATTCAAAATCTGGAATCACTGTTCATCGGGCTCGAACCCGAGTCTCGCGGTTCAGCTCAACTGCCTAACCACGCTCGTGTGTGAGCCGTCCGATGGAGATCCTCCGGTCCAGATCTCGTACCCGTTCGTACCACTCGGGCCTTCCGCTCCTGGATCCAAGCCGTCTGATTTGGAGATCACGGCCTGGATTGAGTGGCCAATCACCCCTTTCACTTGAACTGTCCGATTTGGAGATCAACGGCCTGGATTGAGTGGCCGATCGGACAGGTCGATCGCCCCGTTCACTTGAACCGTTCGATCTCGATTACTCACAGCACAGACGGTTCTTTAATGGAACCGTTTGTGATTACTCACATCACAGACGGCTCCATTAAAGAACCATCTGTGATGTTTAGGGTTATCACAGACGATTCTTTAATAGAACCGTCTGTGATAAATCATCACAGACGGTTCTATTAAAGAATCGTCTGTGATGTTAGTCTATATAAGTGCTTCGCTCGAATGGTTGTGCAGTTGCCCTAGTTCTTAACACTTCCCAGAATCGCCCAACGCCGCCTCCCCCGATTCGGCGCCACCCAACGCCGCCTCCCCCGTTCCGGCCACCGGTGCTCCTCTTGCCGATTCGGTGCCGCCGGAAGCTTCACCCCACCACCCTCGGCCATCCCCGCAAGCCGGCCGACGCTCCCCACTACTGTGGGCCTCCACCGCCGTGCGCCTCCCCTCCGACAAGGAGGTCGGCGTCCTCACCGACTGGGAGACCAAGTTCCAGGCAAAGTACCCCGTCGTTGCCCGCCTCGCCGACTCACTTTGAACTCAACCCCAACCCCAACCCCCACCACCACCCACCATCACCGTCCTCTTCCGCGGGCTAAGTATTGTTGTATCCTCTTGTGTGCTCTACCATATCTCCGTATGTATCCTGAGACTCGCTGCATAGACTGGTGTCAGGGTGTGTGCTTAATTGCTTACTGGCTGCTTACCTATAACTACTCAATAATCTGAATGGAAAGACTCTCGGGTTGTTTTAAGTATTGATTTGGGTGGTCTTTATAATTGCCACTTTGTTTCAGATGCAATAGGTTGTTCTAAGGTTTGATTTAAGTTTTTTTGTCTGGAAGCAATGTGCTGAATGTCCAACCATAGGTTCAGTTGATTGTGTTTTTCTTGACATGTTAAGACATTAGTTGTCAACGTCACATAGGCACATCAAAATAGTTTCCAGGCTGGTGATTTAGGGGAAAGTAGTTTATTTTCTTGAGGTTTTCTGTCTGGAAGCAATGTGTCAAACGAGTTTAGTTGCTGAATGTTCTTTTGGATGTTCTGATTAGGGGTAAAATTTGTTAGTGTGGTTTGGGGGTTGTATTTCCTTTTGTTTTAGTGTGTAGGGCTGATATCCCCAGGAGTTTCCTGTATCGAGGGCAATTTCATATATTTTATTTACTACGTATCATATATTTAGGTTCAATGGGTAATTTATATTTGATTATGTAATCATTGCGTACGTAACTTATATAGATGGCAGTGGCACTGTCTTCCTTCGTTTGAAATAGACGAGGATAACTTTTTTGAATCATGTAGGGCGTTCATCGGCTATGTTGCCGAGGGAGGTTTATACAAGGGAACGAGCGCCACACTGACTCACATGATGCGATTTCCGGTACACGCTACAACACAATAATCATATATCATACTCCATAATATTGTGTCTCGAACTGACTATACATATATATGTAATTCTATTTTTGCAGTGCCGCCAGCAAAAACGAGATCACATATGCGCATTCTACGTATGCCATCATATGCAGCTATTGATTGCTTCTAGGACGCACGATCCCCAGGTTTGTCAATCTCGTAATAATTATTTTCTAATTATAAATTTAAATATATATGCTTACTACTTTACTCCTGCTAGCGACAGGGCTTGAACATAGAGTTAAATGCACTCGAGATGGACCAGGTCACGCACGTTCGAGGGGAGCTCTGCGGCTTCATCAAAGTAGACATAGTTAACACCACCAAAGAGTTTCACACCGTCGACACCGATGAACGACCTCGAAACAATTGATTCAATATTGTCATTCACTTTGACTGGTTGTAATTCAATTTGTAACTCTAGCGACAATATATACTTGAAATATTCTTTTGTAATTGATTTTGAGTTAAATGATCACTTTGAGTTGTCAATAATTATCTGTGATATGTTTCTGCTTGCTAGTTTTCAGAGGGCGTGGCTAGCAATTCCTGAGGCTAGCTGAAAATACGATAAAAATTAATTAGGTCTAAAGACTTATCACAGACGGTTCCAACCATGACCGTCTGCGATTCTGTAGTATCACAAACGGTTCATGGTTAGAACCGTCTGTGATTCTGTAGTATCACAGACGGTTCGTGGTTGGAACCGTCTGTGATAAGACTTATCACAAACGGCTTTTCAATCGTCTGTGATAACCGCCTGTTATCACAGACATAAAATTTCAAACGGTTCGAAAACCGTCTGTGATGACTGTTACGAACCGTCTGTGATGAGCTTTTCTGTAGTAGTGTGACATTGACATATCGATCCCTCCTCAAAAATGTCAGTCACTCAGACTAAAAAAGAGAGGAAAATGTCACTGGTATGGTCCTGGCCTTGCAGGATGCAACACGTAGCCATCTTCGATGACGTGAAACAAAGTACTTAGTTTTCCTAGTAACGTACTTAGAGCATCTACAATACTCCACATCACTTGTTATTAAAGATGAACACATCAGCATTTAGGTGACGTAGAGGAGAGATGGTGCGCAGAGAATGTGTGCTTGTTACAAGATGAAGAAACAAGCAAGCTATTGACACAAAAACACAAAAACAACAAAAATACTTATTGGAGACTTGCTTGTTACTAAAAATCTGTTTTGTGGGTTATGCATACTTGTAGTAATTAAAGTCTTATATGCAAGCTCAAGAAATAATCTATTAGAAGACTTGTTTATTTTTATTAGATTGAATACTCTCTCTACTCTTAGTAACAAGCTAAGAACAAAACTATTGTAGATGCTCTTAGTTTTCTTATTAATATAATTCGTGCAGACCTTACAAATTGTGCGAATATATATCTTTCCCAGGAGGCTCCGATCAACTCCCTTCAAACAAAGCGGCGGTGCTAGTGTACGTATAATAGTTGACCTTAGCGAGTTTTGTTCAATACGGGGCACTCAACAAATTGCACACTCCACACGAGTCTTCTTTTTGCACCTTTCTTTTGAGTATATATGGTGATTTGTCTTTTTGTGATATTGGTTTGACTTTTCTGAATTATTTAGAGCTATCTAGATAATGTTACTCTTTGAAATAAAACTTGGATCTTGAGTCCTTGACCCACCCTACCTAGTACCATAATAGATCCATATCAAGCTTATAAACTCACATGTGACATTTATAATATGCTAATTAATTATATTTGAGTCACCAAAGTAGTAAACCTTCTCTCACTAAATGTATATCGTTTTGGATATTGGCATGTTCTGCAAAGTTAAAAATCCATATTTGGTACCTATACTTTACCGTTGTTCCACTTTATAGCCTCCACTTTAAAATCGATTATTTTACACCCTCTACTTTGAAAGCCGGATCGAACCACCCCTTGAAAGCGGTATTGAGGGTGGTTTTGCAATATCATCCACTGACATTTTTAAACATTGCTACGCTAGCAACCAAGTCATGCTATATCATGCCTCCTCTCTCTCCCGTCTTATCCCTCCTTTTTCTCTCCACCTCTCTCTCTCCTCTCCTTGGCAATGGAAGGAAGAAAGAGGCGGTGACATGGATAGCTCTCTGGACACACAGCTGATGGTGGTTCGTCACCGGCGAGTCCTCGACGACTAGAGGTGTCTGTGGCAACGGTAACACAATGGACGCGGCTTGGAATTGATTGGCAAGAAAGAGAAAGGTAAAGGGGAAAGAGAGGACCTTACCGACGAAGATCTAGTGCATTGGAGCTCCGATCGAGGTCAGGGAAGAAAATTGTGGAAGCAACGTCTCAGCAGGCAGGAGGGATTTTGTTGTGGACGTCATGTGAACCTCACTGGTGGAAGGCTACGGTCGGAGATGCACCAGAAAAGGAGATCGGGTCGTGGCGGATCTCGCGCGGATTCGGAGAAGGAGATCGAGCAATGACGGATCACGCCAGACTCAGAGAAGGAGAGTGGGTGCTGGTTCTACTGGCCGGCAGTGCTGGTCGGGTGTGCATTGCTGGTCAGGATCCATTAAATTGCAGTTGACAGTGAGGTGATTGAGGACGATGGTGGCAGCAACCACTACTATAGAAAAACTCATCATAGATGGTTTGAAAACATCACCACAGATAGTTTCTTGAACCCTCTGTGCTTATGAGTTAGTAATACCCTTATGGCATTACAGACGATTCTTACTATGAACCGTCTGTATTAGTCTATTATCACAAACGGTTCTAGTTAAGAACCGTATGTGATAGCTATACTATCTATTGCAAGATGGTGATCTCGTTCTCATAAATAGGCCTCCTTTCGTTCATCAACATTCTATTAATGCAAATGACATCACTATCGTGCAATAGACTTTGGCACCATAAAATATGAATTTTAACAAGGACCAAAACCCTAGCTATCCATCAATCATCACAAGAACTAGATGCATCAACAATTAATTTTCACATGCACAAGCATCAAGATTTACATGGCCGAAACACTAGCCATCCATCAATCATCACAAGAACTAGATGCATCAACAATTAATTTTCACACGCACAAGCATCAAGATTTAGCAGAACCGATCTGGATTCTGGAGTAGTTGAGAGATCGCGACGCTGCTTCAGTTTGAATAAAGGGGCGACCAAATCTAGAGGGATATAAGGGGGCGGCGAAATATCACAAACGGTTTTTAATACAAACCGTCTATGATGAGTTAATTATCACAAATAATTTGTATTAAACACCGTCTGTGATATTATCTCTTCACAGACAGTTTTTAGCGTAGCCTGTAACACAGACGCTCGCTAAACCAAAACCGTCTGTGATTATTTTTAATATTGACGGTTTTGGTCAACAGTCTGTGATGAGGCGTCCAGTATTAGCCTTTTTTTGTAGTAGTGAACATCCATCGCAGTTGTTGCCACTGCCGAAGGACCATCCGAAATCTCTTTCCCCTTCTAACCAGATCCGGTTGTACATGACCAATGTGTACGGTGGGGCAGCTGGGGCGTCATGATAGCTGACGTAGCACCCAGGAGCTAGCCATGATTGGGTGCCCACTGGATCTGGAGGAGAAGGTGGTGATGGTGTCCGTCGGGGATGAGGAGAAGGTGGTGGTGTGCTCGTCGAGTGTTAGGTAGAGGAGGAGGCGCTTGACGAGAAAGGGAAGGAGGAGGAGCATGTAGGGCACGTGCCATGGTTAGGAGGAGGAGGGCTCTAGCAAGAAGGGGGGAGGAGGAGAAGTGCGTCGGGCTCGACCATGGTTGGGTTAGGAGGAGGAGGTGCTCTGGCAAGAAGAGGAAGCTGACTCACCAAGGCCTGTCATGTGCAACTCATCACCAAAACCACCTTCTACCTAAACTAGGACTTTACGTGATCTGCTATTGAAGGTAGGGGACGTAAAATACCCGGTTTTAAAGTAGAAGATCCAAACTAAACTACTTGAAAGTAGATGTACCAAATATGTACTTTTTCCTAATTTGTGTTATTAAAATATTCTGGACTACGCGAAGCCATCCAAAGGTTGCTCCAACTTTCCTATACAAATGCACATCCAAGTCATCTAGCTCCATGTTTCAATTTGATGGAGCCCGGAGTTCTTGCATGGCCTGCCGGCTCCGGCATTCGCCAAATAGGCACTACTTGATTTGTCACTTTTATATTCGAAATGCAAATTTATCATTTATTTGTAGTACTATAAACAGAGAAGCTGAACAGATAAGACCCGCTATAACAATGGAGAGATGGAAGAGGATAGACGAGGCAAGGGTTGACAGCTTGACCTACTGTCAAAACAAAATAGTCAAATCGCATAGTCACTATAAAAATATTGGGAATATTCTATGGTAACCGGTCCAACAGGTTCATATTAGCTTCCATGTAAACCATAGATGATGCCATAGCATTCTTGTCGTGTTAAGTAACGTAAGACAACTTCATCTAGTTACAGCTGTTTAAATCCACATATATGGAGACTGTTGCTTATGAGATTTAATGATGTGAAAGTTTTGCTTGATTTCATCTGCAGAGCGACTATTTTAACAAGAGCAGTTCAAAATAGGCTGCTCGAAAATACTAAAAATATATATTTTTAAAACGCATCAGCTGTACTCTGAAAAAATAGATTATATTCGTAAATCGGGGCATAAGGGTACTCTCAACAAGCGAATTTGCATTATACTTATTCTATGCCATACCATCTTTTTGATTTGGTGGAAGATAGAGAAGCTTGATACCCATGCAAATATCAAATCATTTTAGAGGACCAATATATCGGTGAGTCGTCTCTCTCTCACCTAGTCTTTCTCTCTCCTTTACTAATAAGTTTAGGAGGATTTGAATTACAAGTTAAAGGTACAAACTATTGGAGTGCTTGATACTAAAATCCTCTCTAACCATTCTCTCACTCTCTTCTCTTCTAGTAGCAATGTTTAGTAGTTCAAGAATATAACATTTTAGCCATCGATATGGCCCCTGTATGCAATTTTAACCATATTTTTAATATGAATATGTTTATAAAATAATATAAAAATATTTTTAATGAATAATCTGATGATATTATTTTCACATGATAAATACAGATATTTTTGTATATATTAGATCAAAGTTAAGAAAGTTCAACGGTGCAATGTTTCTAGAACATCGATATTTATAAACGAAGGAAGTATCAAACTATTGCGACTCTTGAAAAAATATTTATTTTTAAATATTCCCAGTACGAAATGGTGACATCCGTGGGAGTGCCACCAGCCTCTTCCGCTCACAGGGCTGACGTCCGGCTACGGCTTGTAAACCTCGTCCACATGCACCGAAAAGAGTACGAAGGGAACAGGGAACAAAAAATTAGCGTGACGCACCCATCACTGCATGACATTTTAATTGATGCCGCATTATTTATTTTGCAACTACTACCTATCCATTTTCCATCACTAAATTTTGCACTCTTGTTTTTAATAATTCCGTTGGATATTAAACATCCAACAAGACTAGTAGTGACTGTTCTCCCCATAATTCTTGCCAAATTTATGTGGTTGAAAATATATTTAAGCTAAAAATATCATAATTATCCTATCTTTCATTCATTTCTCTTAATAGGTTGTTTGACCGTGAGTCTTTGCATGGCGGTGATATAAAAAAGTGAAATAAAAAAAAATCATAAATCAAATTTTGAAAAAAAGGAAAACATACATATTAAGCCTAGCGTAGCAAAACATCATTGTATGTACCAACTATTGGGCGGTATCAATGTAGAAATAGATCATCTGTATTAAAATATTCAATGCAGAGGATCTATAATGTCACGAATTAGAAGCCGATCTCCACTGTCCGATCGAAAAGCAAAAGTTCAGATCAATCATTACAATATTTTTTGCTACAGTGTTCCATTGTTCTCACAGTATTCTACGACGCTACTACAGAATACTATTTACACACTCACACAGATCATTGTTCATACAATGATCATTTGTATTACAACAGAGGATCCGGATCCCATTAAGCCCCCCATGATGCACGTGCACTCCCGACGGTTTGTAAGGTTGTTCCCGAGATGGAACTTTCCAATTTCCATCACATAAGTCCATTGAACTTGGTCAATGGTCAAACACATGAAATTACATACACGTTGCTCTCATTTCGTAGATCACACAATATAATTATACTTTTCCCCTGGTCATTAGTGTTTGCAACACATGCTACGGTCCTATTATCTTGGATATATAAATGCCAGTGAGCGCTTACACCTTTTGTTTGGTAAACTAATTTATACACAAATCTTATGTAAACGTGGCAAAAAAACACGTGTATTAAGAATAGCAAATTATGCCTTAGATGGGCTAGACCATAAGTGCAACTTATTTTATGACCGGTCTAACAAAACTAAAGCACCACCATTGCCATAAAGTTATGCCTTTTAGCTTCTTTTTTTTTATAAAAAAAGTTGTCAACAAGTTTCTGGAAGAAGCAAATTAAGGGCAAATGTGGACAAATCAATTAAAAGTAATGTTTTGATTTTCATAGTAACCTTGATAATATCTCTAACATCATAGTACCTTGAAAAAAATAAACAATCTAAATAATATCTTTGACCTCTATGTACCTGAAAAAAAGTAAACGAAGCAAGCTCGTAGATATCCTGGCAAAGTGACAAAAAAAACCAACCAAGTAAAACCGCATACCACCACCTACGCAGGTCACTCACAGGTCCCCAACTCCTACCAGAAAAGCGCGGGGCCCACCCATCACGAAAGGCACGAACAGAAACGGCAGAGCAGAGCAGGCGCCCAGTGCACCAAAGACCGCGTCCAGGAGCGGCGCCTCCCCCTGCCACCCAGGAGGCCAGGAGCCAAAAGACGCAGGCAGGCGCCGCACCGCAGCCTCCACCTCCACCCTCCTCCACCACCACAAAGTTTGCGCTGTGACCTGCGAGCCTTCAAAATCTCACGCAACCGCATCCCCACCACGCGACGCGACGCGACGCCGCCTCCCACCGCGTCACCCACCTCCTCCACATCGCCGCCGATCTCGCCCGCCCTCCCAGACGAGGAGACCCACCTCGCGGTGGGGGCATGGGCACGTGCGTGTCGCGGCCCAGCGCGTGCGTGGGCAAGCCCCACACGCCGCGCTCCGGCGAAGTCGGCCGTGCCGGCGGCGCTCGGCGCCGGCGTCGGCGGGGGAAGGGGCGGAGGAAGGCGCCCTCGCGCGCCTCGTCGATGGAGACCATCCAGGAGGCGGAGGTGCCCGCCTCGCCGTCGGCGGCAGCAGCCGGCGATCACCGGACCTACAGCAACCCCGCATTCCAAGGTGGGTGGGTGGGCGGATGGGCTGCTCTCTCCCCCATTCCTTTTGCCTGTGCTTGTTTGGGGGGGAATAGATTTGATCCTGGGGGACCATGGGGGGTGCGAGATTGTGCGTCCATGGCGATTAAATTACTGCCCCCTTGGGATCGTGCGCATCTACCAACAGCTGACGATCTGTTTTTTTTAATTGCTGTATTGAAGCTTGCCTTGTTCTGTAGAGTGGGGATCAGTGGGCGTTGTAATTAGTACTATCTTGGGTACACGTATAGTCGTATACATGCCATTTTGTTGCGCCAATGAATGAGGGTTCGTGGCATTGTACTACTCGCTAGTCCGAATTGACCTGACGTAAATTCGGGAACTTTGTTGCTGCAGTGTCCGGGAGCATTGAGGAGGCATGGTACGACTCCTTCGCGATTAGCGAGTCCGATGGCGAGGACGATTTCCACAGCGTGCAAGACGGTAACATGTGATGCCACAATGTAGTAGCCTAGTAGGCTAGGTCCCCTCCCATGGGTTGATTTGAAGTCTGTTGAACCTTTCAGCTCTTGTGGGCTCTGCAGATGCTTTTTCACTGAATGAGAACGAAGCGGCATTGAGTATGAGAGATGCTAATGGTGGGAGCTTCAATGGATCTGCGCATTCAGGTGAGCACCACCATAGAAAGCCAAGGTCCAGTGAGCTGTCAAAGGGGAATTTGGAGAATGGTGTGAGGTCCTCTGTGAGCCACGAGGATGTGGCGAGTGTTTCTGCTGAGGATAGTGCGCGTGGTGGAGGAAGGATACTGGACGATTGTGGTCTCCTGCCAAATAACTGTTTACCTTGTATCACCTCTGCTGTTGGCGTAAACGAGAAGAAGAGGGCTCTTTCCACAAGCCCAACTCATTCCATGAAGATGCCTTCGTTGAAGCTCTCATTCAAGAGGAAGTCGGGGGAAGCCCATCCATCTTCCACACTACGTAAGATGTTCATTGACCGTTGGGTTATTGTTGCTTTTCTCAAAATCTGACAGTTCATACCAGCTTCATTCTTACATGCAACAATCTTCCATTTTACTGTGTTCGATAAATTAAAATTTTGCAATCAACTTTCCCATATTTATTGCCAGGTCAGAGGAATCATGTTTATGTATTTGCACTCTCTCTTTCATAATTTATTTTTAGTGAATTTATGGGCACACATGAAAAATTATTAAGAAAGATAAAAGAGAAAAAGGACAAAAACTAGTACAGGAGGTGAAGTCTCCAACTGGTGACACTATTTCAATGTGTGTACAGTACAAATTTCATTTTTCAAATGGACCATCTTTCATTTGAGGAGATTAGTAGTATTTTTTTTAGTTAAAGATCGCTTTCTATTAGGAATTTAGGATGAACGTTTGTTATGATTTGCGCCAAATAAATTCAACTTGACTTTGATTGTAGTATTGGTTTTCAGCTGTTGCTCTTTGAGCTCAAATCGTTTTGTGCCACTTCACCTTTGATGCTTATTTTGCCTCCGTTGTACGACTATGGAGTATGGACCCATGGATCAATAGGCTGTTGGCTGTTAAATAAATCCCAAACATATAATTTATCAAGTACTTTGCTGGTCTCTGACACGATGTTTAATTGCTTATACTTATTTACTAGTATCTTATGCAACGCTAGTGTCAGTTCGTTGTATGCACAGTAATTTTTTCAGCCACATGAAGTGAATTTAAGAAACATAATGGGTCTAGACATCAGATCGTTATTTCAGCTGGTAACATTCACATGTTAGTGCACCTCGATTGTTGGAAGTTTTTTGCTTTATGCATGAAATATGGCAAACCTGAATATCTGGCATAAGAGATACTATTAAAGCAACATTTGTACTTTTTTTGCCCAGTGTCTACGAAGTATTCCCTTGAAAGGCCTATAGCAGGTTCTCAAGTGCAGTTATGTTTGATGGAAAAGAAAATGCCGAATAGCTGGTCTCATATTGATCCTGGTACATTCCGAGTTCGTGGATCAAACTATTTTAGGTAAAGATCGTTCTTATGATTTGTTTAAAACATACTAGCATCATGTTCATTTCCATCATGCACATTTCTTTGAAAATGATGGATGCTTTTGGAAAGCAAGTGTTCTTAGTTTCAAATGCACTTTTTCAGGGATAAGAAGAAAGTGCTCGCTCCAAATTATGCAGCATACTATCCATTTGGAGTAGATGTATACTTGGCACCGCAAAAGCTCAATCATATATCTCGATTTGTTCAACTTCCTGATACTCAAATCTCCAGCAAACTCCCACCTCTTTTGGTGGTCAATGTACAGGTGAGTCATAAGTGTGCCAAATACTTGTGCATTTATCAAAACTTATCCTCTTAGCCTTTAAAAAAACATTGGTGATACACTGTTTCTGGGTGATTTTTTTATAATTCTTTTCTAGCTCATTGATGCTCAATTTGTGTAATTATTACATGTGAAAACTCTTGTTTGTTTAGATAGTAGATTGTGAAGATGTAACTGTATGTCTACATGCTCTGAGACGTCTTTGCGATTTTAGTAGTCATTGTGCTGTTATAATGATGCGCTATTTTACATAATCAAATAGTACTGTTCCAAATGCTAGAAGTTATGGTATTTTGACTAACTGCAACATGCTATATAATTTGTTCATTATAATTTGGGAAAATTTGTTCAAGAGGTTATTCATGATTAATTGCTTACACAGTTATATGGACCTAGATGTGTACTAGCTAACACCTATGTGTTGACTACAAATACTTTCGAGATGATAACAGTAGAACACTACTACGAAGGATTAGGGTAGAACCATTGATCAACTGTGTATGTAGGGAGAATAATTTGCCTGAATGATCTTGCAGCTGGATGCCAGTGCCAGAAATTTTCAATATTGTTCGATTAAGATAAGATGGATTGGAATTTCAACTTAACCACAGTTATTTTTCTTTTTGCATGCAAATATTATATGTTCTTGTTACTATTGATTCAGTGGTTTGACAATATTTATGTGTTTTTCTCAGGTTCCATTATATCCTGCTTCATTATTTCAGAATGAAACTGATGGGGAAGGGATGAGCTTTGTTTTGTATTTTAGGCTTTCTGAAGGTTACTCAAAAGAACTTCCACCCTTGTTCATAGAGAATATTAGAGTAAGATTTTGGCGGCTCTCATATCTCTTTCACTTAATTTTTTTGTGCTGTTTGGTTATCATATTTTTTAATATGTAATGATAATGGTAGTGCTGATGCTATATATACCTTTACAAATGCTGTTTGTTGGGAGAATATATCATATGTTGAGAATGAGCATTTCCTAACCATTTTATGGATGCGGTGAAAGTTCCAATTTCCAAACAATTTTACTGTGACCAGCTTCTCTCGCTATATGAAATGGACAAATAAATAAATGTGCAATCAGTATATACATATTGAACTCATTCAGGCAACGCAAAACTACAGTAGAGAATACCATATTGGATGGTTCAATGTAATTTAGTAGGTTTTGTAGGTAGATTAGCATATTTAGCTGTACATTTAAACCTGGGAATACTGGCTCAGTGGCAACAGACATTTTCAGGGTCCAAGAGCCATAGGTGGCTTGTAGTTGTAGCTAAAAGCCCCTTTCTTGTAAGATCAGGGTCTTAGGACCAACTTCTTAGGCATATTGAACTTTATAGTTGACCAAGGTGAAAAGGTGCATACTAAACATTTTCATGCAAGGTAAAAAGGTGCATACTAAACTTTACTAGGGTCAAAATTGTTATGACAGCATCTCTGGTGAAGACACAACTGGTGAAGGAGTAGTTGGAGACGTAGTGGGTGTAGAAGCTGGACGAGCTGCCAGAACTGAAGGAAACAACTGGGACGGTAGCAGACCCGCACCACGAAAGCGAATCTCAGAACGAACATCTGCAAGAGCCTCCAACAGAGTCGCACGAGAGTGGTGTACCAGCAACTGAGCACGAGTTTGCTCATACTTAGCCCGAAGACGTGTCAAGAAGTCGTAGATGCAACGAAGCTCCAAGTGAGACTGCTGACGCTGACAGCGATAAGTGTGGCAAACATCTGGTCCCAAAGAGTCAATCGACGCTATACCGTAAACAACCGGGCATAGTACTCATCCACACTGGCATCTCCCTACTGCAACAACTGCTCTTGACATATAATAACAAGATACAAAGAATCGCCAGATGGCTCATAGCGATTACGCAGATGCACCCACATCAACTGTGCTGAAGCCAAGCCAACCACATCACCAGTGAGATGCACTTCCATGCTAGCAACCAGCATAGCAGAGGCACGGGCATCCTCATCAATCCATGTCTTGTAGGCAGAATATTGAGTCTGAAAAGTCTCCATGACATCCTCAAAAACATCATATACCTCTTTACGAGCGTCTTCCGAAACATCCTTTGGGAGCACGAGCTCAACAAGTGGAACAGGTTCGAGGCGGACAAGACAGCTCGCCAGTGAGAAAATCCCAAAACGCTGACCACGCATGTGGAGGCGCATGTGCTGAAATCAGTTCCGATAATTGAGACCATTGAAAATCATCGGACAAGTCGAATGCTGCTGGATCCAAAGAGGATCTGCGTCGGCGTCAGCTGCGCAGTGAAGACGTCGTGAAGATGAAGCACGAAGACGCAACAACCTCTAGGCAAGAAGCTTAGACTCGGGCGACCGGGTGACGGGCGGCAAAGAAGAAGCGACTGGGCTCGGGCTCGGTGGACTGGGTGGCAGAGGCGTAGCGTCTGGGCGGCGCTCGGCGTCGGACGTCCGGGAACGTGGGCAAGTGGTGTCGGACGGCAGGTAGCGAAGCACGACGACGCTGGCAGGCCACGGGCAAGCGACGGGTGGAAGATGGCAAAGCCAAGTGGCGGCTAGAAGAGGAACCAGCGACGGCTTGACGAAAACAAACTCTAGATTTGCTCTGATACCATGTTATGAATAGCGCTTGTATTCATCATGAGGCCAATGAGCTAATATATATACAAGTACAGGTATGATATATATGCAGATAACCCCTTATACAACAGGGAAAATACACAGATAATAATACACATCTAGCAAAAATGTTGTTTTAGGAAAATGAAGTATGTTTAAGAATTGTGTTAATCTTTTTTTATTAATAACACTTATAAAATATATACATCAATCAAAACTTTTTTGTACTCTTTTTTTTTGGTTGCTGATCTGTCAACTGGCACTATTGGCACTTTCAACAGGCATTCATTCAGTTATTTTCCTGTCCTAATTATGGTAACAACAATGTAATTGTTTCCTGGACTTCCCAAACAGAGGTTAGTTGACGATGATTTAGAAAAGATAAAGGCGTTTCCAATGGAAGCAACTATACCATTTCGAGAACGGCTAAAGATACTCGGACGAGTGGCTAATCTGGATGACCTTCCTTTAAGCGGAGCCGAGAGGAAGCTAATGCATGCATACAACGAGAAGCCTGTGCTTTCTAGACCTCAGCATGATTTTTACCTGGTTAGTTGTGCTTATTTTTTTAGAAATTATTGTAGTTTTGTAGTATGCATCCACATCTTTAGGCTGGTGTGCCACTATCTGAGAAATAAATGCAATGTTCTAAAAGTACCATGTTTTGATCATACACTTTAAACTTTGATTACCTCCTCGAAAGGAATGTTCAAAAATCTTATGTTTTTGTGCAGTGTGACAACTACTTTGAGATTGACATTGATATGCATAGATTTAGCTACATCTCGAGGAAAGGTTTTGAAACATTTTTGGACAGGCTAAAAATATGCATGCTAGATGTTGGGCTAACCATTCAGGTATGTTAATTATAACAGGGACCACTTCCTTTTTTTTTGTCTTTGCTATTCAAGACAGATTAATTAGTGCCTGTTCTTACTATGCAGGGAAATAAAGCTGAAGAATTGCCTGAGCAGGTCTTATGCTGTGTTAGGTTGAATGAGATAGACTACACACAATATCAGCGACTGATGACACATGACGCCTGAACTTGGAGCTTACAAGAACCAGCTAACCATTGTTTGTATTCTGAAAGGTAGCCAAATCAGGGCCCCTTGAGGTTTCTGGCCAGGAAAACCACAGTGGACTCTCGTCAATGCTGTATAAACACCATCGTCTGAGCATGCGAAATTGCATACAAGTAACATTAACAGAGGCAGCAATACATGTAAATCTGTATATCATTGCATGAGCTCCAGTTGCCTCTGCTGTTGCTACTCGTTATTCTAGATTGAGTAAATCTCTACTACTTAAAAGAAGGAATTAGTGGTGATCTGTCCTCCCTCGTGTGATGTGAGCCGTTAGATTTATCTTTCTTTGTGAGCTGTTGGATCTCGTTTTTTCTCGGTTCCTTCTGTGCATACAGTTGGTCACTCATAACCTCCTCTTCACTCCCTTTACATCTCAACTGTCTAAGCTGATGCTCAAGAAGTTTGAAGATTTTATTGATCTTTCTAAGAGCAACCGTTGCTGGTGGATCACTTGTATTGTAGGTTAAACACGACGAAAGATAACGAGATTTGATTTTTTTTAATCCATAGCAAAGCAAGGACATTGGACTAGTATCACTGATTTCCCGCGCACTTGGAACTTAGAGGATTTGTGGTGAATACTAGTTGCTTCCTATATAAAGCAATAGCGTAGAATATGAATCTGGAGGCACTGTATCACCTTCACCTCACACGACAAAGACAAAGTTGTGGCATCCCACATCAGAAAAAAAAAAAACTGCTGGAACACATTGTCATATACAGTTTAAATGATGTTGAGTTGGTAAATCTTTGGTTCAAAAGCTCCCAGACCCATAGCCCCAGGCTATGATGATGCAAAATAAACGAGGGAAAATAAAGAGAAAAGTAACGAATTGCTCTAGATTAATAATAAATGTTGGTGAAATGTTCATCATGGCTGACAGATAACCAGGGGGATTCCAAAAGGTTATGAACAGTGCAAAGATACTTTGTTCGTTTGTTCCGATTTATAATAAGCTATAATTTGCTTACATCAAATAAAACAGGAAATGGTGGTTGAGTGCTTGAGGCTGGTTGATCTTGTCTTGACTCTTAAGTCATAGGGTGGATCCTTTTTTTCTACTTGTAAATTGCAAGTATGTTTCCTGTGCTGTTTACGTCTTATCTTATAGTGGCTAGGCCTAAGTTAACTGCGTCAGCAATGAGCGTAGCATTCTTGGACCAAGAGGTTAAATATCGCTGAGCAAAAGTATGACCTTGCTTGATATGTGCTACCGTTGACTCAAGATACGTGCAGATCGAATGGAGAGAGATGCTCATACAAGTTGAAGTTCCTACTAATTGATGTACTCGTTTTGTCTATTTGCACCAAGTCTAGACTCTCGAGTCTTGACAATTCGAGCCTTGCATTGCATGCGAGGTCTTGGTGAGCCATGGAATGGAGTGAAAGAAAGCTTGCACAACTAATAAATCAACACAGTTTTGGTGATTAAGGCTGACGCAGCCGTAGTTATTACTAGATGAGACAGTCGTATGCATGATTCATATATACCACGTTAACTTTGGCAAGTAAAAAAAGGAACCAACAATTAAATTGCAAGCATTTTTATTCTATTTGATGAGACATTATCGTAACACGTACGATCAAATCAAACTAAATAAGGCATGATTAGCAAGGATGCTTCGCAAGCAAGGAAGGTATGCACAAAAAGGAAAACGTGTGGTGACTTCGTCGTACTGCAGACACGACACACGAGAAAGCCCCGCCGGCCGCGTGATTGTGCTTCGACCGACATTAGAATTTCAAGTGCCCCGCAAGCATGCGTCCTTTCGGGATTAAATCAGCGAGACCGCGGGAATTTCATAAGATTTTCGCAAAAAAAAAAAACAGTTCAATTATGGTCACAAAATTTTTTTGCGTTCCAAACGAAGCTAAGAACGAACTATATATGTTTCTCCAGGGGCCGTGATATTACTTTCTTAAGTACTTCTCGTGGGCCATGCGCCGTGACAAAATACTTGCTCTCTTTTCAACGATAACACCGAAATTCCACGGAAACAATTCAATAGGTGGTACCTATTGATCCTCGTTCGGAAGGGGTGAATCAGAAATTCAGACGTCGGAATTCGGCTTCTATTTATGCTCTGTTTGGTACAGTTGTGGCTTTTTTAAAAAACGGTTTTCTACCGTGTCTTTGTAGACTTTTCATTTGGGTTGAATGGTTGTGTTTTTCTGATTTGGTGTTTGGCTGTCTGGTTTTTAAGTAGGCTGACTGCAGCTTTCGAGATGTGAAATATCTGAAATGCTCATGAGAACAGTAATGGTTTGTTTGATGTCGTTTAACTGAATTAACAACATGTAACGACATTTAAGAACATTTAACGGTAATTAACAATAAAATCCTTCAGAAAGCATGTGAAAAATAATCTGGATTAGAATATTAGTCCCTTATACAAGGTTTAAATTGGCAAGTACTACATACAAAATATTGCATATATCTTCCATCTATCCTATCGTCATGCTACCAAAGCCATTGCAATAGCGTCACGGAGGCCGTTCATGTCAACATCATCCATAACAGCTGTATCATCATGTGCGCTGAGGTTAGTGGACATGTCCTCGTCTACATATTAGGATTGGATTATGTTCCGTGAAATTGTTCTTTAAACACCAACTGATCATGAAAGTAGCAATGCTCTGCTGTCTGCATTAACGCGAATAATAGCTCCTTTTTGTTGCTATGGATGATTTTTTTTCCCATTTAAGTGTGCAAGTAACACAATTATCTTACAAGAGCACTAAAATACATTTTATCCCATTTAAAACCAAGTTTTTACTAATTGAAAGTAGCAGATGCACATCCACAATGATCTGAACCGAGAAAAAACTAGCGAGAAAGAGTAAGTTTAATCGCTATCATCTTCTTCCGCTCTTCTGGCGACAAAACTTCTTGCGAACACCTTCTATGACCTTCGGATGAATTTTTCCCCATCATTAAGATGTGCAAAGGGCCAATGCAACAAATGAAAGAAGGTGAAACCGAATGACAATTTAGCAAAGGAGATGGAAGCCAATGCATAACACTCAAGTAATTCAGGATAGATGTTTTGTCGAAAGAAAGCTTCACATAAATTCGATGTCATTTAAAGGAGCAAGATAAATTCATGTCGTTTATTATTACATCAACAATGTATAATGTTATGACACCGTCCATATTGTTGATGAACACGACATAAGTTTTAGTATAATACTCTCTGTTATCGCATATTTTCTTGCATCTGTCTCGGGCAAGCATGTATACTTCGATTAAAACACCGGATAAGTAACCATATCACTCGATAATGACCAAACATCCAAAGGTAACGCGCAGCAAACATCGAAGGTAACGCGACGCTCGAGGACCGAGAGTCGCCGGCGAAGCGGGAACCTGACGACCCGTCGCGTGGGGATGGCGGCCGGAACGATCCGCCGCCAGACCGCGGTGGGCGCCGTCGCCGGAGCGTCGTCGGGTTAGGGCGGGCGTCGTCGGAGCCGGCGCCAGGACCGTCGCCAAGAGCGTCGTCGGATTGGGGGGGGGGTACCTGGATCCGGGAGGAGCGAGCGGTGGGAGCCGGGGAAGGGCGCCACAGGGGGGAGGGAGGACGACGCCAGGGGGAGTCGGGAGGAGCGAGGTGGGAAGGGGAACGGGCAGCCCTACTTTAAATACTAGGTATGAGGTGGGTAATTTCTGGGAAGTCTGGGGTATTCTCAGGACGCTGGAGCTGGGAAGCGGTGGGAAGCATCTCAACACTGGCTTTTCGCTTTTAGCTTTCATGTGTATTGACAGCTTTGAGCTTCCGACAAAAGCCAGTAAAAAAAAATTAGTCGTTTGTTTCAGCTTTTAATTTTTCTCACCTCAAAATTAAAGCAGAAACTGTGCTAAATAAGGCATATGCATGCCAGTTTTCAAGGACAGAATTAGCAATCAAGCCCAACAACTTCTGCTACCTGATCGCTGTCGCTTTTACTTCCATCTTCCATCTCGGGTTTATTAGAAACAGAATCGTTGATTAATTGCTGATATGTAGTGGGCAGATCAATGAACAGATTAGTAGGAGGCGGCCATGTCGGCCCGTCCAACTGGGACGATAATGACATGGTGGTGGTGGCTTACGATCGAGAATTAAATAGAGCTTCTAGAAGGCGACTTCCTACACAGCTTCAACCGAGTTCCTTTCGTTCGGGGGGAGGAACTCGAGTGAATTTAATCCACGGTGAATCTTGACCGTCCATTCTGCCCATCTCTTAGTTTCGTTTGGAATTCGGATTTTTTTTTTCACCATTATCTTGCAGGAATTAAAAAATTCTTTGTGAATTCATGTGAAAATTCATATATTCCGAACTGACCCAAAAGTGTGATGAATATGGTCTGCAATAACTTTTTGTCCTTCTTAGTCAGAAAAAAAAGGAGAAGAAACTACTTAGCAAATAAGGCGCGAAGATTAAAGGGGGGAAATGTTTCTTTCCAAGTTCAACACAAATTAATCTTATAAAAGATCACGAGCAAAGTATGCGCACCGGACGAATCACTCTCCAAATTATCCCTCAAGAAAGAAATTCATCACTAATACCCAAAAGGCAAGACATCTAAAAGACTAAAACCAATTTAAAGCTACCCCTAGTAGCCTCACTAGCTAGTCTTCCCATCAAAAATTCCACACGCAAAGAAGAGGAGAGCACAGAAAATCCCAAACCCCAACGGTCATGTCTCCCCTAACCCTCCTCCTCGTCGCCGTCGCAACCGCCGCCGCTGCCGCGCCGCTCGCCTCCGCGGCTGGTGGCGCCTCGCTCAACGGCGCGGCGAATGACCTCCTTCCCAAGTACGGCCTCCCGAAGGGCCTCATCCCGGACTCCGTCGCCTCCTACACCTTCGACGAGACCACCGGCGACTTCGAGATCCACCTCGCGGGGACCTGCTCCGTCTGGTTGGGCTCCCACCTCGTCTACTACGAGAAGACCATCAGCGGCCACCTCTCCTACGGCGCCATCTCCGGACTCTCCGGCATCCAGGCCAAGAAGCTCTTCCTCTGGGTCCCCGTCTCCGGCATCGTCGCGCACCCCGACAAGGGCACCATAGAGTTCCAGGTCGAGTTCGTCTCGGAGGAGCTGCCCGCGTCGAAGTTCGACATGGTACCCGTCTGCGGCGCCGGCGCCGGCGCGCATCTCCGCGGCGCGGCTGGGGTGATCCGGGAGCTTGGGCTGCTCCCCGTTGCTGAGGTATGGCTTCTTAAGCACTGAAATATGTGTTTTGTTCGCTTGAAATATTAGATGTCGGCTAAATATCTTGAGTGGTTTCGCCGAAAATTAGAGTTTTTGGTGCTTGGTATGCGCATTTCGAACTAGGAAGATCGATAGATTGAGCATCAGAATTTATAGACTGTTTTTAGCATTGGTTAGTATTGTTTCAAATCTTTTATGACGGTTCTACATCATGTGATAGATCGAGTCGTGGCCCGGTGACCTTTGATGATGTCGGGTGTGTGTTTTCGGTTTTGGTTGGAGTGAAGCTTGGGTCGAGCTTAACATCAAGTGAAGCTCCTCCTATTGATGATAAATGGTGATTATATTAAGGATTATCACGGTGTATGAAGGGTTGATGTTCTTTTCAGCTCACCCAATTGAACAGCATACCAACTTAGCTCATATCAGTCCATGCCACCACAAAACAACCCCTGCTTGCATCCACAAGTCCCGTATTGAGTCTTGACTGAATGAGCTCATCTTATTGAGCCTTCTTGTACTTATTCAAGCGGCCAACTGCACCACTAGAGAACTCCAACGGATCTGTGAAGCACGGTGCTTGGGTTCCTTGGAATCGGTGCCAACAAGTAGAGGGATGTCACTTAGAGCAGCTCCAATACTTAGAACGAACTAATAGGGGCTAAGATGGAGTACACAGCTAAGCACCCCCTTCAGGCTTTAGCTCGTTGCTGCTAATGCTTAGCACCACTCTTTCGGTATCTAGGTAGGAAGCATGCAGATTTACGAAAATACTACTCAGAAGGGATGTCCATTTCATGAGTATGAAACAATTTCAGAAATGTTGAAGAACCGTGATTTTGGATGAGTTCCGTATAGATATTAGCTAAACTAAAAGATTTTTAACAACTAACTAGCATCTACATTTGATGGTAAATTTGTCAATGATGAAATTGCTATTGGGAAGCTATTGTGATCCATACAAGGTACTTTTTTTTTTTTGTTGGCATTAGCTTCTGGCAGCTAACACTTGCACTGATTCTTCAATCATACACCTAAACACCTGCCCCTCATATTGTTGACATCAACACGAAGGAACACATCAAGCTTGGCAGATTAGTTGAAGCCAATGTTGTTGAATAAAATATAAGAGTGTCTCTCAGGAACTACAGCCACTTAACATTTATCAATGGTTTTGCTGTTTCCAAATTTACTGTCAAGTATAGACATTGGAAGTGTTTCAACTTAACTTCCCATCTGATAAGGCATGACCACTGTGGTGGTACTGTTCACGTCTAGCTGCCAGGGTGAACAGTATTGCTGAAGTGCCCGGGGTCACACCCTCCCATGTGGGAGTTTCAAAATTTACTGAACTTGCACAATTGCACAGTTCTAACCTAGAGCCGAAATGGTGGTGCTATGTATTGGAGACAAGATAGTCAGAGATTGTTTTGCTATGGGCCCTAGCTTAACATCCATTAGTTGGTGCTCAGGGCTGGAGTTGCCCTCAGAGCACATCTCTGACAATGCTTCATGTTAGTTACTAGTGGAAAGGGAGAGAACACCTTTTGCCGAGGATTCTAGTTGCCCTTAGAGCCTCTTTGATAGGACTCCTATGTTAGGAACTAGTGGGGGATGGATGGAGAAAGCCGTGTTTTCCGTAGCTCCATAATTGGCGAGAGTGTTGTGCACTGACATATTATCAGTTTTCGTCTCCACATGTACTAACAGCAACAATATGATAAAATTACACCAAGTAAACTGAAGTTTCACCTTATTTTTGTGAATAATGGAAAGGTCAGGACCTGAGAATTGCTAGCACAATTTCAATAACTCACAATTTGAGGTAGGATTTAAAGAATGGAGAGAAGGAATAAGAGATAGACGACAGATGAAGGCTGGTACGATTCTAAAAGCAAACACGTACTTCCTGATGTTACTATCCAGTACACCATTTTGTGTCATCAATCTGGGAGCATCATATATCAGAAGCTCGCCACACGAACCATATCCATTTGACATGTCACCTCCTACATAGTGACCTTACTGGACTATATATTTTAAATGTGAATTAATATCTTTAGAACTTTCAATATAGAATCATTTTGGAAATTCAAAATATACAATAAATACAAATATGGATATACATTGCTGATCTTGGGTGTATGTACCTGTGAATACAAATATGGATATACGTTGCAGATATGAATAATAGCAATTTGGAAAGTTACATGCCCCCCAAAACAAGTCCACTGCTTCCATACCACTGATGCGATAGAGTTTAACTAGAAGTTCAGCCAGTGGAACAAAGTTATTTAGTGATTCTATTTTACCTCTGTATATAGTAATGCTCTCTGATTTTTGGGTTGGATCCCAGCATTGCAAAGACTTGATTTGGTTATGGGCCGAAGAATGAAAAATGAAAGATTTGCTAGGTGGAATTATAATTTGCTAATTTGCTAATATGCAGAGGGGCTATATAGGCTAAATTATGTGTGCGAGTGGCTACTAAGACTTGGCTGTGATACAACTTCAGAACTCTTTGATGTAATTATCAAGGTTCAAAATATCAGAACTAGGTGCCGCCTAGTCGCTCGGCGGCGACCTCCCGCCGTGATTTCTTCAAAGTCGGCGAGCTAGGAGCGGGGGCCGCCTAGTCAGTCCTGGACGGTCAAAGCCGGCTTGGGCGGAGCTCGGCGCGGCGATGTTGGGCGGACGTCGAGTGGCCTGGGCAGCCGCCGAAGTGGCGCTGGGCGTTGAGCCGATGGTCATTCCGGCCTCCCACGCCACTGAATCGAGCTCACCGCCGGTCGATCTCGCTTGTCCTGTCACCAATAGACACCACAGCGACTAAAGAAGTGTCGCAAGGAGGAAGACTAACTGGGATTTTGGTGGACTGGCGGAGGTGTTGGGTTTCTGAATGGATAATGAAAGGAAAGAGAGGAGAGAAAGATGAGCTTCAAGTTTTCGACTGCTCCATGGAGAAGACAGAGAGCCTGCAGCCTTTATTACTTGTTCTCTTCTTTTTTATTTGAAAGTAGTAGCACAGTAGCTAGTGACTTCCAGCTGGGTGTAGTAAGATTTTTTGTGCACGGAATGCTCCTTTCACCTTCTGCCGCTGCCTGTTGCTGGCTGCCGCTGTCTGCTGCTAGTCGGCCGCCCAGCTTCCGCCTGGGCGCTTGGCACCACCTCACCGCCCGACTAGCGCCCATCGATTTTTAGATCCTTGGTAATTATAATGTTGTGATGTTATGGCTGCACATTTTTCCAAAATGGTGACTGGTTCCATTGGCATGATTGCATGAATATTTGGTTCCTCCCCCCTTCTGTCTGATCTTCAAACAAAATAGGGTGCATAGTTCAATGACATGCTCTTAGGGGATTAGGCCTGATTATTGGCATATGGGTATACTGTAGCATCTCGTCGACATGCTATTATGTTACTATGTTTATTACATACCTAGTACTGAAATATGTGCTCGTTTGTTTTGGATATAGTGATCCTTTCTGTTTGTGACGTGCCAATTAGACATCATGGAACACACAAGTGTGCCAATGATTTTTTTATGGCTTTTTAATATTTCGATTGCAATTGGTGCATTGTGATGACAACAGTGATAAAATGGATTCACTCATTTG
Organism: Hsuehochloa calcarea; assembly: GCA_036346395.1. Lineage (NCBI taxonomy): Eukaryota > Viridiplantae > Streptophyta > Magnoliopsida > Poales > Poaceae > Hsuehochloa > Hsuehochloa calcarea. The sequence continues at coordinate 15,174,203 of CM070598.1, forward strand.
GTAGAATATTTGGTACAGTTTGTGTTATGGCTTTTAAATATTTTGATTGACATTGTTTGTAAAGTCAGATATTATAACTCATTTATCATCATTCGTCATATATTTTTGTTGGACTGTATCTCCTTTCTGGCGTGTCTTGCTACACACTAATCTTCACCGGGTCATTCAATTTGGCATCTAGGTGGAGCTAAAGCTGAATGCAATGTTTTTTATCTCATATATTTATTACACTATGCCTGTAACCGGAGATGCCAAACAAGATGAAGTACATATGCATTTGGTCCTGCTGAGCTGCCTCAATACTACTTGACAATGCTTGCCTTTTGACCTTTCCAGGCTTGAACTTCGAGTTGGGCGTTTTACTCGCAGCAAACTTCAGCACCTCCGTTCCAGTGTTAAAGACAATAAAAAGATGTCTAGAGCCCTTTTGAGCTCAGGAGGTTCTGCCATATTTTGCTGTTGAGCTTGTACGTGTATGTGGTCTGCTCTCTTGTTGAAATGCACACGGGTTCTGTGTAGAAATGTAGATCCGTGTGCTGTTACCGAACCAGTGTAAAATGTAGATTCTTCTCAGACACTCGGTTTGTCTCAAATATTCCTGCGTGAACTCGTGAGCTGATGGCATGTCGGCTCAAAAAGAAAGAAAGAAAGAAAAGCAGTGATTGGAATTGCAATGGATATATAATAAATAGTTCGTGCGGCTTGCAAAGTTAATCTGAAAAAAAGGAGTGATGGGAATTGCAGTGGATATGTAATAGTATGTGTGGCTTGCAAAGTTAATCTGTGGCCTGCTGACTGCTGTGGTGTAATGCGCCTGGGCCTGGATCGATCGAGCCACACCCAATTCCTCTTTTTCCCGACTTGTGCCGCACACGTGCGCCTCGTTGGTCGGGCGCCTCCTTGACGCTTCCCCCAGTTGGGCCGTGGGCTTATGGAAACCGGCCTGCAGGGCTTGCATCCTCTCTCCGCTGTGCTTCCCTACGCTTTCAATTCTCTGCTACCAAACATATCCCATCCTTGGCATCGAAATTGAAAATATATCAAGGTTTGGTTTGCTGTCAATATTTAGTAATAATAATAAAATTTAATATCACACGCGGGCAATCCAAAGGTAAAAAAATTTCCCACAAAAAATTTTGTAACGCCAAAATTTAACCTGACTGCAATCCAAATAACGTACATTTTGCTAAATTTTGACTTTGCCTAAATTTTAGCTTGGTCCGTTAAGGTATGAGCCAAACACACATGCTTTGGGCACCACGAATGACAATTTTGAGGGTAGCCCAGCCTTCCAAAAATTATGTCACTGGAAATAAGGAGAGAAAAACAGTGCATTGATTTATCTCCAATAGCATGTTTTAGTCCTTCCACTTTTTCTAGGACAAATGCAATTTATAGGTTAATACATCGAATCGATGACAACTATAGGAATGTACCTAAGATTATTAGTATACGATGAGAACATCAACCTTAAGGATGCAACCACTGCTTCGACCCGCTACACTGCATCCTCTACTTCAACTATATCTTCTCCAATAGGACTTTCGGCTACTGCAATGCCATATTTCCCAATTGGATCGAGCTACTTCTACTTCTCCATGCCGAGCTGCGTCTACATGCCATCGTCCTACTTTTATATACCCTGATGCCGCGTCACCTCTTGTTGGCATATAGGCCATGTAATGAATGGATTGACTTCTGTCATGAATGGCCTGACTTGGTCCATATGCTGGTCGGCCACCCTAGGGAGCCCGTATTGTCCATGTGAACAGTACCCCCTAGGGTTCCCACTTCCTGACCGCCCTCCTTATATAGGAGCCACCGACCTTTAACAAAATTTGAGTTTTGATAGATTGAAGTTTAGCTTTGCTACTTTATACATTGTTCTCTTGTGCAACGAGTACAATAGCGATATTATTCTTCAGAACCCCACTTATCAATACAATTTTAATTCCTATTCGCAATTTCGGATTACTTATCTATTGTGTTCTTGCTTGTTCTTCGATTGTATGTAGGAATAGACCTTCGTGGCCAGGTCGATCGTGCTTCTAGCGAGGTCGATAGCAATCACGGAGTTGGTTCAGCGATTGTGGGCATATTGTTCGTGTGCGATTGGTAACTGAATCGTGAGAGTCGTCTTCATCCAAATCTGATTATCCATCTCATCGAAAGATCATGACACTCATTGTCGCATCAGTATATATAAGGAATAAATATATATTTCGTCCCTCAACTCTTCAGTCTGTTTACTTTTCATCCCTTATCTATAATATCAGGTAAAATGCATCCTCGAACTGTCAATACCACGCAAAAGGTACACCTCCATCCATTTTAGAGTGGTTTTGTGCCACGTCGGCATCCATATTGGCACCAGTGGCATCTCGCCCGTCCATCGCACGTCACAAAATAGCTCAGCTCGCCTAGAATCCAGAACCCATCACCTTATCCTCTACGCCCCACCCGAAACCACACCCATCATCGTCTTCCCTACACATGCGCCACCACCGACCACAACCTCCTCTCGCCCCAATGGAGGTTGTCCTATGGCATCCGTCTTTTTCCCTCCACACACGGAGTGGGCTCCGAGGAGTGCGTGTGTGTGCACGTGCTTGCCAAAGCTAGGATGGACATGGGCTGCCCGGAGAGCGCCGACGGCGGGCTCACACCGCTACACATCGCAGTGGGGTACGGTCGCGCGGCGGGACCCAAATGTGCAGGACGCCGCTGCCATGAAAAATCTACAAAGTTGTGGATACCTTCCTTCTCTCTTGTATCCACCATGTAATAGACGCGTTCCTCAACCATTCGAGTTCACCTGGACCTACAATTCCTCCTCCAGCGTCAGCGTCGGCCAACACCATGGTCAACTCGTGCTGCCCAAATTCCCTTTATCTTGTTCCCACATCAAATTCTTCCGAACCATCGCATCTTCCTAGAAATTGACTGCATCATTAGCTTATCAATGCCTCCTAGATCCTCCCCAACTGATGAACCCTAAGGTTTGATTTGTTGGTCCGATCTTTGATGAGAACGATAAGTCCGGTAGGCATCGCTCAACTCTGACGATCTCGGCTACGAACACGCAAGGCTCGAAACCATGCAATCGCTGAACTGATTGACAAGTCGTTATCAACCGTGCACGAATACCCAGTTGACCTGACCACGAAGGTCGATTCCTGCATACACCGAAGAAGCACGCAATAACAAGATAAAGCAATCTAAAATTACAAATAAATATTGAAATATTGAAATTGGGATTTCGAAAGCGGTATTATGGTTGGTCTAGTCGACACAAGTCAATACACGAAGTTGCAACAAGGCTAACTTTTAACTAAACAAAATCCAAGGAAACTAGAGGGGGCGCGTCCTCCTTAAATAAGGGATGAGGAGCCACAAATCTAAAAGAAATAGAGGGGTGGTACTAAAGGCATGAATTACTGTTCATGTGAACAGTAATCACACCCCCAGGTGGGCCGGCGGCATATGGGCCAATTCTGGTACGATTACAAGGCCCAAATCGGTCCAAATTGGTGATATAGCACCTTTTTTGACAATTTCTAAGTCTACAAAAGAATTTGGAGATGAGGCTGGATCCGTTGGAAAGATCTTGTCGTTAGCTTTCCAACAAGCCCAAGAACACCCGAATCGGATTCCGTTTGCAAAAGTTATGTCTATTTTAATTTGGTGCTGTCAGGCTGATTCCGGAGACCGAATTGGATTCCAGAACGGGTCCAGCTCGAACTGCTTGCTTGTCTTGGACCAAAAGTGACATGGTGCTGCACACACACACACACACACACACACACACACACACACATATATATATATATATATATATATATATATATATATATATATATATATCACCATTAGGTAGCATCATATAGTTCATATAATATAAAGACACTCCTAAAAACAAGCTCACCTGATAATTTAAGTGAAGTGTACGAGCTCTTGTACTTGGAACAACAAGCATAGCAAATATGGTTGTATCCATAGGGGTTATGTCCTCATCACCAACTGCTCGTCGAGCTCTGGTTGCTACTCTTTACCGTCGACGAGCACCTGCACCTCCCCTGTTTTGTCCTCGCCATTGCTGCCACCTTCTTGGACCATCTCCATCCACAAAAACAGCGTTAATAGCACCACCTCGAATCAATGAGTCTGTAGAATGCTTCCTCTTTTGTCTCCAACGCCAGTGGCCCACCGCCGATGAGCGTCGTGCCCCTAGTTCTGCAGCTGACGTCGTCAGGCCGCTATGGTCCATCCCAAGCCAAGATACCACCATGGATGGGTTCCCTACATCCCCTAGATGCTCTCAGACTCATGTTCTCCAGCCATCGCCATGTTCGTCGCTGACGAAGTCATCTTCTTCGTGGCTGGTACACCGCTACTCGGTCAATTCCCACTATCTCTGCCCAAATACACAATAACCATGGTCCTTATGATCAATTAATCCTTCCCACCGGTTGATTTCTTAAAAACACCACTATAACAAAGCCATCATCAAGCTTTGTTTCCTCGCGAACAGTGAGTCGCCGCCAGTGACCACCGCCGCTTCCACACCCCAACCTCTATGTGCAGCAAGCGCTCGAGGCAGGGCCGAACGTCGCTGGAGCTAGTTCAGGAAGTGCTTGTCGCGACGCCCAAGGGCAACCCGACGACGTTTGAGAGGTGGCTAGCGCTGGAGGCGACGACGACCAAGGAGCCAGAGAAGGCTGTGTACGAGTGGGCTGAGGTGGAGAAGGTGGTGGACGGGTGGGGGCGAGGGCAAGTGGCGGGAGTACTTGGTGGATTGGCACGACGACGGCGACAAGGAGTGGGTGAAGGCGACGTGGGTGGCGGAGGACCTGGTGAAGGACTTCGAGGTGAGGGTTGGAGTACGTCGTGGCCAAGGTAGTCATGGACAAGCGGCAGGTGGCAGATGTGGAAGGGAAACGGAAGTACCTCACCACCGGTGCCAGCGTGGACGACATGGACAAAATATATACTTATTCCTCGGTATAAGGGGTGACTCGTAAAACTGCTTTTGATTCCAAGATATATCAGCTAATTGGTGCATTCTACTAGCACCGATAAAGATTCATTTTATAGCGCAACGATACCAAATAAGTGCTATACGGTTATTAGACCGCCGCACGCCGTAGCGATCAGTGATTACAAACCAACCGAGACACAGCATTGGCGGTACACCGGTACTGTATCCTTCGCCCCAACGAAAAGCCAACGTTTTTTAGTGCACACAACACAACTACACAAGCGCATCGCCTGCGATTAACAAAATTTCCCAAGGGCGCACGCGAAAAAAAGCAGCAGCTGCCAACATCTCCTTGACTCCTTCCCCTCTTTAAACCCCCAAAACTTCCAAAACTCGCGCACCTTTCCCTCGTCGCTCGCTCGTTCGATTCCTCCCCGCAGCAATCCAGACGAACCGACAAAGCCAAGCCGGCCGGCCATGCGGCGGCCGCGCCGCGCCGGCGGGATCCGGCCGCTGCTTCTGCTGCTCCCCTTCGCCGCGCTCATCTCCGTCGCCACCTTCTCCCTCCACTCCCCCGACCGCCTCGGCCCCACCGCCGTCACCGTCACCACCGACACCGCGCAGCTGTCCTCCTCCTCGGCCCACGGGCTGGCCATCTCCAGCCTCGACCTCGGCGCTCTCAACGCCACCCCGCCGCTCCACGCCGAGGCCGTCCGGGCGTTCCGCTCCGGGGCGCGCCTCCTCCGCGACGTCCTCTCCGGCTCCACCGCGGCGGAGCCCGCGAGAAGCCCCGCCCCGCCCCGGTGCCCGCCCTCCGTCGCGCGGTCCGGCACGCAGCTCCTCGGCGCAGGAAATGTCCTCGCCCTGCCCTGCGGACTGGCGCTGGGGTCCCACGTCACGGTGGTGGCCTCGCCGCGGCGGGCGGCCGGTAACGCCGCGGCACAGTTCGCGGTGGAGCTGCGGGGCGCAGGGGACGGTGACACGGCGTCGATGATCCTCCACTTCAACCCGCGCCTCCGGGGGGACTGGAGCGGCCGACCGGTGATCGAGCAGAACACCCGCTTCCGCGGCCAGTGGGGCCCCGCGCTCCGGTGCGAGGGCTGGCGGTCGCGCTCCGACGAGGAGACCGGTGCGTGCCTTCGTCTCTTCCTTCCTTGATGCACTAGCACTTTCACCTCCAATATTCACTTCGTGATTCCACGGTGATATAGAGTAGTACATGAACAGGAGGAGAAGCGCTGTAATTACTAATTACCAACCAATCTATGCGGAGCTCTAGCTACTTGTAGTAGTACAGCTACATAGTTAGGAGTATGTGATGGTAATTAACCAAGTGGCTTGCATGCTGGTAATGACTCGCATTTAGTACCATGTTTCGCGGTTGGTGCTAATCAGATTGTGGTTTGATCGTACTACGTTTGGCAAGTGTCAATGATTAGTAGCTTTTGTCCTGTGTGGTTAATTGTTTATAATCTGATGGTATTAATGGATGGTGAGAGAAAGGAACTATTCAAAAAGACAAGTGTCATCACTCACCATGTTTGATAATTGTACTACTTAAGCTACTGATCTTGATCATTGGCCCTTGGCATTGATGGACACCAAGCCATTTCCAAAGTTACCAAGAGAGGAGAAATATGAATATTCGCCAAGCTCTGAGGGGTGAAGTAGGGATTTTTCCCGGATGCATTCCAAGAGTGAAACAAGATCCTTTAGTTGATTCATGAATGGATGTTAGATCAATGATTCACTCCCATATTTTGACAAATTGAATGTGCCAAAAACGGGTACCTGTTACTGCCAAACCTATTTGGTCCTTGATAATGATAATATTTCTTTCATTTAGTCTATGTTTTGAAAAGAAGAAGACTTACTGCCTTGCCTCATTGGTGTTGAGGACCCGTGTAGATACCTTGTATTTTGGTGGATTCCTATTGCATCATTAGTTGAATTTCCATGCTATTGGCACATTTGGTATAGGCCATTCATGGATTGTTTCTTTGCTTTTCTAGTGACAGTTTTCATGTTGTCCTTTTCTGCTGTAGTATGTCCATTAGTTGTTGCTATTTCTCCTCTGCAGCAATAGATAGGAGTCCCAATCCAACGTTTGTATGCTGAGAACCCACCAGTGTAACCAATACTAACTACACAGGTAAACAGCAGTGGATACCGTTGCTAGGTTGTCCATAGACTGTCATTTCTCATACCAACAAGATTTCATGGCTCATGGCACCCATTTCCTATTTCCTAGTTGTACTTTGGTAGCTGAAAGAACACTTACTAGAGGTGACAATCCTTTCCACGAAAATGCTGCCCCCACTCCTCCATAGTTTGAATATATTTGCATGATTCCAATGGGATATCCATCTGATAATCTGATGGTAACTTGTTCACAAAAGCTATAGGGCTAATGATAATGTTTTTCCTAAATAGTTTGAGCTGAGAAATATTAACATGGTGGTTTAGTTTAGCTGGTGATCATCTCCACATTTTCTTGTATTGCTTACATGTGGTGCAGTTGATGGATTGGTGAAATGTGAGCAATGGGCTGGGAACACTGGAGGCACATTCGAGGAGTTGAAGAGGATGTGGTTGCTTAATCGTGTTGCTGGACAGATGAGCAGAGATTTGGTAGATTGGCCTTATCCTTTTGTGGAAGACGAATTGTTTGTTCTAACACTAAATGCCGGTTTAGAAGGTTATCATGTTCAAGTTGATGGGAGGCATGTCACATCTTTTCCTTATCGTGTTGTAAGTTGTGCTTCCTTCCGAAACCATCCTATGATGCTACCGATCTGTTTCTGATTGAGTGCTTCTATACTTTCTAACTGAAAACTGTACACATTTTGTTATGGTTGGGAGTATATTAGCATCTCAATTGATTTAATGAATGTGCGTCTTTTTTAAGAAGCATAGCAGCTCCTTCTCACTGTAATTTTGGCAAGGTTGTCTGATGTGTCAATGCATTAATTTTGTTCTTTCAAGGGTTTTATTCTTGAGGACACAGCTATCTTGTCAGTGAATGGTGATATTGACGTTGAATCAATAGTTGCTGGTTCATTACCCACGGCTCATCCTAACAATGTACAAAGAAATCTGGAGTTGCTGACCGAACTGAAAGCGCCTCCTCCTGATGAACATGTGGTGCTGTTCATAGGCATTCTTTCAGCAGGAAGTCACTTCACCGAACGCATGGCTGTGAGGAGGTCATGGATGTCTTCAGTACGAAATTCATCTAGCACCATGGCTCGTTTTTTTGTTGCCTTGGTAAGTCAAAGTCTTACCATTTAATTTTGCTAGTTTTCTTTCTCTTCTTCATATGAAGAGATGCATGACTGAAACATGTTTTAGGGCAGAATGAAAGAAAGGAAGTGAATGAAGATTTGAAGAAAGAGGCAGATTTCTTCAGGGACATTGTCATTGTGCCTTTTGCGGATAGCTACGATCTGGTTGTTCTGAAGACTGTTGCCATTTGTGAGTACGCGGTACGTACCACAAGGATGGATATTAAATAACCACATTATATGAGCGTTTCAAGTATCTTTCTGAAAGTTCTTATGCATGGCACCTCTTTTTTTTTGTCCTTGGAAGGCTCGTGTTGTTTCGGCAAAGTACGTCATGAAGTGTGACGATGATACCTTTGTTAGACTTAATTCAGTGATGGCTGAAGTCAGGAAAATCCCAGATGGTAAAAGCTTCTATCTGGGGAACCTGAACTACTACCACAGACCACTTCGAGAAGGAAAATGGGCTGTCTCATATGAGGTGAAATGGTGAACCACCAGAATTTTTTTTTCCTGTTTTTGAAAATGTCATCAGCAAAGGTTATGTTCAATATACATAGACTGATTGTTACTCCACTTTTATGTTTATTGATCAAAGTAGTGAAAATGCTCCCGTGACATTTATAATGACAAGGGATCTCTCAGAAAGATAAATCAAATTAGTTGTTTGTGAAGAGCACAGGACAGCTACATTCAATTTCATTAGAAAGAAGAAATTAAACTATTAGTACTAACTTTTGTTGTCTGGGTCAATTGCAAAGGTTTGCCATTTTAATAAACAGCTCATTGCAATTCTATTGATGTGTTACCATTCTTAAGTACTACGGTTCCTGAACTTAACAAAAATGCTGTGTTGTTCTTAATGTGGACAAGACATCATTTCAACATGGAACTGGCTGTCACTTCATGAGCACCACAAGAGCAATATCTGTTGTCCACATGAATACATTATTGTCTCATGTAATCATGTTTGCTAATCGCATGTCCTTAGTGCAACCGTTTGGTGCACCATGATTGAGTTTGCCCTGTGCCCGTTGAACTCTTTTGTAATATTCTCCATTCGAATTCCAGGAGTGGCCCAGAGAAGCGTACCCACCCTACGCCAATGGTCCTGGCTACATTGTTTCTTCTGACATTGCAAACTTCGTCGTGTCTGAAATGGAGAAGGGCGGACTAGATGTAAGCTCTCGTCACTTATCGTATTCCCATTCTTTGTGTTCATTTCATATCAAGTGGCAGAGGGTATATTATACAGTGGATGCATATCACCTTCCACGGAAGTACTCAAGAACCACCTGGTTTAACTTTGGTGTCCGGCTTAGATGATTCCACTTTTGATTAAAACAGAAAAGGCATGAACCCAATCATGCCCAGGCTGAAAAGATGGCCATATCAAAAGCCAAATCATCACCATGGCAGTGCTGTGTGCATGGGTGCTTGACAAATGATTGCACTGCAATATTTTGCTTTACTGCAGCTGTTCAAGATGGAGGATGTGAGCATGGGCATGTGGGTGGGGCAGTTCAACGGCTCGGTGAACGCCGTGGAGTACATCCACAGCTTCAGGTTCTGCCAGTTCGGCTGCGTCGACGGCTACCTCACCGCGCACTACCAGTCGCCGGGGCAGATGGTGTGCCTCTGGGAGAAGCTGGGGCGACGGAAGCCGCAGTGCTGCAATGCAAGATGACAAAAACTGAAAGCTCACTTCAGTTCAGCTCTACCCTTGGGTAATTCAGCACAGTTTTCTGGAGAAACTGGGCAAGTTCAGCTTTGGGGTGGGGTGCAAACCTTAAGTTACTTCTACCGCAACACATGTACAGAGGAGGGGTATAGAGCTTGTTTTTTTTACTCACCGGAGGTAGTGGTAAACCGTAAACACATATCCATCGTATCCAGATCAAAAGGTAACTTATACCACATCATATCTGTAACATAAATTACCCAGCTTTCTATATCATAAATCGTAATCACGTATCTCTGGCACATGTTTATCACGTGCACCGTCTTCTTCTCTCTTTATTTTTTTTCCTCCTAACGAACATGTCCCCTTTGGTCCACAGATAACACTGATCGTTTTTGGCATCAAGCTTATATTAAACTCCAGATTAGAAGGTCTGCAAATATAGGCCTGTACTGCAGCAGATGCTAATGGAATTCAATCAACTAGAGGGTGGGGTGGCAACATGTGGTGACGAAACGCCTCTACGGTTTGGCCTGGCCAGCCATGTTGACCCTACCAGCATGCGTTCCCGTCTGGTTTGCTCGGTGTCTTGTCTGTCTCTGCCGTACTCCGCTGCCGCTGTATAGTTTTCTGCTGCTGCTCGTTCCCAGGCAACCTGAGTTGATCTTTGGGTTAACTTCAGTTAGACGCGTAACCATCTCGTTCCCAAGTCCCTAGCAACTGGGCACTTTGCTGAGCCTTGCTGCTAGCTCCTAGATGTGTGCTTTATCGAGATGAGCGCATCTACAATATGCAGGTATGTTTAGATCGTTGAACAGAATATTTGAGTAGCTTCTATCCGCAATAAAGCAAAACAACATGTACATGTACGTCCATGTGCCATCCTCACCGTCCATTGTTTTCTCGGGATCCGTGCTTAAATATGAAAGGAAAAATAAATCTTATATTTCATCTTGCACTCTCTCTCTCTCTCTCTCTCTCAAACACTTTTCCTCTCTCACCCTTTTACTCTCTCTCTCTCTCCTCTCCTCCACGGTGGGTGGCAAAGCTCGAGAAAGACGTGGATTAGGTGTTGGATCCAGGAGTAACACACTAAATCCTCTGTGTATTCTACACTAGTCTTTGAAATAGTAACTAGTGTACACAGTAAATAAATATGGTAATATCTATAATTCGCATAACTTTATTAATATTTATCAGAATTTATTACGAGAAAGGCTTACAAGTCAACAATAAAAAACACAATGGAAGACAAAGAAGAAGTAGTAGAGCTCAGCTAATCTGTCACAGGCAATCAACTAGGGTAGCGGCCTAGTTATCGAGATCCACACCGGTAGTGAAGTTCTTCTCTTCTAAACAATATTTTATTAAGCAATAGTGAGTACAAAAATATACTAAGCAAGTTACACCCAATAACAGATTATAATGCACGCATAAATATATCAAAGGAATGCTTATATGTTTTTTTTTGTAAAAGCAATGTTTGACATTTTTAAATACATTTACTAAGCTCCAAAGCAGTTATACTATATCTAAAATTCTTTGATTTTAAATTGTCAAGTTAGTGCAAGATGCATTTCTAATGAAGGACTAGCCCTTTACACCAAGGCTTTCTGCCCAATTTCTCATATGGAATAAACATCCGTCAAATCATTTTTGTCAAACCATTTAAAAAATAAAACCATAGTCTAATCCACGAAAGGCTTTGCTCAGCATGTCTATGACCGTGGATATGGCTATTCGAATATACTATGTAGATGTGTACAACTTTACCTATAAGGGATAATCAACTTAATGTCAGTCTAACACACTTCGTAGGTGTGCGACTAAGTGATTATCACAAGGTATTTATAATGCGTCATCCCAAAGTAGTCATGCTCGCTAAGATTTCGCTACCGTAAGGTTTCACGCCAAACGGAATCCCCCTCTTGCGCCATATGGGATAATAAAAAGTAGGTCATTCTGATACCCACACAACCGGATGGCACAACCACAGTGAAACATTGCAGATTAGTTAGTCAGGTTTGTTCCATACTAGACTTGTGGTAGTGCGAGAAGGCTTTACAATCTGCAACTCGCAGACCGGTTCTTAACTGACTAGGCGACTTCCAAAAGTAACCCCTGAGCCTCAACCATTCACTGAGATGAGCTAGTGCATGAACTTGCACCCCCAACTATCCATTTCACCTAAGCCTAAACCATTTTTTTTTTTCTTTTCAAATCATTTATAACATTCTATGGCATAATAATGACATAGACTCATTTGAAATCCATAGTTGAATCTTTGGCTAAAATTCCCCAAATAGAATATTTTTTATCTAAGCATGACTAAGTATATATTTTTCCAAAGTATTGTACTTCATACTATTGCATAAATTAGATTTTCATCAAAGATGTCAAGGTATGTTTAATTCAACGTCAAAGTTGGCTATACAATGGTAATGTAAATAACTATAATTTTAAAATAGGATTTAAACTAACTTCAATATAAATAATCATGCATTAATAATTTAAAATTATTAAGACCAATCATGATCAAAGATGTAACTTGCCTTACTCAAATACTTGTTGTTCTGAAACGACGTAGAAATCTGATTATCCGAAGTCGTCGAAATCTATACGCGAAAATAAGCTAAATTAAAAAAAACAAATAAAATTAAAATAAACTCCTAATTATATAATTTAGGTTCTAGAAGATAGATATTGAATTTAGATAAATTTATAAATGTAAATCACTTGAATCGGAGCTCGAACGAAGGAGAACGGGCCCTCGAAAGATTGAAATTCATATAAAATGATAGAAATGGAATTTGTGGAATTGTTTTTCAAAAGAAAAATCCATTTACTGCATCAGCATGATGTCAGTGACTGGGAAATGAATTTCATCCAATTGTTTTTCTGAAGAAAAATAGCTTGGGCCACTGACGGGGGGCCATGTCTGTGGAATGGGTCCACGACATGGTGCCTGGTCCACAGTGGACCGGGCATGTAGCACAGTGGTTGTGCCACGTATGCATGACACGTGGGCAATGACAGGCAGCCATGTGGGCGATGGGCGCTGAGGAGGTGTGTGCATGGCGCACACGTGGCTTGGCCAGCGGTGGCGGGCGCTCGGGACTCGAGGGTTGTAGGCGAAAGACGGGGTGGCGGAGGGCGGCGAGGTGCGCAAAAGGGTGAGGAGGAGGCGGGGAGTTGAGTGCCCTCACCTGGGTCATCGAAGATGAACAGGGGGCGGCCGGCATTGAGGAAGAAGGAGCGGTGGCGCGCACGGGCTCGCGGCAGCGATGAAGCTCTGGTGACGTCTCGACGACGAGGAGGAGAGCACCGGGTAGAACACGTGAAGGCGATGCTGAAGGTGTAGATGGTGTCGTTGGAGCTCCTTCGACGGCGCGCAAATGGCGGTGGAAGGGCGTTCGACCTGCGGTGAGGAAACTCAAATTCCGGCGAGAGGAAGGGGAGAGGGGGATACTTCAGGGATGAGATGAGGAGGATGACGGGCACCTCATGCTCCCTTTTATAGGGATGGAGGGGAGCGGGGAAAGAGATCGTGGGGTGGCGGTTACTCGTCGGCGTGGGTGACGGTGGAAATGCGAGTAAAGGTGAATAAAAGAGAGGGAAACGACTGGAATGAGGTGCGGGGTAGGGGGTGTTAATGAGCGAAAAAAAGGAAGGAAAACGGGCAACATTCAAGAGCTCGTGGGCGTGTGGTAATGGAGGCGGCGAGAGGAAGAAGAAAGGGAAGGGATGACAAAGTGGCGCAAGGCGCGATGAGGGAAGAGGGAAGGGGAGGTGGGGTGGCGGGAGGCGTGTCTTTGATGGGTGGCTAGGGAAAAAGAAAAGGAAGAAAAGGAAAAGGGAAAGAGGGCTGGGCTGGGCTGGACTGGAAAAAGGAGAAATGGACCAGAGGAAAGATATTCGGCTAGAGAGAGAAATCTGGATTTTAGGATTTTCAAATTTCAGAAATACAAGAAAACCAAAAAGGCTTTTAGAAAATAGAAAATAGAGTTTAAAAAATTCTAGAAAAAATCACAGAATTTACACGAATTATTTTGAATTTAATAAAATTATTTTCAACTTAAATTTGCATTTTTTCACATAAATTATTTTAATTTTTAGGAAAATAGGAAAAACCGTTTTAAAATCCAGAAATTCAAGAAATTAATTAAAAGTTATTTTTAACTTTAAATCCAAGAAAACCTAGAAAACTCAATAAATTTTATTTTTGACTTTAAAAACCAGGAAATTAAATATTTAATTTAATTAATTAATTTTATTTTTTAAACCAAGAAAACTCTTTTAAATTTTAGAAAATCCAATAAAAAACTTTATTAATTTTAAATTTGATAGCAAAACTTTGAGATGTTACACGTGGCAGCGGCGCCGGAGCTCGACAAGAAGACAGCTCACGGCGAGATGGAGAGGCACCAGATCCTCTTCGGGCTCACCGGCTTCCTCTGTTTCTTCAGTCTCGTCGGTGAGGAAAAAGCACTTCTTGGCTTGAGAATCATAAGAATCAGAAATATGGCTTGAGAGTTGCTTGCCCTTGTGTATACTACTGAGTGCCAGTGACTGGAATCATTTGCTCCTTTTGATGCTTTCACGTGAAAGCAACGTTAAAGATAGTAGGCTGCTGCATAGGCATAATGTTTACCAGGAGCTGGAGCAGGTCCATTGATCGATCGCCTGTGTGTTTGGACACCGGCACGACGAAAGGTCTTTCAATCAAAAGTTGCAGGATTGGGGAAGATCAATTAGGCAAAATTGAGGTAACGTCGCCAGCCAAAAATCCCCAATCAATGGTACAGGCAAATCCTCAACAGGATCAGTTGAACTGAAACAACATGGACACATATTAGGCTCAGCCGGCTAGCATGACACCGTGAGCTACTACATTACAAAGATATGGTAATTGCCTTTCCAAATGCAACAGTTGTTTATGTTAGATGTATTATTATCTGTGTATTTTCCTGTTGTATAAGGGGTTATTTGCATATATGTCTACATGTACATGTATATATTTTGGCCCATTGGCTTCATGATGAATACAAGTACTATTTATAACATGATATCAGAGCGTACCTAAGGTTTTTCATCGAGCCGCCGCCGGTTCTTTTTTTTTCAGCCGCCATCTGGTTTTGCCCGTCGCCGTCCGCTGGTTCTTTCTCGGTTAGTCGCTTCGCTGGTCTCCGGATCTTCCCGTCGTCACCTGGAGTTTGTCCTCTGCTCTGGACGACGACGACGCCTCACCTTTATCGACATTCGGATCCGTGAGGTGGCCAATCGTGGGGTCGCCTCCCGACGCTCCTCACCGCCTCATCTTCACTAACGCTCATCGACACCTCATCTTCCCGTCGTCGTCATCCTCTGCCTGGAGACAACGCTGCCGCCTGGAGGTCAAGTGTCACCGCTTCATCGCCTGGTCGGCCGCTCCTCCGCACAAGACGTCGGCTTCCGCTCCGCCTCGGCCTACGCGTTGCTTGGGCTACTACTACCACCGCCGCCCACTACTACCGAAAAAGTCTTCACAAACGGTTCAAAAACATCACAGACGGTTTCATGAGCTGTCTGAGTGGACAGTAATGACATGAGGTCATCATAGATAGTTTTTGAACCGTCTGTGATGTATACTATCATAGACGGTTTGTACATACATCCATCTATGATAGTTGACTAACATAGATGGTTTGTAGATAAAACCGTTTGTGATAGCTTATGTATCTACAAACCGTCTGTGATGATATGTCTCTATAAAGTCTCTAAGCAGTGGCTGCTTGTGCCTTTAAAATCGGCTTTATATATATATATATATATATATATATATATATATATATATATATATATATATATATATATATATATATTCTCCTAAACCACAACCTAAGAAGTAATAGCAGTAGAACTGGAGTTGAAGTTATTAATTACATGTAATTGTCTTTAAACCCAACAAGAACACCAAGCAACTCGAGTTCTGGTTTATATGTAAGGATGGTTTCACAGTAGAACTTGCCATCAAGGAATGGTGGGTTGCTAATACATGATGCCACTTCCCAATCGGAGTACTTGCGCGTCCACGCCACTTTTTGAACACAGCGACGTTCAATTACCTATTGACGACAACCATGTATTGAGCGTCGCTATGTCCAGAAAGTGGTGTGGATGCGCAGGTACTCCAACTGGGAAGTGACTTCATGTATCAGCAACCAACTATTCCTTGATGTCAAGTTCTACGGTGAGGTCATCCTTACATATAAACCAATACTCAAGTTGTTTGATGTTCTTGTTGGGTTTAAAGATAATTACATGTTTGTAATTAACAACTTCAACTTCAGTTCTACTGCTATTACTTCTGAGGCCGTGGTTTAGGAGGATTCTACAAGCACTTGGAGGATTGGCATAAAGCAAATCACACACTCTAGTGTGTCATGTTCGATGAAGTTGGTCGTGGTTCACCTGCACGTTTAGGATATGAACACGCAACGAGTGAGCTAGCTAGCTGAATTCAGGTCTTGAGTTAGCTAACAAAGGACTACAAACTATATATATACTTATATATGTATATACATGTCTATTTTAAAGGCACAAGCAGCCACTGCTTGGAGATTTTATAGAGAGAAGAGACCAGGAATGGAATGGTAGGACGTACCTGAGATTAAGAAGATTAGGCTTTGAGCTCAAAATAAAACTTGCTAATATATTCGACTAGTTCAAGCAAATCATCCAAAATTAACTTTGCTGTACACAGGAACAAAATCTATCAAGATATTATTGACTGTGATGTAGGACAACAAGTATATCAGAATATATAAATTGCATACTCGAAACAATACATAACAATAGGTAATCTAACAGCTCAAGTGTAACACCCTGACTATAAGGGAGTCAAGATGTCACCTACATCCACTACTCTTCAATTGAATAACATCAAAACGCATGATAAGATGAAGCAAGTATTAAGATTATACGGAAACAAGTATTCATCATCAAGTTTTAATCAACGAAATGGAAGTAAACAATTCCGAAAGATAAGGTAAACAAGGCCATGATGGCTTATTACAATGCAACACAAGTCATAATTAACGACATTAAAAGTCCTCAAATTGTTTGATATATGGTAGTGAGTGCAACGTGATGAACTACCCTCCACAAGATCATTCTTCCTTGTCATTTACCTAAATAAGACAATAAAGCAAGAATGAGCCAAAGACTCAGCAAGCAACTGTATGTAATAACCAAACATAATACGAACAATATATCACAAACATAATTGGAACATTTACTGAAAACGGATTTATGAATGGATGAAGTGGAATGGTGCATTGAAGGAAATGGACATATTTCAAAGATATACCCAGATAGCGAGTGAATCACCCGTCGGTGCTCACTTAGAGTAATCGTATGAAGAACGTTTCATACGATCGTCCAACGTGGCCCACATTGGAATGGTGGACTCACGTAACGTGGCCCACATTGGAATGGTGGACTCACGTACCCATACTGGAATTGATGGGATTTTCAAGTGCCCATACTGGAATTGATGGGTCTTACAAAAGTAATGTATGCATGTCATGATGAGATCCCATGTCAATATTGAATAGTACTCATAAATGAAAAGAACCCATGGCATTCATCTACAAATACGAACAAATATAATCATTCATTCACGCATCATACATGGCATCAATCATAGAATACAAATTACTTGCCTGCCGCGCTGCAACGGGTTAGGAGGTAATTGAGATACCCCTCCACTCACCGCTTCACCGCCTACAATATAAAATAATCAAAATGAGGGCAAATGAATATAGCAATGCTACACGTGTCCTCCCTCAATCTCTAGTCAAACTAACCAAATAAAAGTTCAATTTGATCAATTTACCCAAACATTTCTATTATCCCTAATCTGACAGTTTTACTAAAAATTTCACCAATAAAAAACCGTAAGTCCAAAAGACCTGAAACCAGTGCTCAAATTTTCTTAACTTAACTGGCTACAAAACTCTAGTTGATAGTAAACTCTAATTCGGCCAATACAGAGGTCTAACCATCCAATGAAAAACTTTAACTGCAGTCTGCCCAGAATTCAGAACAGCCCTAAAGAAAAGGCTCTAACTTTTAAACCACTGATCCAAATAAAGTGATTTTTATCAGCTTGGAAATATGGTGAAATTATCTTCAAAAACTTAGTTGGGTGGCCAACCTGATTCTGACTCTAACTAGATCAAAACCTAGGTGCAACCGACTATACCCAACATTTCTGACAGACAGACCAGTACGTAGTAAAACAGTCATAACTTTTAATCTACTGGGTGAAAATTCGTGATCCAGGTTCCAAAAGAAAGCTAATAAAATAAGGAACAAATCTCTAGAAGGCGAAGACATCCAATTCTGCCTCTAAGACACCCAAAACCGAGTTACAACATTCTGTACCGAATCAATCTACTGACAGAGATTAAGCGGTACTACCAAAATCATTGAATCGACAACTCTAACGCAATCAAACAGCGATGGGGTCTCTCGTTACCCTTGTAGACCCGAAGAACGATGAGGATCAACTTCCCGAAGGTTGCTCCTCTCCTTCAATGGCCGGCCCCAAAACAGCGACGCCGAGGGAGACGCGGAGGCCCGGCGAAGGAAGAACCGAAGGTGAAGAGCTCCAGGGGATCACCAATGGCGGCCACCACCGGAGGAGGAGGCGCCTAGGAGGAGGTGCTGCGCCGTGTGGGGGAGAGGGGGAAGGAGGTGGCGGCTTGGGGGAGGGAGGAGGAGGTGCTAGGGTTTTGGGGGGGTGGCGGCCCCCTTTTGGCCGGCCCCTACATGGGCCGGCCGGCCTCTTGGGCCACAGGCATGACTGCGGCCAGTTGATGTACAATAACAAATACCCCATTGTTTGGAAAATCTGACGAAAGATATTTCTTTTACCCCCTCCGACTTCTTTCTTTTTACCGATTCGATTCCGGAAAGTTGAAAATCTCGATTTCGAATAAAATTTCCAGACAATTGAAACAAAACAACCTAGCTGGATAAAATGAGGTATTACATCAAGGCACAATCTATACGCAATATCACATCTAATTGCATTTGTGATATCAATTCATCATAGAGCAATTTACGAGCCCACAAAAATGCTTCACCCACTGCTAATTTGCCATCGAACCCCATGTGAACCAACACTAAGCACAAAGAGCACCCCAGTAGCATCACATTTCACAAGAGCACTTGACACATTAACAGTAGCATCACCATCCTTCACCAACATCCATTGCATCACAGAGCAAAGGGAGGGAGTAGTAGACGGGAAGTATACCAGTGCAACGAGGCTACCGTGGAAGCAACCCACCTTCATCAAACCATCACAAGGTCTCCTCTGGAAGCATATCCAAAACCACACTTACTAGCCCACCTCCATCATTTTCATGCATAGTCAGCATCAACCCATATCCCAAGCATCATTCACATGTGCACGTATATCAACCAACAACACATCAGGAAGAAATCAAGCTAAGTTTTAAAATCAAACTCATAGTAGGGAAAGCAAAATAGCAAGAAAGAAAAGAAAGGGGAAGGGATCGAGCTGAGCGGCGGCGCCAGAAGGCCGGGCCGAGCCAGCCGGGAGCAGCCGGGAGCGGGTAATAGGGAATCACCGCGGCTACCACGCAGGAGGCGGGTGAGCCAGGATCCAGGGGTGCGCGCGGGGGGGGGGGGGCGCAAGCCAAGCAGGCCACGCGCACGGGAGGGCTGAAGGCGTAGAGGAGAGGCGGCATCGAGGACATATGTTGGACCAAAACGGCGACTAGAGGGGAGGGTGAATAGGAGTATGATCTCTTTTTCACCAAGATCAGATTCAACACGATTTTCACTCCAATAGTTATGAGAGCTATGAAGATCAATATACAAGTATAGCGGAAGACTTGTATTGAACTCAATCAAAGCCCCGAAGCAAAACAACCAAAAACCATAAAAACTCAATCTGCCATAAGATGGGCGGTCTGACCTCTCAGTTTGGCGGGTCGACTTTTACATGGGGCGGTCTGACCTCTCAGATGGGTGGTCTGACCTCCAGCCTAATGAACAGTAAAATCAGCCCAAAAAATAAAGTTGCAAATATGTGAAACTTTTGATCTACAATTCCAAACTCAATGAAACTTGGAACACACCTTCTCTAGGATATTAGGAACCTACTCCAATCAAAGATAATGAAGATCCTTGGCAAAGTTCTGACCTTTTCCCGTTTGAGTGAAGGATGGTTCAAAACGGAGTCAAAACAAAAACTAGATCCAAAACCTTGCTCGCGGGTTAGAGATGATCAAGATGATCCTAGATGAGTTCCCACATGTCACAGCAAGCAAGATTAGGGGCAGAATCTAATAGAAAACTTGCGAATAAAAGAAAGCCCCAAAATCACAAAATAGAGAGCAAGAACGAAAAGAAACCCATCTCAAGAAAACTTGCATAGATTGATTTGTGATTGTTGCTGGTTTACAGCCACTCCAACATGGAGGGCAAAACTCAATGCATGAGCACACAATCAATCTCCTCTTCAAGAATCCTAACCTCTCCACTCCCTAATATGAAAAACAAAACCAGGGTTTCAAAATAAGCAAAAGGATTAAAGAGGTGCACAACACCCTCCCATATTTATAGTGGAGGCTAACCTTCTAGAAGAGTTCCTATTGGGCACCCGTTAAGCCCACACACAAACGGATTTAACTCACGCACGCATTTTAAAGTGCCGTCTTCATCTTCTCTTGACCTAAACCGCTTCTCCTTGCGTCGTCTTGCGCCGTGGTTTAGCCAAAAGCAATCAAGGCGGTATTTTAGTGATATTACTAAAATACCCCTTCTCGATTCTTCTCCAAAGACCAAGTCCAATCTTTATGAAGTAGTTCCATGCTTCGTCACGTGTAGGTTGATCAACGGCTCTCATCATGTCGGTAAGTCTCTCCCATCCGGCTCCCACCGAAACCACCATGGCACTTGCACCGACCCCCGCGCCGCTTGATGTAACCCGTCGCACCGAACTTCCCGTTCGGTCATACTTGTCTATTTTGCGCCACGCTCGAATCCAATGACTTCATCCGGCACCATTGATCGTTCTGAATCTCAGCTCTCAAGCCTAGTCCCGATCATCCTCGCTGTTGACTGTCGTTGACCTCCAAGCAACCTGCACAACAATAGACCAAGAAATCGATTCCGGGAATAAATTCTTCGCAACTTGACCCACGTTAGTCAAAACATACATCATGCAACACATATGCACTGAAACTCATGAACTTGACTCAATCAACAAACATCGTCGCTACGAAAGCCGACGATCCAAGTGAAAATCGGTCGACCGCTTCTTCTTGCCGGCCTCGATCACGCCCGACCACCCTCGGCGCTCGACCGCCTCCGCTCGGCGGTCGACCGCTCAAGCGAGGACTTAGCCAATTTTCAGCCCCTGAAAATCAAAACCTCTCTGAAAATTTCAAATAAATAGAATTTTTGACTGGAGACTCCAAAAATTATGAGACCAAGTGCATTAGAATCCCCTTTCTTGCCTACACCCTCTATTTTTGGCCCAGCTCCAAACTCAACATTTTGCAATGGCCGGTCCGACCGCCGCTGGCCGGTCTGACCGCTAGGGGTGGCCGGTCAGACCACCCTCTGGCCGATCTAACCGCCGCCCTGGTCGGTTAGACCGCCTAAGGCTTGAGAACACTGGACTTTTGCCAAAAACGCTTGATTCGACGAACCTTCAACGACATTGCCAATTGTAACATCATCATAAGATCATGAGCATATCCCCATGATATCCACAACATACGGTGGCGACGGGCTCGGAAGAGGAGAAACTTACTCGTTTGAGTGGGGGACGTGGGCAAACCCTAGAGTCCGAATATATATAAATAGTATTCGACATCATAGACGATTCTAAAGTAGAATATTTAGAATCGTCTATGATATTATATTTTCACAGATGATTTTTAATTGGAATCGCCTGTGATAAATATACATCACAGACGATTCCAATAAGTAACCGTCTATGATAATATACTTTCTCATATACATAAATACAAATTCACACATATGACTCATTCTCATATACATAAATGTAAATTCAGAACATATGTCACATAAACATGTATTACTTGTTTTTCACCGGTCAGTAATGCCATCATGTCGTTATACCGAGATCGTTTACATATATAGATGTTAGTAAATACAAATTCAACCAATTTTTTATTTTTTTTATTTATATATGGCCAGTGACCAGTCACTTCTTACAAAGATTTATTTAAAAGTAGAAACCTAAATAATCAAAGTTTTTCGAGTAGCGGAGCTAGCATACTATCTCCGTCTTCAAAACTACGTAGGCGTCAGCGTCGGTATCGGACGGTTTGTGATCATCAAATGAAGCTCGAAATGCGTCTACCCGCTGTCACGCTCGTTCGAGTGTCTCCTGAAGACCCCCCGACTGTTAAATCAAGAAGAATTGAGCCCACATGCGCTCTTCCCTTGCTTGAGGGGTCTCAGCATGGTCGAATCGGTCGCCCGCCGCGTCAATTAAGCAGTCCAAGTGACGGCATGCCTCCTGGAGACGTGCAATGTTGTTGTGAAGGCCCAACGTTGTTGTGAAGAACCACATCGATGACGAGGTTAACTCGCCGGAAGTGGGAGATCACCCGGAAGACGCGGCGGAGGAGGATGCCAAGACAGCGGAAGGTGGCCGTCACCTGCTAAGATTAATCCTCGGACAAAGGAGTGAGGACACTGTTGACATGGTATTCTTCTGCAGCATTCGCCAGCGTACGACTAGAGAGGTTCTCGTACAATATGGTCAGGTAGGATATCAATGCCGACGACAAGGAAACAGAAGAGGGATGCATTTCTGCTTTTAGAGTACATATATAGTGATGTCCGGATGATCATCTTCGATGGCGGATTATTCTTTTTATAAAACAAGGAATAAATTCAGCGCGTGAGATGAAGAGACACATTAGGGTGCCGAAGCGGCATTGATACGAGCGAAGAGATGCATCAGCGATAAAGAAACTCATCAGGGAGCTAAAGCGATACTATCACAGACGGTTATAATTAAAAACCGTCTGTGAAGTTACAATTACCACAGACGATAATAATTAAAAACCGTATGTAAAGTCTAAAATTATCCCAGACAGTTCATGTTCAGAACCATCTGTGAAGTCTACAATTATCACAGACTGTTCGTGTTCAGAACCGCATGCGATACTTTACAGACGGTTCTCAACATGAACCATATGTAATATTACCTCTTCACAAACGGTTCTTAGCGCAGTCAGTAATATAAATAGTAGCTAAACAAAAACCATTTGTGATTGTATTTAATACCGACAGTTTTGGTCAGCCGTCTGTGATGAGGCGTCCAGTATTAATCTTTTTGTAGCAGTGGCCGCCGCCGCTACAGGGGGAACCCTAGTTCCCCCCGTGCGCGACTCTGCTTCTTAGCAGGCTGACAGGCCGAAAGCATGTTTTAATCGTTAGGTGAGCCGACCCATCGAGAGAGAGAGAGCATGTCATCCTCTTCAGGCACTGTTTCTGTGCCTCGTTGCCCAGTGATCTTCGATGGTCTCAATTATCAGGACTGAATTCAGCACATGCGCCTCCACATGCATGATCAGCGTCTTTGAGATTTTCTTACCGGCGAGTTGCCTTGTCCGCCTCACCTGTTTCACCTGTTGAGACTGTACTCCCGAAGGATGCTTCCGATGACACTCGTAAATGGATATTTGATGCTTTTGAGGATGTCATGGAGACTTTTCAAACACAGTATGCTGCCTACAATATATGGATTGATGAGGATGCCCGCGCCTCTGCTATTCTAGTTGCTAGCATGAAAGTACATCTCACTGGGATGTGGTTGGCTTGGACTTAGCACAGTTGATGTGGGAGCATCTGCGCAACTGTAAGATCGAGGTGACCGACTAGAGGGGGGTGAATAGGCGGTTTTAAAATTCTTTCGCGCTAAACCAATATATAAATGCGGAAGCTAATAGCGAATTGGTTTTGCACAATTAAAACCTAAATCAACTAGGCTCAACTAAGTGCACCAACAATACAAGAGAGCAATCACACAATGATATATAAACAATTAAAGCATGTAATGTAAATCGCTCAAAGTAAAGCACAAGATAAAAACAAGATGGACACAATTATGTTTTACCGTGGTGTTCGGAGACTTGCCGGTCTCCCCTAATCCACGTTGAGGTAAGGCCAACCACGTTGGACTGGCTCCACTAATTAAGCCAACACCTCCGAGGTAAGTCCAACCACTTGGACCGGTTCCAAACCGAACCAACACCTCGCTCTACTATGGTTGCTCTTCCTCCACTCCGGAGATGGCGAGCACCAAACCACTCACAGCCACACCGGGCCTTCTTACAAGCTTCTTGAGAAGATCCCCGGCCACGACGACTCCACGCCGTCTAGGTGTCGACAAAGACCAAGTGTAACAAGACTCAACGCTCACTTGAACTAATTAAGTGTCAACGCTGAAGTGGATACACAATCCACTACCTAAGGCAACACATGCACTTAGGGTTTACTCTCCAAACTCACCAAGTGCAACACATGCACATAAGAGAGGAGAGGCTTGCTCTTAGCTCAAGAGGCTCAAAGGATGTTCACAATATCACCAGCAACCTCTCCCAACCGGCCCAGGTGGCTATATATAGTCCACACACAAAAACTAGCCGTTGGGAGACAAACCCATGAAAAATTAGAGAAATCAGAAGTTCCGCCATGTATCGGCCGGAACTACCGCACCTCAGTGATAAGCACAATAACGACTATATCAGACGAGAAACTAGCCGTTGGAAGTTGAGAGCGGAACTTTCGCAAACCAAAATGTGGAAGTTCCTCACATATCATTGCGGAACTTCCGCACCTCCAGAAATTTGGCTAAGTCCCAAAAGGGTGCTTCTCTGGAAAAAAAACGTTCCGTCAAATTTTCAGAACTACCGATAATAGGAAGTTCCGCCCATAACACTGAGGAACTTCCGATAATAGGAAGTTCCGCCCATAACACTGCGGAACTTTCGATTATCCTGACAAACACAGCAATGGCTTTTTCAACAACTTCAATTGCAAAATACATTTACCAATTGATAAGCCATGCCGACAAGGATCAATAGCAAGATTCCTAACAAGTTGCAAAACACATTTGCCAACTTTTAGAATCATACCACAAGAAAAAAGGTACATGGACTTACACCATTTGCAAAACACATTTGCAAACTTAAGTCACATGCTACAAGAAATCAAACATGAGCATCAACTACTTGCAAAACACATTCGCAAATAACAGCATCATGCTACAAGGCTAAGGTGCATGGACTTCAACCATTTTGCAAAACACATTTGCAAAATATAGTCCTATGTTACAAAGATTAAATGCATGAGCCTCGGCTATTTGCAAAACACATTCGCAAATAATAGCTCCATGCATAGATGAGCTAGAGCAAACACAATGAGCTATCAACACATGACTAACTCATGCTACTAGTCAAGACCCCTCTTAATAGTACGACAATCTTATACTAGCAATCCGGTCTATCAACCAAACACCGAGACCGGTAAAAGACTAGGAACACATCCTTAGCCCTAGCTAGTCATACCTTTGCCTTGCATC
Source organism: Hsuehochloa calcarea (assembly GCA_036346395.1). Taxonomy (NCBI): domain Eukaryota; kingdom Viridiplantae; phylum Streptophyta; class Magnoliopsida; order Poales; family Poaceae; genus Hsuehochloa; species Hsuehochloa calcarea. Next base: position 15,199,792 of record CM070598.1, read on the forward strand.
TTCTTGAAGCTTGATGACGGACATCAACACTTCAAGTCCAGGTCCTTGACTTTGACAATCATCAACATATGATGATCTCTTAACTTCGGGATCTTGCCTTGAACATCGTCAACACATGATGATTTCTTCATCCCGAGTCTTCACATGCATCAACGCATGATGCATTCCTTCACTTGACCTCCATCAACACATGGTGGCTCTTCTCTTGACTTGATGTGCATCAACACATGATGCATCCTTCACTTGAATCTCGACTTGATGATCAACTCATGATCATCCCAAGTCTTCATCCTCCTGGAACATAACATATATATCCAACTCATGGAAAATGTTAGTTCCACAATATGATTATCATTAATTACCACACCATACCATTAACTTATAATGGTGGGACAAGATACCTCAATCTTTCCCTCTTTGGTAATTGAAGATAACCACTTAATTACTCATAAATTGAATGATGATAAATGAGAGAACAAATTGAGTATATATCAACTACACAAGTTATATATATACTCTAACTTGAGTATACAAGAACTACACAAGTTCTATATACTCATAATCATGAGTATACAAGAACTACGCAAGTTTTGTATACTCAAACGGATTTATTTCAAAGTAAAGATCCCAAATGTATGTGGAGAATGGAATATGAATCAATACTAATGAAACCACAAAATATAGAATAAAACTCCCTCTAGATGTGTGCATACACAAATGTGTAATAAGATCATATGCACATATTCAAGTTTAACTTATGGTTGAGTTCAATCCTATATTTTGGATCCGAGGAATGCAACAATATATAAGATTAAGATGTTGCTTGCATACCTCGTTAAATTTGACCAGTATATCCAAATGAGACTACACAAGATAGTACTAGACAAGAGAGTTAGTCTCATAATTGGATTTGTCATTAATCACCAAAACATTACATGAACTCATAATGGCGGGTCTAGATCCTTCAGCAACCGCTACGAGTTGTCTAGTGATTCCTTGTATCTTTCTGTTACGAGTCAAGAGCAGTCGCTGCAGTAGGGACATGCCACTGTGGATGAGTTCTATGCTCAGTTGTTTGCAGTATAGCATCAGATTGACTCTTTGGGACCGGATGTTTTCCACACTTGTCAGTATTGTCAGCATCAGCAGTCTCACTGGAGCTTCGTCGCATCTACGACTTCTTGACCCGTCTCCGGGCTAAGTATGAGCGGACTCGTGCTTAGTTGGTTGTACGCCACCCTCGATTGACTCTGTTGGAGGCCGTTGCAGCTGCTCATACTGAGGATATTCGCCTTCGTGTTGTGGGTTTGCTGTCGTCACCATCGTTTCCTTCGATTCTGACAGCTCCTCCAGTTTCTACACCCGCTACGTCTCCAGCTCCTCCTTCACCAGTGACTGCTGTTGTTGGTAGGGGACTACACTGCACCTATTACAACAAGAATGAACATGTGGCGCATTCGCTACAAGAAGAAGAAGGATTTACGCCATGGTGGCCATCCTCCTAAGGGCACTTGCAGTTCCTCCTCTCAGAGGAGGTCTGGTTTTTCTGATTCTCAGGAGTTTCTCACACTGTTGTGTCGCATGACTACTTTTGCACCGTCTAGTTTTGCTAATTTTGCTGCACAGTTTTCTAGTGAGAGACCACCTTCTACCTTCCTCAGGTATATCACTTAGGATTCTTAACTCTGGTGCTTCCTTTCATATGTATCTGATTCCAATAGTCTCACTTCTATTGGTCCTTTAGCTAATTCCATCACTGTTCAGACAGCAGATGATACCTCTCTCTTTGTCGTAGGATGAGACACTAATTCGAATTCCTCTTTTCATGTTCTTGCTATTTCTGTAGGATCGTAATGGCAATCAGAAGGGGGGGGGGGGTTGAATGATTGCAGCGGATTGACCCCCTAATTTAAATCTTCTTCTTGTGAACAATAACTCTCCAACAAGAACTCTTCAAGTAATCAATCGAGATCAAAGAAAACAACCAACAGAGGCGCATGTGAAACAACAAATCAAGAATCAATATAGAAGTAATCTGATCTTTATTTATCTCTCTTGATTTGTGTCTACAAAGTGCTTAGCAAGCACCACTCACAATCCCAACCAGAGGAACTCACGGCAAAGATCAATCAACAAAGAAGCTACGCCAATAACTCAACCAAGATTCGTAACCCTAAAAATCACAAAATCCATACACAAACCGCACTTCGTCTCCTTTTATAGCATAGAGTCCTATCTATGTCCAACATGACACACATACGAACTCTATCTCAAAGCAACTCGATTCGGACTCCTTCCAAATCATCAACAATTTCAAAACTCCCACGCCGTAAGCCTCCGTGACTCCATCCCGTAGCTTCAGCGTGTCCCTTGATCTCCACGTGCTCAAATAGCGATCTCAACCATCTCGCAATATCCATGACCACAAAGACCTAAGATCTCCCAACCCTAGTCTGAGTCCTCCTCATCACGACCATAGTTTCTTCACGCTCAACCTGCACATGCAAAGATCAAAGCAACCACAACCATGGCACAAGTTCTCCAACTTGACCAACCATTAGCACACACACACCCATAAACATTATCATGCATCAAGCAACTCATTAAAGCTCACGAAATCAACAAACCCGCAGTCAATTTTCAAATGCGACAACTTTCCAGAGTATAATCGGTACTACCGCCATTGTACTTCCGGTACGACCGCAATGAGCGGTAGTACCGCTTCAAAACACTGCGGAACTACCGTTCCTCGGGAAATCTCAAAAAACCCAAAAACATGCTCTCTGGAAATTCCATACCGCTCAACCGCGGACGATCCGCCATGCGGTACTACCGCCAACTAAAACACGGTACTATCGTTATGCAGTTGATCCGTTCCTGAGCTCCAGATCATCCGAATTTTATTTAACTGTTCATACTGTTCATGTCAGAAACTCTCTTTCTCAAAACTCCAAGTGCGGTACTACCGCTGGCTAACCCACGGTACTACCGCTCAACTCAAATTCGCAAAGTCCTCAGAACAACGTCCTTTGACACGTGGACGCTCCAGATTCATGGGCCGTTCGGACCATGGGTTTCAACCGTTGGATTTGAGGCACGTTCGGACGGTCCGAACGGCCCACACGATTTCATCCGTTGGATCTGAGGCACGTTCGGACGGTCCGAACGGCCCACACGATTTCATCCGTTGGATCAAGATCTAACGATTCAGCAAACCACCGTTCAGAGACAAGGACGAGCGGTACTATCAGATGAACACGCCAGTACTACGTTAACGCGTAGTTCCGCACAAGCAAAGCCGGTACTACCGATAATCCTGACAATAGCTGATTTTTAACAGAACTAAACAGAGCTCTGAACCAAGTCACCAATTGAGATGCAAAACGTGTTCCAGAGACAAAGTATTTATTATTAAGTATGAGACTAAGTCTAGCTTATTGGCAATGTATTCATCATCAAATATCATGACTAAAAACCTCTTGGTCTTACAATTTCTTATGTTCCCAAACTAACTATGTAGCTCATATTTTCTGGTCAGCTCACCGGTCATGGTTATTGTGTTATTCTCAATTCTGATTTTTGTTCTATTTAGGATTGATACACGGGGACTCTTGTTGGTACTGTGTTAGGACCCGGACTAACACTCCCAAATCCACTGTGTATTACTGAACTAGTTCCATGATCAGTGGCTAGCTCACACAGTAAAGAAATATGACAACATCCATAATAACAAAGCTTTATCAAGAAATATCAGAGTTGATTACCAAAAAGGCTTACAAACCAATAATAAAAACACAACGAAAGACGAAAAAGATATAGTAAAGCCCAGCTAATCTGCCACAAGCAATCGTCTAGGGTAGCGGTCTAGTCATCGAGATCCACGCCGATGGCGAAGTCCTTCTCATCTGAATAATATTTTATTAAGCAAGAATGAGTATAAACAACCGTGCTCCGCATGTTACACCCAATAACAAAATTGTAATGCATACATGGATATATCAATGGAAGGCTTATAAGGTCAAATTTGCATAAAGCAATGTTTCCTTTTCAAATATCTGTACTAAGTTCCAAAACAATTATTCTATATCAGATATCAGTTTTTAAAAGATAGTTTTATAGTATGATAACATTTATCCAAGAGTGGTGAAGGATACCTTCCTATCACCTGCCAAACCGCCTAATTTTCCAATTGGATAACATATCCAAAATCAGTTGATAAAGTCTTTTGAAAACAAAATCAAAGTCTAACTTTGAGTGGTTTTGCTTAGCATGTCTATGACCGCGGACGCAACTATTCGAATAGTTCTATACTCTGCAGAGATTGTACAACCTTACCCACAATAGATAATCATCTTATACTGTCTGCTCACACACTTCGAAGGTATACGTCTAAGAGATTATTACAAGGCCTTTAAATGCACCATCCTACCATAATCCCGCATCGCTAAGGTTTCGCTTCCTTTGGATTGAACCATCCGTCGGACTTAAGTCCTCTCTTGCGCCATGTGAGAATACATAAAAGTAGGTCATAAAGACACCCACGCAACTGGATGGCACAACCACAGTAGAATGTTGCAAATTATTTAGTCTAGTCGTGCCCATTCAGGACATGTGGTAGTATGGTGGGGCTTAGCAAGATGTGGCTCGAAGACCGATTCTTAACTGACTTGGGCGACTTTCCAAAATAACCCGTGGGCCTCGATCATAGAAATGACTCAATCCCGTGCATCAACGTGAACCATCCAAACATCCATTTCGCCCAAATCCAAACCAACTTTTATTTTGTTTTTCCAAGTTAAATCATTTTCCAAAATTTCCATGGTAAAAGCAATATCATAGCATCATGTTAAACCATAGTTGATCATTTGGCTAAATTCCCCAAACTAAATATTTTTTTGTCTAAGCTTTGTCTAAACACAAAGTCTTTCAACAAAAGCATCTTATTAATACTATTGTATTAACTAGTGTTTTATCTGAGGCGACAGGGGGTGAGGGTTTGGTATCCAAGAATTGTCAATTCCAAGACCAGTAAGTAAACCATCAATATTGCAATCATAATCTAATAATATAATCTCCAGTAATTATATAATCCTATAATCCAATATCAGTCTATTCTTATGATCCGACTTCCATCGTTCCAACATTCAACAATACTTTTAATTCTATAATACGACATCCATCAATCCATTATTTCTCAATAAATTATATCTAATAATTAAACATCCATCAATCCAATCTCCAATCAATAATCTATTTCTAATAATTCTACATCCATCAATCCAATGATTATGTAATCATACAATCCAATTTCTAACAATCCGATATCCCATAATTATCTATTTCTATAATCCAATCTCCGATAATCCAATATCAACAATTATCTACTTCTAGAAGCCGATATCCAACAATGATCTACTTCTAGAATCCGATATCCAACAATCATGTATTTCTAATAATCCAATATCCAATGATAATGTATTTGTCCAATCCAATATCCGACATTAATGTTGTCCTATAATCTAATATCCAACATTAATATAGTCCGATAATCCTATATTCAATAATTATATATTTCTATAATCCAACACTCATCAATCATGTGACCCCATGATCCACTATCCACTCTCAAGGTATTTTTATAATCAAATATCCAACAATCCAGTATCCATAAACAATCTATTTATATAATCCATATCCAACATCCAACAATAATCCACTTCTATCATCAAACGCCCATCAACAATCTACTTTTATCATCCAATCTCCATCAATATAATGCTATAATTCACTCTGCAACAATATAATGCTATAATTCATTCTTCGACAATTCTATCTTTTCGATATTCATCAATACTCTATTCCTATAATCCGAACTCCAACAAATGTATTTCTATCATCCAATAATAATATATTTCCAATAATTCGATCATGATATAATACTATGATCCAACAATGTTGTAGTCCGATAATCCAATCTCTAGTAATTGTAATACCCTGAAAATAATATTAATTTTAATAAAAACGTCTTAAGGGTCGTAGTGTAATTAAATTAATTTAGTTAAAGAATTAAGGGCTCGTGCGTAATTAAAGGATTTAGTACCCATGGAAAATAGTATTTTCGGAATTTTTATGAGCTATAAATAGATTTGTGGAGTTTTTAGGAAACCCTAGCCAATCTTTTCCAAACCGCCGCTAATCATTTTTTGTTTCGCCGCCGCCTATTGCTTTTTTGTTTGTTGTTGCTTGCGCACTCTTGGTGATCTGGCTGTGTAGCCGCAGTAATCGGTTGCGCCGGAGGCACCACCGGCTTAGGTCTTCTTGGTGAACCGGCCGCCATTGGAACTCAACCGAGTGCCTCGCGCGTGGATCACCGTCGCGTTCACCGGACGTCGTCGCACCAAAGAATCGTGGACGCCGCTGCGGCCGGTCCTTCGCGCGTCTTTGCCGCGTGATTTTCCCTGCTGCTGCTGTGTTTTTTTAGCCTGGTGCGTGTACTTTTTATCTTGCCGTGACCACTCCTAGGCTAGCCGATTGCATGCAGAACGTTGCTGTGTTGATTAGCTGATTGCATGCATGCCGATACTTAGAGCTATTAATTAATTCCCTTAGACAAAGAAATTAGTGAGGTGATTAGGATAGAAGAGCAACTCCACGGGAGATAGATGATTTTCTTGATGCAAGTTAGTAATTAATCAGTTTGGCTGGCTACTAGTATTTCATGCATGCGTAATTAAATTAGTAGAGATGAGACATTAGCTAGTTAGTGCTACCTGATTCGGGGGCGTATTTCTCTGTTAATGTTAGCATGTTTAGTCGGGAAGAAATCGAACAGTAGATTGGATTAGCCTGTTGTTCTGTGTACGATTTATTCGGGTACCTTAATGGCGAATTTTGAAAATATCATCTACTAGTTAATTGTAGATAATTTCGATATCTTTCTATAGCATTTTTATCGCGTCAATCGGACGAGTATAATTTGAGTTATGATTTCCGGAAGACCGCTGTTTTTAGGGTTGTCGTTTTTAGGCGCTGTTTTGGTAGATCGGTTATTAAAAATAGTAAATGGCTTAATTAGTGTTTTTGATCTACATGAAAGTTGTAGATAATTGTCCAATGGTTCTGTAGGATCTGAGAACGCGCATTTTGGTTGAGTAAAACAAAAGTTATGAATTTAGTAAGGCTGCTGTTCCGAAGCGGACAGATCGACTTTCCGGGCTAAATACGGAGGGTTAGATGATTTAATTAGAAGCCTTCGTAATCTAATAAAAGGTGGATAATTTTATGAAGAATCCAGAATGGGGTGGTTTGTGGTGATCGGACTTTCGAGTCAAAAGTTACGCTCTTTTTAGTAACCGGACCGCAATGGGTAGCTTTTCGGTACCGGCGTAACGTGGTATGTTTGGGGACGTGTAGGAGCGATGTATATTGATTGCTATTATTGTTGCTGTAATTTGTATTGAAGTTGGTGTATTTAATATAGGAGAGGCGTCGTGCTTGTTGCCGTCTTCTAATCAAATCGTGCGTCGCTGCTAGTAAAGGCAAGTGCATGGTAGACAGCGATCAATGATCGATCACTGTTTTCTTTATCTTCTATTACCATTATTGTTGTGCTTTTATTTGGTTTAATTGCAAACAATGAATTGGTATGTTTATATCTTTGTTAATGGACATGATGAAAGTTGGATATGATGTTTATGATGGAGTTTGCATGTGTGCATTCATAAGCATTTTTGCATAAGAGAAGGTGATCATGATTGATCACAACTCCACGGGAGTGGAGGAGGTCCCCGATCCTTGAGGAGGAACGGGCTTGAGAGTGAATGTTGTCGCGAGCATTCACTCACGCTATACCGGTATACGCGAAAGAAGTGCATGTGGACATGTAGAATAGAGTTGCATTCATAAATGAGATTAATGACTGAGAATATTAATGAAAGTGCATATGATGATAATGAAGTTATTGATTGCTGTTGATTTATTATTATCGTTGTATATCGATGTGTTTGCTGAGTCGTGGACTCACCCTTGCTCTATTGTTGTCTTTAGGTGATCTTCGAGGATGCCGTAACTGAGAGCGAGTAGAGCACATGGGCATCACATGATCATTCGCCATGATAATCTTTTCATTCAATATTAGTTTACACTTGGACATGTTAGTTATTGAATCATGTTTAGGATATCATTTGGACTAGACTATTTGCTTCCTTAATTTGGATTCATTGGTTGATGCTGCTTTGGATTATTTACCTGGTTATAATTTCCATTGCTTATTTATTACCTCATGATCCATAATTATGCATTGCTCTTTTGTGGTCCTTGGATTTGATTATCATTGATTTCTTGCTATATTTATAAAGTGTGTCAATAATTATTAATTGGAAGGTAGTTTAGTGGCATTCCAGGCTCAGTGTTGGGCTGGGGTGTTACAGTAATTATATGATCTTATAATCCAATAATAACTTATTTCTATGATCTAATCTCCAACAATAATGTATTTCTACAATCGGATATTCAACAATCATCCAATCTTTTTCTTTTTCATAATATGTATCTTGACAATAAATAGCTATGCAAGTGGAATTGGGGATAACTATGAAGCTTAAAACAAGAATTTAAATTACTTGAATATCAATACGCATGCAATAATAATTTAAAATAGAATTTAAATAATTTAAAATACTGGGAATAAAATATGATCAAAGGATGTAATTTTTCTTGCTTATTTAGTTGTTGTTCTTTAACGGCGTCGAAATCCGGTTCTTTGAAGTCCTCGAAATCTACACGTGAAAATAAGACAAATTCAAATAAAATCCAAATAAAACTCAAATAAACTCCAAATTAAATAATTTTGGTTTTGAGATAAAGATATTTAATTTAGATGAATTTAGAAATTTGAATCACTCGAATCGGAGCTCGAACGAAGGAGAATGGGCTCTTGAAAGTTTGAAAATACATGCGATGATAAAATACTTGCATCACGATGACGTCAGCAGGAAAATTTTGAATTTCGGCCGAAATTATTTTTCAAAGGAAAAATAGCCCGAGCTATCGACATATGGGCTCGGGTCTTGTAGATCGGGTCCACGAAATTGAACCTTGGTCCATGCTGGACCGGGTGCAAGGGAGGACATGGCGGCTGCCACGCAAGCAGTGACTGGGCTTGACACAAAGCTGCCTCATGGCCAAAACGGTGACATGGCGACAAGGTGGAGGTGACGTGGGCGCCATCGTTGGCGAACAGCCGACGACGGCTTGGGTGCGAGGCTCGCCGGTGCTACGCGGTACGGCGAGCCTTGGCTGGGGTACCAAAAGGAAGGCACGGGTGAGGCGAGTCCGGTGCTCAAGGTTTCGACGATGAAGCTCAAGGATATGGCCGGTGACGAGCGGAAAAGCGGCGCGGTGAGATGCGGTTGGCGGCGGCATGGGGCTTCCATCGGTGCTCCAACCACGATGAGGAGAGCCTCGGGTAGAACACGCGAAGGGGATGCCGGAGGTGAGGAAGATGTGGCTGGTTCTTCACGGGAAGCAGCGCTAGAGGCTGCAGCGTTGTTTGGTAGTCGGGGGCGAAGAGCTTCAAATGCGGTCGGAAGAGAGGGAGAGGGGAGGTGATCTCGCGAGGATGACCAAGGGAGGAGATCAAGTGACGGAGTGTCGGCGAGGAGCGTGACGGATTTTGCGTGGGCACGGGTGCTGGCAGGGGATGGCGTGGGGCGTGCGGCATGGGAGCGACGCCGAGGCAACACGGAGCGGGACGAGTTGGCGACCAACTCCGGGATTGGACGAGCGTGACGTGGGCGGCATGGCGCGACTTTGGCGCTGCGCTGTAGGGCATGGGCGCCCAACAGGAGGAGGAAGAGAAACCGGGGAGGGACGCTGACTAATGGGGCCCGGATGGCGGTGAGAGAGAGTGAAGGTGGACGAGGTCGGGTGGCTGGCGGGTGGGGCCCAGTGGTAAGAGAGAGGGAGAGAGGGGGTGTGGGTGGAGCAGGCTAGCGGGCGTGGGCCGAGCGCAAGCGGGCCGGGGAAGGGAAGGAAAGCGAGCCGGCGAGGAAGATTCGGTCCGAAGCGATTTTTTGGATTTTTCAGGATTTAACAATTTCAGAAATTGCGACAAATGAATTAGGTTTTTAGGAAATAGAAAAAAGAGTTAAAAAATTCTAGAAAAATACGCAGAAATTCATTGAATTATTTTGAACTATTATAATTATTTCCAATTAAAGTTGACTTTTATTTTTGCACCTAATTTATTTTTAATTTTTGGAAAACAGAAAAACTTTTTAAAATACAGAAAATTCAGTAAATTTTACCTTTTAACTTTAAATCCAATAAAACCAAGTAAACTCAATAAGTTTTATTTTTGACCTTTAAAACTAGAAAATTCAGGAAAAGCAATAAAACTCTTTTAAATATCAAAAAATTAATAAAATAATAATTTTATAATTAGTAAAAGAACTTTGGGATGTTACATACTGTCCCCCGCCGCCATAACTCACGGCGTCTCTAGGAGCTTGACTGGCTTCATCTTCCTTCTGCTGCCCCTGCCAGTCTTGTCACCTCCACCACCACCTTCGCTTCTACTGTATTCTCCATTGTGTCTTTTGCTCAGTGGTATAATCGTTTGGGACATATTTGCGGGTCATGTCTATCTTCTTTACTTTGTCATGGTATTTTAGGGTCTATGTATGGTGATGCTTCTCTAAATTGTTAGGGTCATCTTTTTAGGCCTCTCCTCCTCGATATGCTCTTCGTCATCACTAGTCTATTCGATCTCCTGCACGCTTTTGTTTAGCAGCTCTTACCGAACTGACTTCTTATCGTGATGTTGCTGTTCATCAAGAGTGGTAGCATGCGATGGCAGAAGAGATTGCTGCCCATGAGCGTACTAGCATGTGAGATCTTGTCCCTCTTCCTGCGCGTGTTACTCCTATCATGTGCAGTGGGTCTACAAGGTTAAGACCCGCTCTAATGGTTCTCTTGAGTGCCACAAGGCTCGTCTCGTGACACGTGGTTTTTAGCAGAAGCATGGTCGTGATTATGATGAGACTTTTGCTCTTGTGGTCTCACATGACCACTGTTCGCACTCTTCTTGTTGTGGCATCTGTTCGGGCATGATCCATCTCTCAGCTTGATGTCAAAAATGCCTTTCTTAATGGTGAGCTACGTGAAGAGGTTTATATGCAGCCAGCACCGGGGTATTATGTTCCTGAGGGTATGGTTTGTCGCCTTCGCCGATCTCTTTACGGCCTCAAGCAAACCTTTCGTGCTTGATTTGATCGTTTCTCATCTGTTGTCATTGCAGCTAGTTTCTCTGCCAGTACTTATGATTCTGCTCTTTTTATTCACACTTCGCCTCGTGGTTGGATGCTTCTCCTTTGATATGTTGATGATATGATCATTATTGGAGATGATTATCAGTACATCACTTTTGTCAAGGAGCGTCTTAATGAGTAGTTTCTCATGTCTGATATGGGTTCTCTTCGCTACCTTCTTGGGGTTGAGGTTATTTCTACGCCTGATAGCTTCTATCTGTCCCAAGAAAAGTATATCCAAGATCTCCTTGATCGTGCTTCTCTTACTGATCAGCACATCACTGAGACTCTCATGGAACTTAATATTCATCTTCGCCCCACTGATGGTGAGTCTCTTACTGATCCTACTCGCTATTGTCACCTTGTTAGGAGTCTTGTTTATCTGAGTGTCACTCATCCTGACATTTCATACCCTGTACATATCTTGGGTCAGTTTGTTTCTGCTCTCACTCAACTCCACTATAGTCATCTTCTTTATGTTCTATGATATATTTGTGGAACCGTCACTCGTCGTCTGTTTTTCCCTTGCTCGGCTCTTTACAGCTCTAGGCATATTCTGATGCCACTTGGGCTAGTGATCACTCTGACAGTCAGTCTCTCTCTTCTTATTGTGTTTTTCTTGATGGTTCTCTCATTGCTTGGAAGACTAAGAAGCAGACAATAGTTTCTCGTTCGAGTGCTGAGGCTGAGTTGCGCTATGGCTTTGTTGACTACAGAGGTTACTTGGCTACGGTGGTTACTTGAGGATTTTAGTGTTTCTATTTCAGTATCCACTCATCTTTTGTCTGACCGTACATGTGTATTAGTAGTGCTAAAGATCCGATGAAGTATGACCAGGTTGTTGCTCTTTAGTATATGTCTTCAGAATTTTAGTTAGCAGAGTTCTTCACAAAGGCACAGACCAAAACCCAGCATAGTTTCTCTCTCTCCAAACTTCATGTGGTTGATCCACCATAAGTTTGAGGGTGTTAGATGTATTATTATCTGTGTATTTTCTATATTGTATAAGGAGTTATCTGTATATATGCATACCTGTACATGTATATATTTTACCCTATTAAAATTACGATGAATACAAATGTTATTCATAATAGTTTATAGTTGTGGCTTTGACTTTTGGCAAGTGAAAAAGACAGAGTGCAATAGTGATTGATTTATTGGGCTGGTTGGTTCATGGTGTCACAGTCTCTCTGCTAGGTCCCACTTTCCACAATTCTGTCCTCCTGCTCTAGCGATTACTCAATTTCTTTATTAATTAATTAATTTTTAGTTTTATTTTAAAGTTAACCTTCACGAACTTTATTTCCAATTTTGACCCTTTTAGTCACGCCACCACCCGTGGCGTGAGAAAATAACACTGTCATGTCAACACGTATCTGGGTAAACTGTTGTCACGCCACCACTCGTGGCGTGACATTGTTGTTTGGTCACGCTAGTGGCGTGATAAAAGTGCTATTTTATTAGACTTATCCTATGACGTGACAATATTGTTTTGTTACGCCACAGGTGATGGTGTGACCAAAGAAGTCAGAATTGAAAATAAAGTTCGTGAGAGGTTAACTTCAAAATAAAATTAAATAAGGATTAAATAATAATTTTTTGATAAGAAAAAAAGAAAGAACTATTGGTAGATATAAAATTATCTGCAAAGCTTAGGACCTGTTTGGCACAGCAGTGGCTTTTCTGAAAAGTTGCTTAGGTTGTCTTTGTAGGCTTTTCCGCCGCAGTGAATGGTCGGGCTTTTTCGATTTGGTGTTTGGTCATCGGCTTTTAGGTAGTCCGCCGCACTTCCGATATATAAAATGTCTGAAATGCCCCTAAGGATAGTAATGACTTATTTGATGTCGTTTAACGCAATTAACAACAATAAACGATATTTGACAACATGTAACGACATTTAAGAATATTTAACGATATTTAACAATAAAATCCTTCAGAAAGCATGTCAATATAATCTGGACTAGAAGATCAGTCCCTTGTAAAAGGCTTAAATTGGCAAGTACTACATACAAAATGTTGCATATATCTTCCATCTATGCTATCGTCACGCTACCAAAGCCATTGCAATAGCGTCACGTAGGTCGTTCATGTCAACATCATCCATAACAGCTGTATCATCATGTGCACTGATGTTAGTGGACATTTCCCCGTCTACATAATACTCATTCCTGTCTGCACGAGCAAAATCATTATCAATCAAAGCACTATCTCGAATAAAGTTATGCAAAGCCATTGTTGCAATGATAATTTTCTTTTGCTTGTGCTCATGGTAACTTGGAATTTTCAGTAGAATACGCCACTTCATCTTCCAAATACCAAACGTGTGCTCAATGACATTCCGAAGGGAAGAGTGATGAAAATTGAACACCTCTTTTAGTCCAATCGGTGTACCACTGTTTCGGAATTTAGGTACATGATACCTTTGGTTCTTGTATGGAGCTAGATAACCTTTGCGGTTTGGGTATCCAGAATCCACTAGATAGTACGTTCCTACAATTCAAGTGGACAAAACTATTGACCCATACACAAAGGTTGGTAATGTACTAAAAAAATAACAAGGAAAGTACCTTTTGGAGGGTGCGGAAAGCAGTCCTTGTACGTTACCAAGGTATCAAGGAGTATGCGCGTGTCGTGTGCGGACCCAGGCCAGCTAGTGCAGACAAAAGTGAACCTCATGTCGAAATCACAAATAGCCATGACATTCTGACTAGTGTATCCATGCCGGTTGAAATGCACTGGTCATCTCTCACATGGCACCGTCACATGTACATGTGTCCAATCTATTGCACCGGTGCAATTATTAAAATAAGGGAAAAACTCCCCCCCGGAAGTCTACGATGTATTGTAGAGAATTGAGGATCTGTGGGCTTTATGTTGTCAATACTAAGACGGTACACACATTCCAAAACCTACGCAAACTTCCTACTCACGGTTTCTTTGGAATGGCTGTGGGGCGCCGGGGGGGGGGGGTGGTGGTCGGCTTGGAGCGTTGGCCTCCGTCGTCACGTGTGGGGTACTGGTCCCAGAGGACGGACGGGCCGGCGTGGGGAACCCGGACTAACGCGGATAGGAAGGGGAACGCGCCGATGGAGCGGGAGCGGCGAGACGGGAGAGAAAACGAGCAGTCCTGGTTTAAATACGTAGGTATGAAGTGGGTAATTTTTGTCAAGTTTGGGGGTACTTTTGGGACGCTAGCGGTGGGAAGCACCTTAGTACTTGTTTTTTTGCTTATGGCTTCCATGTGTATTGACGGCTTTCAGTTTTCGACGAAAGTCAGTAAAAAAATCAGCCGTTTGTTTCGGCTTCTAGTTTTTCTCACCCAAAAATCAAAGCAGAAACTGTGTTAGACAGGGCCTAGGTCGATCCTCAAGGCTGCAACTCTGTGTCTCATGCTCCATGTTAAACACCACTTAATTATTTTAATAATTCCGTACGAAATAGGGGAATGTAAAATAGAGCCCACAGCTCACTGGAGTTCACTGTGTTTTTGTTCATCGCAAGGTATCCGCGTTTTTGGCTACTTCTCCGGGAAGCTGCTCACACTGCCCTTCTCTTTCCAAGACGATTGGATTATCTGTATCGGACACCATGAGGGACACTGTGTATAGATCGATGAGGTGTGAGCACCATTACGCAGATACCACACGAGCATGCGTAATACACCATAATTAGATACAATTGTATTAGAAGACATGATCGGTGACAAATTTGGCTATTTGTACGTAGATATGCACCGTAATCCCGATAGAATCCAAACAATTTGAACTCAGATTTTAAAAATAAAAACAAAGGCTCTTATTTGACATGTTACAAAAGTACAGGTGTTAGTCTTGTCCTCAAAACTCTTTTTCAAAAAGGCTTGTCCACAAACAATCCTTGTTAAGCCTACGATCCTAACATTAACAGGGAGGACTATTTAGTAAACCTTCCAAGTACATTCGAGGTCACCACACTCTATGCCCATGCCCCTACAATCGTAAAGATCAAACGTTTCGTACAAGGTCCTCTATGCCACAATGATAGCACCGAAACCTTTTCTCTCGCGGGCCTCTCGGGTAACTCGGTGAGCTGGGTCTACCACTCTACTCGGTGCCAACATTGGCACATAAAATCGCAGTGTCTTGTTCTCCCTGGTCACCCCTTTTCAAGTTTCGTCCTTGCCTCACATGGATTTCCCTTAGCTAACTACTTGAAATAATCTGTTATTTAGAACCCAACAAATTTTAAACGTGATTATCTTAGAACAAAACAGCCAGCCAAACACCAAAACAATGTGATAGCAGGGCCATCAAACGAAAAAACCATAATTCATCGTAATGCCAAACAGAGCCTCCAATTAGAAGTGTACATTTTGATTTTGGTGTTCACCAAGGAAACCCACAAATTTGCTTTTATCCATCACTCTACACATTTCTAGTTTTTTTTAACCATAAAATAGAGAGAGAAATCGATGTATACTAGATTTTCTTCAATACACGAAAGTCACAAGACCCATTCATCGACACTCCATAAAGTGAACGTATATAAAGAGAAGCATAAGGCTGTGGGGAAAGACGCCAACTTAGTCTAACCTTTTATCAATATTAACTACAGATTTATCACCATTCTATTATACCACTTCATTGCTTCTGTTTGGAGTGGTTATAAAAACATAGGGTTGACTAAGGTACAGTCGTCTGAAATTTTCTTAAAACCGGTCATTTTCTTCGGTACGTTGGTCACCATCCAATGATTTCTATTTTTTTATGTT
Organism: Hsuehochloa calcarea; assembly: GCA_036346395.1. Lineage (NCBI taxonomy): Eukaryota > Viridiplantae > Streptophyta > Magnoliopsida > Poales > Poaceae > Hsuehochloa > Hsuehochloa calcarea. Next base: position 15,215,851 of record CM070598.1, read on the forward strand.
GAAAAATTCTAAATGAGATAAAAGTAAATCTAGATAAACCCTGCAAATAAAAAAAAATCTAAACTAGACAAAACTAAATCCATATGAACCCTACAAATATAAAAAATAAAACAAAAAAAATCTAAACTAGACAAAGTAAAGTCTAGCCGAACTCTACAAATACAAAAATAAATAGAACTAAGAGTTACAGTAAAATTAGGTTAAAATTGTACGTTATTTTGTAATACAATTTTAGATATAGTATACAATTATAAATGATTGAGTTTTAAAAATATTCGTAAAAACATAGATTTTTTATACGGGATTCCTCCTTTCCAAACGGAGGAGCCCCACCAGGTAATGTGGTGGATTTCAGTGTGCCCGGACAACGGCCAAGCCACCGTGGTCCACGTACACCCGGTCTAGCTAGCGTTAATACCCTCACCTCCTCGACCCCGCTAATCACCGCGCCACCTCTCTCCTCTTCGCTTCGCGTTGCTTTGCCTGCCCGCCCCGACGCGACGCAATTAATGCCACCCACTCCGCCTAAAGCGTGCCTCGTACCCCGCCCCCTCCGTCCTCCTCCCTCACCCGCCACCCGCAACTGCTCCTCATCGTACCGTCCCCGCCGCTAGGTGACCCGACCCGACCCGACCCGACTGTACATTCCTCACTCCCACTCCACTGCTCTGCTTTATTCCTCGTATCTCCTGCCTGCCTGCCTTTCCTCCCTCTCCTGCCCGTGTCGTTTGACCTCGCGCGGGCTCGTCTCGTGCTTTCCCTCTCCCTTTACTTTGCCCTGCCCTGACACGCAGCCGCACTGCAGCTGAGGAGGGGAGCCAGCTCCATCTCCAGCTCGCCTCACAGTAGCTCGCTTGTCCCACGGGGAAAAGCTCCAGTCGCTGCCCTGCCCAGCTAGCTAGCCACTCTACTTGCCCATCCCCTGCTCGATAAGAGTCCCCGTCCTGCAGATGCACGCTCTCGCCATTAACGCTTCTCTATGCTCCAATTTAATGCCCCCCTCCTTCCCTTCCTGCCTTCCTTCTTCAGTACTCCAGCATTTCGGTGTTTGGTTTGATTCACCGTTTTGGTCGTCTTCTAAAGGAGTACTACCGGTTGGTTGGGCGAGAGATTCCATCTTGGGTTGCAGGTGCAGCATTGCCGTTCTCGTGCTCCATCCTCGCATCTTGTTTCCCCTGCTCCCGTTTCGCTGAAACTTTTTCGAGGGCTTGGAAGCACTTGCTTGTCCGTTCTTGCGTTCTGGTCCTCCTGGCCTGTCCGCCCACGCCCATCCCTCACTGCCTGTCGAAAAGTTTCAATCTTGGAGGTACCCTGTTTCTGTTCTCTCTAACTAGCTCTCTCTCTCATCTCTCCTCCCTAGCTAGCTAGCTATCACGCATTCACCCCCCTCACCGCCTCACGCAATGCTTGGATTTTGTCTGTAGGTATCCGTTTGGCGCGTCTTGTCCCCACTCACTTGCAAGTGTGGGTGGTAAAAGCTTTTGCGGTTCCCGGAGGTACCACACTTCTTGTCAGCCATCTCTCTTTCTTCAGTTCAGTCCTCTCATGTGGCTCAGTGAGTAAATTGAAGGGGTTGAGTTTTTGCTGGAGGCACCACCTACCTGGCAATTCTTGGTCTAACAATCCTCTCGCTACCCTCATCTGATCGCCGAAACGGCCACAAAATGCAGGTTTTGGAGGCACACGTCCAGTAATTTTCTCGAAATCTTCAGTCTTGGAGGTACCCCCACTTCGCTTGCTGTAGCGTGTACCCGTCTCTGTTTTTAACTCGCTGGGAAGTTACCGGATTTTGGAGGCACCCGTTTTGCCATTCTGGCCTTGATCTTGTATTTTGTGCCATCTGATGTAATGTAACAGCAGAAAAGGTCCCCCTTTTTTTTTGGATGCTTTCCTTCTCCCTTCTTCTACCGCCGGTAACACTGGTGCTTTCCAGGTGCGCGCGCTGAACTGACGAAAGTCGGGAGATCTTGTTTGAGGGTAGGAGAGCTCGGTGGGAATGGAGAGCCGGGGGAGGCGGCCGCGGAGCCCGGAGCAGCAGAGGCCGGCGGCGCGCAAGGTGCCGGTGGTGTACTACCTCACGCGGAGTCGCCACCTCGAGCACCCGCACTTCGTCGAGATGCCCGTGTCCTCGCAGGAGGGACTCTACCTCAGAGGTCAGTGGATACATTGTAGCAAATGGAGCAACAAAACCAAAGGAAATCCCAATTCTCCGTGTATAATCTACTCGTGTACACTTTGTTTAATGGTGATTCCTTTGGGTGTGCAGATGTGATTAATCACCTTAACATGGTGCGCGGCAAGGGCATGGCCGCCATGTACTCGTGGTCTTGCAAGAGGTAAAGCAATAATTTCTCCTTTCTTGAGCAATTTTGAGTTCTTTTTTTTTTAAAAAAAAAAATTATCTGAATTTTGGCCGGCTTGACAAATAAATATATGATTTCAGGAGCTACAAAAACGGATTCGTGTGGCACGACCTTGCAGAGGATGATCTTGTCCTCCCGGCCACCGACGGCGAGTACGTGCTCAAGGGCTCCGAGCTCTTGGACCAATCTTCTACAGGTAAACAATTTTCCTTTGAATTGCCATTTGTCTTTGTGAACTTGGACCTGAAACTTTCGTGCTGGTTAGCCCCATTATGATATCATGTTTTGCCTGTTTAGGTCAATTTTACCATGGTAGTAATGGCAACCAAAAGCAACAGAGCAGGCTGAAAGAGGGTGCAAGGTTACCTTTTCCTAGGGAGGCTTCCTATTCCTCCTCCCCTCCTAGCTTGATTGTTAGAGAAGCCAAGCCCCGGCGTTCACCTACGGTACCTTCGCGAGATGAGGATGACTCCCCCTCACCATGCAGGGTTAACTCCTCGGAGAACATGTCACCGGAGTCAGAGCCTCAAAGGACTCTCTTGTCAAGGGCTGGTTCTGCAAGTCCAGCAGAATTCAGAGTTTACAAGCCCACCGGTTCTATGGATGCTGCAACTCAAACTGATGACCTTGGCCGAAGATCGGTTCGGAAAGCACCTGAGATGCATAAGAAGAGTTTGAGTATCGATCATGACTCTGTAGTTCGTGAAATTACCGAGTACCGCCAAAGCCATCCTCGCCGGACAGCAGAACACCAAGGAATTTCCAAGGAAGTCATGTCCCAATGTGCTACTCCATTGAGCATACCTTCAACCCGTAGCAAGTCCGAGAGTTTAGAGTCCTTGATACGAGCGGACAACAATACAATGAATAGCTATAGGATTCTTGAAGAGGATGACATTGTTGTGCCCACCTGCCCCAAGCTAAGGCCGACGAATGTACTGATGCAACTCATCACCTGTGGTTCACTTTCAGTGAAAGATCATGACAATATTGGACTCGTTGAGACATACAAGCCAAGGTTCCCAAACCTGAAGTTCCCCTCGCCCTTAATTTCTAGCACCATGATGATGGGTGAGCTTGATTACCTTTCAGAGAATCCCAGATTAATGGGGGTGCGGTTGGAAGATAAGGAATACTTCAGTGGGAGCCTTATTGAGACTAAGATGCAAAGAGAAGTTCCCGCTGAGAGGTATTCGGTGCTTAAACGGTCTTCTTCCTACAATGCGGAAAGGTACTTCACTTTTATTAATTCTGCAAAAAAAAAAATCTGCTAGTAGGCCTTTCATTGTTTTAAAAAGACATACTCAACTGTCAAGCTTCAACAGTACATGAGTTCATACTTTGCCGTGTTGTAGAATGCACTTTGCCCTTGTGCTTTTAGCATGATAGCTTAGATTTTATTGATCAGATGTTGTATTTTCCAAAATCATTTCTACTTAGCAGTCGTAAGATGTAAGTGTATGAAATATGTTGGAGATATTAGAGTTTAGATAAGAGTCCAAACGTGTGAGAATCGGATTGTAATCTTTAGCACTATAACTAAAGGGTGTGGAGGTCCCAAGGGACGCACACAACTATTCCCGAAGTTCTACATGGTATCAGCGCCATCCACCATCACCCTAACCCTCGCTTGCCTCAGTCGTCACCGCCATCTTCCTCGCCGCCTCAGATCACCGGGGTTGGTGGGGAAGAGAAGGCCGTCGGCGGCTTGTGGCACTCGAGACGCGCGGACCACCACCGCTCGTTGGCGGAGGTGGAGGAGGGGAATCGGAGGAGGACGCTGGTGCGGTGCTCTCAGGAGAGAAAGAGGAATTAGGGGAGGAAGTCGATGTTGGTGCGGTGCTCTTGGGTGATAAAGAGGAATCGAGGGAGAGGAACCGGCGTAGGCGGCTTGAGGAGGGAGGAGATCCGGGAACCGACAGAGGAGGAAGTAGATCCGGCCGTGGGGGTCGGCGGTGGAGGAGAGGAGAAGGGGATCCGACGGTGGAACCAGCGCTCGGGGGCGAGAGGAAGAGAAAGAAGGGAGGGAGGAGGCACCCGGGGGCGAGAGGAAGAGAAAGAAGGGAGGGAGGAGGTGCTCGGGGGTTGGTGCTTGGGAGAGAGAGGAAGGAAGAAAGAAGAAGGGAGGGGGATCTGGTGTTGCGCTCGAGGGAAAAAGGAAAAAAAAGAAGAAAAGGGAAAAGAAGAAAAGGGAACAAAAGGAAGTAGAGAGAAGGAAGGAACTGGATGCTGGTCGCAGTGGTAGTTCTGCCGGTCTGTCTGCTAGGCTGTTGATGATTGAGGTGTTGCCGTGATCGTGGGAAAGACGCGGGGCATAGTTTGGTGATTGGGATGTGTAGATCGAGATGTGTTAGGATGTGTTTGCTGTGTAGGGGAAAGGAGAGAAGAGAGAGACTGGAGTGATCTGGTGTGGCATGATCTGGTGTGTCATAGATTTTTGAGAGGCGTGGTGTGTGTAATTGCTATGGTGGTGATGCTAACGGAGGTTATGATGGATAGTACGATTATGGTGGTGGAGTTTTAGAGCAAGTAGAGAAGCATGAAAGACAGATGGAGAAGACTGTTTAGGTGGTGACTTTGGTGGTTGTGCTAATGCTGGTGTTGGTGGCGGTCTTGAAGATGGTGTTGACGTTGGAGTTGTTAGCGACGGTGCTCGTTGAAGTTGGTGTTGGTACTATTAGGGGATGTGTTTATAGTGATGTGTTTTTTTGTGGCAGTGATGGTATTGGTATTGTGCAGTGGTGTTGGTATGAGCGCTAGAGATAGTCTTACTGGAGAGGTCCGGAAGAGGATTGGGACTGGAGTCAAACGTAATGGTCCGTGACAGAGGTAGATGTGGTGGAGGCTGAGATTGAGGACGTGTGGGTAGATGTGGTGGAGGCCGGAGGTGGCTGGGGGCATGGCTGGGGGCATGAGGGTAGAGGAAGAGGGGATTGAGATCGAGGCAGCTGGTAGACAGTGGAGATGGATTTAGTGATGTCCTTGTTTGTAACGGTGATAAGCAATTTTTGGTCTTTATAATGGTATTAGCTATGGAGTCGATGTATGGTAGGTTTTGGTAGATTCTAGTAATGGTATTGCAATATGTAACCAAATAAACATGATTGTTATCTTATGTCCATCTTGAGAGGGAGTGTTGAAGATATTAAAGTTTAGATAATAGTCCAAGTTGTGTGCTAGTCGGATTGTAATCTTTAGCACTATAAATAAAAAGTGTGGGGTCCTAAGGGGCGCATAACTATTCATGAAATTAGATAAAATATGGTCATTCAAGCTAAAATGTTACACTAATTGTTCATTTAAGCCCATCGCTGTAGCACATAATATTCATAGAAACGGGTTGGTTTAGGTTGGGATCAGAGAATTAAAAGATGCAAAAGAACCATGTACCAGAGAAAAATTGTGAACGCATGGACCATTGCTTTTCCATCATTCCGCCGTTTGCAGTTAGCTTGATGCCAACAACACTGCATGTCCCATGTCATATGTTGCCAGCATGCAGCTGGCATCCATGTAGCAAACAAAATAACAAAGTACAGGGAATCTACCTACTGAAGAAAATCGAAGTCCGAACATTGCAAAATTGGTAAATATGCTTACTGAGCAAGAGTGGAAATTAAGTCCATAACAAACTAACAAATTACAATCTTTTATGCTGCCCATTTGACTATTAGTTTTTGAGCAGTGCTATACATAGTATTTATTCTACAAAACTTATGCAAAATCTGGTTAGAAGATGAAGAACATGGGTAGATAGTTGCAATCAGGAGGAGTTATCGAGAGGGTGAATCAATTTTTACCCCCCCCCCCCCCCAAAAAAAAAAAAAATCGAAGCACAGATAGCCCTTCTGTTACGTTTTTTTTTTTGTCATTGCTTCACTTCTACAGTTAAATTCCATGCCACTAGCAGACTAGCTTGATCTCTACATTGCCACAACACGAGTCACTTGTCATATGTAGAGGACCACACTACATAGTTGGCTGGCAAGATTCTTCAGTTGCTCAACTGAAAATATTAGCAGAGAACCTGTTGCTTCATGCTCATGAACAGTTGTTGCTATCCTAACAAGCTGTCATTCTAAATAGAGGGACCAATCCGTTTACTGCTACAGCACCAGCCAGTTAAGTTCATGCCCTGAGCCCAATCCTGACCGGACCATGGTTTCTTTCACTCTGTTGAAATCCAAAATTTTACCTGGAAGAAGTCACAACTTAGCAGAAAAGTTATTTTTTTATGGAAGAAAAGTTAGTTATTGTTACAGCAAATTATGTGATATGCAGTATAAAAAAAAATTGTTTTTGCCTAGGATCTTGCTTAGCATGTGAATTTCCGTTTTCATCAAACATGTTCTTACCCATAAACAAACCCACAGGAGTGGCGAGACCCTAGATTGTGCAAAACCTGACGAAGATACAGTCAACACATCGCGTTCAAGGTGCCTACCCCGGACGCCGATACTGTCATCATTCCTGCACCCGAAGAGCGAGACGCTGAAGTCCCCGGTCTCAGACTGCCGGAGGAGCTCCTCCGCCGGGCCAGACTGCAGCTTGGCGTCAGGAGACGGGAGCAGGAGGTTCACTGACGCCTCGGGAGCATCGGCGAGGTTAGACTCTTTCAGAAAGGAGAAGGAGAAGGAGAAGCTCGTCAAGATTGAGGAAAGTTAAGTGCTACTAGTGGTTCTTTTACCTCAACTTTTTGTCAGTACTGGGTATGCACTCGATGCTTTCCCCTTTGGAATAATAGAGTTCATGTGATAATCCAATCTTGGCATTGAGGTCTATATTCTGAATCATGCAGGCTATCGTCGGGAGCTCGCGTTGTGATTCAGTACACCGTCCCTTGCAATGACAGTGATGAAGGTTAATTCTGAACGCTGACCTTGCAACGAACCTGGTGTTGTGTTATACGGTTCTCGTTAACAAGTTAGTACTGACGAAAGGAAGTGCCTTTCTTTTCTTAAGAGTTGTTAGGTTTCTTCAAGGATGCAATTAGTTCGGTGTATTTTTTTCCTTTCCTTTCCTTTCTTTAATTTTTTTCCCTTCCTTATCATTTGTAAGTGTCTGTTAAAATGCATCGCTTATGTCTTTCTCTATGCTTTCAAAAATTACTTGTGCTGGTGAGTATGGCAAATTGACAAGCGGGAAAGAACTGCCAGTGATGACTAGCTCTGAAGTCTGAACTGTGTAGACCCTGTTTGGAAGGTGGGATTTTTACAGAAAATTTGTAAGAAGTATGGATCTAATTAGGATGAATGTTTCTTTCATACCAAAATTCATATGAACTTCCTACATTCCAAACATGACAGTCTGCTTTGGTGCTAGGGATACCGACTAGGTCAGTGGCAGAGGGAGGGGGAAACCAGCACGTGCCATGGCTCCCTCCATCCTGAAAAAATTGTTAGGGTCTATTACTTTTCTCAACTCTTAGATGGAGATGTTAACCACTATCATGACTGTTAGAGATATATTTGTGTTAGAGTAGGACTCTAGATATGTTTTGGTTTCCTTATCTGTAATCCTTACTCGTGTATATATACCGGCCATTGGCCTCCTGAATATACAAGCGCTATTCATAACATTGACCTCCCTTCACTTCCGATAACCCACCCTTAGGGAGGGCAATTGTGCTTGATTATGTCCGCGGATGAATACCCTAATAGAGCTAGGTATGAGGTGTTTTCTTTGACTATGGACATAGAAATTAGGGTAACAATATGCCCATCGGATAAACGGGCACGGGCATAGATGAGCTTCGCCCGTGTTCGTCTCATCTATTTACCCATCAACCCCACACTGACATGTGGGCCTGACCCCAAATCCCCAATTCCTCATTCACACGCTCGATCACTCCAGCCTTGTCGCCCCCTCTACACGCCCCCTCCTCACATGGCCACGTCCGGCTGCACCGTCCCTCCTCACGGACGGCCGCTGCCCCCAGCCTCACGTCTCGCCGCCACCCCCATCCGGCCACACCGCCCCCTCCTCACGCCTTGCTGACGCGGCCGCCGCTCGAGAGGAAGGAGCCAAAGATGAAGGCGATCAGTGGTCGCTACAGCGGCAACTTCGAAGATGAGGGCGGCTGCCAATCTCCACACCATCGCCAATCCTCAATGTCATCGCCGTCGGTAGATCCATGCGGCTACCACTGGAAGAGGTACATGCCCCACACTTCCATCCATCTCCAACTTGAATTTGTGATTTGTGAGTTTTCTTGATATTCTTGTGGTCTTGCCCCGTCCTCCACCACCCCGCCTCGCCCCTCCCTTCCTCCCACCCAGCCGCACCACCCCCTCCCCACATCCCGTTGTCGCCCCTTCTTCACACCCCTGTTCGATTGCCCGGCCATGCCGCCACCATCCCCAACCCCAATGAGTTGTGGGCGTGTGGCGAACACACGAGCATGCCTGTGGGCGACGAGTACTCGTGAGCGACGAGCATGGTCGAGGTTCTCTGCCCGTCGCCCTTTGCAGGCATGCCCGTGTGGGAGTTTTGGGCTGACATGCATTGGTATGGGCAAGCACTACTCGTGCCTGGTTGCCATCCCCTTTAGAATAAAGAATAAATCAAATAATTATTCTAACGTAGACAAAAAATAAATTTAAATTAGATGAACCCCTACAAAATATAAATTAAAAAATAACCTAGACAGGATAAACCTAGGTCAACCCTACAAATATTAAAACAAATAGGAACTAGAAGTTGCGATAAAGTTATGTTAAAATTGTATATTACTTGGTATTGTAATTTTAAACTTAGTATTGTGCAATGTTAGGTGAACAGAGATGAAGAAAATCCAGGTAACTAAAAATTAGCAAAGCCAAAAATTGTTTCCCACCCCTTGATCTTCTACGCCAAAAGTTTTGATGCATGTAAGTTTCTTCATCTTTTATTTGTCCACGTTTGGCTTTTGTGTATTGTGTATTTCTAAACTGTTGCTCCTTCTATTTCTTATATAAGATGTATTTTGACTAGGTACAAGATTTAAGGAGATTATAAAGATCAAGAGAGTAGTAGATGGAAATGATAATGATATGCCTGTGTTAGTGCCTTTAGGAGTAAAGAGAGAACAGCTTGTGTGGTGGTTACTCACAAAACTGAAGAGAAGACAAACGGGTCAAATGTGAATGCAGGACTTATATTTTCGAACAAGATTGAAAATTTTATAGGCCTCTGTTTTTTTGAAACTGAGGATGTTATTACAACTTAATAATGCACACATAAGAGAAAAATATTATGTTAGAGTTAGACAAGATCCATATATTTTCAGTCTAGTTTATAGCACGAAAAGGTTGTCGCATTCGTCTGTTCTCTTTGGATTGGAATTGAACAAATTAAACTTCATACCCAATGTTCCATGGCCGAAAGTATTTCCACTGAGGAAAGAGGATATGAGAGAGCGCAGAATATATGAGGTGCGCCGCGGCGCGAGCAACGGGCCAAGTCCGCGTCGGTTTGTCTGGCCCCTACCGTCCGATTGGAACCATGGGGCATGATCTGGCCGCTAGTTCAGGATCCGACCGGATCGGGCGGACGAGGGACAAAGCAATTCAGCACCCAGCGCGGGCGTTTCAGATTCAGAATCGTAGCATCTCGATCCACGGCTCGAACACGTACACGACGCCGGCCCGAGCACCAAACGAACAGGAACATCCATCGGTAGAAGCAGTAATGGCGGGCCGGTCGTTCCGGCCGTTCCTGCCCTTCCTGCCGGAGGTGCGGGGCGCCGACCGGCACGTCCCCTTCTGCCAGAAGCTCGAGTGCACGGGCGCGTCGCTCTTCGCCTTCCACGTCTGCAGCCAACCCCTTCTACTGGGTGCGCGCCACCGTCGCGTCCAACCGCCGCGCCGTCATGGAGCTCGGCATCACCGCCGGCATGATCATGCAGCTCCTCGTCGGCTCCAAGGTCATCCAGGCCGATGCCACCGTCCGCGAGGACCGCGCGCTGCTGTAGAGTTAATCTCGGTTTAGAAGCCGTTTCCGTTTCTATTTTCAAGTCAACGTGCGTGTGTATATACATAAGCTGTGGAGGAGTTGTGTGAAGATCAGAGAAGTAATAAGGGATCGATCGATGCATTGCTCATGCAAAAGTATTCATGGCACCGAGTCCTATGATTAATGCTCGAGTTTTGTGAAAAGTATTAGTTTCGGGGAGCGCGGCGTAGAAGTTGCTTGCGAGTAGCGATCGTGATCGCCGTCGGCGACGCGACGGCCTACGTGCTATCCGGGGTGTACGGCAGCGTCGGCAACGCCGTCCTGATAATGCTCCAGCTCATGTTCGGCGGCATGGTCGTCTTCCTCGATCAAGGTGAAGAAATGAGATTAAGGGGTGATTGTTAGAGCGGTTTCCTCCAGAACGTGCGTGTGGATCTCCTAAGAAAAGACTGTTCACCGCCGCCGAAGCAAAGACAGAGAAAAGACTAAGTTACATATAACCGAGAATGCATTGCTCATGCAAAAGTATTCAAACACAAATCTAAGCATCGTATTAACGGTAATTAATTAAGGTCGCGACTTGACGCTTATATATGTCGAAACTAACCCATGTGATGTCATTGTTCAGCGAGAGCATAGTGACGAAGGGGCTTGACCCGACGACGGTGAACCGTGGCCGCGGCGCCGAGCTCATTCACGCCGTCACGGCCAAGGTGCACCTCTTGGTGAAGGGCCAGCAAGGTGGGCGCGCTGCGCGAGGCGTTCTTCCTCCGGGAGGCTGGCGGCCACCTGCCTCGTCTTCCTCGCCGTGGTCTACCTGCAGGGCTTCCGCGTGTCGCTGCCGGTGCGGCCGTGGAACGCGGCACGCGGGCGGCAGGGAGGCTCGTACAGCGTCAGGCTCCTCTACACCTCCGGCATGCCCGTCGTCCTGCTGTCCATGGCGGTCTCGGCCCTCTACCTCGTCTCCATACTGTACAGCTGATTATTATTTTTTCCTTTTTTGGAAAGAAATGGCAGGAGCTCTGCCGTGCATTGCAGAGGAAAGCAGTACCGAACAATGCCGAGTTTGAGCTTGCCTCTCGGACAGGCACAAAACAACACGAGGAGTTACTTAAGTTTTATGGAATTACAGTTGAAAGGAGAGCAACAAAATAACGACCTCTTCCATTAGTAATGCTGGCGAGCTCTCTTTCACTGCACAAGGTCCTTTTTTTGGGGGGGGGCTTATCCATTCCTACTACCCATCCCCCTTTGTCTCCACTTCTCCCACGCGCCCACGACCGTTGCCGCGCCCGTGCTCAGCCGCGGAGTCTCTCTTCTCTGGCGCCGGTGACCCTAGCCCACCTCTTCCCGGCATTCCTTGACGAGCTCGTGCCGCTCTACCCCGACAACTCGAAGGTGGAGGTCGACGTCGGCAGCCTGCCCACCGCCATCGCGTCTCGCCAGTTCTTCCTCGTGTCCCGCGGCCGGTCCAACTCCATCGTCGACTCCTTCGAGCACGCTGTTACGTCCCACAATGGCAGGTCTATCCCATCCAACGCTGTCCGCTCGTCGGGAAGCGCCAGCATCGGCCCCGCCGCCGCCACCGCCAAGGCCCTGTGCGCCCGCGAAGAAGACCACGATGTGGTGCGGTGAATCTCTGTGTCAACGTAAGCCCCGCGCATAGTTCCTCAAGTCCATGACAGAGATAAATGTTGCGGTAAGATGTATTTTTTGTTGCAATGATATTTTTGATTTACTGCACAAAAGTAAATATTTTGTTGCAGCCCCTTCACCATTTAATTGTTGCATGCATTCTCTCGAATTGATACATCAGCTTTTCTCCATTGTTGTAGAAAGTGAATTGGATTGTTGCAATATATCTTCCTGAAAGTTTGTAGGAAAATGATTTTGTTATAACTATTATAGTCGATTGTTGCATGCATGAAATAAAAATATATCATAAGTAGGGATTTCCGTCTTGTCATTTGTAAAAAAGGATGCAACTATCGCTCGAACGTACGATCCGAACACTAACGCCGTACACCTCGCCTTGCCGTTCGATCTCATGTTATGGGGTTTAGCCGTTCGAACTCGGTACGTTTTTCCTTCCTTCCGCTGGCCTACACACACACACATCCAGTGAAACAGGCTCTATCGTGCAACCCATGCAACCAGCGATCTAATGCGTCTGATCAAGCATCGAAGGCCAGGATTTAGGCCGATGGACTCACTTCCGCAACACTTGATGGGCATCTTGCAAAAAAGCCTACTGAGCACCGGACAATTTGCGATAAACCCATCCGCCACCATCCCCCACACCCTCCTCGTCTTGTCCTCTCCCCAAACCAGAACCAAACATGGCCTCCTCCTCCTCCCTAAATCCCGACATAGGGTTTGCTCTCCTCCATCCCTATCCTCCCGATCCGGTGGCAAATCGAGTGGAGTAGCTCCATGTCGCCAGATTCGCGCCTCCCCTTGACTCCATGGTCTTCTCCCGCCGCGAAGCTATTAGATTTATGAAGAAGTGAACACTGAATCGGCAGTAGCATTTCAATTTAGTTAAGGGATGACTGAGATTGCTTGATACCCTTTCGAGTTGTGATGATCTAACGTCTGTAATTCGATTTGGTACGTACTGTACACCGTTAGAAGCTTTGTCGTTACTATTGCGCATCTATCACCATTTGTTGTCGCTAACTGGATTAGCTGGTCGTGCCTGCCCTTTAAGCAGCCAGCCATGTAATGGAATCTTATGTATCTATGAATTGAATTCCAAATAGCTATCCTACTTTCCCCCCTTCCTTGTTCTTCCTCATTTTTCTCATGTTGTTTCCAAATACCATGCAATTTGTACTCTGTTCACTACTACAAAACAAGCTATAGAAGACGCCTCATCACAGCCGTCTGTGATAACATAATCACAGACGATTATCTTGGAACCGTCTGTGATATGGACCTATCACAGACGGTTACTAAATACAATCGTCTGTGAAGTATCACAAACAAGAACCGTCTATGATAATCCAAGTCATCACAGACGGTTGTATTTAGAAACCGTCTGTGATAGGTCCATATCACAGACGGTTCTTATTACGAACCGTCTGTGATATGCCATTATAAACACCTGGTCCCAACAGACCCCCTGCCCATTCCCATTTGAGCCGCCACCCCTGCTGCCTCCTCCCCCACTGCGCCACCTTAGAGAGGAGAAGGAAGGGAAGGAAGGAGGCAGGGAGGAAAAGGAAAGGAGGAGGCTAAAGAGAGGAGGAAGGGAGGAGAGGAGGAAGAAAGGGAGTAGGATCTCGCGGGATATTAATTTGGGGTATTCATCGTGAGCGCTGAGGGTATCGATCTGTAACCCTTTATCTTTGTTCTAGGTTAATCACTAATAAATTTTAGTATGTTTGATTATTAGGAAGAATACTTAAGGTTTATTAATATAATTAAATACTAATTTGTTACGCGCGTAGTGTAGATGGATCGAACCTGGATGTACTTTGAGAACCGTGTGAGTGAAGAGTACATTAATGGCGTATTTGCTTTTAGAAGAGCGGCCGAGCAAGATATGTTGAAGATGGAGATACAATTTATGTACTGTCCATGCATTGATTGCGGTAATATAAAAATGTTTAGCAACCCGACGCAGATCGAAGCTCACTTGATTCGAAGGGGTTCCAAAAAAGGGTATACATATTGGACCAGTCACGGTGAAGAGCAGATTATACAGGAAGTTAATAATGACAACATCACCGAGGAAGTCAACGATATGCCGGATGTGGACTGTGATTTTGATGAGGGTAGGTCGCATGATGACAATCTGGATCAGATGCTCCGCGATGCAGAAGGGAGCTATAGTGAGAGAGAGTTTTGTAAATTCGAGGGCTTAATGGAGGACTCGGGGAAACCTTTGTTCCCTGGATGCAAGTGGAATACACAAGGTTGTCAACCATGCTTGAACTGCTGAAATTGAAGGCAAACAATGGTTGGTCCGACAAGAGTTTCACGGCGTTGTTAGGTCTCCTAGTGGACATCCTTCCGGAGGAAAACGTGTTGCCCAGCACCACCTACCAAGCCAAGAAGGTTCTTTGTCCATTGGGAATGGAAGTAAAAAGAATACATGCATGTCCGAACGGTTGTATCCTCTACCGTAAAGAGTAATAATGCGATTTTCGATACACGCTACAACACAATAATCCTATATCATACTTCGTAATAATGCGTCTCGAACTAACTGTACCTAGATATGTAATTCTATTTTGCAGTGCCGCCAGCAAAAACAAGATCACCTATGTGCATTGTACATTTGCCATCATGTGCGGCAAATGGTGAGTGCTAAGATGAAGAATCCCGAGGTTTGTCAATCTCGTAATAATTATATATATATATATATATATACTACTTTACTCCTGCTAGCGATAGGACCTTGACCATAGATTTAGATGCACTCGTTATGAAAGAGGTCTCGGAGGTTCGAGGAACGCGTAATTGATCATTTTGAGTAGTTGCAATTCAATTGTAAATCTAGCGACAATACTTGATCTCGGAAGTTCATGGTACACCACGTATACACTCCGGGAGAGGTTGGCGAACCGCTGCTCCAGCTCGACCTTCCAGTCTGCACCCAGAGGTCCTGGAACAAGCGGCTCACCCCGGATCGGGAGATCGGTCAAGAGCGAGTCATCCTATAGGGTGACCGTCATCTCGCCCCACCGAAATTGGAATGTGTGCATCTCGGGTCTCCACTTGTCAACAAGTGCCAAACAGGCTGGCGTCTAGGGTGATCCGACGTCCAACGGACACCATCCTCACAAAGGGCAACAAGCCCGTGTCCCAGAGGATAGGGACGTAGCGATCGTCCAGCTCTGAGTAGTCCCTCCCCGCCCGAAGCACTAGGGGTGGAGGGTCATCGGTATCACCGACGATCCACAACTTGCACCGGTGGTCCTCATCATAGAAGTGTTCTAGAAGCTCCGACAGAGACATGGCTTGCAACACATGGAAAAGAGAGAATATTAGTGAGAATGTGGCTAATGACCATAAAAGATTGTAAATTGAACATGCTATCTTTTTAATTGTAGAGTAGTTTTCTTGGAGTGATAAGCTACATGATAAGCTAGCTTAATTAGATTATGCTCCTCTGCTCTTCGGTGAATGCAGTTCTTATTATTTGATTTCGCTTTACGACCAAAATAACACTAAAAATTAATGTGCACTAATTTACTAATTAATTACTACTAATTATTTCATAACTAGTTAACACTGTAAATTAAAAATTACGACCAAACTACCTGCGAACGATGGTAGTTAATAACGCTAAAATGTCCCCAAAAATATAATCGACACAACAAGGGAACTAGCGAGTGTGAAATGAAATGAACGAGTGAAAGAGCGAGCGATTGCGAAATGAAATGAACGAGCGACTACGAAATGAAATCGCGCTCGCTCGCTCTAATTTATAGACACTGTGGGAGTGAATCCTTATCCCATGCGTGCTAATTAAGCCATGCATGTCTGGGAGATAAAGATTTGATGTATAAGACAAGGAGGTGACAGGATATAAAAGTGATTGATGCTTTCGGTGGAAAATAAAGGCAGATGGAGGGAGAGCCTCATTCAGATGTTTGTACAAAACAACACATGGCACGATTTTTGTTGATTTTTTTGTCCTCGCACAAACATGCCACTTAAACAAAAGCTATGCATTGTACAGTGACATGAAATAGAGAGAAAAATTCTTAAAGAATAAAAATATGGAAAATTTACACGAGCAAGTACACTGTGTCGGGAGTCTCCATGTAAAATTTCATAATTATTTGAACTCATCTGCTATATTTAAAAATTCATACAAACCGCCAAGAAACCCTAATTACTAACCATAACTAACATAACTACTCTAACTAACTAACTAACCTAACTGACTAAACCTAACACGTGGTGGGTCGAGGGCGGTTGCTGCACAGCGGCTGAAGTGTGGGGTGTGGCCGCGGGTGGCTGAGGTGGGGAGGGCATGTGGCGGTGTGGGAGTCGTTGCCACACGGCGGCCGTGCGGCAACTGCCGAGGTGGCAGTGTGTGGCGGCGGGTTGGCTGAGGTGGCTTCAGAGAGTTGTTGGGAGGGCACGTGGTGGCATGGGAGGCGTTGCTGCACAACCGCCGTACAGCAACGACCGAGGTGGCGGCGAATGGCTACGGGCTGGCTAAGGTGGATTCCGGAGCTGTTGGGAGGGCACGTGGATGCGCGAGAGGTGTTGCCGCACAATGGCCATGCAACAACGGGTTGCGTGGCGGGTCGGGAGAGGCCTCCGCACGGTGGCCGTTCGGCATCGGTGCCAATACTGCAAATACAAACCTCATGTGGTCAATACTGCAAATACTCTTCGAAAAGTTGCTATATTAGCAAAAAATTCCTCAAAAGTTGTCGCGTAGATGTCAACGCCATTCTCACCGAATCAAGGCAAACCCGCATGACACCGCGCGCACAGCTAAATCAAGTCAATCAAGATAGCTGGCTCGTTCGCTACGTAGAAATCACCACCAATTCATTGCACGCCCAGTGGATACGAATTATCCATGTTATCTTACTATCGTATTCGATAGGATACGAGTATGGTATAAATTTTTTCATCTGATTAACAGTTTCTCTCTTATTCATATTCGTATTTGAATTTTATTAAAAAATATGCAAATATGGTATGGTTTTTCCGATTCTGAATTGTTATTTTATCAGAACTATTCTATTCGTATTCGATGAAGCAATATAAGTATTTTATTGTTGTATGGCTAATTAGTTGGATGATTATTTGTAATTTGTGGATATCAAGGGGATGTACTCATGATCTTAGAATGATAGTACAATTGGCAATGGTGTTGAGGGTTTATCGAATCACTAATTTTCGGCAAAGTTCAGACGCTGCCAGACTTTAGGCGGTTAGACCGGCCAAGCCTCGGGTCTAGTGGCTGGCGGTCAGACTAGTCATGGACGCAGTCAAACCAGCCTTAAAGGTGTTTTGAGTTTGGAGCTAGGCCAAAAATAGAGGGTGTAGGCCAGAGAGGGGATTCTTCTACACTTGGTCTTATATTTTTTAGAGCTTCGAGTCAAAAGTGTTATTCGTTTGAAATTTCCACAGAAGTTCGAATTTCCAAGAAGAAATTTTGGCTAAGTTCGCATGCTAGGTGGTCAGGCCGTCCATGGGTGGCAGTCTGACCGGTTTTGCCCTGTTCGCTAGCCAGCTTGGCAGCAATGTTTGTAGGTTAGGTCAATTTCATAGTTTTCAGTGCATATGTGTTGCATGATGTATTTTTTGACTAACGCGGGTCAAGTTACGAAGAACTTGTTCTCAGAATTGATTTCTTGGTCTATTGTTGTGCATGAGGCTTGGAGGTCAACGACGAGGATGATCGGGACTAGGCTTGGAGAGCTGAGGTCCAGAACGACCGAGGATGCTGGGTGAAGTCAGTGGACTCAAGTATGACACAAAATAGACAAGGATGGCCGAACGGGAAGTTCGGTGCGACGGGTTGCATCAAGCGGCGCGGGGGTCGGTGCAAGTGCTATAGTGGTTTCGGTGAGAGCCGGATGAGAGAGACTTGCCGACATGAAGAGGGTCGTTAATCAACCTACACGTGGCGAAACATACGATTACTTCATAAAGATTGAACTCGGTCTTTAGAGAAGGATCGAGAAGGGATATTTTGGTAACTTCACCAAAATAACGCATTGATGGCTTTTTGCTAAACCGCGGCGCAAGACGGCACAAGGAGAAGTTGTTTAGGTCAAGATAAGATGAAGTTGATGCTTCGAAAAGCGTGTGTGAGTGAAACCCGTTTTGTGTGTAGGCTTAGCGGGTGCCCATTAAGGATGTCTTTCTAGAAGCTAGCCTCGACTATAAAAGGGGAGGGTGCTGCTTGTGCACCTCCCAACCCTTGTAGCTAGAAACTATACATGATGGAGTGGTTGTAAACCAACATTAATCTCAAATCAATCCAAACAAGTTTCCTCAAGATAAGTCTATTCTTGTTCTGACTCTCTCTTTTGTGATTTTTTGGCTTTCGTTGATCCTTTAGTTTTTCCTCTGGTTTCTAGCCGTGATCTTGCTTGCTTGACATGTGGGAGTGTATCTAGAATCATCTTGATTATCTTCTACCCACAAGCAGGTTTTGGGATCAATCTTTGGTTTTGCTCGGTTCTTGTGCCCTCCTTCTCTCATCTTTAAAATTTGTGAAACCTTAGCTTTAATTTTCTCGATCATCGATTGGAATAGGTTCCTAACTTTCTTGATAAGCTATGGTTGAAATTTAAGGGGATTTGGATCATCGAATCAAAAGTTGAGTCGATTTATGATTTTGAGTTCGTGCTGGAGGTCAGACCGCCCTTGGTGAGAGGTCAGACCGCCCTTGTTGAAAGGTCTGGCCGTCCAACTCATTGTGAATTGAGTTTTTGGCGATTTTAATTATTTTGCTTGAGGTTTCGATTGGATTCAATACAAGTCTTTTGTTATGCTTGTACATTGATCTTCATAGCTCTCATAGCTATTAGAGTGAAAAACATATTGAATTTGTTCAAGGTGAAAAATAATCGTACTCCTATTCAACCCCCGCCCCCCTAGTCGCTGTTTTGGTCTAATATAATTTATTGTGAATTAATGTTCCTTCAGGTGAAATAAATATATTGTAATAATTATGTGTGAAGGTACAAAGATAAAGTGTCACTAATATCTTAACATCACATAAGTTTGCATTCGTATTTGTCATGACATTTGATTCATATTCGTATTCAAGCATATTCGAATGTGTATTAGTATTCATTTAAAAATACGAATATAAATACAATTCGACTCCAATTCGACTCGTTTTCATCCAGATTGCAGGCAGTGCATACCACCACGGCACCAGCACCCGTACCCGATCGGAGCAGCTCCATCGCTCGACAGTCCAAGGGAAAGAACCGTCCGGTCAAAAGATCCCCAAAACATCCATCCCGTCTCTCTGCCGCACGCAACAGGGAGGGGATATCATATCCGTAGTGACATGCATGTAGCATATCAAAAGCCGGAAAAGCTAGCTCGTTGCCAACAACGTACTACGATTCCAGGGGATAGCGATGCGTCTTTGGCTTAACAGCTAGTTGTTTTTTTCTTCTCTCGTTTATCATCAATGTGTGCGCCAGCCATGGTCGTTGGTCGAGAGATCGAGCCAGGAGGCAGCAGGGCCAGGGATGGCGATGCGTGTCCCCCCCTCCCCGTATGCAAACTCGAAGCGGCCGCGGCGTAGGCCCGGGAGAATCCGGCTCTGTCCCCCGTATGCTCGCCTCGCCAAGCGCATCACATGGTCGCTTTCGCAACCTGGACAGGAGGAAATCCAGAGGGGGAAAAGGATCGGAGATGAAGCACCATTACTTGGTTCTTCTTCATTCTATTTGTGTGTGTGTGTGTGTGTGTGTGTGTCCACTGCAGTTGATCAGGAGCCGGTGATGTGGAATGTATGGGTGTGCAGTTCTTGGTGTCGAGATCCAACGCTCCAGGCCCTCTAGGTTCACTGCAAAATCGATCAACGGTCAAGATTCAGAAATGATTACTTTTTTTTTCTTCTTCTTTCAGGTTTAGAAATATTGTGCCCACCGGCAAATATGACTATTTCTAGTCCCTGAAAACAACTTATGGTGGTGCGGTTAACGTCGCGTGAGGACGGACTTCACAAGCCTGTTGAAGTATATTACCTACATTTCTTAATTAACTTAATCTTTTAGGTGAATCAGTTGGTGTATACAACTCAATATAGTATTAGAGCTAAGAGATCTTAGGATCCAGACCTGGCTAACGCAATATCTTTACCACTTAAAAAGACTCTAGTGGTTGTGAGTGATGCGTTCTTGTTCCCCTTCCTCTAATCCTCTTTGCGCCTACAGGTGGGGCCAACACCCATAAACCCTAGCGTTTGCGCAGCTGCCCTCCCTCCCTCTCTCTCCCTCCCCAACCCGCGGCGCCCGCCTCTTCCAGATCTGCCGCATGTGCACCGGCCCTAAAGCCGCCATCGCCGCCCCACCCTACCCGCCAATTCGTCGAGCCAGATTGCGAGGTAGCAAAGCATGGGCTTAGCTGCGGCGCCAATGAACGGTGAGGTGGGAGAGCTCAAGGCACTACATGTCGTCAACCATGCGGGCCGAGTCGTCCGCGCACCCTAGGAAAAAACTCGTATTGATGATAAACTATCTTGCACACTCGCCATCACATAGACGATCTGATTACACTGGATCCTTCATTATATATGTTGCTCTCATTGTTTGTGCTTGCTTGTTGCTTTTTGTAGGTAATGTTGTGGAAAAGAAAATTAATGGCACATTATCTGTAAATAAGGTGAACAATTGGGGCATATTGTGTAGGAGTTGGCTTAAGAGCAGCCATGGCTGTTCTCACCTGGCTAGGGATTGAGGAAGACTTGGTTATGTGCGGCATCTTAAGTGCTACGATGTGTACTTATCTTTCGGAAGTTAATAAAATTGAAATGCTTGAAGCAAAATTAGGCTATGCTTTTTCAGTGAAAGGTCTCTTGATAAGGGGCTCTCACGCACGCATCACCACAGGAATCAGGAGCAAGATACTGCTACCAGGGATTGAGTTGATACGGACTTTATTTACATGGTTCTTCATGTTAGGTGTCTTTTATCGGTAAGAAATCGATATGTAAATAACAAAGTAGATCAAGAAAGAGGGACACCGATTTTTATGTGAAAACCCCTTGTGGAAAAAAAAACACGGACGCACGACGGCGAACTTCACTATATCAGAAAAATTGTTTACAAAATGCAGGGATTTTAATAAGTCGTCAACCCTTCCCATACGGCTTACAAGGGGTATATATGGTGGTATAAAACTGACTCGAGTCGAAGATAAAACAAATCCCAAAAAGTAGAAGAATTCATACCGTGGGGCGCTCTGCTCCACGCACCCCCAGGCTACGTCACGGGTCTCCTTATGGACCAGGTCTGTCAACGCGACGCTCCACATCTCCAGACATTGGCCTCTTTAGAATTCGGATCATATATCAACAATCTCCACCTTAAGACAAATTCCCTCCTTGCAGCATATGAAAAAACTTCTCCAACAAATAAATAACCACCGTGCGCCGAAAGTCTCTTGGACTAAACTTTAACACTAACCAAACTTAAATAAAGCGCAAACTTAATAATTGGAACTGGATTTGTCATCATATCAGCAGGATTATCATAAGTACTTATCTTGCACACCTTGACATTACCTTGAGCAATAACACCTAGAATAAAGTGATATCTCATATCAATGCGCTTTGCTCTCTCATGGAACATATGATCCTTTCTAAGACATATAGTATTATGACTATCATAAAATGTAGCAGTGCAAGAATTATCTCCACAAAGCTCAATGTACAAACGTCTCAACCAAATAGCTTCTTTACAACCTTCAGAAATAGCCATATATTCTGCTCGGTGAAGATAAGACAACATTAGCTTGCAAACTTGCCTTCCAACTAACAGCACAACCACCAATGGTGAAAACATAACCTGTGAGAGACCTCCTCTTGTCCAAATTACTAGCATAATCAGATTCAACATAACCAACAAGTTCGTCTCTAGAATTTCTAAACTGCAAACAAGCATTAGAAGTGCCACAAAAATATCTGAAAATCCACTGAACTGCTTTCTAATGCTCTTTTCCAGGATTAGCCAGGTATCTACCAACAACACTCAGTGTATGAGATAAATCAGGACGATAATAAACCATGGCACACATAAGAGAACCAATTGCATTGGAATATGGAACTCTAGACATGTACACAATATCATAATCTGACTTACGACATAAGGCTGAAGATAATCTGAAATGCGGAGCTAATGGAGTATTCACTTTTTTTGCATCATGTATATTAAAACGACGAAGGACTCTCTCAATATAACCTTGTTGACTAAGGTATAACTTGCCAGATTTCCTCTCTCTAATAATCTTCATGCCGAGAATTTTCTTTGCTGGACCTAGGTCCTTCATCTCAAGTGCATTACTCAATTGTGCTTTCAGTTTTACTATTTTTGACTTATCTTTTGCAGCAATCAACATAGATAAGCAAATAAATAGCTGAGCCATTAACAATTTTTAAATAAACACAGTTATCATAATCAGAATGCTTAAAATCATGAGAGAGCATAAAGGAGTTAATTCTCTTGTACCATTGCCTGGGAGATTGCTTCAAACCATAAAGAGATTTCTTTAATCTACAAACAAAGTGTTCTTTTTCAAGAATAACAAAACCCTCAGGTTGGCCCATATAAATGTCTTCTTCCAACTCCCCATGTAAGAATGCAGTTTTAACATCTAATTGCTTAAGTTTATAATCATGCATAGCAACAATACTGAGTAAAGTCTAAATAGAACTATGCTTCACAACTGGGGAAAAGACATCATTAAAATCAACACCTGGAATCTGATTATACCCTTTAGCAACTAACCTTACTTTATACCTTGCTGGTTCAGTAGGAAAAATACATTCCTTTCTTTTGAAAATCCACTTGCAACGAACAGACTTATTCTCTTTTGGCAGTTTCACTAATTCCCAAGTGTCATTCTTTTCAAGTGACTCCATCTCATCATGCATAGCAGTTATCCACTTATTACAATCAATAGATTTAATAGCCTCAGAGTATGATGAAGGTTCTGTATTACCTTCAATTTCTTCTGCCGCACTGAAAGTATAAGCAACAATATTAGCTTCTTCAATTAACCTTTTAGGTGGTTTAATCTCCCTCCTAGACCTATCGACTGCAATGAACCGTTGTGGTGGCTGCTCAATAATAGAAGGATCCTCAACAATACGTGCATCATGAACAACAAATTTTCTTTATCTAATGTGTCACCTGAACCAACAGAGTGCTCCCCTGAACACTTGAATTCTGCTCACTCTCAACAGGAACATTAGTATGCAGTTTATCATGAAGCATAGCAGATTCATTAAAGATAATATTTCTGCTAATCAAAACCTTATTTGTTTCAAGATTCCACAACTTATATCCTTTAACACCATATTTATAACCAAGAAAGGTGCACTTAACAACTCTAGACTCTAATTTTTCATTATCAACATGAGCATAAGCAGTACAACCAAAAGCTCTTAATTCTGAATAATTTACTGGGGAACCAGACCATACCTCAATTGGAGTCTTCTTTTCAATTGCAATAGAGGGTGACCGATTAATAAGATAGCAAGCAGTGGAAGCGGCTTCAGCCAAAAACGTCTATGCAAACCCACATTTGACAACATGCAACGAGCCTTGAAAATGATGGTCCTGTTCATACGCTCAGCTACACCATTTTGTTGAGGAGTATGAGGAACGGTGTAATGCCTAACAATACCTTCAGTCTTGCAATATGATTCAAGTTAATTAAAACATAATTCTATCACATTATCAATGTGAAGATTCTTTACCTTCTTTTCACTTTACCTTTCAACCATAGTTTTCCACTCTTTAAATGTCGAAAATGCTTCTGATTTATGCTTCAAGAAATAAAGCCACACTCTTTTAGAGTAATCATCAATAATTGTTAACATATAACGAGCACCTCCTAGCGATGGCTTGCGAGATGGTCCACATAAATCAGAATGCACATAATCCAAAATATATTGTGTTGTATGAACCAAAGTATTGAACTTCACCCTCTTGTGCTTGCAGAAGATGCAATGCTCATAAAATTTCAGGTCCATGATGCTATATGTTTCCAAAAGTCCTCTCTTGCTTAATTCCGCCAGGTCAAGTTCACTCATATGCCCAAGTGCATCAGAATCTGATAACCTTTTTGAAACAACAGTAGCATTACCTGTAACTGTCGTACGTCAGAGATAATATAGGCCATTGGAAGTCTTTTTGTCACCTTTCATTACAACAAGAGAATCTTTGGTGACCTTGATGACTCCACCTCCACCTGAATACTTGTAACCTTTATCATCAAGAGCACTCAGCGAAATAAGATTTCTCTTCATGTCCGGAATATATCAAACATCCGATAAGGTTTTATTGGTGTCATTAAACATCTTGATCCGAATAGAGCCAATGCCTACTATCTTACATGCTGAATCATTACCCATCAAAATAGAACCAGCACTACTGACTGGCTCATAAGAGGTAAACCAATCTCTATTCGAGCACATATGAAAAGTGCAGGTAGTATCAAGAATCTATTTATCATTAGTTTCAACACATCCAGTAAAAACAGAAACAACAAGCATCCCACCATCAGAACTACCATCACGAGCTATATTTGCAGTACCTTCATCTTCTATTTTACCTTTCAGTTTGTATGTGTCATTCCTCTTTTTTTTGTTCTTTAACTTGTAGCATTCAGATATATTGTGCTCACTTTTTTTGTAATATTTGCACGACTTGTACTTACCTCTGGATTTCAACCGGTCCTTGTAGCCATTCGAACTTTTGCCTCGAGATCCATTATTTGAGTTTATCTCTTTTTGCCTACCACAAACAAATAACTATTCTGCTTGTGAACTTGAACCTTCAAAAGACACCATCTGTTTCATCTTTTCCTTGGCATGCAAGACTTCATAAACCTCATTGAGGGTTAGTGTATCACGACTATACAATATGGTATCTCTAAAATCTGAGCATGAACTAGGCAGAGAACACAAAAGAATTAAACCCAAATCTTCCTCTTCATATTTTACCTCCATTGACTGTAGGTCAGAGATGATCTCTGTAAATTTCGAAAGATGATTCAACACATTTCCTCCCTCTTGCTACTTGCGTAAGAATAATTTTTGCTTGAGATGCATCTTGCTGGTGAGATCCTTTGTCATACATATTTCTTTTAGCTTTAGCCATAGAGCACCGGCCGACGTGATTTTCAGCACCTCTTGCAGAATATTATTATGCAGGTGAAGGTAAAGTTGAAGTTGGGACAGTGCCTTACGGTCCTTTCTCTTTTCTTCATCGGACCAAGTATTGGCTGCCTTCTTCCCGAAGCTATCCAGTGCCTCATCCAGATTGGATTACGCCAATAGCGCCTGCATCTTGACTTACCACAGAGAGAATCGTGTGTCCTGATCCAGCAACAGAAGATCATACTTCAATGACGCCATGTCGAACAAACCCTAGATTGAAACAGGCAATGAACGTGGCTCTGATACCACTTGTTAGAAATCGACAAGCAAATAACAAAGTAGATCAAAAACAGCGAGACACCGATTTTTACGTGGAAAACCCTTGCGGGAAAAAACCATGTGTGCACGACGGAAATCTTCACTGTATCAGAAAAAGTGTTTACAAAACGCATGGATTTTAATAAGTTGTCAACCCTTCCCGTGCGGCTTACAAGAGGTATATATGGTGGTATAAAACTGACTCGAGTCGAAGACGAAAACAAATCCGAAAAAGTAGAAAACCTTGGGCTCTTTAGAATTCGGATCATATATCAACATTCTCTAATGGACAAAACATTCTTTTTTTGTTCAGCACAAATTCCACCATTTTCTCATGCATTCTACTGGGCCCTTACTAGCCCAAATTACTGAATATGTGAATAGACTGGAAAGTTCATCCATGGATAAAATCGGCATTTTATCCAATGGACCGTCAACAGGGCGTAAAGTATGTTTCTTCTTCCTTTGTTTTGATGTGTGTGTGGTTTACTCCTACCTTGATCAGGATAACATAGAATCGATTGGTTAGTGTTTCAGTTCATATGAATGACATGTACTTTCAGTTAGGACTCTTTTATTAATACATAGTTACTTTCCTTTTCAATTTATTTGTATTCTATTGTTATGTGTGTGTGTGTGTATATATATATATATATATATATATATATATATATATATATATATATATATATATATCTATGAATTGGCATATGCTAATTATATTTGGACCAACTTTCTACATGAAGATATCATATTTTTCATGCCTTTGTCAAGCAGGTTCTAAGTGATATTATAGAAAGTATTGCGGGTGCAATTCTTATAGACACCAAACTTGATTTGGATGTAGCTTGGGGTGTTTTCAAACCTCTCCTTACCCCTATTGTCACACCTGAGAAGCTAGAGTTAGCACCATTCAAAGAGCTTCTTGAATGGTGTGACAAAATTGGGTACTTTGTAGGAATTAACTGCAGAGATAAAGGAGACAAAATAATGGCTACTCTTGATGTACAACTCAAGGAGATGCTCCTTGTGAGGCAAGGTTGTGGCAAGAATATAAAAGATGCTAAAGCACATGCAGCTTCCTTATTACTCAAGGATCTTGAGGTATCTCTGTGGTTTTATGCTCCATTATTTAGATAGCTGTCGAACTTGAATTTTGTCAATCCAGAATCCTCTGTGATTCCACCGCACTATTCCTTGGATCAGCTGGTAGTGCTCATAGTTACATTACAGAACATCAAATACATATCATGCGGAAGTGTAAATATAATAGTGGACTTACTCATGGGCCGATCAAGCCGAAATAATTAAAATGCAGTAGCGGAAATAGAAAACTTCATATAGGTGGGACCCTCAGGACACACCCACAGGCAGCCAACTGGGTTCGCGACCTAGTTCTTGGCCATCAACATCTGGATCCTCAAAATACGCGTAATGTCCTTAATTTTCTACTTCTGAGGTTTGGGAGAAAGAGCAAGGATAAGCACAAATAACCGTGCTCGCGAGCCAACACACATAATACAATAGTATACATGCAAAGCTTTAACAAGGATGGCTCAGGTACTTTTATTTGCTAAAAGCATCATTTTCAATTACAATATTTAGAAATTTCTATGATTTAGCAATTTAACCAAATCTCATTTTATTAAAGAGATATTGTGCAATATTTATAATGGCGAAGGTTACCTCCACCTTATGCTTAATTTTGATTGGGGTTACCTCCAACTATTAAGTACCCAGGAAAATCCAAATTCAGGGCTAGGTGAGCCCGACACATCTTTCATCCCACCCACAAAGTTTTATAAATATAACTAACTCTAATAAGTTCTCATGTCCGCCTTTGATCGTAGGCATGTACGACTGTTTAAACAGTTTATACTCTGCAGAGGTTGTACACAATACCCACAAGAGATAGTCAACTCGTTGCTGCACATGATTCCTTGGTCATGTAGTTGAGAGATCATCACAGTAATATTTCAAATTATCTTGGCCCTTCCGACATCTCACCCATATGGGCTGCTCCCACATGATGTGGGTCCCATAAGTTATGCGAGATGTTCACCACAACGACTAGAATGGCTGGACTACACCACAATGACTAGCACAACTAGCAACTTCACCTTGCATCTGTGTCCCATCCAAGTTGGAACGTATCCCACGCTTGCACTACTTCACTCTACCACCAGCAAGATGACTTTCAAAGTTTAATAAATTTACTAAGTTAAGTTGTACTTTACAGACTTGTGGTTGTACTTATTTTACAATGGAAAGACATGACAAGATTAAGTCCTTAGGTCATCTGGGCGGTTCATACCATATTTCAATCACTCTTGTGCTGCGTCAGCACCTACCATCATACCATCCGTACAGACGTGGTAATAAAATTTTAATAGGGTTTTGGGGAGCAAAAAAATATTATCTCAACATTCCAGATATTTACCCACAATGACTGCCCAAAACACTTTCATGATTTAAAAGATGACGATTAGAGTATTTAATGCTCTGGTACTTAAGCAAGGTTAGCATTTTACTTAAGTACAACCTATAACTAGTAATTTACCACTTTAATATCCAGGGTGACAAGGATTAAGGGATTCAAGTTGTCAAGGATAGTATAATGATTATTTAATTACCAAGTAGGTATGTAACTAACTCTTAAAGATTTGATATAAATGTATAAGGAATTAAGCATACCATTTGCTAATTTAAAAAGAATATAATTTGCATAAAATGTAGGCTAAATAATGATCAAAGCATTGACTTGCCTGGCCCAATTTACCATGGCCTTGATCTTACTCAAAGCTTTCTCAGTCAGTGGTTTTGAATTCTTCATCTTCGTCTTTATCCGAATCTTAATCCCGCTCGAGTCATTGTTTCTTCGAGACTTCAACTTCTAATCACAAAATAATCGATCAAAAAACCAAATAAATCCAAAGAACTTCAAAAGACCAAATAAATTCAATTGAGTTTACTTAAGTTTTGCGATGATTGAGAAATGAGAAGATTTAGCGAAAGCGGGATGTTTAACAAGGTCAAACGATATTTGAGCGAAAAGGAAAACAGCGGAGAAACTCTGCTAGGAAGTAAAATAAGGAAGGATCAAAGTTGAAGGGTCATTTACAGGAATACCACTTTGGACTAGAAAGATGGCAAGATATTGCCGATCGGGGAATGCCATGGCTTGGCTTTTGTTGATACATCAATTGTTCTTAAATATCACTGGTGATTTAAATCCATAGATAAAGGTGATTTAAATCCATAGATAAAGATAGAATGACTCGAGTTGGGATAAATATTAGGACTTGAATTTCAAATGATTTTCCTTGATTATATTTTTAGCTAGGCTTCAAATTTAAATTTGGACCAAGATATGATGGTTATTATTTGGACCATAAAATATTTTGATAGGATTTGTGATTAAAATTCAAGTTACTAGAGCAAGAATTGAGAGCATCAAAATTATCCTTGAATAGCTTCAAATTCAATTTCCCATAATTGTAGTTTAAATTCATGCATCTCCTCACATCTTTACACATTATAGGGAAGATTATTTAAATCAATTAAATAAACATTAGTTACAGAGGGGCTGATATTTGAAAGTTATCAAAAGAGTTTTGCAAGAATTTATAATTGAGAGATGAATTGATTAAACCTAATTGCCTCCATTATCTCTTAAAGAAAATGGGCCCACAAGTCATTGAGAGAGGCAGGGCACACACATAAAGCGAGAGGAGGCTCGGTGGTGGGAAGCCAGGAGAGCGCGACGGCGGTGTGGGCTGCGTGGCAGCAAATGGTCGGAGAGACGGCGGAAAGTAGCAAAATGGGTTGCTGGGGAGGCGGAGTAGCACCGGAGCGGGCTGGCGACGGGAGCCAGGGCGACGTGGGTAGGTCGACGTGGGTAGGTCGACGGTGTCGGCCGGCGGCAGGGGGCTTCGGCCGGCGGTTGGGGAAGGTTGAGGGTGTCGAGGTGGAGCTCCAATAGCGAGGAATCGACCTGAGGTGTGCCGAGGAGGAGATGGCAGCATTGAAGCTCAATAGGATGTATTGGGGGAGAATGGCGTTCCAACGAGCCCTGCGGACCAAAAGAAAATTAATTTTAGTGAGATGCTCCTTGCGCTATGGAACACGTGGGGACGGAGATGGCCAAGGGTGAAGTTCACCGGAGCGCCGGCGTGGTTGTGGTGCGGCGACCGAAACGGGGAGCTTCGCTTCTTCGAGTGCTTCTGGCGACAAAGAGGGAGAAGAGAGCAAGGGCGAGGAAGGGGTATGAGGAGAGTTGTCGGGTTTCTTATATGTGGGAGGAGGAGAACCATTGGGGGCGCTGATGGCACACGGTCCCGAGGGGCGACATGGGCAGCAGCTGGTGGAGCGATGCAGAAGTGACCGGTGGACAACTTGGAGGGCGGGGCAAGTGAAGGAGCAACAAGGCGCTAGCGTCATGACGTGTGCGCGTGTCTTTGGGCAACATGACAGATGGCGCGGCGCGCCGCACGGTGTGCAGCACGCAGCGCAGCGAAGCGAGAAGCGAGAGGAGAGGCGGCGGCGGCGGTCGGTCGCCGACGGGTGGCCGGATGAGGCATGCTCTGGCGAGGCAATGCGGCAGTGGGTGTGCAGTGGTCTTGCCGAGGCGCGGCATGGGCGCTGGACGGGACGGGACGAGCCGAGGGCAGGGCATGGGCATCCTGGGCCACACAGAGAAGCAGGGAGGAACAAGGAAGAGAGAGAGGGGAAAAGGAGTGGGGCCCACTGGAAGTGATAGGGGAAAAAGGGAGAGAAAGAATACCCACAAGATGAATTTTGAATTTTAAAGGAAATTTGAGTTTGAAATCCAATTTGAACTCTCGACTTCAATTACTTGGATGCAAAAGTTTAATATTCCAACGATTTTGCTCTTTATGTAATTTATCTTCGGATAGTGATTTTCGGTTTGAAAATCGAATTTCAATTTATGCTCAAATTAGTTTTCCAATTATTTGGTTCTTGATTCCCCTGTTTTCATTTTTTATCACATTAATTGCCTGGCAAAAACCAAAACGAGACTCTCCAATAAACGTCGAAAATTTCGAATAGAAACGAAAAACCATAAAAGATTTAAATTTCTTTTCATTTTCAACAATTCCTATATTTGGGAGGTTACAATAGCGCATGTTAGAAAGATTGTTTAGGAGCTAGCAGTTGAATGTTTATTCTTGTTGGCAGGAAAAACGACTTCTAATCCGGAAGGATGCAAGTAGAACGAAACAATTTGAAAAACAATGTGGTAGCGCAGATCGTTCCAACAACTTTCTTGATGCAACGGATACACAGATTCCAAAACCAACCAGGGTAAAGGAGTCGGCCGGTTGAAGAACAGTTGCTGGTTTCGTGCTTGATAAACCATGTATGCTTTCAATTCTCAGTAGTTTTGTTTTCTTTGTTATTACGTGTTCGTCATTCGTATCTGGACCTCATCTATGCACATAACATTTATTAGTTTAATAGAATTCGGTATTTTTTATCTTATTTGTGCAGTGCATGTGACGGTGAAAATGAGTAAATTAAGAAGGACCTCTCGTAGCATTGTTTGAGCTATGTAAAAAAGTTACGTTTGATTTTGTGAAAGCATAGTCAAGGTGCTATGGTTTTAAACCGGCCTGCGAATACCTTTTAAAAAAATTTGACAAATACCTTTTCAATTAACTTGCGTGTGTAAAATAACCAGCTATTTTTGCTGTTTTTGCGATAGCAGCGTGCCCTCCTCTGGTGATTCCTCAGAGAATTAAAGCTGCACCCCAAGTGTTCGCTTTCGCTTCAACCATAACGTTGCACATACCAAATACTGATGTGATCGGCCTCACAGGAGACGAGTGTGCAGATAAGAAGAGCTCTCAGCACTGCTAGCTCATGCTGTACTACGAGCTTCACCTCCCTTAGTAAGTCTCGACACATTTCAATTGCCTCGGTAGTCAGCACTAACAAGTCAAAAGCATAAAAAAGCATAAGTGAAATATGTGTTCTGCAGTGTTTCGACTAGTATATCCCCTGTTCGTCGATGCGAGGCTCACATATATAGTCACATGTCAGCATCAGCAGAACCATATGCAGCGGAATCTTTGAAGCCACCCACGCTCGAGGAACGAACGTATAAAGCGGCCGTATCTGACAGTACACTATCAATATTAGTACTAACTAGGCATGGTAATCAGTTTGTTCAGACTTCAGACAGTGTAGGGCCCTGCACATCTAGATAGTCCAATTGAAAATTTGATCACCTGCCCTTGCATGCATTCCGAGCTGGCATAGGTTGCCGGGTACTAGTTTGGAACTTGTCTTTATCGGTTACACAACTAATTCCGCGCCTATTTATATATAGGCTGATCACGAATAGACCTGGCGTTCCTGATCTGTACTTTTTGAGTGAACCAACAAAGAAGAAAAATCAGAGCCAGGCATATGCCTCGCCACATCTCTATCTATATATCAACATCAGGGGATCAAAGCTAATTAGCTAAACTACACAGAGACACACACAGAGAGAGAGAGAGAGAGAGCAGAAGAGATATATATATATATAGGATCGTATGTAGGTAGCTAGGATGATAGGATCATTCATACACACTTCACCGGCCACTTGTCACTCTCCTCTCGAGAAAGTACTCCATTCTTCTCTTCTAGCCCATCTTTGCCTCTCCCTCTGAACTACACCATTTCTTCCCTACATATACATTGCCCACACACTACCAGTGCTGTTCATCTCTACAGCATCAGGAGGAGGCTAGGGAGAGATAGCACTTGCGAGTTGCAAGATACAAGAGGAGAGGCTGTGGAGAACTTGCTAGTAGCTTGCTAACAAGTAGTGATCAGTCACCTGAACAGCCAGGAGAAGCAGGCAGGGAGCTAGCGCCATGGGCGGCATTGGCAGTAGATGCCCGGCCAGTGGGCTGGCCTTGCTCATCTGCGTCGTGCTCTTGTCGGCGACAGTGGCGAATGGCATCAGGACTGGGATTGATGGCAAGAGAGCTCCTGGTCCTGCTGTCACAGCACAAGCTGCCACTAGAGCTACGGCGCCGCCGGTTGCTACCGCTGCAACCGCCGCACCGTCAGAGCAGGCTGCCTTGGATGATCCATACAAGGACAGCAAGAGGAAGGTTCCGAATGGGCCTGATCCGATTCACAATAGGTATTCACGACCTCATCTGATAGTTCTATGGTTTCTGCTTGTGCTTTGCTCCTACTTTTGTACTGACCAGAGCTTGTACTAAAAAAAATGGACTCGCACGCGCGCTTGCAACTTATTACAACTACCAAATATCTGATCAGAGCTAGCTTGTACAAAGCAAAGTACACAGCTCTGAAAAAATCGGCCTGGGTGGATTTTGTCAAAAAAAAATTAAATTTGTTTGAATTTTGCTCGAATTTGATTTTTCTAAAAAAAATAAAATCCAAAAAAACATATTTTGACCATGTGCTTAATATTTAACAACTCAATCTCTGCAAACTTATGGTTGGAAAATAGTTTCACTAAGCCAGTAAGCCGTTAAACATATGT
This sequence comes from Hsuehochloa calcarea, assembly GCA_036346395.1. NCBI lineage: Eukaryota > Viridiplantae > Streptophyta > Magnoliopsida > Poales > Poaceae > Hsuehochloa > Hsuehochloa calcarea. The sequence continues at coordinate 15,248,825 of CM070598.1, forward strand.
ATGTACCCTGCTAGCTACTAAAAAACAGCACTGGTTTACCTATTTCATCATGAGTATTTGCACTGTCACAGCGCCAGTGCGTCACCCTCTGAAAAGAAGAGGCGTACGCATATATACTTGGGTATTTGCGCTTGTCGATGACAGTGTCCTCCCTCAGGGATCAGGCAAACGGCCAGCAGAAACAAGCAAGTAGCATCTAAGAAACAACAAATGATTGCAGTACGCACAACCAAGTACTGCTACAGAATCATGCAGTGCATACTAGCTAGCAGTAGCTATCTATCGATCCTACCAAGCATATATGGATGCATGGATCCCATTGAACAAGCTAGCTACTAATTTGCAAACTGACCTCTATTCGCCGAGTTTCTTTTTCCTCTGTGCACGTGCCTAACCATGATTCGTTCATGCATTTGCTTTTTCAGGAGAGCCGGATGGGGAGACGCACCGGCGAAGAGGGTGTAGAGCGACAGAAGCAGGTAAACTGTCGATCAAAGGTAATTAAAGAGGCTAAAGATATCAGAAGACATTGAAGTGGAATGGAAGGTTCCATGGCTACGTAGATAGCTAGTCGCGCACGCGAGACAGCGAGGCCGATGACGAACAGCAATGGTGGTGGCGTTCATGATGGTCGAGGGAGTTATATAGTTATAACTTATAAGTGTGCATGTACTAGAGAGAGAGAGAGAGAGAGAGGCAGGCACACGCCATGGCAGCATCTTTGCTTTGGGCAAAGCGCTCTGAATCCTCTGATATCTCTCTCTTGATGAGGTTTTGTTCCTTTTCTGTTCTTTTTTTTTCCTTCTTTGGAGGGGTTAATGGTGTTAAAAGGAGCACTCCAACTCCAAGCTAGCTTGCTAGCACTTCATTCACACAGAGTAAAGCTCACACAGTGCTCAACTGCTTAACAAAACAAAGAAAGATTCTTGGCACGTATTTTCGCTTTTCTTCTTCCCAATGGTCTCTCTTTAAGATAACCGGGCACAGTGCTTCGAAAGAACTGAAAGGAGCAAGGGTCCTATCCCAAGTCCCAACGAGTGAGTGATCCAGTGGTACCAGTCTGACCTCACGGCATTCATGCATGGCATGTAGCCAGCCACCAATCAAACCAAGAATCTGAAATTCCAGCCAGCCACCAATCAAACCAAGAATCTGAAATTCCAGACGCTGAGGTAGCTATGCGATCTGATCATTGGGTCGCTACGGATGCCAAGAAACGTTCTTGGAGACGTTCTTGTCACGCAGAAAAGCAGGAGAGGATAGCCAGAGGCGGCCTTGATTCCTGGGGCATTGGCCTCTTTTGCACGCAGACCCACAGTCACACTCACAGAGGCAGCATCTCTTGGCTTTATCTTTTGCTGCCGCTGCTATCGAGTCACACATTTTGAGGATTAATTCGTGCTGATTTTGGGCCTTGTACCGGCCCCGAGGACGCTATTGCTGGGGAGGGAGGACTGAGAATGACTCAGCCAGTGCTGATCGATGGCCAGAGAGACGAACGATCGAGGTCGAGGCTACTGATTGTTGGGTGTAGTAGTTCACTACTTCAGTTGCATGGGGCTTGCCAGAGACCAGATTCCAAGGAGTACATGCCTAGCTAGAAGCTACATATATGCATGCGAAGAACAATAGCCGGAACAGCGGCTGGCCGTACCAGGTCGGGATCTGAGTCCAGTACACGATCGCTCTCTTCGTTAGTCGAACTAGAGATAGTTCCTTAGCCTATTGCTACACGATCGATCTCCATTCCAAAACAGGCTTTACCTAGTGGTATTGACGGGCGGGCCTTTGTCAGGCTGAGATACCAAACAAGGCCAGGCCAGCAGGGAGATGGGTGAAGCCGCCCAGAGGCATTCTCAAAGTAAACATTGATGGCTCCTTCTCAGCTCTTGACCAATCAGGACGGTGGGGTTTCGCTGTCAGAGACGAGAATGTCTTGGCTGGAGCGGATCGAACCAGATTTGCACAGGACGCTTTGCATGAGGAGGCAGAAGCGGAACACTTCCCAGGTTGAGGGCGTGGACGTCGGTGCACAGCGCGGAACTCGGCGGGAGCGGGAAACAGGGGTCGGAAAGTCATGGGCCCGAACGGCTTCCGCGCAACAGGTAGCCCGGACTTTCCGCACCACCCGAGCTGCATGCGTGCACACTGTGCATTAGCATTAATGGAAGCATTCGGCATTAGCATTAGCAATCGAGATCTTCCGCCCAGAAACTTCAAGCATTTCGCACTGCGCCCTAGTTCCCGTGCCCGTCGGCTTGTGCACCGACGTTCTACACCCCAGCGTAGGAAGTGCTACGCGTTGGCTTTCGGTTCTTCCGTGCTCGTCGGAGGTTAAATTTATAATTTTTATATCAAATGAGTTATTTTTGCAATTAAAATTTTATAATTTTTATGTCAAATGAATTATTTTTGCAATTAATACGGCAACACGGGCTAATTTTTTTTTAAAAAAAAAATCATGGTTATGGTGCTAGTCTTGGTGAGTCTCCGTCAGTCTATTGGACGGATGATTTCCTTGGTTTTGTAATGCGTTTGGTGGCCGACGATTGGTCTGGTCCAGCGGTTTAATGGAATAGCAATGTTCCATCTCGAAAAAAATACGAAACAATTGATTAAAAAACAGGGATACGCCAAAAAGCAGCTTACATGATGGTAAACGTATGTACCAAAAAAAATGTGGTATACATAGATATAGGGCGTATTTTTCATCCCATGTGCATACTTTTACATGTGTATCCCGAGTGCTTGGCCGGCACCTAGCATCATTTACCATCATCAGGTATCACCTACATGCCGAAAGAGAGAGAGAGATTACACCCAGATCCAAAGGTGTCCCGGACAAGTGAGCCGCCCAACAAGCAACTCTATACATCAGGTTCTCTTTGTACAGCATAGCAGGATTTTGATCGACATCGCCTGAAGTATATATAGTGATGCTGAAATGCCAGCCAGAAAGAATGGAGTACCACCGGTAGTAGCTCATGCCTAGAACACTGATGACTGATGTAGCCTATCTCAGTTTTGCTCTACTTTGCACTGTCTTGGCCGGAAGTTCTCCTCTGACAGGAGCGATGTGATGAGCCGCTGCAGCCGCGCGGCTCCAGGGCCAGGCTGCAGGAAGGCTGTGTTTCCGACGGCTAAGCAGGGATCAGTTTGGTTATCTCGTTTCTCCCCTGCGCACCACCCTCCACGGGCGAGCATGCCCGGGCCTCGCGACAGGATGTCCGAGTCTATCTTGTCCAGCACCGGGTCGTCCCTGCGGAACTTCCGAGCAAACGGGGCCTCGCTGTCCATCATCCTGTCCCAGTCGTCGACGGTGAGGTGGTGCGGGTGCTGCATCGGGGGGTTGTCCCATGAGATGAAGTGCAGGTCGTGGTTCACGGTGGTGTTCTTGAATTCGTCGGCGTTGCACACCACGGTGTGGAAGTAACCTTCCGGCGACGAGATGAAGTTGGCGTAGTACATGAGGACGGTGCGAGGGAGGTTGTCCCAGCCCCATATTAGGTACTCCACAAATGGCCTAGATAACACCATCCAAGCAGAACCTACAAGACAGCAGGAGTAGAACTCTCATTTTTGTCCATGAAGTGAAAGCAGCAGAGCTACATTTTGTGCTAATAAGGAAGGGAGAACTGCCCAAGTTCTGATGCGGTTGAAGAAGGCCAACAAACAAAAAAAAAGGCAGATAAGACAGCATGCAACTTTTCCTATGACACTAGCAATCCAAAGAGCAAATGTTTTTCTGAAGCATCTAGTATAAAATAGTTGCTGTTATCCAGCTAATTTTTCCCTTTTAGTTTTTGGTTGTGATTGGGTGGTGGTCATCCTGCTATTCTGCTGAAGCATATAAAATCTCATCTAAAACGTGAACACCATCATTTCTAAAGCCAATAAGCTAATGTGCCACAAATAAAAGGAAGATTGTAATGGAGGAATTCCTCCCTGGATAATATTGTGATTGAAATGAAGCCGATAATCTCTCCCTAGTCAACATAAGGGGATACACAAGAGACCACATATATACAAGTTGCTACGTGTAAATGGGAGACCAGAAGGCACCTTAGAAGCAGAAAAGTTGCATTTGTAGGGTTACTTCCTATAAGGAAACATGGCATACACTCACCAAGAACTGACTAGATGAGGTCACTAAAAGAAGAAAGTAGTTGACATTACTGAAAGAAGATACAGAATCACCTAAAATTTAGGAGAGCCTGCTATGCCACACTCTACACTCTTCAATTGTTCAAACAAATGAGAATTGAAACAGCCATTATCATCACCCATGAAAGAAGTCAGAAAATCATAATATTCTGTAGAATCTCATTTGCAAAACGTTAAGATCCTGTCCTCTCACAATGAAGGTGGAATTACAAGATCAAACAATCCTGTTAGATTGTGATGTTAACTTCAGCACTTACAAGTAACATTACCAAGTTCCAAAATCAACATTGCAAAAAGACTGAAAGGAATACTGTGGTGAAACAGTGCATTCCTGGTGTATCTAATTCAACTTTTCATGGTAACCACTAACTGCCTTGTGGTGACTCTGTTTCCAAACTCGTATTTATCATAGGGAAATAGGGGCTAAGTCTCGTTGTTCCAAAAAGATCAACCCTTGATGAGGGCAACTCAAAAGGCCTAACTCGGGATTTGAATTGCGGGATTGATCAAGAACTAGGCTTAATCACACGCGTGCGTACTAAATTGATGAATAATTGAGTGCTAGGCTCTGCAAAGTACAAGCACGAACAAATTTACAGCAGTGTCATACCAGTGAAGAGCTTAAAGGCTGTCGGCAAACTCCGCTTCTCAGGTATCCAGAACAAATCGCCCTTTGACTTCATGTAGAGCCCAGGGTCTATTATCACTGGCATCGCCCTCGCAAACCTGACAACATCACACAGCACTCAATCAGCATGAACAAAAAAAAATCGAGATTAATGCATAGTCCCTCCGATCAAGTGAGAGCACATACGCTTTCCAGCCAATGTCGCTTGTGTGATCGATGAAGTTGAGATCACGGGGCAGCTTCGAGAACACGTCCATCAAATCTGCAACAAAACCATCACAGAACTAGCAACTTAATTCACCAAGCATCAATGCAACTATGCAAGGCCAATCAAGAACCCCGATGAACTCCCAACCCTGAAAGGATCAAGAAAAAGCAACATAATTTGATCCAACCAAGAACAAGAACAGCACTCGAATATGGAGAGGCTACAATTACATAAGAAATCAACAACAGGTGAATGTAAATGTGGGCAACAAAATCCGTACCATCCTGGGTAACAAGCGGGTAGTCGGAGGCCGAGAGGTTGATGAACCAGTCCCACTCGGCGCCACGGCCGCCGCCCTCGGCCCACAGGAACGCGGCCGCGGCGTGCAGCGTGGTGGTCACCATGGTGGGGCCCCGGTAGGTGACGAGGTTCGCCTTCTCCACCACCCGCACGTTGCGCGCCGCGGCGAGGACGGGGTGCGCCGCGACGAAAGCGGCGAGCTCCCTGCGGTCTGAGTCGGGCGCCTGCGCGTCGAGGTGGAGGATGTAGCGGTTCCTGGGGTGGTAGAGCGCGAGGAGGCAGCGGCGCAGCATGGTGGCGTCGCCTGCGGAGCCGGAGATGAGGTATGCGAAGCGCGGGGGTGACGCTGGTGCGCCGGGCTGGTCCGGGCGGGAGAGCGCGGACTCGACGAAGAGCGGGGGCAGGCGGCCGCGCGGGGAGGAGGAGGCGGAGGCAGGGGAGGGGGAGCGGGAGAGGAAGAGTGAGGGGGAGAGGAACGGGAATGGGGTGGCGGCGAGGACGAGGAGCAGGGCGAAGAGGCCCCCGGCGGTGACGGAGAGCAGCCACCGCAGGTTGACGACGGCGGCGCGCGGGGTGGGGGCGGCGGGCTCCATGGAGGGCGAGGCAGGGGTGTGAGTGCTGGAGAGGAGAGGAGGCGGGGGCGCGTGTTTATATAATATGGTGGCGGCGTGGACTGCGACGGGTCACGGGAGTGAGGGAGAGCACGAAGACAAAGCCATCTGCGATATAGTAGCCAGTAGGAAGGAAGGTCGAGTCCTCACGACGTTCAGCCGTCGCGCGGGCAGCACGGACATGATGAAATGACCGCCCCCGCGCGCGCGCCTGGATTTTTGGGGCGGACGTGCGCCCGATTAATCCACTCGAACGACGACAAGATAACATCCTCACCGCGTCATGCCCGCCATTACACGCTGGTGTGGCCGGCCGCGAGCTCGGCCAGCGTTTAGGGAGCAGCGGCCGTACGGCGCCGCGGGAACGCGTCCTGGCGGTGGTTGGTTGCACGTCAATCAAGCAAGAAAGCGCTAGCTGCAAGTCCCCCGGTCAAATCTGTCACCAACCGATGGCGAGTTGCGAAGTAAACAGTATCTTACGTAAATATTTAATTACAAAAAATTAAAATTTTATTACATAAGATTTAAAGTTTAACAATCAATTTTGACACAGACACAGGCTTTCAAGCCCAAAGCTAATATAATACAAGATAAAATAACTTCATACCACAAGCACGCTTGAGCACGATTGAGATCTAATAGCAGCAGTCGCTGTTTTCTGGAGGTCTACTAAAATCCTGCTCATTGGGTTCTTAGTATTTTTCTAATCTTCTTCTGTGAAGGAGTTGTAAATTTTGCAAGAATGAGTACTACTACCGTACTCAATAAGCCACATGAAAAAGCTAAACAATTACGTGTAAGAAGTTCAATGAATGATTAGAGTGTACCTTAATAGGCATCTGTGGATGGAGTTCGTAGTTTAAAACAATTTAACTTTAAAACAGTAAAACAATAATAAATAATAACAACGGGGTTTCTCATCAAATGCACAAACCAGATTCACATCTCAAAAACTCTACTTATACATCATGTATTGAAATCACCCATGAACACATCTTCATTAACAAGAAACACGGCGTATTCGAATACCATTTGAAAATACTCTGCAGAGTTGCTCAGCTTTACCCACAAGATACCTCATGCTTGTACTGTCAGATCATAGACACGCAACATGTTAGTGTGCGACTGAGCTGAGATAACAAATATTTTTCACTGCTCAGCCTTTCTAGCCTCTACCTGGTAGGATCTATCCCAACAGCCCTCGGGAGACTCCACCGGCCGCCGTTATGGATCTTTTACCCTGATGTTGATGAGACCATACCGTTGTTTAGACTACCGAGTGTCCCTACAGACCCACTCCTGTCCAACCCCAGTTCCACGCTACTCTACCACACAAGAGCACACGCCTTCCCTGTAGATATTCGATTGAAAGAGTAGTGTACTGAGCCAGGGAGTAATGACCACACCTGTGGTTGAGCGGTTTTCTATGTCTGTACTTTGGCACAAGGTTCTTGTCCTTACTAGTCTCACAGTGAAGTGATAGACCAACACCACCACGTGGTTGTCTATCCTCCGGGCCTCACCTGCGACTCACTTTTCTAACACAAGTCTATTGGGTTGCCCAACTTCCTGGACACAACCCTCAACTTCACACCAACACCATTGGCGAACCGCCAACACTCTCTTTTAATTGATAACCACAATTTTGGTGACAAAGCTATTTGCATAGATAATATTTTACGTGGACTTGTCAAGGTGAATATGGCTTACAAGAAATCTTAACCTTGTCAAGGTGAATATGACATACAAGTGTTAGGTGGGTTTGTATGTGGGGTAATAGGAATTATCTAAACATCATGGTATTCAAAAGTATTATTTCAATTTTTAAAGTAATTGGCACAAATACAATAATGAAAGTAATATTAAATATATGAATTATAGGTTCAAAATGATCAAAGAATGTGGCTTACCTTCTTGCACAAAGTCCTGTAAATTCTGGTCTTGTCTGATGTCTTCTGCAGTCTGGTCGCTAAGATCGTGACCTAACGAGAAGCAAAACAATAAAGCAACCAAGTAAAATTCGGCTCGACAAGAAATGAGCTGGGAACAACATGCAAGTAAAAACAGACGAAAAAAACACAAAGAAGGTGGTGTGGGAGGGTGTGAATTTATCTGGGGTTTAATTGGACTGAATGGAGTAGAGAAATGGATTTCTGGGCTCGAAACGGACTAAATGGATATATAATGTTGAATTAGGGTTTTGCGAGATGAATAGTGACATTTTACTCTTTATTGATGAAAAATATGGTGGTGAATAGTAATTAAGATTACTGTTCATGATAGTGAACAGTAAAAAGTGGATTTTTGGTAGATAAATAGTATTTTTCGGGTGATGAACGGTAAATAAAATTATTGTCTTGTGAGCGATGCTTGGGCCACTTTGTTTACTATATGCGACCTCTGACTGTTCAGTAGGGCCGAATCGGCCCGCTTGGCCAGGCCTTTTAAGGCCCAACCACCCCAGCCTTTCGAGCTTGAGCCAGCAGTGAAAAGGCTCGCTAGGCGCTCGCCCGAAAGCCAATGGCGGCCACGCCGGCAGCCGTGAGGAAGGGTACTGGGAGCACCACAGAAGTATAGTGAACCCATTTTGGGGAGTTGGACGAATGGAGGGGGTGCGGAGATGGCGCGGCGACGGCGGAGGCGCACGGCCGGAGCAGGGGAAGAAGATGGCGGCGCTCCGGCGAGGACGAGGGGCGGAGGAGTATCAGTGGGATGAGGGGATCCTAGGGGTGGCGGTGGGGTGGCCTGAGGTGCACCGAGGCGCTCTGGCGACGGTAACCGTGGAGGTGGCGGCGGTGGAGCTCGGTGCCAGCGAGCTTCGGTGAGGGAGGAGGTGGGGCGAGGTGGGGGAAAGTTTGGCGGCGGTGCGGTGATGCTTTTGCCGAAGGTGAGAGGGAAGGGGAGGAGGGAGGGCAACGAATTTACCGAAGACTCGCTTCGGCTGGAGGAGGAGGCGACGAAAGAACTTCACAATTCACCGGCTCTGGAGGGGATGAAGGGCGGGGAAGGGTTTGGAGGTGGAGGTGGGGAGGAGAGCGAGTCGGGGGTGCCTTTTTATAGCCCGGGAGAGGTGGTGGGAGCAGTATGGCAACGGGAGCCGTTGCGACGATGTGGGCGGCGGAGAAGCTTCGAGGCGACGCTAGAAGAGAGAGGTGGCGGCATGGGTGGGCCAGGTGGAGGCGGCGGTGGAGGAGGAAGGCGCTGGAGCTGCGAGGTGGCGATGAATGCATGCGCTGGGAGCGAGCCGAGTCTGGAGTCGACGCAGGAGAAGGAGGAGGAGGAAGAAGGAAGAAAGGCGCCAGGAGAAGAAGACGGGTTTTCAGAAAGGGAAAGCGAGTTTTTGGTGAAAAAATTTTAAAACGGAAAGAATTCAAAATAAATTAAAAGATTTAAAAAATAATAATTTTAAATTTTCTAGGTTATTTCAAGGCGATTGTACAAGCAAGCCAGACGGTCGGCCGATGAGATCGTTGACAAAACCAGGGCGGTCGGCCGATGAGATCTACCAGGGATTGGATTCTTCGCTAATTTCCTTGTGTTTAGAAATGCTAATTTAGCAAGCTATCTTTTTTTTTTTCTTTCCCTTTTCCGTTTGGCTGTCGACACCTGCGCACGGTCGCAAGAGGCTGGACAAGCAACAGATTAATGAAGGTGACGTTTGGTTGGTCGGAAGTAAGGGCCCACTCCGTTCTCCGACAGATGTTAGACAAGAACAGCAATAAGCCTGTTCCCTATCTTTTCTGAACGGATGTCAGACTAATGAGCTGGGATACTTAGGTTCTGATTGGACGGCTGTTGCTTTCAAAAGCCGGTTTCGATGAGGTTGCAGGACAGAAGAGATTTAGTGCTGTGTTGTTTAAGTATTAAGTAGACTGTAATTCTTTGATGAAAAATATCTAAAATATATTTAAAAATATTAATAACTTGTATAATATTGTTTAACACAATTAACAATATTTAACAACAACTAATGATAATTAATAATTATTAACGATAACTAACATATTTATTACAACAAATAATTATTATAGTAAATTTGACAACAACTAACGATAGTTAACGACAAGTGACAATAACTAACAACATTTGACAACAACTAACAGTAGTTAACGACCAGTGACGATAACTAATGATATTTGACGACAACTAACGGTATTTAACGATAGATTGGCCGCAATTAATGTAATTAACGATAATCAACAATAAATAATTATTACAACAAACAATTATTACATAAATAATTACAATAAACAATCACAATAAACAATTATTACAGTACATAATTAATGTAATAAATAAATAATTATTACAATGAATAATTAATACAAAAATTAATCTTGACACAAAAATAGGCAAAAGGTGTCAACTTCAACTCCTTTGTTAATGAAAGATCAATCCACCAAAATCAGAGCACCATAAAGGATATCTCTCACCAAGATTTCATCATCACACTCTTAAGTTATGCACCAGAAAACCAAAATGCAACAACAATACAAAAGAAACTCAATAACATCATTATCACAACTCATGTTTCATGAGGGGAGAACTCTTAGTCCTTTTTTTTTCTAAATGACATTACCAGAGCAAATGGAATAAATTTGAACAAATGGTCAACTGGTCACAAGGGAAACATAAGTATTACTATAGACAATATTCTATTAGTCTTGATAAATTATATATGAAACATAACTGCTGGTGAACTTAATTCATTAGTAAGGAACTAAGATGGCCTGCATCATAGTTCCCAAATAAGTAAAGGCTATAACTAATAATATTTGGTCAGAAAGCCCAAGTATGCTAGTTTTGCGCAACACAGCATAATCATACCTAGTCATTATCATTTGAAATAAAAAGGCATAAGAAGATCCACAGATCAAACTTCAACCTGTTTGCATTTCGCAAAGATGAGATACAATTACATCCCAAGTCATGCTCCTTGAGGATATATTGAGAGCAAACATGGCATAGTAACACCAGTATGGGAAACACAATAGTCCTAGAACTGTTCTCTTTATTTTCCACAAGTTAAGAAAGACCCCCGAGTCCATGCACAAATGAAGTACAAAGGAACAAGCTGCAGAGTTCTTATCTCACAAAGGTAATTCGTGCTAATTAACTCACACAACAGATAATGATAAAGCCTGAGCAGCACACCCATTTCTTAATTCCTATTTAGTCAATTGCTACTCCTAAGTTTGTTGTGAAACATACAACTTCAGAAAATACTCTGAAAATACTACACTACTTTCAGAAAGGTCAATGATGCAGTAAGCAGCTGGTGCCATACTACTACAAGGTTGCCAGCATTCACTCACCGAAGAATTGCTGGTTCAGGCTCAATGGCATCACGGTGAAGTATCAGCGGTGAACAATCATGGTACAGGTAACAGAGCCCCTTGGCAGCCTCAATGGCAATCTTGTACTGAGTGTCCCAAACTCCCAATGCAGGTGTCTACCCTTCTTGCCATGGAGAAGCTCCCCAAGGTTGCCATTGGGCATGTACTCATACACCAGCAGGTTAGTCTCATTGTTTGAGCAGCAGCCTAGCGGGCGCACAATATGGCGGTGCCGAATCCTCCCAAGTGTATGTATCTCTGCTGAGAACCCATGATCATGCGATGAACCACGATCCATTGCTGGTAGCCTCTTAACAGCAACATGCTCACTATTCGGCATTGCTCCGTTGTACACAATTCCTGCACCGCCTTTGCCAATAATGTTATCCTCTTTCAAGCAATCAAGCAAATCATCACAGGTGAAATCAAGGCATTGGAATGCAGTGAGTTTCCACACACGTGCCTCATTGTCTTTCTTCAACGACTGAGCCTTCAGAATCGCCGCGGCAGCAAATGCGATGGAGCAGCAAATTCGAAGAGCCCCTTCGGAATCGAGTCGTTCAGGTAGTTCTCCCCAAGACGGACGTGGCTCAAAGATTTGCATTCGCCGAGGGATTCAGGGATGGCACCGAACAAGAAGTTGCCGAGCGTGATGAGTGTGTTCAGCTTTCCCCTGGCGCAGAGCTCCAGCGGCAGCGGGTCGGTGATCTTGTTCGACGAGAGGTAGGGGAGGGAGCCGGAGAAGGAGGAGACGCCGCCGCATCGGGGGAGAAGGGACCGACCGACCGAGGGAGTCAAGGGAGGAGGCACCATGGAAGAAGGTGCGCCGGGGAGGAGGGGGTGGAGGAGGGCGTTGGGGAGATTTGGATCTAGATCTAGATCAGGGAGGAGGGGGTGCGCTGGGGAGGATGGAGCTGGGGAGTAGTCTGTGGGGGCGGAGGGCGCCGGGGGAGGAGGAGGCGGGCGAGCGTGGAAGGAGGGAGCTGAGTAGGTGGGAGGGGCGTCAGGCGGCTAGTTGGCGAGGGTTTTTATACAGTGGTAATTGGCGGGTAATTACCTCTGAATTTCGGGGGTAATTTGAGAATAGAGGTTGTGGAAAGCTGCAGAAGTTCCTCGCGGATGGCTTTCGGCTTCCGCACATTGTAATCGGAAGTGGCTACGAAAAGCCCCCTGGTTGGGATGACTTCTGACTTTTTCGAGCGAAAATTAAAAGCTAAAGCCGTCCCAAATAGGCCCTTAAATAAGGATGAACCAGCAAAAGTAGTGTAATTTAATACAACTGTCGTAGCAAAAGAAGCCTAGACAAAAAGAGAGGGAGACCCCCAGTACACTCGGAGGGACCAAAGAGTCCTCAGGATAACGGAACCAGCTATCAAGAAAATATGTATATTGATTGTTCCAAAAAAAACTGAATTTCTCTACTACTTAAAAGAAAGAATTAGTGGCGGTCCGTCCTCCCTCATGCAATATGAATAGTTAGATCTATCTTTCTTCGTGAAATGTGAGCCGTTGGATCTCGTTCTTTCTCGGTTCCTCCCGTGCGTACGGTTGGCCACCCATAGCCTCCTCTCCACTCCCCCCATACCCCAACTGCCCAAGCTGGTGCGCAAAAAGCCCAACGAGATATGATTTTTTTTAATCCGTAGCAAAGCACGGGCATTAGACTAGTGATCTTTAAAGGGGGGAGATGCCTATTTATAGCCCCTAAAATAGGGTACTCACATTACCATCCTAACCCTAAAAAGGTATTGTACGCGTAAGGGCTGCAGGGACTTTCCTATCTACGCGTAGGCTTCGACTCACAGTAGGGCTCCCTGAGCCCGGTCTATCCGGTTGGTGCATCTAGTTCACCAGCTCCCGAAGTGCTCCATCTTCGAGCTTCTCCTACTGTGGTCCCAAAGGACCTGCTGCTTCGGGCCTCGCGGGACCCCGAAGACCCTTCGGAGGGGCTCCCGGTCTTCCCCGAGGTGGCCCCAGAGGACCCACTGCTTTGGGCCTCGCGGGGCTCCGGAGACCCTTCGGAGGGGCTATGAGCCTTCTCCGAGGTGGCCCTAGAGGATTATCTCCGGAGCATCCCCGAAGGGACATCTGACGCCCCCCGGAAAGGGGGGCCTTCGTGCTTGTGGGTTGTGGGGTTTGCCCTGCGGGCTTCGCCAGGTTGTTGGAGTCGGTGGGGCCGCTCCTACGGCACGCCCCTCGTGGTCGAGGTCCTGCTTCGTCAAGGCTGAAACCGCACCATTTTCCCGACGGTCCAGGCACACCGTCTCCTTCGGCCTGGCGAAGCGTGTTGTCGCCGTTCCCGTGGTGAGTGCTCCTTAGGGGTTGTTTTGATGGCGTTTGCTTGGGTGTTGTGTGGTGTAATGGTATGTAACTGTTGCTCCATTTAGAACACACGTGTGAATGACTGATCGGTGCGTGGCTCTTCGACTTTCGTGCCTTATCGTTTTGCATGCGTGGTGTGGCAATAAATAGGGGGTAGCGCCCCCTCCTGTCACTTTGCTTCCTTCTTTGAAAACCCTAACCTCCCTTGTTTGTGTGTGCTTCTTCTTCGAGGGTCTTTGACGTCCTTTTCTTGTGCGCGGTCTGATGACGAAGCGACCCTGAGATGGTGGAGGGGCGGTGGCTTACACAAACGAGTTTGATCGCTCGTCGGTGACTCCGCAAATCCTGCGCACGCTGTGGGATGAGGGCAAGCTGTCTGATGTTTCACTGGCGCGAGCCCCCGACTCAGAGACGGTGCCTGAGCCCCGGGAGGATGAGGCCATCGTGTTCATGGCTTTCCTTGACACCTGTCTCCGCTTCCCTTGTGTGGAGTTGGCGGCCTGTATGCTCCAATTGTACTGGGTGGAGCTCGCGCAGCTCACACCCAACTCCATTGTGAAGGATCTAGACTCGCCATTATTAGTTAATGGAATGTTTTGGTGATTAATGACAAATGCAAATATGAGACTAACTCTCTTGTCTAGTATTATTTTATGTAGTCTCATTTTTAATATAAAGGTGAAATTCAACGAGGTATGCAATCGACATCTTAATCTTATATATTGTTGTATTCCTCGGATCCAAAATATAGGTTGAACTCAACCATAAGTTAAACTTGAATATGTGCATATATTTTTATTACACATTTGTATATGCACACGTTTAGGGGGAGTTCATTCTATATTTTGTGGTTTCATTAGTATTGATCCATATTCCATTCTCCACATATATTAAGGATCTTTACTTTGAAACAACATCCTTGAGTATATACAAAACTTGTGTAGTTCATATATACTCATGTTGTGTTACATTCAATTATCTACATTCAATCATGTGAAATTGGAGTGGTTATCATTAATTACCAATAAGAGAAATATTGAAGTATCTTGTCCCACCATTATGTGATGATGGTTTGTTGTGGTAACTAATGGTAATCACATTATGGAACTAACATTTTCCTTGAGTTGGATGAATAGGTTATGTTCTAGGATGATGAAAATATATCATCATGTGTTGATGATATTGAAGTTAAGAGCTTGGTGTAAAGGATGCATCATGAGTTGATACGTATCAAGAAGAAGAGATGATCATAAGTTGATCGCCGAGTCAAGAAAAGATCCATCATGTGTTGATGGAGGTCAAGCATAGGATGCATCATGAGTTGATGCATGTCAAGTAAATGACCCAGACTTGAAGTAATGATGTGCGTCATCAAGCTTCAAGAAGATATTCAAGACAAAGATATGACTAGCTAGGGCTAAGGATGTGTTCCTAATCTTTTACCGGTCTTGGTGTTGGTTGGAAGAACGGATTGCTAGTATAGATTATCGTACTATTAAGAGGGGTCTTAACTAGTAGCTTGAGTTAGTCATGTGTTGATAGCTCATTGTGTTTGCTCTAGCTCATCTAGGCATGATGCTATTATTTGCAAATGTGTTTTGCAAATAGTCGAGACTTATGCATAACTCTTGTAGCATGTGACTTTAGTTTGCAAATGTGTTTTGCAAATGGCCTAAGTCCATGTACCTTATTCCTTGTGGTGTTGATTCTAAAAGTTCGTAAATGTGTTTTGCAACTTGTTGAGAATATCACCTATAAATCTTGTTTGGATTACACTTAATTTGGCAAATGCGTTTTGCAAATTGAAGTGTTGCAAAGTGCAACTCCTCTGTGGTATGGCAGTCTAACCGCCAGGGTCTACCGGTCTGACCGGTGGCATATCGGTCAGACCGCCGTATGCTTGGCAGTCAGACCGATGCCCTTTTGAGTTGATTCTCTGTGCGGTAGTACCGCCGTTGATAAAAAGTACTACCAGAGAGCGAAAGTACCGGAGTCGCTCGCGATACGTTTTTTCGAGAGAAGCACCTTTTTGAATACCGCTGATTTTCCTTGGGCGGTCGGACCGCCCACCCTTGGTGGTCTGACCGATATTGAGGCGGTCCGACCGGTCGGCAGTTGGCAGTCCGACCGGCAGAGAGTCCAACGGCTAGATTTATAGTCATTGGCGCCTGGGCGGTCAGACTGACCCCTCTCTGATTCGATGGAATCTTTCCTCCAACGGCTAGTTTTTGTGTGTAGGGTATAAATACCCACCTTGGCTTGTTGGAGGAAGTTGTTGCTGCTATTGCAAAGTGTACTAGTGTTGTTAGACACTCTTTTGAGCTAAGAGCAAGCCTCTCATCTCTTTTGTGCACGTGTTGCACTTAGTGAGCTTGGAAAGCAAACCCTAAGTGCATGTGTTGCCTTAGGTAGTGGATCGTATATCCACTTGAGTTTTGACACTTGATTAGTTCAAGTGAAAGTTGAGTCTTGTTACTTTTGGTGTTTGCTGACACCTAGACGGCGTGAAGGCATCGTGACCGGTGATATTCTCAAGAAGCTTGTGAGAAGGTCTGGCGTGGTTGTGAGTGGTTTGGTGCTCACCATCTCCGGAGTGGAGGAAGAGCAACCCTAGTGGAGCGAGGTGTTGGTTCGTGTTGGAACCGGTCCAAGTAGTTGGACTTAGCTCGAAGGTATTGGCTTAATTTGTGGAGCCGGTCCAATTTGTTTGGGCTTACCTCAACGTGGATTAGGGGAAACCGGCAAGTCTCCGAACACCACGGTAAAACATAATTGTGTCATCTTGATTTGTTCTTGTGCTTTACTTTGAGCAATTTACATTACTTACTTTAATTGCTTATATATCTTTGTATGATTGCTCTCATTGAATTGTATTCATATTGTTGGTGCACTTAGGGGAGCCTAGTTGATTTAGATTTTATTTGTGCAAAACCATATTGTTATTAGCTTCCACATTAAAATTGGTTTTAGTCAAATAGATTTTTAAAACCGTCTATTCACCCCCTCTAGTCGGCCTCCTCGATCTTACACAAAGAAGTGGTACAACCGGTGGTTGGTTCGTGATACTCTCACTTGTGAATAACCCAACGATTGCGAGGAACGATACCTGCTGAGTTAGTAAGAAATGGAGATCGGAAGGCTAGTATGTAGCAATTGTTCAAATCAGTATGCAAAGTTAAAAAGTAGTTCAAAGTACTAGTCACGAGTGCTGGTTCTAATCTAAACCAAGCCTAACTAGAGCAACTCACAAGAACGACTAGGAGCAACAACGGAAAAGCTAGCACAAGAACTATCAAAGCAAGAGAGCAATGGATGACTATGCCAATATGAACAAGAAAATAAGTCAAGAAACGAGGTAGCTTTGATTTTTTTTGTCTTCTTCTCTTTCTTTCTTTTTAAAATTTTTCCTATTCTTCTCTTTTTTCTGTTCTTTTCCTCTTCTTCCTCTTCTCCTTTTTTTCCTACCTCAGAAAGCTACTAGGAACCAAAACCAATATTTTTCTGGACTGCTACAGTAACCAAAATTTGGACTTCAGCAAACCCTAATTTTTCTTTGGCAAAACTGAAAAATGCTTTGGTTGAAACCGAAAACACTTCGGCAAATGGAGCTATGCAAAACCAAATTGGAAAACTCAATCCTTTGTTCTTCTCTAGAATACCCAATCAAACTCTTTCCTTTTTCCCTTGAAACAGAAACCAATTAGAGCTAGGGTTTCCTTTTCTGCTGGTTCCTCTCCGAAACCAATCAGCTTGGTGGTCCTCTCCCGAACCAAAACAGCACTAGGGTTTCCGTTTAATCTTACCAAGGAGTGGCAGCAGCAGGAGTCAAACTGATCGCGGCAGGGAGAGGTGGTTGTGGCAGCATGAGGCAAAGCGCGTCGGCTGTATATGGCTGTCGCGGCAGGGGAGGCAGCGGCAGAGCGTTTGGGTTGCCGCGAAAGCGAAGATACGGCGACAGCAGGGTGATCTGTTGGATGCGACAGTGGTAGCAGACAACTTGGTGACCGCGACAACGAAGATGGCTGTCGTGACAAAAGGGGCTGCGGTAGGTGCCAAGGCAGCCACAGCAGGGGTGCTGGTGGCGGCAGGAAGATAGTGGCCACGGCAGGATGCAACAGGGAATGTTGTTGCCGGTGGTGGCCGCGGTAGGGAGGATGGGGCTACTGCAGTGGGTGGTGGTGATGTTGGTGGACGCGGCAGGGAGGAAGATAGTACTGGACAACTTGCAATAGACTCTAAACTAGATTAATCTAGACAAAAACCAGCACAACGACTCGACAATGCAACAAAAATTCAACAGCACAAACTAAAAAGAAAAAATGCAATGGCTTAAAGGGCTCAGTATGGATGATAGATGCAATAGTTTTTGGGCAATTTTTCTGGACTGTAGGTATGAAAAACGAATCTACTACTAGAAACTAAATACTCTCACCAATCAACTGTAGCTCTGATACCACTTGATTAACCACGGGGGTCCTGATCTGGCCTAATCTTTCGATGAGAAGGTAAATTCGGTAGAAATCGCTCAACTCTCACGATCCTAACTACAAACTCGTAAGACCTGAAATAACGCAATTGCTGAACTGCTCCACAAGTCGTTATCAACCATGCACGAATACTCGGATGGCTTGATCACGAAGATCAATCCCTACATACACCAAAAAAACATGTAAGAACAAGATAATAAGCAATCTAAAATTACAAATAGGATTGAAATATTTGATAAAATTGGGATTCTGAAGCGGTATTATGGTTAGTCTAATCGACACAAGCTAATACACGAAGTTGCAATTAATCTAACTTTTAACTAAACAAAATTCAAGAAAACTAGAGGGATGCGGCCACCTTAAATAGGGGGAGGGGGAAGCCGCACATAGCTAAGAGATAGGGGTGGTATTATTCATAATACTGTTCACATGAACAGTATGGGCCATCCCTAGGTGGCCTGCCATATGGGCCAAATCAGTCCATTTATTACAAAGCCCATGGGCCAACAACTGCTGACGCAATTCCATGGTATGCAGACGAAGCTCGGCTCGTATGAGTAGAAGTAGCTCGGTCCAACTGAGGAATATGGCAGTGTAGTAGCCGAAAGTCCTATCGAATAAGATGTGGTTGAAGTAGAGGATACAGTGCAGCGGGTCGAAGTAGCGGTTGCATCCTTAGAGTTGATGTCCTCATCAAGGTGGTCCTCCCCGTCGGTGCCGCTCCATAGGAGTGCGTTGCGCCGCCCCACCACTGCTCCACAGAAAATCATATAAGAACCATAACCACTATGCAACAAGTGTGACCAATCACCACAGTTATTATGTGTTACTGAAAGCACATATTGAAGAATGGGTAAAATTAAAACAAAGCAAAAAAAAAAAAAGGAAACTCAAAGAAGAGATCATTCCTACTCTAATTTTTGCCTATTGAGTAAAAAAACTAATCGATGGAACGTAAACAATAGTTCAAAATCTTTTTGTAGCCTTTGAGACACTAAATGTGATGGTTTCTGGAATGTTGACTGCTATAGCAAACCTTAATTTAATTGAGATAGCCAAAGAGAAATGCTTGAGAAATGTTGCATAGAACATTTATAATAAAATTGAATACATTACGACGTTCAAGGTGGCTGCACTAAATCCATAGTCGTCTAATTTCCATTCCAGGTCAGAAATAATATCATGCAAGAGTAACACCTGAGATTAATCTAGATTGATCTAACATCATCAATAAACTGCAAGGTAGTACTAATTATTGTCTGGACATAAAATAGGATATGATAGTGTAATTTGTAGATATAAAATACCTAGCAGTGCTGACAGAAGCAAACTCCAGCCACATAAAAAGCTCTACAATCCGTTGCTGTCCAGCAAACAACCCAAGAAGAAACCGTGCGAGTAACAACATACCTCCATGGTCTCATCCCAAGTGATTGCGTGATTGTAGGCCAAAAGGGCACCTACTAAGACCAATGAGTGCATGTACATAGTGTGTGGACAAAATAAGTTCATCCCTACGAAAAAGGATAATATTTTTCAAATATACTCTATAAATTTAGCAACCTGAACACAACTTGTTTGCTATTTTACAAAAAAAACATGGCCATTGAAATCATTTGGTTAAAACAAAATTGTAAGGAATAGATGCCATCAATTTGGTTTTCAATTCAACCAATCAGTTGAATCAATGTGTTTGACAGACGATTGAGAGATGTAAACTCAATTAATGGCTATTGATATACTACCAATAAAACTCATCTACTGCTAACAAATTAAGAAAATTTGTTGACAAACACCTAATCTTTATGCCTTACTGATAAACCTTGAAATAAGCACTATAGAGTAAAATAGATGGATAGAGAAAAGTAGTTGTTCAGATCAGTCCTCTTCAGCATTGTGACACAAATGTACATAAGATTTAAAAAAGGAAAACATATTGTCAGAAGATATATGGAGAGAGAACATATGTTCTACCTGAACCAGTGTGTAAATCCTATCTAGATTTGGAAAGCAAAAGACAGAGGGAAATGCAATCGGGAAAAAAGCTAATCTTGTCTCCTGGCAACTTAAAAAGTAATCTAAGAAGCAAGGAAACGCACTATGAATGCCATAATTTAGAGTGGAAGAGGTGGTGCCATCCATGGAGCGCATCGCATGTAGAAACCATTATATAGTAGCTCCTGAGCCAAAAATATTGATGTTTTCTACCCTCCTATTTTAAACATACAACACAGTAGAGGTACAATGGCGGCAACCTTACATGACTAAGCAACCACGCAATAATGGTTGAAGCCACATGGAAGAAGGCGTGCATATATGATCTGATATATCATACCTATGCTAGCTAAATAGTGAATTTGCCACAAACAAGCATAGCATATACAACAGGTAGCAAATCTGAATGCAATTGGAAGAAGAAGAAAAACATGGTTAACTGATTGTATTCTTTTTTTGAAATCAGAAGGGACGAGCATGAGAGTTGCTGATAAGATGCAAACAAAAATGGAAAGAGAAAGAGCCAATAACATTCCTTGAAGCACCTCAGACCTCAGGAACAACAGATTTGTGCAATCGGGTTTGTGCAGTCTGGTAGCACAATTTTACCATTTACCTCAAAATGAATCCCACACACAGAGCTCCCTCTCCAAATACAACTCCAAGAGCTTGTGGACCCCTTGCTAAATTTCCCCATCCACCCTCCTCTGCCTGTTCTCATCCAACTTTGTAATTTTGCTTGGCGACTGAAGCAGCGACGAAAATATAACACATGTTGTAATTCAAAATCACCAAAACCAAATCCCAAATACATTAGCACACAGGTGTAGTTGTGCTTAATTCACCTGCAATAGGATATTATTGGTATAGTATCATATGATTGGCTGATGCTAGCACCATAGAATTGCCTGATATTGGCCTTTGTCTCCTGATCCAGAAGAGTCGTCGTCCCATCCACACATTAGCAAGCTAATTGGTAAAGACATCCCATTATTATTATTTTACAGACAAAGTTGCATGTTCTTCTCCAAATTTTATACTGAGAACCGTGGATGCCCTTGCTGACAACATAAACGGTCCTTTCGAGAAGAGAAATAAAGAGAAGACATAGATGGAACTATAATTGACCGATAGGGAGATAAATAACCTCCAATCCTTGGGTGTCGAGCTTGCCCTGTTGTGCCTCCATCGCAGCGCTTGCTATTGTACCGCCGCACCGGCTGGTGCTGTCCTGAGCCCATCAGCCGTACTGTGCCCTCAAAGTGGCCAAGGCCGCTGCATCGCCACACTGACCAAAGCTGTCATGGCGACCGATGGCCAGATCAGTGGCTAGGACAACAAACTAGCGATGGCAGCGCGGCTCACTGGAGATCAAGGCGTGGGGCAGGCAGAGGTTCATCGGAGACAGCGCAAAGGAAGGTGAGGATCCAAGAGGGAGGCACGTGCGAACCCCCGATTGGAAGACCTCCCCGCTCTCCACCGCCTCCGCCCCCACCGATGCAGTCCTACACGCGCACCAGCTGGATCTGGTCGTCCAGAGGTGGAAGAAGTTGGGGGGAGTGGCGGGGTGGAAGAAGTGGTGGAGAAGAAGTTGGGGGGAGCGGTGGGGTGGAAGACAGGGGAAGCGGTGGCAGCGGTAGCTGTGTTTTTTTTTTTTTTCCACGTGCATGGACGACAGCGACAGTGACAGTGTCACTGACAGTGACAGAGGGGGGAAGGTATGGAGACGACAACTGTGCGAGGGCGAGGGCGATGGCGGGGAGGAGGGCATCGCTAGGCCAGCGGGGAGGGTGGTGGAGGCGAGCCTGAGGCGACGACCAGCGCAGGCTACGGTGCGAAGGAAGGGGAGGAGGTAGCCAAGTGCGGCGTCTGGACGGGCAACGGCTAGGGTTCAAGGGTGTGGAGGCAGCACAATCAGATATGGCCAAATTGGTGACACAACGCGGCCCAACACGGGCTTGACCAGGCACGGCCCAACCCGCGAACGAAATGGATTGTGTCGTGCTGGACCACATACTTAAGTGGTGGCCGGGCCGAAGGTCACTCGTGTCGTGCTTTGTTGGCCCGACGGACCGTTTACGACCTACTTAGCCAGAAATTTTAAAAAAAATCCAAAAAATTCAAATATATATATATAATAAGGAAATTTGGGAAAAAACTATCCAAAAAATATCATAACAATTTCGCACGGCCCACGTGCCTCTTCCTTTTTCCCCTACCCCTACCCCCTTCTCCTCCCGGCTCCCTCCTGTCCCGAGCCCGCCACCTCACCTTCTCCTCCCTCCTCGCCAGCGCCGCCCGCCTCCTCTTCCTCTCCTCCTCGTTGTCGTGCCCTTCGCTGCCTCTTCTCCTTCCTCCGCGCTATCGCGCCAGCGCGCCCCACCCTCCTTCTCCCTCCCTCGTCGGCTCGTCACCTTGGCCTCTCGCACATGGGCTAAACGGGTCGTGCCGACTTCGTGTCGTGTCTGACACGACCAGACATTGTTCATACCGTACCAAACAAGCCCATCGTGCTAGGGGGCTAAGCACGGCACATGCCTTCGTGCCATGCCAGCACAACCCATAAACAATGTGGTCCATCTGGTCATCATTAAGCACAACCGACCACCTATAGGACACGCAGGACATGGCCCAGGAGCAGGCCACGCGGGGACCTTGCGCAAGCCAAGCGAGCCAAATGGGTCAGCGAGGCGTACATGTGGCGAAGCGCTGTTGGAGGACTTAACGTACGAACCATTACTTGTGACCAATGTTGTAAAAAACGGTCGGAACGACCGATTAATTGTTCGTTTAATCGGAGTCACCAGACAAAACGTCATGTATACATGAATCGAAGCACAGTTAACGTTTGTGATCGCCAAATCGGTGTATTATCCGATTAGTCGGTTGTTTCCATATAGTCGTCCCGCATAATCCACATAAACAGACGATTAATCAGTCATTTCAGCAGTTTTTTACAACAAGAAATCAGCAAAACGTACAAAAAATGTTGTCGCACAGAGCATCTGTAGTTGTGATTCCAAATCTACACTACTAGCAATTAATGAAAGTGAGAGTGACAAGGAGTTTGTTGCCTCTGAAGAGGATTTCCTTGCTTCTGATGAGCATGAGACCGAAGTGTCTGGTGATGATGTTGTGTTTGACAATGATTCAGAGTAACTGATTCTCTCGTGGTTATGTGTCATTTTGTGTAGTTAAATTTAAAACGTAATTCTTCTAGTCGTCGTCTCGCTAGTGTGTTAAGTTAGTCTACTCTACGTGACAATGCATGTTTTTAATCTATTATCTAAATTTGTTGCAAGTCACACTTTAGTGTAGAACTATAATAGTCCGCCAATCAATCTTGTTATCTTTTGAGTTAGTAATGAAGTTATCATATATAATTAAAGGGTGGTACAAGTTTATTTGACAGTGTTGACAATATATTATGTTCAAATATATCCAAAACTAGAATTATCATTAAATATGTGAGAACACCAAATTATCCGTATAATTCCAATTAATCATTTGTATTCCGGTTAACACCAAATTATCCGTATAATTCCAATTAATCATCTGTATTCCAGTTAATTAATCATCTATATTTCGATTAATCGCCTAACGATACCATATCCATCCGACAACCGTATCCTGTTTTTTACAACACTGCTTGTGACTACAGATCAGGGAGAGATGCCATAGGCATGGTAACCTTGAGAATTCTGTGGAAAACATAAAGGGGAAAAGAATGCTCCAGGAGCTGAAAACTGAAGGCCCAAAATAGTGCTTAAACTCACTGATAGAATCCCCAACAAACAGCTTTTTTATCCTACTGATCAACTTTTCCATGGCAACACGGTCAATCCAGAAACCCAGTAATCTTACTTACCTTAGAGATGGCAGTCATGGCATCAAGGTTTACAAAAGCATCAGAGTTTCAGTTAATTTCAGTCATCACCACGCTACACTGTACTTTCCCACAATAAAATTTAGTACAATCAATACTGCTATTTTACACAAGCATACAGCTTGTCAACGTTGCACATCAAGTGTGAATAAAACCATACCCAAGAACAAGCCTGCATATCTCAAAAGTACAATGCACATACAACAAACGCCAAAGCTACTGCCATTGACTTCCCTATTCGTGTTGCTGAAGCTAATGACGACGGGCCGGAGGGCGTTGTTCCGCTATTAGTTGCTGGTTTCTCAGTGGGACAAGTGTAGCCGCACAGGCTAGACCGGACAACTCGGTAGACACCTTTGCTTGCCAAAAGGAAGACATCCTTGCTATTATCCTCGCCAAAGGAGAAGATGTAGCCCAGTGATGGGAGAGGATCCCCCACTGCAGATTCGCAGGGTATCGGAGAGTTCTTGGAGCAGCTAAATGGTATCAGAGTAGAGGTGTAGTTTCCACTGCTCTCTGGAGTCTCTGTGCCAGTCCACATCGCAGATGCATACAGATCCGCGTACATATACCTGAAAACATATGTAGGGGATAAAATCTGTGAAGCGAAGTTGCTATGCAGTTTCTAGATGGCAAATACAAAGAGTGGTAATAGAGGAATATGACATCCCTAGCAAAGCATGGATTAATGAGACGATGAGTAATGATCAAAGAGTGTAAAATTAGTCTTTTGCATGTTTGTAGAGTGCAAAAGAGTTAATGTTTGCAGATTTTTTACTCATGGTTTAGTCCAGCGTTCACTAATACACTTGAAAATAGAGCTGGGAAATTTTACTCCATATGCTAAACGAAAACCTGGACTAACTTTTGTGTCATTCAAGATCTCATTCCTCCTAAACAAATAGTAGTACAGCACGGCTTCCCTAGCAAAGTGGGGATTGACGAATAATGTTCACAGTGCAAAAGTAGTACTTCTACATGTTTCTGTTAAGGATATAATGGTATTTGTGGTATTTCCTATTCTAGGGTTTAGACTTGTGTCCCGTTGTACCCTATATATATATTGTCCATGGGCTCTTCAATATACATACAATATTCATAACATGATATCAAAGCAAAGGTTAGGGTTAGCGTTTACCGTTGCCACCGCCTAACCTCTACTCGTCCTTCGCTGCCCGCAGCTGCCCCCGGGAGGACCAATCTTCGCTCCCGGGGGTGGTTTTCTTCTAGCCTAGTGCTCCTGCATCTCCGCGTCGGCCGTCGCTGCCTCATCTTCTAGCTCCTCCGGGGGCCGACTATTATTTCATTGATCGAAGCCTGTCCAGATCCAATCTGGATCCACCGTTGCGCCGCCTCTGGAGCTGCTCTACATCTTGGCCGCCGACCGCTTCTTGTTGTTGATGTCGAGCTTCCTGATGTCGGTCGCGAGCATCCTCGTGCAATCTTCCTCGAGGATCTTCTCGAGCCGCCCCGCCGCCACACTGCGCCTCTGCGACGACCACGCCGCGCCGCCGCGCTTTCCTGCGCCGCGCTCTGCGCGCGCGCGACGCGCGCGCGCTCGCCTCGGCTCGCTTTGCTAGCTCGCCCGGTGGAGCTCGCCGTCGCGTGGTTCTGCTGTTGCTAGCTTGAGGTGCTCCGCCGACGACGACGACGCCGCGAAGCCGCCACGGGACGCCATCACCTTCGCTTTGGAAGATTTCACCAGCTTCGAGCTCTCCAGGCCATTGCCGATCTCTCCGCCCGATTTTTGTTCGGGATTGAGAAGGACCCGGAGAGGAGAGATTTATTTCTCCAATTGGGGGATTGGAGGAAGGAGGTAGATAGATCCGAGTATTGGTTTGCGGCTACAGCCTTGTGACTTGTGAGTCGTGGATCTGTGTTGCCGAGTGCTGCTAGTTAGATGGGAGATTTTGTTGCTAGTTTTGCTAGTACGGGTGCTGCTAGTTAGATTTGAGTCATTTTTATGTGTCGTTTCTTCCACTGTGTCCATCCAAGTCTCTACCACAGTCATAGAAGCATGTGAATTTCTTTGCATGGCAGCAACCGCTGCTCTTTTCTTTGAGCCGCTACAGATCCGCCGCCCCAAGCTTTTAAGGCCGTTGTGTTTCTTCTGCACTGCGTCTCCGTTGTATTTCTTGTGCATTGCGCCGCGCTTCTTCTGCACTACGCCTCCGTTGCGCTTCATGTGCATTATGTCGCACTTCTTTTGCATTGTGCTTTCGTTGCGCTTCTTGTGCACTGCACCGCCGCCATCTTGGGCTACGATCTGCACCGTTATGCTTCTATTTATTCCTATTCGGCTTGATTTGACAACTTTCTCTATTTTTGTCAGTTTCATCATCTTCTTCATCATGTTGCCATGGTCAACTTTGCTCCCGCACCATGTGCTTTATGGGCTGTTGCACGACCCCGGATGGGAGATCTTTTATCGACATATTTTCCAAGAGCTGCATGCTACAACGACATTATCAAGACTCGGACTTTGGATTTTTTCCTATGTTAGTGTCAACCCTTTCCAAATGCAATGCTATTGCATACGCCTTGCATTTGAGGGGGGGGTGTTAAGGATATAAGGGTATTTGTGGTATTTCCTATTGTTCTAGGGTTTAGACTTGTGTCCCGTTGTACCCTATATATATAGTCCATGGGCTCTTCAATATACATACAATATTCATAACAGTTTCAATGTTTGTACTTATTTGTGGAAAAAAACACATCGTGTGTATGTACATTAATTTTATATTCTCAAATGCTTACAGTGGGGAATATATTTGATAAATGCATTTGTTTGACAATGAACTGTGCAATTATCTTGCACATCGGAAGTTTTAGTCATACTAAGTTATACTGTTGTCTTGTCAAGATGGTATAACAAGGATATAGCAGGTGGTGTAACTAGTTTCTAAACCATGAATTCAAGAGTGCACTATGATACTTTTTACCTAATGAAACAAGATATATGGGAAAATTTACTCAAGCTGCTAAAGAAAATATGGACTAATTTTTGTGCCATTCTAATCTTGTTTCTCCAAAACAATGAAATGCAATAAAAAGTAACTGATAAGCAATAACTGTATACCTTCCATATAAGCAGGGATCAGTAGACCCTCGAGAAACATATCCACCTGTAATTGATGCAGATCCAATGTTCTTATTGACAGCAGAATGATTGTAGCCCATGACAGGGAAGATGGCATTTATGGAGCTAAGTGATGTATTCCCTCCAGGTGCCCATTGTGGATGATAAATGTATGGGCCCTCGTATGCACGCCATCCATAGTTTCCACCTTTGGAGATCAAATCTACCTCTTCATATAAATCCTATGCATGTCGGGAAATAATGCCAGAGAAATTATAAGGCCAGACCAAATTTTATTTCCTGACAGAGGTCAAGCTAGTAAATTATGGTTTGTTCAAAAGTCCGTATTGCACCAGCAATACTTCTCAGCTTTCAAACTTATTGAGAATATGCTGAAACACGTGCTTGGTAACTTGGAATGCTTATCAAAAGTGATTATATTAGAAATGCATTACCATGTCAAACAGTCAAACTCTAGTGCAATGCAGTAACAGAGATTAAAAGAGCTGAGTCTAAAAAAAACAGAGAGAGTTTAATGAGTTATGTCCCATACACATAACAAAATGCATTCAAAGCATCACCAATACCGAATGCTATAGAAATAGGAAATAATATAAAATTCATGACCATGCCACGAATATCATACTTAAGAACTCACTTTTGTTTAGAGCCATGCCACAAAATATGTCACATTAACCAATAAAGATTGAGGGCAAATTAAATATGAACTTGTTGCCTCTAGTCTTGAAACAATACCTGCCCAACATCTGCACAGTAGAAGTAGGAAGGTCTCACAGAATCAAAACTGCATCTCCAAGGGTTCCTCAAACCCAAGGCCCAAATCTCTGGTTGCAAGTCACTATCATCAGAAAATGGATTGTCCTTTGGAATAGAATAGTTACCCCACAAGCTCTGGTTGATGATTTGACTCTGGCCTGAAAAACAACAACATTAGAAAGATTAAGGAGCAAAAACATTCAAAATTAAACTTTATGCCATGCTGCAGTAACTGCAAAATGGTACTTTTTCCTTCATCTAAATAGCGTCTAAAATGTCAGTGTTCATCTGATAAATAATTTCTAATGACAACTGAAAATAGTCAAATTACCTTCTGAACAAGGAAAAAGAAACCTGTCAGATTAATCAGCATTGCTGTACATCAAATTAGTAAGTAAATGTTATTCTGTAGTCAAATTAGCAGTGCAGACATCAAATTACCATTGTCAGTTAAATGTTATTTTGTTGTCAAATTAGCAGTGCAGATTTCAAATTACCATTGTCAGTTAAATTTTAATAATCACAACCATCTGAACATAGCGAACATCAACTTATCAAACTAGTAAGGAAATGGTGTCATTTTAATTTTCCTGAATTTGAATGTAGGCTGTTCCATTTAGCATCATTGCTAACACCATAGCAATGTAGCACTGTTATTTAAACAGGAAAAAAAGAACATATCCATAATTCAAACAATTGCCCCAAACACAATAAATTGTACAATTAATAAATATATTGATGAACCTTGATCAAATGCCATGGTACTCAGTAAGAAGGCAAATTTTAATCGTATCATTGTTGTTAGATGGAGAGGAGAGTGCAAATGTGAATAGTTGGTTGTATTGCAATAGCCTAAGGAGCAATATATAGTATAAGAACACACACAAAAGTAAACCCTAGACTGGAGTGGAATACCACAAATATCCTTAACACCCCCTCAAATGCAAAGACATGTGCAATAGCATTGCATTTGAAAGGGTTGACACTACAATAGGGAAAATCCGAAGTTCGAGTTTTGATAATGTCGTCGTAGCGTGCAACTCTTGGAAAA
The DNA here is from genome assembly GCA_036346395.1 of Hsuehochloa calcarea. Lineage (NCBI taxonomy): Eukaryota > Viridiplantae > Streptophyta > Magnoliopsida > Poales > Poaceae > Hsuehochloa > Hsuehochloa calcarea. The sequence goes on from CM070598.1 coordinate 15,277,669, forward strand.
TATGTCGAGTATAAAAAAATCTCCCATCCGGGGTCGTGCGATAGCCTATAAAGCACAAGGTGCAGAGGCTGAGAAAGTAGATGCAAGTGGGAGCAAAATCGACCGTGACAACACGACGAAGAAGGTGATGAAACCGGCAGGAATAGAGAGAGCTATCAAATCAAACCGAAGAGGAATAGATAGAAGCATGGCGGCGCAGATCGAAACCCAAGACGGTGGCGGCGCAGTGCACAAGAAGCACAGCGGAGGCGCAGTGGGGAAGAAGCGCGGCGGCCTTAGAATCTTGGGGCGGAGGCTCAGAGAGAAGTGGCGGTATCATAACAACTTCTACGATCTGCAGCGGCTCAGAGAGGAGCGACGACTGCTGCCATACGAAAAGGAGACAGAGGGCCACGCTCCATCCAAGAGGACGGACGGTGGCTAGCAAAGCAATCAGCTGACTGGCAAGCAATTTGTGGACTCGCACAGTTTAGACGAACTCAAAGATAGACCGTTACAGACTTGGATGGAAGGGGCAGTGGATACCAGTCAGTGGCGGACCTAGGATTTTACCACAGGGTATGCCAAAAAAAATTCTTATACAATTCGGTAAAACCATATTCTAATTCGATAAAACCAAATACATTAAAGAACATGATAAGCCTTAAATTCAAAAATTAAGCTAGAAACGACGACAAATCTTGATATAAATTGTTCAAATGAAATACAAATGATTCGAAATATAGCCATAGAAAAGACTTACAATATTACTTGTTTATCCGCCGCTTTCTGAATGACATGAATGTCTCAATTATATCATCTTCATCAACTTGGAAGAAAATATCCCGCTCAATGAATGTGACTAGACAATCATCCAAAACACTATCACCTAGCTTATTCCTTGACTTTGTTTTCACTATAACCAATGCGAAAAACCCTTTCAACACTAGCATTGCCACCGGTAAAAGCAATATCAATTTGAGAAGCAAGTAAACCATATCATACACTTTATGCCTCGTGTTTCAACAAGCTTAAGCGAGAGATCAACAATGTTGTCTAGACCTTGGAAGCGATCATCTCGTTGCATGTCATCGATATAATTATCAAGTTGCAATTCAAGTTTTAGCAAATCATTGTTGGAGAAATCCTTAGGATAAAATTCAGCCAATCTACATTACCTTCCGTGCATCAAAAGAAGCAAAGGAGTGGGAAGGACTAAAGGCGACATACAAGAGAGTAGCTCCATATTGATCTCATCAAACCGATTATCAAGCTCTTGACTAATTTGATCAATGACACCAATGTATACTTCTCTTACGAAATGGTCATCATTTGTTTGGTTTCGAACACGGACATACCTTGCTGATTTTCCATAAGGCACATAAGCCCCATCTATAGCAGAACTTCAACATCATGTGTAATGCAAAAGAAGTGACCTCTCAAGAAAATTATCCCAACCATCAGACCTCAGCTGTTGCATTCTACTCTTTGCCACATTAACAAGTGAGATTGCATTAAGAATATCTTGATCCCTTCTCTGCAAACACTCAGATAACTCATTTGTGTATCCAAGAATAACATACATTAAGTGCACAAAGAAAACGAACTCAAAGGTTTCAAATGCTCCAAGCACAAAATGTATCTTTGTCCAATCATCTTTATGTGAAATATCATCACCAAGATCAATGAGCACATCATGGATTGAGGAATACATAGTGATGATGCTACATATAGTTTTGTAATGAGAGCCCCACCGAGTCTCATCAGGCCTAGGCAAACCCATCTCTTGATTTAATCCACTCCCTGATTCAAGCTCGTATACATAGACGAAGACGACGACAGACGACTCGACTTCTCGCGCGTCGCAGTTACTCGATCCCGAGCCGGTAGCATAGCATGCTGGTTACTCGCGTCCGCGATATACGTGCGTGCGGAAGCGCAGAAGCCGAACCGAGTTGCGCGATATGCGTGCGTGCGGAAGCGCAAAAGCCGAACCGAGTTTCTTTTTTTTTACATAAATTTTTTCTATTATGTGTGTATGATCTTTGGACCCGGGGTATGCCGTGGCCCACCCAAGATACCACGTGGATCCGCCGATACCGATGAGGGGTGGATATCGAGCAGGCTTGGCTCGGTAAAGCTCGTTAAGGAAACGAACTCGGCTCGACTCAGCTCGTTAAGCTAACGAGCAGAAATGCCAGCTCGGCTCGGCTCGTTCAAACAACTCGACTCGACTCACTGGGATCGTTAGTGGATACAAGGAACACAAATTTAAAGCAAAATCTGAACAAGATATAAACGAGGATGTTGAACAAGAATGACCCTCCATTTCTCAACTTCTGACTGCACTTTTATGTGCAACAGAAAACTCAAACCCGTCTTACAATTATTTCATTTCACTAGAACAGATTACCAAAGGTGACGAGTGACGACCAAAATTGAGCTCAAACTAAACAGGGTAACATAATAATATGTACAGTATACAATATGAAAAGGAGCTCATAATTTGTATCCAAACTCAATTCGTAATTTGTTTCCAAGCTCAATTGCATCCAAACAATAACAATAACTAGTAAATTATGCTTCAATTTTGGTCACAAGTTCACAAATCACTACCAAAAGTCCAGTTCACAAATCACAACTAAAAGTCCAGTGCACAAATCACAATAACTATAGTCCACAAGAGTACAAGACCACAAGTACAACCACAAGATCACAATTCACAAGTTCACAACCAAAAGTCCATAATATAACTTAAAACGGTTCATGACTTCATGGTGCACAATTTTCGTACATGCTTTCATTTATGATTCATATTAGCACAAAGTTTATCGTATGTTCTGAACAATTGCAAAATTCACTTGTATCAGCGGTGGACCCATTGGGGTATCTTAGGGTGGGCTACGGCATACCACGAGGTCCAAAGATCATACACACATAATAGAAAAAAAATTATGTAAAAAAAAAAGAAACTCGGTTTGGCTTTTGCGCTCAAGACGACGCATATCGCGCAACTTCGGTTCGCTTCAAGCGCTCAAGACGACGTATATCGCGGACGCGAGTAACTCAGCAGCCGCTTGGCACGGGATCGAGTAATCAAGACGCGAGAAGTCGAGTCGTCTGTCGTCGTCTTCGTCTATGTATACGAGCTTGAATCAGGGAGTGGATTAAATCAAGAGATGGGTTTGCCTAGGCCTGGTGAGACTCGGTGGGGCTCTCATTACAAAACTATATGTAGCATCATCACTATGTATTCCTCAATCCATGATGTGCTCATTGATCTTGGTGATGATATTTCACATAAAGATGATTGGACAAAGATACATTTTGTGCTTGGAGCATTTGAAACCTTTGAGTTCGTTTTCTTTGTGCACTTAATGTATGTTATTCTTGGATACACAAATGAGTTATCCGAGTGTTTGCAGAGAAGGGATCAAGATATTCTTAATGCAATCTCACTTGTTAATGTGGCAAAGAGTAGAATGCAACAGCTGAGGTCTGATGGTTGGGATAATTTTCTTGAGAGAGTCACTTCTTTTGCATTACACATGATGTTGAAGTTCTGCTATAGATGGGGCTTATGTACCTTATGGAAAATCGACAAGGTATGCCCGTGTGCAAACCAAACAAATGATGACCATTTCGTAAGAGAAGTATACATTGGTGTCATTGATCAAATTAGTCAAGAGCTTGATAATCGGTTTGATGAGATCAATATGGAGCTACTCTCTTGTATGTCAGCCTTTAGTCCTTCCCACTCCTTTGCTTCTTTTGATGCACGGAAGGTATGTAGATTGGCTGAATTTTATCCTAAGGATTTCTCCAACAATGATTTGCTAAAACTTGAATTGCAACTTGATAATTATATCGATGACATGCAACGAGATGATCGCTTCCAAGGTCTAGACAACATTGTTGATCTCTCGCTTAAGCTTGTTGAAACACGAGGCATAAAGTGTATGATATGGTTTACTTGCTTCTCAAATTGATATTGCTTTTACCGGTGGCAACTGCTAGTGTTGAAATGGTTTTTTCTGCATTGGTTATAGTGAAAACAAAGTCAAGGAATAAGCTAGGTGATAGTGTTTTGGATGATTGTCTAGTCACATTCATTGAGCGGGATATTTTCTTCCAAGTTGATGAAGATGATATAATTGAGACATTCATGTCATTCAGAAAGCGGCGGATAAACAAGTAATATTGTAAGTCTTTTCTATGGCTATATTTCGAATTATTTGTATTTCATTTGAACAATTTATATCAAGATTTGTCGTCGTTTCTAGCTTAATTTTTGAATTTAAGGCTTATCATGTTCTTTAATGTATTTGGTTTTATCGAATTAGAATATAGTTTTACCAAATTGTATAAGAATTTTTTTTTTGGCATACCCTGTGGTAAAATCCTAGGTTCGCCACTGGTATCAAGGTGACAGAAAACATATATTCATTTGTGTCAGCAACATGTCATACAATTATTCATACTAGTCAACATTTAACTCAATGCATAATCCAGATCGGAAGAGAGCAATCTGAAGTGAATCATGACACTCACCGAGGGGACAGCTGGTGTCGGTGCCGGATCTGTTGGTTGGCCAGGGCGAGGCAACTTGCTAGCGGACGAGACAAGGCGGTGAGGGGTTGCACTTGCATGGTTTAACGCCGGTGTTGAGGTAGAGGGTCAAGCAGAGTCGGAGGCGAATGACCTCTACACGGTTCTTTGACTACATGCTCGGTTCCATCCATCGTCGGAGCCGGAGGCGGGAGGCAGAGCGCGGGAGGCGGGAAGCCTAGGGCCGAGCTCAGGAGGCATAGCGCGGGAACCGGGAGGCGGGAGGCCTAGGGCTAGGGCCGAGCTCAGGAGACCGTCCCGGAGCCGAGGGGGGAGGCCGGATGCGGAGGGGGGAGGCCGGGTGCGGAGGGACAGGCACCAGAGCCAGAGAAGAGGTGGAGGAGGTGGGGAAGTGGAGTGGGGATGCGGAGGGCCAGAGGTCGAGCGGGCGAGCGAACAAGGGGCGGGCGGGCGGCGGCAGTTGTGGCCTAGTGGGTGCGCCCGTGCGGGTAAGTAGCCAACGGCGGCAGGAGAGCTGGGTCGTGGTGGCGTAGGCTGGGAAAGTGCGAGTGGAGTGGGCACTGCGTCTGCGGACTAGGGTTGCGCTTGCGCAGTTGGCAGCTGCCGAGCTGCGTGGCCGCGTGGGTGGGCTGGATTGGACAGTGCAGATGACGGTACTGGGCTTCTTTTGGGCTTATCAGCAAAACGAGTTGATTCGAACTCGGGTCGTTAAGATAATGAGAAGAAATGCCAGCTCGGCTCAGCTCATTTGTGGCCCGAGTTTGAGCCGAGTTCTTAACGAGCCGAGCCACCTTACGAGTTTGAGTTTTTTTCACCCCTAGATACTAGCAACAACACTCTTTAACATCGGAAGATGTTGTGAGAAATCGAATCCAGAGAAGCCGAAGTAGAAGCCGAAGCCAGCTGTACTAGAAGAGAAACTATAGCCACATAAGCCGAAGCTAGAGCTGGTAGAGAATCCAGAGACGGTGAAGCCGGAGCGGCTCCGGCTAGATCTGATTATAAACTCCTCTCTGCTCCCATCTCTTTCTGTCTCCCTCTATCTTCCTCTCTCTCCACCGAAGGCGACGATGACTGGCCTGTTGGCCGGCGGCTCCAGCATGTCGAGGAGGGAGACAACGCCGGACCCGAGCGGCGGCAATCCGGGGTGGCGGTGACCATCTTCGGCAGAGATGGAGGGGCCCAAGCGAAGGGGCGCGCGAAGGTCGAGGGGGCGCAGCAGGAGACTCGGGGCGTGGCGGCAGCGCGGCTCTAATACCATATTAGATGGAGAGGGGAATGCAAATGTACATGGTTAGTTGTATTGCAATATCTCAAGGGATAATATATAGTATTGTTATGAAAAGAAATCATCACCAGTGATGAGCATATCATCAACATACAGAAGAAGCAATGTCCTACCTCAAGACGAGCCATGGACAAAAAGAGCAGGATCATGGGAACTGATAGTGAAACCGACAGCAGTAATCAATGATGTAAAATGCGTAAACCAGACACGAGGAGTCTGTTTGAGACCATAAAGAGCACGACGAAGACGACAAACGTGCCCATCGGGAACAGAATACCGAGGTGGTGACTGCATGTAGACCTCCTCATGCAAAACACCATTAAGAATGGCATTCTTAACATCCAGCTGAGAAATAGACCACCTGCGAACAGAAGCAACCGCAACAAGAGTACGAACAGTGGTCAAATGGGCAATAGGGACAAAAGTCACATCGTAGTCACGACCGTACTCCTACTGAAAGCCGCCAGCCGCAAGACGAGCCTTGTAGCGCTCGATAGTACCGTCAGACTAGGTCTTAATCTTGTATACCCACTTGCGCGTGATTGGACGAGCATGCACATGTGTCAGTACAAATATCTCAAGTCTCTGTACGTTGAAGAGCATCAGGCTCCTTTGCCATAGCGAGCTGCCACTCAGAATGAGGAGCAGCCTCACGATAAGAACTAGACTCAGTGACAGAGAGATCATGAGCTATCAGAGCAAATCCAAGACGACCAGGAGGTCGAAGGGATGTTCGGTCACGAAGAACGTAATGAGGAGCATCATTAGGAGGATCAGATGTTGGTGTCAGCAAGATACCAGGAGAGGAGACCGGTGAAGGACGAGGACGCCTGGAGTAGTGAATACTAGAGAAACGAGACGGTGGTACTGCAGGAACAAGAGGCGGTGCTGTAGGAGGCAGCACTGGAGGCAGAGGTACAGAAGGAACCACTCGAGACAGATTAGGAGAAGACTATGATAGTGGAGAAATGGGTGAAGAATCAGAAAGAGACAACCATGAAAGCGATTCAACGGTGGAAACAGGAGGAGCCGAATCTCGATAGAAGAAAGGTCGAGATTCGTCAAAGACAACGTCTCGTGAAATCCTGATTCGTCTAGCAGAAGGATCCCAACATCGATAGCCCTTATGCTCGGAACTATAACCAAGAAACACGCACTCAACCAATTGGGCTGATAGTTTAGTACGCTCACGAGGTTGCAGCAGAACAAAACAAGTACAACCAAAAACACGAAGGTGGGTATTGGGGGGCTCGAGAATAGAGACGTTCTATAGGACTGACACCCTTAAAAGCAGTGGAAGACTGCATATTGATGAGATATGCAGCCGTAGAAACAGTCTCAGCCCAGAACTGTGGTGGATCGTGAGAGGCAAGGAGAAGAGTGTAGGCAGTCTCAATCAGATGACGATGTTTGCGCTCAGCAACACCATTCTGAGCATGGCCACCAGGACAAGAAGACTGGTAAAGAGTGCTCTGCTCAGAAAGAAACTATCTAAAAGCACCAGAACAGTACTCGCCAACAGAATCACAATGAAAAGTACAGATGGAAGAATCAAACTGAGTACGAACCATCATTGCAAAGCTACGATTGATCGCAAGAAACTGATCACGATTAGACATAGGGAAAATCCATGTAAAACGGGAATAATCATCAATGAAGTTCACATAAGATTTATACACACCTTTAGAGATAATAGGTGCAGGTCCCCATACATCTGAATAAACTAAGTCAAAAGAACATGAAGACAATGACTAACTATAATGATAAGAAAGTTGTAACGGCTTGCCCAGCTTATAACCCTAACAAAACATGGTTGTGTCAATAGTAACACGTCCAAGAACACCCTTACGAATTAATGAAGAAAGACGGGACCCACACAAGTGACCTAAACGATGATGTCACTGCGCAAAAACTCCAGAGGTGGTGCAGCAGTGGCGGTGGAAGTAGACGTGGAGGTGACAGGAGCAACCGAGGTGGATGGGGGATGGAGGCGATCAAGGATGTAGAGACCCTGACGATCCCTACGGCACCGGTCAGTCCCAAGTACCGTCCATGTTTGTCAATCCGGGATGAAACAGGTGTGATAGTCAAAACTAACCCTACAGCCAAGATCGGTGAGTTGACCCACCGAGAGAAGTTGCATGGTAAGCTGGGGAACATGGGAAACAGCTGGAACATAAAAGTCAGTGGACAAAAAGTGCCCTAACAACTGACAGACAGAGGAGTACCGTCAGCTATCTGAACAGAGATAGGAAAAACAGGAGGTCCTACTGAACTGAGAGATGTGGAGTCCGGTGTCATGTGGAAAGAGGCATCAGAATCCAGAACCCAAGAAGTACCTGGAGGAAAGCGTCGAGCTAAACGGCGTAACTTGCCGAATCGTGAGAGAGGCTGGAAGTAGAGCCTAATGTAATCTGGCGAATGAGTCACCTCGGTGAGAAGGTCCGACGTGGCCGCCGATCCTCCGTCGAGGAGTTAGGCGCCCGCCTGGATCGTCCATGCGCCTTGTTCTACTTTTTTCGTACTGCACAACGCTAGTAGTCGTGCCCCAAGTTCTTACAATAATTGCACTGAACCCCGGTTGGTGCAAAAACAGGAGTAGAAATAGACACCTGAGGAGGGACTGTAGTCGAAGCAGAAACCGTCGGTGTAGTCGAAGAAGAAGGGCTAGCAAGCACAACCAGAACAAACTGTGCAGCTAACCGGTGGCGAAGCTCCTTAGCACAAAGCGTCGAAAGAACCTCGGCGACTGTCGGTCGTGGTGAGCGGCTCAGCAGTTGAGCCCTGACAGGCTCAAACTTTGGGCTTAGACGGCATACGAAATCATAAAGGTGAAGGCGATCACGATCCGCCTTCTACACCTTATGACACTCCTGGCAGAGCAGAGAAACCAGCTCATCCAGCTGGCGCCAGAGACTGGCCAGGGCTCGGAAAAAATCGTCAACGGAGGAGTCCTCCTGGCGAAGCGTCTCCAACTCACGCCGGCGAAAAAATCGAGCAGCATCGCCGTCTGGTATCGCCGCGCGAGTACTCGGACACGGTGAGTAGAACGTAGACCAACAACGTCTGGCTGGATGGAATCGTTGACGCTGACCACCAAAATGGCGCGAACACGGGCCTCATCAGCACACCAGCGCTCAAAAGCGTCTATGGTATACTGAAAGGCCTCATCGCAGCGTCAGCAGCAGCAGTAGCGACCTCTGTCTCCTTCTTGGCGGCCTCATCTTCTGCAGGAAGTGCAGAAGTATGCTATCTGAGAGAAGGCTAGACCGGTGATGGTGGATAAGGTCGAGCACCAGTGACATGTCCCCAGAGGAGAAGACCATTGAGCGTGATCTCCATGAGTGAAGACCACAACCTGTAATTTGTCCCATGGAGCTTTGTTCCCGAGAATGGGATCACAGCTGATGGAAGGGAAGCCATCGGTAGGCGGTGCTGGACGGCGCGACGACTAAGGCAACGAAGTCTAACAGGTGGCGCTGGACGACGCGGTGGTTAGATCGACATTCTTTTTCTTCTTCATCTTTTGGATTTTGGATTTTTTTTTTTGGATTTGGGCATACTAAAACGGCCTGCTCTGCTCAACTCAGCCCTGCTCACGAAGGAAACACACGGGGGAACTAGGGTTCCCCCTGTAGCGGCGGCGGATCCGGCAACAACTTCGGCGAGTGTGGGCAGCAACTTCAGTGAACGTGCGGTGGCTTCAGCGAATCGACATCAGGAGGCCGGTTGTCGGGCGGAGGCCGGCGTCGGGCGCGACGGCGCAGCTTCGGGAACGAAGACTCGAGTTGCCTCGTGGCAGAGCGGCGGTGACCCAAGGAGGGCGGTGGCGGCTCGGTTGTGGACTGGCGGCAGCGGCAACGAGGCGGGTGCGGAAAAACTAAGATTAGTGTCCTGGCTCTGATACCATGTTATGAATATTGTGTGCATATATTCAAGAGTCCCAATGGGCAATATATATAGGGAGTACAAGGGGGTTGTCATATACATATAAGAAAATAAAAAAAGAGTCATATTCTAACAAGTATAAGGATATACATGAGAGTAAAACTTATACTAGAGTGGAATACCACAAATACCCTTAGGTAAACAAGTATAAACTTTCTAATGGTGATCTTTTACAAACCATTAGAAACAAGTATGAAGATGTAAACATAATACTATAATCTAACAAATTAAAAGCAGATGAATAGTCAATAGAATGCCAACATGGACAACAATGAAAACAGAATCCTTAATTATAACTTACTTTGTATGTTATCAATGTCAAGCCTCATTATTTTCCCCAGAAGTGATTTCTTATTTTGAGAGAAATTAAAGGGGTCGCCTTTGTTTCCACCATCCCCCATCATAAGGTAGAGATATCCATCTGTAGGTCCAAAAAGTATTTGTCCTGCATGGTGAGCTGTATATGGCAGTCCCATTGTAAAAATCCTTCTAACCTCGGATGGATTAGCAGATGTTGCCTACAAAAGAAAATAATAATGACTATGTTGGGCCTATGACATTCTTCTTTCATTTTAGAGACAAGCTGCATTATTTCATTGAGGATAAGAGAAAATACCAACATAAAAAATAAGGATAAGCAAATAACTTTGATATCAAGGTTTGCACAGAAGAGGGTATCTAAATGCATACCGCAGAAACATTTGATGAGGAGACTTTTGCAGAATACTCCGAAACAACAACTTGGTACTGGCATGGCTGGGCACCATTATCAGTGCCGAGCTTTGAAGGATCACAGTTAACATCAGAATTGCATGAACACCTACCAGCACAGCTAGGTGACTGGGTTCTATCACAGTTGTAAGAAACAAAGAAGCGCCCATTGGTAGCGAACTTTGGATGAAATGCTATACCCATGAGTCCAAACTCGGAATCAAAATGCACTTCATCAGTTAGATCAATAAATGGGCTTGCCTCATCAAATTGCAGAGTGCCTCCAGAGCCTTGTTCTGGGACAGTCGCCAACCATATCTTTCCAAGTTGGCTAGACAAGAAAACTCTGTTGGATCCATCAGGGTGAGGAGCCATGTTCAGGTATGATCCATTGCCGATTCTTTCAAGGCATATACCTTTAGGAGAGGGTGACGGTTCAGTAGTGTTAAATGAAACCGCATTTCCATTGAAGCACACTGACTGGTCATCAGATGAGCCACCAAATGATGTACAGAAGTCATTTTCTGACTGCCAGACATCAGTTAGCTTTGATGATGAACTAGGAAGTCTTGCACCTCCTTGCAAGGGAGGTTGAAAAGGAGAGTTCAATATTGTCACATTTTGGCAAGTATCCCAAACTAGTTTGCAGTAGTCCTGAGTGGAATCCTTTGATTGAGCAGAACCTGCTGAAGAGGTACAGTTGCACAGGATAGGAACCGTCCGAATCTTTGAGCTCGAGTTGAACAACTCAGCCGAAAATGGATTGCATTTCTGGAAACAAAGCTAACAAATTTGTTAATACTACTATCTAAGAGCAACAAATTAATAGTAACCTATCACCTTATATAAAAGACCAACATGCAGGTCCTATTTTCTCCTTTTCGGGATTTACATCAACTCTAATTTTGTTTCCTGATACCGGCTAATAACATAGTTATGGAAGACAGCAAAATTGCATCACATGAGATTCCAGCTAGATTTGCAGCTGTACCAGTACCAATGTTTGGCATACTGATATGAGGGATCAACACATGTTAAGGCTTATCCGTTTAGGCAAATCGTCGAGCACATGGTGTGCAGCCCGAAAAATTAACACACGTGTTGGTTTCACTGATCGGGCCTCCTAACTCGTAAGAGAAGAAGAAGAAGGAGGACATAACACAGTCCATACCGCGCAGAGGACCGACTTGACGACGCCGGCGCACGCGGCGTCGGAAACGTTCATGGCTTCGAACTGCCTCCGCAGCGCGGCATCCGCGGCGGCGGCGCAGCAGCTGCTGCTCCCGCTGTAGGCCGAGCAGAAGCCCAGCGTCCCGTTCAGCGCCACCGGCGCCCCTGCAAACAACAAAACAATCCAACGATCTCGTAAGGCGCGGGAAACGCATATTGAGGATACGAGGCAAGAAAAGCGCGGCAGGTGCTGCTCACTCGAGTCGGTGCATAGCGGGAGGGCGTGGCAGGCCGGGAGGAACCACGACGACCATGAGAGGCAGCAGAGGAGGGGGAGTGAGCAGCGTATCGCAGGAAGAAGCCTCCCCATGGTTCTTGGTTCTTGTGGGCATGACTGAGCAGCGGCGCGGCGAGGAGCAGGTGGATTTATTGGGTGGGGGGTTTGATTTAGAGGAGGAAGAAGGCGGCAAGTGAGAGTTGACTAAGCTAGCTATAAATAATGGCAATTGGAAGACTTTTGTCGGCAATAGAGGGCAGAGGTGGCATCCTCGTCTCTAAGATCCTCTGCATTACGAGAGTGGTGTTTGTCCGATTAAAAAAATAATAAAGACTGAGATTAATTGTTATAATATTTTTGCAGTGATGTCTTCCGTTACAATAAATTTCCGTCTATTGCTGCCGTTTTTTGCTAGAGTAATACATCAGATTACTGTTTACTCTCTCACAAAACGGTGCACATAGCGAACCTCTATCGTAAATACAAAGTATCCAAATCCCTTTTATACTACTGCACATAGGATCATGGCTTGTTGCCTTGTTTCGAGTTCTGACTTGATCACGGTGAGACTTGGTTAGCTAGACTCATCTGGTCAGAAAAGAAAGACATTTATGACTTTTTATAGCTAATTTTACGCTATTTGATTACTAAATTTTATCATTATATTTTAATTTTTTTTTATAAAAGTGTAATGTACAGAGCAGGACTTCAATGTTAATTTGCTATGTGTATCGTGTTTGGCTATAAGCTTCATTTTGATATGCTACAAGAGACTATGCACTGTTGTACCCAATCAAGGGCTTGTTTGGAAACTAAATTTCTTGTCCATTCTTGTGGATAGGTCGGAATTTTAAACTAAAATCTTGATCTATTCACAGATATAGATCGAGAATTTAGACCTCTTAAACAAAGTCTAATAGTTATTGAAAATATTTATGGATGATGGCGATTGGTGAGGTCTAGACAAATGGTTGGTGTTGGTTAGGAAAACAGATGGGTTTGACTACCATAGTCGTCGATACAGCTCACTTGACTACCTGATCATACGCTGAGAAGATCAAAAGGTTCCTTGCGATAAATTGGGAAGGTCCAGATCCATTTAGAACAGATATATACTTTTCGATAGTGAAAAAAATTCCAGCGTTCCTTGCGAGTGCTGGGCTGCTGGCGCAGCGACACAGAATTTGATCACGGACTATCGGAGTGTTGAGGTGTTTTGCATTCAAGGAGGCAAACGAAGCGGATAATTTCACCAAAGACTCACGGACGAATTACTCTAAATTTGAGAAAAAATTACGAAATATGATATAAGATGTGCGATATCCGTCCGTAAAAATATGTTGTGACTTCACTTAGTGACAGGATAATAGATATGCGGTTTGTTGTATTTGAGTATGAATGGGATACTGAGTGTTTTTTTTTCGACATCTCATCGATTATTCTCTTCATGTTCGCTCTGATTGCACTCGTACTGTCCAATGTCATGTGTATGAGTGCAAAAGAAGCGAATAATTTTCGTTCGACCGACCGACTGAAAGCTCATGGAATGAATACGAGATAGAGAAATGAACATCTAATACTATCCGTGTTCAACCCTGAGGAAAAAAATAGAATACAAGATGAACGATATTTGTACGTATCCACTCCAATTGCACCCTCTACTTGCATTGGCTCAACGGTCGAGAGCCGAAAGACAAGAGCGGAGATATCTTGACTGCTTTTCATTAAAAAAAAAAGGTTCTGACTCTGCATACCAAGGATCACTAAAGTCACAAGGCATGAAGGCATAGAAAGTAACGTTGTCAACTGCGTCGTCTGCGTAGCCAACCATCCGAGTAGGCAGGTAGAAAAACCTCTCTTGATGAACTGGTCACGAGTCAATGGGCAGAAAATCTAATCCTACAATAAAGGGGTGATAAAAACTTTGTGGACACAGCAGAAATAATGGACGAACGCACGAGCAAAGGTAAGCTCTGCGTCGATCTAGAATCCGGCTTTGAAACGTCGGCTCGGCGTCACAGTCAAGGACACAATTCAACCGTTGGAGTTGCCAAGATATAGCTCACAAAGTCGCAATATTTGACTTTGGTACTTGTATACTAGAGTCTAGGCTAATCAAATTGCGTTCGTATAATATCACCCGTGCGTCGTAAACAAAATGTCGCTTTGGACATTAATGGTACAATATTCACAATGCAATTTTTATTGTAATACAAACTACTCCCTCCTGTTTACAAACACAAATAATTTTGAATATCGGCACAATCTCAAAATATAACTTTGATCACTAATTATTACCGTAATATATTTATAAAATTTAATAAAATTATAATATTACAAAAGTAATTTTCGAAACGAATCTTCACGTATGATATGATTTTTATGTATATAACTTAAATATTTAAAAAGATATCCATAATAAAAGTTTCAAAGTTTGACCACGTGCGCATGTAAAAACGAATTTTTTTTTATCGGAGGGAGTATTTCTTTAGACAAATATGCTTCGTTTTCACAGGGGCGATCCAAGTATTCACAAAGAAGATTTTATCGGTGCAGATTCAAGATTTCGAGTAGTATGATTTCTGACCGGAGAGAGTAATGAACGGAAGACCACGGGCCTAGTGGCAAGCATCCAATTTGGTAAACAAGCCATGTCAGTATTAACAGGCCTGCACTCTCGACCCATATACTTAATAGGCCAAAATTGTCAGCCCACAAAAATTGAGGCTCGGTCCGGCCCGGCCCGGATCACCTGCACGCGGCAACGCCAGTCCGCTCGGGATTCGGAAGCAGGATGGGAGTCCGACTCGGAGTGGGAGTCGCATTCGGATACACCCCGCCGCGTACGCGTACCGACGTCGCGCCTATATATGTGCGCCCGGTGTGTGTCCCTACTCCCTACGCTCGCAAACACCATTCACGCCAAACCAATCCCCTCTCCTCTCCGACTCCCGCACGATTCGATCCATTCGCGCGATCGATCGATGGCGGCGGTAGGAGTGTCCGGCGTCTCGGGAGGAGGAGGCGCCGCCGCCGCCGCGCGCCTGAGGCTGATGTGCAGCCACGGCGGCCGCTTCGTGCCCTGCGGCCCCGACGGCGGCCTCCGCTACGTCGGCGGCGAGACGCGCGTCCTCGTCGTGCCGCGCGAGGTCCCCTTCCGCGAGCTGGCAGCGAGGCTGGGGGAGATGGCCGGCGCGGCGGGCGTGGCCGCGGTCAGGTACCGGCTGGTCGACGAGGGCCTCGACGACGTGCTCGTGTCGGTCACCTGCGACGACGAGCTCGCCCACATGCGCGACGAGTACGACTGCCTGCGGGCCACGAGGCCGTCCGCGAGCTTCCGGGTGTTCGTCTCCACCGCCGCCGCCCAGCGGCGCGCCGCTTCCGGGCTTCCTCCCTTGGCGTCGACCATGCGACGTGTGCAGAGCGAGCAGGCGTTCCCCGCGCGCGCCCATCTGCACACGCACGAGGGCGGCCCAGCGCCGATGCGGCGTGTCCATAGCGCGCTCGAGTTCGCCGGGGGCAGCCGCTTGCAGCCGTGCTTCCACCACCGGCGCCACCAGTGCTGCTTCTGCTGCTGTTGCCACCATCGCCGCGACGTCTGCGCGCCTGTGCCACAGCCAGCGCCGATGTACCCCCTGCCCTCCATGTCCAAGAACGCCAATGGTCTTCGTCCGGGACGTCAAGATCAACCTGCTCATGCGGTGTCTGCGGCGAAGGCGGCAGGTCGAGTGATCTTCACCAAGACGGCGAGGGAAAAGGCGAGATGTAGAGACGCCGAGGTGGCGATGCAGAAGGGGAGAGCCTTCTAGGTGTTCGAGTGATGGTTAGGGTTTAGTTTCTGGGGATCACGCCTTGGTGTAAATTTGGTTTCCCCCTCTCAAGATTGTAAATCTTCAGAACAGAACAGAACAGAACAGAACAGGAGAGAAAAGAAGCTGTAATTTCTGTATTTTGATAATGCAATGTCCTCTGTTTCTTCTTCCAAAATTAATTTGGACGATTTGTTGTTTATTTGCCAGCCAGAGTAAAGATTGTTATTGTTATTTATTTATTTTTGTAATTGAAGTGATTAATTTGCTAATGCGTGTTGTTGATTCTTTTACAATTACGGCGTGGTCGTAGATCTGCACTTCATACGGTCCATGGGTGGTGAGTGGTGAGTCAAGTGTGAGAGTTTAATTAAGCAAGCAGATCCAATCGTGTGGTTTCGGCATGTTCAATCGACTGAATATAAAAAATTGCATCCAAGAAGAAATTACTTGTGCATGATTCCAGCAGTGGAACCAGCCACAAATACCGCACACACATATCCTAAGCATCCTAGATTCAGTAACTCCTGGAGAACAATAGCAGTACTTTGGTTAGCAATTAGTCAGAAGCATAAAGCAGGGTCCTCTCTCCTCTGAACATTGAACACTTTAAGGACTAAAGACACGAAATTCACGAAATTACTAGACCCAAGGACTAACATGGTTCCCCATTTCCATTCTATCCAAAAGAAACCGATGAAGTGTTACAGGCTTACAGCCAAGAGGGAGCTTTCACTCCAGATTTACAGGAAAGCATACTGCTGGAATAAAGATATACATGAAAGCATACTGCTGGAATAAAGCATCAGAGCTGAATGAAAGCATAAACATTGGAGAAACCAGAACATCACAGATTTCCAACACAGGCCGACATCACAGCAGAACCAATCCTCTTGATGATGGAAACCAGCCGTTTCCAGTGCCGTAGAGAGAGAGAAAAAGATGAGCCTGTATATCATCCTGTTGGTCCATATCACCCAAGTTACAACTGCAAAGCCAAATAGAGATAGGTTCAAACGATTATTATTTCCTTGCAGCCAGTTATCTCAAACATCTTGCAAAGAGAGGAAAATTAAGGCATCGAGATTGTACAACAGAAGTAATTGCAGAAAAGAAAATATTCCTCTGGTAGAGTGGTACTAGTCTTATTGGCGGGGATGGATGCTGAACTGACGGCTGGTTACTCTGGACAGAAGGGAACGGGAGAAGGAATGCTGCTTACCACTGACAAATTATTGTGATGCCAGTTGACTGATGGCACATCATTTGGAGATTGTCTCAAATCTCAAGGAACTTTTCTGATCATGACCTTTCAACTAAGAAATTAACTCAGGAATATCAACAAAGTCATAAACAGGTGAGAGCTTTGCAGTTCCACAATATGAGCTTGTGATAGGGCATAAGAATACCTAGCAAATGTAATCCATGAAGTTTATTGATGCAAGTGTCCAAGTCTAACAGTAGATAACAGTACAATTGACGGTAATGGAACAAAATGTAGCAATCACATAATGTCTTTTTAGGAATAAGCTCATTCTATTCAGTAGTCAGAAAAACAAATTTAATTTAAAGGCAATTGATGAAAAGAAATGTTGGATAAACATAGCCATTGCGTGTAAACAACATAACACAAATGGCAGCAAGAATCTACAGGCAGCATATGGAGCCTAAGTGATTCTTGAGAGACAGGATACAAAGACTACAACAATGTCAGTACACAATCTGACACCACCTACCAAGACTAATAGTTGTTCTCCTTTAATGGTAATCTTCTATCTGGGAGATGTACAGATTTATTCCTGATCAAGGGCGCAGAACTTCTCAAATTTATTTTCTCTGAGCTAGGCATTTCTTTGCTGCAAGGATTCCGGAAGTGTTCCCCATCATTAACTTTCTGCATGATCCTTGTCATGCTTGTCAACAGGTCTTCATCTCCACGAATTGCAGCTCCAATGCTATCTGTGAGTCCAGTCAGCCCATCAACCAACTCTTTTCTCTCTTGAACAATGGCATTACACATATCCTTTGTTCTAGACTTCAACTCTCCCAAATGCTCCTCCAATATTTCTTTTCTTTCCTCCAAAGATTTCAGCTTAGTAGCAACTTCCAGATGCTCCTTTGCCTTTTCTAGCATCTCTGCAGTTGTCTTGGCTTTGAGTTGCTCAAGAACATGCTTCAAATTGCCTGAGTGCTGTTTCTCTAGCACTAATTTCACTTGCAGGGCCTCGAGCTCTCTTTCGCATTCCACAATGAGCATGTCCTTGAAAAAACTATTATGCTCTTGGATGAGATTAAGTGAATTAAGATTTTCTGCAAAACCATAAAGTTGCTGAACCTCAAGCTGAACTTCTGCGAGCTTTGCCGCGGCAGCCTCAAGAAGATGCTTTATGTCAAGTTGAACAGATTCAATAATTAGTTGAATGTCAGCAATAGCATTTTCCTTCTCTGCAATTAGTGTATACCAATCTGCTTCCTCTTGATCAAACATTTCCATGATCTCATGCTCTCTGCATGTGTATTTCTGCTCAAAGAAACCGAGCCTTGTTTCAAGCTCCAAAAGTTTTTTGTCGAAGACTTCAACAATTTCTGAGTACCTGCTGTTCACTTGAATGGATTTCTCAACCTCTGACTTGATAAGACTCGCCACATCAAGTTTTTTACCCAAATTATCTTCTTCCAGAACAGTGACGTATTGCTGAAGCTCCTCAATATTCCTGACTCTCTCACCTATTATGCTTAATAACTTCTCCTTTTCTTCTCTAAGAGACTCCTCAGCTTCGACTTTCGCAATAAGAGCAACATCCAGATCTCTCTTCAGTGCACGGTTTTCATCCATATAGCCCTTGAGTTCAGTTTCTGTGTCAATTTTCAGTTTTTCCAAATGCTCCACTGCTTGCTTTTGCTGATGAAGATTTATTTCAAATAGGCTCAGCTCACTCTTCCTCGCAGAAAGAGCACAGTTTGCTTCTTTGAGAGCACCTAACAGCTTCTCCTTTTCTTCTCTAAGGGACTGCTCAACTTCCATTTTGGCAATAAGAGCGACATCCAGATCTCTCTTCAATACACAGTTTTCATCCATGTAGCCCTTGAGCTCAGTTTCCGTATCTACTCTCAGTTTGTCCAAATGCTCCAGTGCTTGCTTTCGCTGATGAAGAGTGATTTCAAATTGGCTCAGCTCACTCTTCCTTTCAGAAAGGGCGCAGTTTGCTTCATTGAGAGCACTTAATAGCTTCTCATTTTCTTCTATAAGAGATTCCTCAGCTTCCATTTTGGCAACACGAGCAACATCCAGATCTCTCTTCAGTACATGGTTGTCATCCATATAACCCTTGAGTTCAGTCTCCATATCAAGTTTCAGTTTTTCCAAATGTTCCACTGCTTGCTTTTGCTGATGAAGATTCATTTCAAATTGGCTCAGCTTACTCTTCTGCTCAGCAAGGGCACAGTGTGCTTCATCGAGATCACCTAATGCTCTCCCCAATTTCTCCTGCAGGCTATTTTCCTTCTCTGAAGCTTCGCCTTTTAAGCAGTGAACATTTCTTGATGCATTGTCAAGCATCTCTTTGTATGCATCAAGCTGCCTTTGCATCTTTTCACGTTCCTGCTCCATACATTCCAGCTGCTCAATTCTTCCATGCAATGTGGCTATTACCTCCGATTGGTGTGTCTGATCAGCTTGAGACTGAGCAGTGGCACAGTTCTTTTCCTCCAATTGCTTTCTTGCAGCAGCAACATTCTGCTCAAGTATTTGACAGCGCTGCCGCATATTCAGTTTTAAAGTATGAATACATGAGCAGGAATCATAAAATTTAGACTCGACAACAACAAGAACTATTGAAGCTTCCCAGTTCTCTACAATTTGCAGCTCCAGTGAGCTATAACTGCTCAGCAACTCATTCTGCAATTGCCCGATAAGCATATCTTTCGAATCCAACTGTGATAAGCATCCATCTAGGTCATTCCCAAGCTTCCCCATCTGCATTTTCCATTCTGCTTCTTTATCTCTGAGTTTCTCAGTGCAGCTTCTATGTGTCTGCTCCAGAGCTCGGAACTTCTCCCGCAGACCCTTCAGCGACACTACAGCATCTGCGCCACCAATCTGAGCCTCCTGGTACTCCTTCAACGAAGACCGTAATTCCCCATTTTCTTGCCCAAGCCGTGCCTTACCATACTCCAATTCCTTGAGCAACGTGACCTTCTCAGCCAGAGAGCTCCTCAAGGTTGCAATCTCCCGATCCCTCTTCGCTGTCAGCAGCTCAATAGTCGACCTGGCCTCTTCATACTCTGAGACCACATTGCCATACATGTGCCTCAATTCAGACATCTCCACTTCGAGCAGCTTCCTGCGGCCTTCCTCGTGGGCTAACGCCTGGCTGCACATCTCTAGCCTCGACCGGAACTCCTCTGCGATCCTAGACTTCGAATCCAAATTGGTTTCGAGAGTGCCAATCTGATCAATCAGGGTTGATCTATCGGAGACCCACTCCCTCTTGGCCACCAGGAACTCATCCTGGACCTTCCTGAGCGCCTCCTCGAGGTGCCGAAACTGCTCGGCCTTCCACTTGAGCTTGCCCTCCACGGTGGACTTCTCCTCCTCCAGCTTCACCAGCATCTCGTCCCTCATCATCACCTCCCTCGGCGCCAATGCCCTCTGCTCCGCCTCCGAGCACTTCTTCTCCTTCTCCGACAAGAGTCCTCTGAGCCTTGCAACCTCCTCGCTGCACGAGCGCGCAGCCGCCTCCTGCTCCTGCAGCCTCGCCTCGGACTCCTCCAGCGCCGCGACGAGCTCCCTCTTCTCGGCCTCCAAGCCCTCGGTCCTCTCCCTGAGGCTGCCCTTGAGGCCCTCGTGCGCCGCGCAGAGCTGCCGCAGAGCCTGCTCCTTCTCCGCGAACCTGGCCCTGAGCTCCTCGCACAGCCCCCTGGTGGACGAGACCTCCTCGTCCCTGGCGGCGATCTCCCGCGCCTGCCTCTCGACCTCCGCCGTTGCCTCCCGGAGCCGCGCCGCCTGCTCGGCGCCCGCCCGCCTCAGCCCGTCAGCGAGGTCGGACTTGACGCGGCACTCCGCGGTGAGGGCCTCCACCTCGGACTTCAGGTCGTCCAGCTCCTTGCACATCTCCTCCATTTCCACTGCTCAAATCAAAACAAATCGACACAATGTCAAACGCACAAAACAAATCGATCAAATCTCGCGGAACGCGAGGTTTCTTCGAGGCGAGCGGGCACCTTTGAGGGAGGAGCAGGTCGGGAAGAAGGAGCGGGACATGGGGGATGGAGAGGGGGCAAGAGCTAGAGATGCGACATGGATGGGAGAAACCCTAGAAGGGGAGAAAGATTTGAAATTTGGGCGCTGCTGTTTCGATTTACCTCTGACTCGGAGCTTGTCAGTTGGGTTGGTTGGTTGGGGCGGCGCGGCGGCAGCCCGCAGCAGAGGCGGGAGGCGGATCGGATCTGGGCGGGCGCGCGGCGGTCGGGTCGGGCTCCGTTTCGCCCTACTCGCCGTTTTCGGCTTTTGAAATCGGCCGCGCGGGGGACGCGGGAGGCGGCGGTCTCCGCGAGGAATGGAGCAGAGCAGACGGCAGGCTGACAGATGGGCCCACACGAAATTCGGGGGCAATATCGTAATTGACTTGATCGATAATGGCCCTAGTCAGTAGCCAGCCCAATAGCCTGACTTCAGCCGTCGTGGGCCTCCTTGCAATTCGACCTCGAAAAATAACTTGGCCCAATCAATTACGCATGCAGGCCTTTTATCTCAAAAGCTATTCTGAGGGCGCCCGCACGGAAAGAAACTCCCGGACCAGCGCTGACACGTGGCCGGAGGATACGTGGAGGGCGTCGGAGTGCGAGGCGACGAAGCAGCAAATTGCAACACGTGGCGCGCCTGCGTTGATTTTAATCCGATATTTAAAATTCCCGGTGTTGACTCTTTCTGGAGTTGAAAATTTCGTGATTTGAAAGCTCCCTGTTGAATTTTATCGAGTTAAATTTTGTAAGTAAAAAATTGATTTCATTTTTTGTTTGTGCGAAGGAGGAAGGGAGCTTTTGGCAAAATTAGCATTGTTGACATGTTCAATAGCAAAATTAGCCTATTAGAGAAGCAAATTTGCCGAGGACGCGG